>JAUCBN010000072.1:1200000-2400000 GCA_035048815.1 Abelmoschus esculentus
GGAAAAGTAAAGACACAGATAATTGAGTTGGATTATAACTAAGGAAACTAATTAAAGAAATAAAGATAAATGATCAAGAAATCAAGGATGGAAAAGTGGGGCAGGTTAGAGTGCTTCGTAGTGTGGGTTCAATTGACTTGTTTCTGTCTCATGCAATTATACAACACTGCCCCGGCAAAACTGTAGTTTTACTGCCTCGGCAATGAAGGATTACGTCCGCCGCGGCAATCCCTTACTCTTGGGTGGACTTCTTCAAGGTTCGGCAAAGTGTCCTCTGATGACTCCGCTTATCCCTAAGTCGAAGTACTGTTGACGATTAGTCCTTGATGATACCTCCCGGCGTGAATCAACTATAACCACCAACCAATCTCACACTTCTTTTAGCCGCTGATACTCTAACCTATCCCTAGGCCGAGTTAGTATTTTCCAACTAGAAAAATACCGTACTTATCCCTTTCGTGAGCCTAACTCTCCCGATATTAGACAAATAAATCTCTCACAAACTTCTCTCCCGAGATTGAATGCAAGAACAATGAATGGCAAAGAATAAGCAAACCTCGATATTTTATTGCATGAAACAAGAAAGCAAAGTACAATATTCTTCCACAACTACTCCACAAACTAACCTAAACCCCAAGGGGCGATGGAGGAGTTTAGGGTTTTCTATGAACACTTGATTTCGAGATATCCTCCACTCTACATAGGCTATGGTTTATATAGGCTTGGCCTAGGGCAAACCTTTCCAAAGTAGGAATACAACTTGGAGTAAAACATAAGTTAAGTACATAAATAAAAGATATTTATTTTATTTCCTAGTTTATTCCTATAAGGATTCTTTTCCCGCGTGGCCTTTGACCTTGACTTTTCGTGTGTTTCCCAGCTCCAATTTCTATGCCTCTTGTCTTAAAAAGTCCAACTTATTTTTCTCTTTAAATCGCCTATTATATCAACATTTGCTCTTCAGGTGCTGCCGCAGCCTCCATAATGTTGCCGAGGCGGGTGCTTATCTGCATTCCAACTTCAGCTTCCAACATCCATCTTCTTGTTTGGCAATTCCTATTATGCAGTTTCCTGTATAAGAAAGAAAACCATCAAATGCATCTGTTTTATGCTAAATAATAGATAAATTCATGAATTGAGTATTGGGATGCTGAAATATGGAAATAAGCAGAATTATCCAATATTGCCATTAAATCTGTCCTTTATTAGCAATAATCGAATGGGAAATTGGTATAAAGAATAGGACTTTTAGGCACTCGTCACCCACTTTAAGCGAAAACCTGTCATGTTTAATATGCTCAATACCATTGAACAGTTTGGTGGGTCATTAACTGAAGATGCCAGGCAACACCTCAAATCATTCATGGAGATCTGTAATTCATTCAAAATCCAAGGAGTCCATGAAGATGTTTTGAGACTAAAACTGTTTCCCTATTCACTGAGGGATAGGGCAAAGACCTGGTTAAATAGCATTCCAGCAGGATCCATAGGATCTTGGAGTGAACTATATCGTGATTTCATTACATGTTTCAATCCTACTAATCTATATGATTGTATACGTAATGAAATCACTTCTTTTTGGCAGGCAGATGATGAACCGATGTATGAGGCATGGGAGCGATATAGGGAGCTATTACACAAGTGTTCTTTGCATGGATTTCCATTGTGGACACAAATAACTATGTTTTACAATGCAACCAATGCCCCAACAAGGATGATGCTAGACGCCTCTGCCAATGGGACACTTCTCGACAAACCATCGGAGGAAGCAATAGAAATTCTGAACAAACTTGCAAAGAATGACTTTCAATTCTCTACATTTAGGCGAGGAGGGGTGAGACACCAGGCCACAGTACATGAGTTAGAAACATCCAATTCAGTGGCAACACAATTGGCCTCTCTTACTAAGATAGTCCAGAATATGCAAATGTAAAATAATACCCATGAGGTCAAGGCAATAGATTCTTTTTGTAATTTATGCGGAGGTAACCATAGCTCTTCCGAATGCATGCAGAATCAGGAATCTAGCCTTTTTGTGGGAAACTACAACCGGAACAACAACATGATGTCCCATACATATAATCCGGCATGGAAAAGGCATCCAAATTTCTCATGGAGTAATCCTAATAATGCCCTGAATCTGAATGCTCAACCTTCAAGTTTCCAGCAACCCATGCCAATGCAACTTCTGCCGCAGTAGCAGGTACATCAACCACTGCCGCAGCAGCAGATGCCTCAACAACAACCTCTAAGTTCATTGGAAATTTCTCTTAAGGCCTTTATCATGAAAACAGAATCATACATGGCTGAGAATAGTAACTTCATTAAGAGAACCGATGCCTTCATAAACAAAACTGAGATGAGGTTGCAAAACCAAGAGGCAACCATTAAAACACTGGAAACACAAGTTGGGCAGTTTGCTCAAAATCTGAACACTAGACCACAAGGAGGATTACCCAGCAATACTGAAGTTGCAAGGGGAATGGGCCATGAGCAATGTAAGGCAATCACTACCAAGAGTGGCCTACAACTTAAGGAGATATCATGCAGTTCGACAGACAAAGTCCCACTAATGGAACAAGAAGAACCAAATAGAGCGGACTTAGATGCTGAACTAAGTGAACCTGCCTTGGTAGAGAAATCGACAGTCCCACGCCCAACGACCGAGGCAGCAGAAGCACCAGTGGTACCAGGCATTAAATTCCAGATTAATGAGACACTGGAGGAAATGCAACCCCTACCACCTTTCCCACAAAGGCTAAAAAGGTAAAAGCAAGATTATCAATTTAAAAAGTTCCTAGACATCTTGAAGCAAGTCCACATTAATTTGCCACTAGTTGAGGAAATAGAATAGATGCCGAATTATGTCAAATTCTTAAAAGACATTGTGTCCAAAAGAAGAAGGCTTGGTGAGTTTGAAACCGTTGCCACAACCGAAGGATGTATGTCCATGCTTCATAATCGTATGCCCCCTAAATTGAAGGATCCTGGGTGCTTCACTATACCATGTGCGATAGGAAACCACTATTGAGGAAAGGCCTTATGTGATCTTGGAGCAAGCATAAACTTGATGCCGAAATCCGTCTTCCAAAAGCTTGGAATAGGAAGGGCAAAACCTACAACTGTGATGCTCCAATTGGTAGATAGATCGTATGTGCAACCTGAAGGAAAAATTGAGGACATATTGGTAAGGGTGGATAAATTTATTTTTCCAACTGACTTTCTTGTTCTTGATTGTGAAGCAGATGACAATGCACCGATCCTGGGGAGACCTTTTCTAGCTACTAGACGCACTCTTATCCATGTGGAAAAAGGAGAATTGACAATGAGGGTTAACGACCAACAAGTCAAACTCAATATTTTCTAGATTCTGAAAAGACATGATGATCTAGAGGAATGCCAGGTGATTTACACCATAAATGCAGGCAGCGCAATACCCTATCTTAGCAACCACTGCCTCCGCAGCAGCTTCGGCAATATATCACAGCTCTGCCTCGGCAGTACAGTTGATAACTGCTACAATAGAGTTTTGGATAGTTTGCCCAAAGCTGATAAGGTTGAAACACAAGAGATTGAGGAAGTCAATTGAACAACATACCTTCCAGGTAAGTACTTCGAACCACTAAATTACCCAGGTAAAGATGAAAAACCTTCAAGTGAGGAACCATTGGTTATCGAATTAAAACCTTTACCTGACAAATTAAAGTATGTTTATTTGGGAACCAACCACACAATGCCCGTAATTATTTCTTCTGAGTTACAGCCAGAACAGGAACAAAGCTTGATAGAGATGCTGCGGCAGCACAAGAAAGCAATTGGGTGGTCAATTGATGACTTGAAGGGAATAAGCCCAGCTGTTTGCATGCACAAAATCCTTTTAGAGGAAGATCATAAGCCCACTATTGAGGCCCATAGGAGACTTAACCATGCAATGAAGGAGGTAGTACCTAAGGAAATAATCAAATGGCTTGATGCCGGAATAATCTACCCTATCTCTGATAGTGCATGGGTAAGCCCGGTACAACGTGTACCCAAGAAAGGTGGCATGACCGTAATAACCAACGAAAACAATGAGCTGATCCCAACCAGGACTGTGACCGGTTGGAGGGTTTGTACGGATTACCACAAATTAAATAAGGCAACAAAGAAGGATCATTTCCCGTTGCCCTTCATTGACGAAATGCTTGATAGATGTCGCGTGTCAAAAGTGCGCGTTCAGTGCAAGTGGACACATCGCAAGTAATAAGTGATACGTATATTATCGAGTTATCGTCTCCTCAAGGACCAGTATACTTAATATGCTTTCTTCACTTCCTTGTTCTGTAGAAAGATAAAAACACAAATAAGTTGATTTGGTTTATCTAAACTAAAATAACTAAAATAAAAATAAAGGGTTGAAATAGTAGAGAGAGATGGGCTAGGATCCATTTGCGTCGTATTGTGGAATTGATTGACTTGTCTCCATCCAATGCAATCGTATATCATTGCCTCGGCCGCACTGCAGTTTACTGCCTGGGCAGCGATAACACTGTCTGTCGCGGCAATCCCTTGCTCGTGGACAGACTTTACCAAAGTTCGGCAAAGTATCCTTGGATGACTCCGCTTATCCCTAAGTCAGAGTGCTGTTGATGACTAGTCCTTGATGATACCTCCCGGCGTGAACCAATTATACTCACCAACCAATCTCACACTTCTTTTAGCCGCTGAAACTCTTAACCTATCCCTAGGCCGAGTTAGTATTTCGCGATTGAAACATCGTACTTACCCCTTTCGTGAATCTAACTCTCCCAAGCTTAGATAAATGGATGATCACAATATCCTCTCCCGAGCTCAATTGTGAAACAAGGAATAACAAAGGATAAGCAAACCTTGATAATCTTTATTGCATTGAATGAAAGACAAAGTACAATCTCTTCTCACAAATACTCTACAACCTTCACCTAATCCCTAAGAAGGTTTAGAACATGGTGGAGAGGAAAGAAACAAGAGTAGAAGTCGGCTCTCTCCCTAGGTATTTCCGTTGTCTCTTACATTGGGTGGCTAGGTCTTTATATAGGCTAGACCTAGGGCAAACCTTTTCTAAGTACAATACAACTTGGAGTAGGAAACAAGTTAAGTACATAATAAAATATATTTCCAAGTTTGTATTCGGCTAAAGGGGTTTTTCCGCATAGTCTTTCTTTGGGCTTTTCCTTGTGCTAGCCAGCTCCGATTCATGGGCTTCAAGTCCAGACACGTTCCTTGGATTTTTGTCTTTCCATCGCCTATAATCTTGCTTTCTGTCTTTCTGCTACTGCCTCGGCATCAGGTCCTGCCTCGGCCTTGTCTCTGCCGCGACACTGGTTCTCCTGCACATATATGAAAACGTAGTAAAACGTGCCTTTTTTCGTAAATATTATCTATATGAGCATACTTCTTAATATATCACATTGAGTGCATGTATTGGTTTAAGTGGGTGTATATTTGGTAATTAATGCCCATAAAAGGAGTAAAAAGTGATAGTGTGTTGAGCACTTATCACACCCCCAAACTCGAACTATTGCTTGTCCTCAAGCAATGCAAACCATCAATTTGCCGAACTTTACTCTCTCTTGGTCTTACATGTCCATCTATTCTCCCCACCATAACTTGGCCTATTCTTTAGCCTTAACCATTCGGTTACTCAAGGATTTACCTAGAAATAGACTATAGGAGTTTTGAGTGTGTGTGTTTTTGTGGACAAGTTGATTAAAGGCTTTCTTAGATAAACTCTAAGTTCAAGACAAATAGACATTGGTTAAGTGTTCTCTTCTTTTTCAAACCCCAAATCTTGAGCCGGTTTCGGGCACCTGAAAGACTTGTGTTTTTCTTTTTACTAAAATCCTTCTTTCTTTTTAATATTCCTTAACACATACAAGAGCCAATTTCGGGCACCTCTAGTATGAAGAAGAGACTTTCTAGAGCCGGTGGTAGGCACCTCTAGTTACTTTCCAAAGATCTAAGTCTTTATCACCTAAGTTCATTAAAAGAATTCCTATAATCCAATAAGTCCCAAAAGTGTTTAAAGTTTAAAGTTCTTCCTATAGTAAGTTCTAAGTTTTCATCCTTAAGCATCCTAAGGTTAAGCCCTCTTAACAGAACCTAAACATGGTAAGGAGAAAGATTTCTATAGCCTTAAAGAATAAACTAAGGCAATATTGATGATGAATAGTGCAAGAGTGTAGGCAGTTAATTCAAGTAAGGCAGGGAGCATAAAAATTAAAAAAAATCACTGGAATACTCCCTTTTTGGCAAGGCCGCGGCAGTAGATTGCTGCCTTGGCAGTGAATCTGCACGCCCAAACTCAAACCAAGCATTGTCCTCAATGCTTTATATTTTGAAGGAATAAACGGCAAAACAGAATATGAATTATACGCAGCAAGTAAAAACAGTAAAAGCAATTTAAATTGAATTAAGGACAAAGAAATTTAAAGCGACTCCGAAGAGCTGCTTGTAACAATTTTCCTCCGTGGCCTTGATGCCAAATGCTTTGTCCTTGGGGAGGGCGATGGTTGCGCCTTTGCTTGCCTCGGCGGCTGGACTCGAGTGGGTGGGGTCCTTTGCATCGGGGCTTCTACTTCTTCTCCTTCTTCAACATCCGCCATCTCTTCGATTATCATCACGTCCGTTCCTCCTCCCATCGCAGTAGCTCCTCCGGTGTGGTGTGTGCTTGGGCCGGCGGCAGTTGAACTTTGGTGCACGTAGGTATCTATCTCGGCGGATATACTGCCCATGATAATTGGCGATCTGGGTGGAGTGCTGAAGACGGCCCTTCACTTGAATGGCTTTCGGCTGACAGATGAGGCCGCGACAGAATCTGCCGCCCTAGATGGGCCGGCAGCCTGGTATTGGGCTGAGGGTCCGGATGGAAGAATGGTCGTGGTCCTCCCGGGGCTGGTGTAGTCTCGGTGTAGGGTGCGGCGGTGACGAACATGTTGCTTGGGAACTCCGGGAATTGTACGCCTTGGTCCGGGAAGGCGTGCAGCATCATCTGCGCTAGAGTGCCATTGAAGTCCCGTTGGTACTCCATGTATCGTTGTTGTCGAAGATCCATTGCGGCCATTCGCTGCAAGATTTCTTGGTATGGGTCTGCTGCGGTAGAGGTGTGCGCAGTACCAGGCATGTCTGCCGTGTACTGGGCCCCGACAGTAGTATCGGCAGTGAACTGCTGCGGCGTTGCCTGGACAGGTTCGGCTTGAGTGATCTGCATGACTTTGTGGCAGAAATTCTTGGTTCATCCTCGTCTTGGGGGCGTGTATTCATCCGTTTTTTCAATGGGTACACCTGCCGAAACACATAAACCCGTAATCAAGCAAGGGAAATACAATGGTCCTCTATCTTTCTTACCGCACTCGTGAATTTCCCGTAGGATGATTTCTCCAACGTTGATGGTCCTCTTGTTGATGATGGATTGGATAAGCACCAATCTCTTGCGATCCACCGTGCTATTGTGTGATGTTGGGATGAGGCGTCGTTTGACGAAGGTGTTCCACATCTTTGCCTCCCGTTTCAAGCTTTGTCTTGTTACGGATCCTCGATGGGTACCGGTTTCCCATGGAGTATTCCCGTAACAAAGAGCGTCTTTGATGAGTTCATAGTCCTCGGCAGTGATATCTTCCAAGAATTCGGCGTGAATATCACTGTCTGGGGTGAGGCCGTAGAAATTATTGATCGTCTCAGCATCGAGCTGGACTGGCCTGCTACGACAGTGAACAAATAGGGAGTCTTTGCTGGGCCCATGAGCGTAGAACTCCCGCACGATCGTGGCGTTCGCCTGGGCAGGTTGCAGACAAAAAATTTCCCAATTCTGGTACTTAATTCTATCATAGAGGTAGTGTTCAATGCCGTAGTTCTCTTCGTCCGCATGCTGGACACCTTGCTCTTCCCAAAGTTGCCTAGCGATGAAAGATCGGTTGAATCGATCTTCAACGTTGGCTGGGGCGAATCTTTTGTATGTTGCCATCAAGATAGAGAGGTGTGAGTTCTTGGAGGTTTTCTTGAAGAGAATCTGGAGTTTTTACAAGAATTAGTAGGCAGAGAGTAATTGAGAGATAGATTGTTATGAATACTAAAGAAAACAAGAAAGTAAGAGTGAATAGTTCAAGAGAAAGGAGTTTCTTATATAGGCCTCGACCTTGTGACCGTTGAGACCACTAGCCGTTTGTAACTGTTTCCTTTTTCTGCCGCGGCAGGAATCTCGGCAGACTAGCCGTTACATTGTTCTGCCCGTTGGGACTGCTACGACCCTGATACTGTTTTATTGCCTCGGTAGAGTTCCTACTGTGAATTGTTTCTCCTTTATTATTCCTAAACTAAAAAATGAACATCAATAAAGAAACATTCAAATAATGAGAAGATAATTATTCCTAAATGCCATAAAGAGAAATCATGAAAATACCAAATAAAATAAAAGATAAAATTAATATAAAATAAGAATAGAAAGAAAACTTATGGAGGGTCGTTTCCGATATTTCTTATAGTCCATCTGCACCCTCCATCGAGTGACAATTCTACCCGAGAAGATATGGGCTAATGCGGGTACGGATACTCCCATTTGTGCTATCATGGTGGATGTGTCTTCCGTTTGTGTTCTTTTGTAGTCCATACCTATCCTCCAACTTGATATTGTTTCTGAAGGCAAAAATAATTCGTTAAAAAAATTATATCAACATCCAACCACTTAATTACCTCCTTGTTGTTAACTTCCATCATAGTTGGATATAGCCTTCTTTGTCGTGGCAATTCATGTGATAGCCAATTGCCGTGGCAATCTTTTGCCAAAATTCGGTGTAAGTCAAGTCAAGAATCATCTTTCTTGAAGTCTTTAAGAATCAACCCACATTGTTTCTTATGCTTCTCAATAATCTCCATCAGTAGAGACTTTGGCTTGGAACTAATATTAGATGGAATTACCATATAAATATCTAAATAATCATATCCTATTTGTGATGGCTTCAAATCGTGTAACGTTGACTCCTCGGAAGATACTTGCAATGGAAGAGATGAGTTTTTAAAGAATTCAAAAGGTTTATTCGTTACCATCTCATATTCCATTATCACGACATTGTCATCTTGTTGATCAAGCATGTCGTCGTGTAACTGCCCCGACAGCTGTGAGTGAGAGTAATCCTCAGCTTCCTTTTTCAGCATCATTGCTGCCGTAACATCTTCGGAATCAGACTCCTCAGAATTTTCTAGAGCATTACTCTCATCGGCCTCATTGAGTGGTATCGTGACATTGTCCTGTTCAAGCTCCTCTGCCGCGGCAATTATTTCGGGAGACTCATCCAATGTTTGACAATCTTTCTTATAAACATGTTCTAGACTCAGAGGTTCCGGAATTTCCTCTTTGTCCTCTAGTGTTGGGATTTCAGTATCCCTAAGGATTGATTGTTGGGTCATGTTATCCATGGCATATATGGATCTCTGCAGTTGATCTTTTGGATTCTTCAAGGGTGCATCCAATCTAGCTATATGTGCATCCAATAGCCTTGATTGTTCTGTCATTAATTCTTCAATTCTAGCCATTGATGCTTTCAATGTTTCTTCCAATGAATTTGGATACTCTTGAGAAGAATTATATTGCCATGGCATATCTGTAACATCAACAAAATTGTCATGATAAAATTTTTTTTGAGTGTTTTGATCATACCATGAAAGATTTTGTTGTTGGTTCCATCTATGGTCCTCTATGTGGCCATATGTTCCAATACTATACGGGCAATTGCTAACCAAATGATCATATCCGCAATTAAAATAAAAATTTGCCCAGGCATAAACTTGTTGGGTTGCTCTTGGTTGGCATCGATAATCGTCATTTAATCTAGGAAATTCTTGATTGGCTCGATTCATATCGTCCAACATCAACTCCCGAATAGATTTCTTTCTTTCTCCTTGCATCTTGAAAATCCTTCACTTGAAACAAACCTATAATTTTTAAAGGAAAAGAAAATATGTTAGTAAAAATAAAAAGAAACAAGAAAATAAAAAAAACGAAATTTAGTTGTCAGTCCCCAACAACGACGCCAAAAACTTGTCGCGTGTCAAAAGTGTGCGTTCAGTGCAAGTGGACACATCGCAAGTAATAAGTGATAAGTATATTATCGAGTTATTGTCTCCTCAGGGACCGGTATACTTAATATGCTTTCTTCACTTCCTTGTTCTGTAGAAAGATAAAAACACAAATAAGTTGATTTGGTTTATCTAAACTAAAATAACTAAAATAAAAGTAAAGGGTTGAAATAGTAGAGAGAGATGGGCTAGGATCTAGTTGCGTCGTATTGTGGAATTGATTGACTTGTCTCCATCCAATGCAATCGTATATCACTGCCTCGGCCGCACTGCAGTTTACTACCTGGGCAGCGATAACACTGTCTGCCGCGGCAATCCCTTGCTCGTGGACAAACTTTACCAAAGTTCGGCAAAGTGTCCTTGGATGACTCCGCTTATCCCTAAGTCAGAGTGTTGTTGATGACTAGTCCTTGATGATACCTCCCGGCGTGAACCAATTATACTCACCAACCAATCTCACACTTCTTTTAGCCGCTGAAACTCTTAACCTATCCCTAGGCCGAGTTAGTATTTCGCGATTGAAACACCGTACTTACCCCTTTCGTGAATCTAACTTTCCCGAGTTTAGATAAATGGATGGTCACAATATCCTCTCCCGAGCTCAATTGTGAAACAAGTAATAAGAAAGGATAAGCAAACCTTGATAATCTTTATTGCATTGAATGAAAGTCAAAGTACAATCTCTTCTCACAAATACTCTACAACCTTCACCTAATCCCTAAGAAGGTTTAGAACATGGTGGAGAGGAAAGAAACAAGAGTAGAAGTCGGCTCTCTCCCTAGGTATTTCCGTTGTCTCTTACATTGGGTGACTAGGTCTTTATATAGGCTAGACCTAGGGAAAACTTTTCCTAACTAGAATACAATTTGGAGTAGGAAACAAGTTAAGTACATAATAAAATATATTTCCAAGTTTGTATTCGGCTAAAGGGGTTTTTCCACATAGTCTTCGTTTGGGCTTTTCCTTGTGCTAGCCAGCTTCGATTCATGGGCTTCAAGTCCAGACACGTTCCTTGGATTTTTGTCTTTCCATCGCCTATAATCTTGCTTCCTGTCTTTCTGCTGCTGCCTCGACATCTGGTCCTGCCTCGGCCTTGTCTCTGCCGCGGCACTGGTTCTCCTGCACAGATATGAAAACGCAGTAAAACATGCCTTTTTTCGTAAATATTATCTATATGAGCATACTTCTAAATATATCACATTGAGTGCATGTATTGGTCTAAGTGGGTGTATATTTGGTAATTAATTCCCATAAAAGGAGTAAAAAGTGATAGTGTGTTGAGCACTTATCAATAGACTTGCTTGTAAACCTTTCTACTGTTTTTTTGATGGTTACTCAGGTTATAATCAGATTGTTGTAGACCCAAAAGACCAGACAAAAATCACCTTCACTTGCCCGTATGGAATATATGCATTTAGAAGAATGTCGTTCGGCCTCTACAATGCCCCGACAACTTTTCAAAGATGTATGATGACAATTTTTTCGACATGGTAGAAGACTTCCTGGAGATATTCATGGACGATTTTTCAGTCTTTGGAGACGACTTCACTCACTGCCTCAGCAATTTAGAAAAGGTGCTGCAAAGATGTGAGGAATCCAATTTAGTTCTCAATTGGGAAAAAATGCCATTTTATGGTGAATGAAGGCATAGTTTTGGGCCACAAAATCTCATCACAAGGAATCGAAGTTGACAAGGCCAAGATAGATGTGATAAAAAATTTGCCTCCACCAATTTTAGTCAAAGGAGTTCAAAGTTTCTTGGGTCATGCAGGTTTTTACAGGAGGTTTATCTCTAATTTTTCAAAAATTTCTAAACCTCTGTTTAACTTGCTTGAACAGGAAAAGAAATTTGAATTTAGCAAGGAATGCACTGAAGCATTCGAGGCTCTCAAAGAGAAGCTGATCACCGCACCAATTGTATTCCCACCAGATTGGGCCATGCCATTTAAAATAATGTGTGATGCAAGTGATCATGCTGTCGGGGCAGCACTTGGGCAGAGAAAGAACAACCTATTCCATGTCATCTACTATGCTAGTTGTCGCGTGTCAAAAGAGCGCGTTTAGTGCAAGCGGACACATCAAAAGTAATAAGTGATAAGTATGTTATCGAGTTATCGTCTCCTCAGGGACCGGTATACTTAATATGCTTCCTTTATCTCCTTGCTCTGTGGAAAGGTAAAAGCACAAGTGAATTGGTGTGATTTATTTAAACTAAAATAATTGAATAAAAGTAAAGAGTCGAAATATTAGAGAGAGAGATAGGCCAGGATCCAGTTGTATTGTATTGTGGACTTGATTGCCTTGTCTTTATCCAATGCAATCGCATATCTCTGCCTCGGCAACACTGCAGTTTGCTGCCTGGGCAGCGATAACGCTGTCTGCCGCGACAATCCCTTGCTCGTGGGCAGACTTTACCAAAGTTCGACAAAGTGTCCTTGAATGACTCCGCTTATCCCTAAGTCAGAGTGCTGTTGATGACTAGTCCTTGATGATACCTCCCGGCGTGAACCAATTATACTCACCAACCAATCTCACACTTCTTTTAGCCGTTGAAACTCTTAACCTATCCCTAGGCCGAGTTAGTATTTCGCGATTGAAACACCGTACTTACCCCTTTCGTGAATCTAACTCTCCCGAGCTTAGATAAATGGATTACTCACAAACTTCCCTCCCGGGCTTGAATGCAAGAACAAGGAATAAGAAAGGATAAGCAAACCTTGATAATCTTTATTGCATTGAATAAAAGACAAATTACAATCTCCTCTCTCAAATACTCCACAACCTTCACCTAAACCCTATGAAGGTTTTAGAACATGATGGAGAGGAAGTAAACAAGAGTAGAAGTCGGCTCTCCCTAGGTATTTCCGATATGTGATACATTGGGTGGCTAGGTCTTCATATAAGCTAGACCTAGGGCAAACCTTTCCTAAGTAGAATACAACTTGGAGTAGGGAACAAGTCAAGTACATAATAATATTATATTTCCAAGTTTGAATTCGGCTAAGGGGGCTTTCCCGCGTGGTCTTCCTTTGGGCTTTTCCTTGTGCTAGCCAGCTCCGATTCATGGGCTTCAAGTCCAGACACGTTCCTTGGATTTTTGTCTTTCCATCGCCTATCACTTTGCTTCCTGTCTTCCTGCTGCTGCCTCGGCATCAGGTCCTGCCTCGGCCTTGTCTCTGCCGCGGTAATGGTTTTCCTGCACAGATATGAAAACGCAGTAAAACATGCCTTTTTCTATAAATATTTTCTATTTAAGTATAACTTCTAAATATATCACATTAAGCACATGCATTGGTTCAAGTGGGTGAATATTTGGTGATAAATGCCGATAAAAGGAGTAGAAAGTGATAGTGTGTTGAGCACTTATCACTAGTAAAACCCTCAATGATGCCCAGATCAATTACACCACCACGGAGAATGAATTACTAGCAGTGGTCTTTGCCTTTGACAAGTTCCGATCCTACCTTATTGGAACAAAAGTGACTGTCCACACTGACCATTCGGCAATCAAGTACTTGTTCTCAAAGAAGGATGCCAAGCCTAGACTGATTAGATGGATCCTTCTTTTGCAAGAATTTGACGTAGAAATCAAGGACAAAAGAGGTACGGAAAACCAGGTAGCCGATCATCTTTCTAGATTAGAAGCTGGGGAGAAAAACAACCCACTAGAAGAAATACAAGACGCATTCCCATATGAACACATCTTGCTCATCTCGGCAGTAACAGAAGAATCCGCCGTAGCAGAGACCACGGTAGTATACGACTGCACTGCCACGGTAGTGACTAAGTACATTTCGGCAACATTGATAGAAGACCTTGCCGCAGTCACAGCCACTCCCTGGTATGTTGTTCTTGTCAATTACTTAGCTAGTGGTGTTCTGCCTTATAACCTTAACCATAATGAAGAAAAGAGGTTTCAGCATAATGCAAAGCATTATTTCTGGGACGACCCTCTTTTGTTCAAGCAATGTGCAGATCAGGTTATAAGAAGATGTGATCCAGAGGACGAGCAAAAAGAAGTGCTCTAGCACTGCCATGATTCACCCTGTGGAGGACATTTTGGAGAAACCAGAACAACCACCAAAGTGCTTCAATCAGGCCTTTATTGGCCCACACTCTTTAAAGATGCTTAACTTTACTATAAGCACTGTGACCAATGCCAACACACGGGCAATATCTCTAGACGTAATGAGATGCCATTGCAGCCCATATTGGAAGTAGAACTGTTTGATGTTTGGGGCATAGACTTCATGGGACCATTCCCATCATCTCAAAGCAATCTGTACATCTCAAGAAAAATATCTTCACCAGATTTGGAGTTCCTAGAGCGATAATTAGTGATGAAGGTAAACACTTCGACAATAGACTCATTGCCGCGACCCTGAAGAAATTAGGCGTCACACACAGAATTGCTACGGCCTATCACCCATAGACAAATGTGCAAGCTGAAATATCAAACAGGGAATTAAAGCAAATCCTTGAAAAAATGGTAAACCCATCTCGAAAGGATTGGTCTCATCGTCTTGACGATGCCCTGTGGGCATATAGGACAGCCTACAAGATCCCATTGGGAACATCTCCATACAGGCTTGTATTTGGAAAAACATGCTATTTGTCCGTGGAAATTGAGCACAAAGCCTATTGGGCAGTAAAAAATTTGAACATGGAATGGGAGAAAGCTGGCCAAGAAAGACTGCTAGACCTCAATGAGATAGAAGAATTTCGAGCAGCAACCTATGAAAATGCAAAGATATATAAAGAAAAGACTAAACGATGGCATGACCGTAAGCTACTGTCTAGGCAGTTTTTGTCGGGGCAGCAAGTCGCAGCAAGTCCTCCTTTTCAATTCCAGGCTCAAACAGTTCCTAGGCAAATTCAGGTCCAGATGGTCAGGCCCATTTGAAGTTGTTCAGGCTTACCCACATGGTGCAGTAACGATCAAATCACAAAGGGATGGGAATGAGTTCAAAGTGAATGGCCAACGTTTGAAGTACTACTCTGACCTACATGATATGAGGACTATGGAAACCATCACCTTAGGAGATGCACTTGCATGCACTCTTATCGTGACTTAATTTCATTATCTTATCTTTGTTTTATTGTACTTTTAGGATTAATTTTAGTTTAGAATTTTTTTATTTTTAATCTTTTCTTGTTGGTGTTTATTTTAATCTTTTCTTGTTGGTGTTTATTTTTAGGACAAGAATCAAGAATGAAAGTGAAGTCATTCATAACAGAAGATCCACTGCCGCGACAGTGCACAGTGTCAGGGCCGCAGCAATTACCAACGGGCAGAGAAGCGTAACGGCTAGTCTGGCATAATTTCAGACGTGGCAGTAAATGCCAACGACTAAAAACGGCTAGTTGGGTTAATGAAATCAACACGGCAGTACATGGCCGAGGCCTATATAAACACTTTCTCACCTTGAACTATTCACTCTTGCATTCTTGATTTCTTAGTATTCGTTGCTTATTTCTCTCAGATTGCTTAAAAACTCTCACAAATTCTCCATGGCAGATTACAATAGATTCACACCCGCTGCTGTTGAAGAACGATTCAACATATCCTTTATTGCAAGGCAGTTATGGGAAGAGCAAGGATTCCAGGATTCAGACGAGAAAAACTATGGAATCGAGCATTATTTGTTCGATAAAATAGTATATCAAGAATGGCAAATCTTCTGCTTGCAGCCCGCCCAGGCCAATGCAACGATTGTGCGAGAATTTTACACTCATGGGCCGAGCGAAGATTAACTTTATGTCCACTGCCGGGGCAGACCGGTTAGAATTGATGCCGACACCATTAACTTGTTCTATGGCCTCCACCCTGCTCGAGATGACCATTCAACGTTTATGGAGGACATCATCAACGAGGACTACGAACTCATAAAAGATGATCTCTGCTTTGATAACACCCATTGGGAAACCGGATCCCACAAAGGCTCCGTGGTAAGACAGAACCTAAGGCCCGAAGCCAAGTTGTGGACCACGTTCGTAAAACGACACCTAATCCCAACGTCCCATAACAATACAATAGACAAGAGGAGATTGGCTCTCATCCAATCCATTGTCAATAAGAGAAGCATAAATGTGGGAGAGTTGATCCTACAGGAAATTTACGAATGTGGTAGGAAGGAAAAAGAGCCTTGTACTTTCCATGTTTAATCACGGGTCTATGCACTGCTGCGGGTGTCCCAGTTGAGGATACGAACGAAATTACTACCCAAAGGCACGGTTGGACAAGGGAGTTCTGCAACAAAGTCATGCAAATAACCCAGGCGGAACCAGTCCAAGCAACTCCATAGCCAAGCACTGTTGATACCACTACCGGGGCCCAGTACACGGCGGACATGCCTGCTGCTTCCCACAGCAATGCCACGGCGGATCTTTACCAGGAAATACTCCAGAGGATGGCAGCCATGGATATAAGACTACAACGGTACATGGAGTACCAGAGAGATTTCAACACTGCATTAACCCAGATAATGATCACCAATTTTCCAAACCAAGGGGTGTAGTTCCCAGAATTCCCTCCTGATATGTTTGTCACAGCTGCACCATACACCGAAACAACTCTGGCTCCAGGAGGATCGCGACCATTTTATGCTGCTGGACCATCGCAACCACTCCATGCATCAAACCCATCTCAGCCACTAGAGCCTGCCACGGCATCATCAGCCAGTAGAAGGTCATCCAAGCGGAGAGCGACCCTCAGCACTCTAGTAGGCTCTCCTATAATCATGAGGAGTTTCACGTCAGAGATGGACTCTATCATGCAGCAGCCTCATTCAGCCGCCAGGCCAAGCACTGTAACCCCCTTAGCCCGGCCTAGACGGAACCGACACTAACGGGTTACAAGGGGAATATCGAACCAAACCTACGAAGGTCCGATTCGATAAACAACCCTGAAAACCGATATGTTTTTTTCTTAACTAGATGCATAATTAAGTTCCTATGTGTGTCGAGGTCATGCATAACGAAAATGGAAATATTCGATTCACAATTGATCATTTAACTCGCATATAAAACATAAGGACCAAAACGCAAATAACTTTAATTCCTAAAATAAACCGGAACTTTAATCTACCAAAGTTCAACTAAACATGCACAGAACGCGCACATTAAAATTCAGATCTATCAGATCATTATAGCATCGTCAATTTCATGATTCAATGATTTAGGACCAAATTGTAAAACACTCAAACTCTAGGAACTATAACTGACATTGATTAACCAATATAAAATTAGATTATTTTCATGCAATATGGTGAAATTGCATCTCAAATAGATATCCTTAGAGTCCATATTCATTTACGGATGGATAACTGAACCTACACGAAATTTCAACCTGTGGAACATCATTTTTGGTCAGGGGTATCGATACCTTTGGTACCGGTATCGATACTTTGACGATGGTTAGCCAATTAATCCGTTTGAAAGCTTGTGGTATCGATACCACCCTGGATGGTATCGATACTCCAGAGTCCAGTGGCATAAATGCATCGAACCATGCTTCGGTACTAGCCCTAAAATAAGCCTTGGGTATCGATACCCTCACCAGAGGTATCGATACCCCCTGTACAATTAACAAAAGCCGAACATCTTAAAAGAGTTCCATCCACTTAAACACAACCATTAATCACCCTAAGCTACATGCATGATATCCAAGCATAATGAGCAATTTATTACACCCAAATACCACATCAAGAATCCCAATATCATCTATAGGCATGCTTCCTATGTTGAGATTAAAACAAGAGACATACATGCATGGACATACTTCAAACAATCCAAAACATTACCACAATCCATCAAACAACAACCAAAGCGAAATAAGGTCTTATTACAAGTCATTAACCAAAGCAAACCACACTCTCATAAGGGGTAGGTTTACACATTGCCGAACCCTGATTTATTTGCCAAATTATACAAAAAATGTGAGGTCTTTTCCCCTTGGTCCTCTTGCTCCAAATGCAGCCCCAAATGTCTCTATTTTTCTACAAAGATGAAAAGAGAGCTTAAGCAAAACATGCTTAGTGAGGAAGCTCTAAACAAGATCATCAATGCATCAAATTAAAACCATATTTAGAAACCATAACTTGTAATGCCTTTCTAAAACCAAGCATGCTTAACAAATCATGTTCATGTTCATAATACCAAAAACCTTTCCTTGAGTATGCATGGCATTATCAATTCATTCCATAAATAATGCATAATGTTCCAAATTATTCCATGTATGTATATTGGCTTTCTAGTGATCACTTAATGTGAACCTTAAGTTCATCGAATACGCGGATCCATTGTTTTAGAGACCCTTGGTCTCGTCATGACACAAAGTCACCATAGACATGACACGAAGTCACCATTGAAATGAAACGAAGTCACCATTATCAAGCTCTACCACGCACGGTTGGACACAAAGTCACCCTTGTTACTTGTAGGCATTTTCCCCTTTATTTCCATAATATTTATAGTGCACTCAACCCTAATGACATGTCATTTGTATTCGTATCTAAAGTTAGTGTCACTAAGCCAATATCAAGTTCAAGTATGCATGCCAATTTGCTGCTCATAATGCATCCATAATGTGTTCAACAAATGAACCAAAAGTCATGCCCAATGGCACCATCATATGTAAGGCAAATAATCACATCATATTCCACTTCATTTTTCATGTTTCCATAAACCATGGATGTCTTTATAAACCATGCATTTCCAGCAATTAACACATGCATGCATCATTTCAAAATCATACTTATGCATTTCCAAAATCTCTCTAAATCATCATCATAAATGCCGTTACCGAAAATAGCCGAAACTCACAATAATGCATCAAAATCATTTACTTTACTTACTCTTTAACTATGGAAAGTTTTCACACTATTCCATAGTCCCCAAAACAGAACCGAACCGTTGCGAAACACTTTTAATCCGAAATCACTCACCGACAAGCGAAAAAAACCCTCGCCGACGCTCTGACGGCAACGCCAATGCACCATCCATTTATGAACCTTGTTGCACTTCTTCTACAACATTAAAAACAGAGCATATGCACATCATAACATGCTCAAAACAGCAACCACATTAAACCTCCACAAAACTATCGAAAACCTTGCCGAAAAGACCGGAAACTAAGCCAAAACTTATCCGAAACAACATCAACCCTTAACCTTATGAATCTAACATCTAATCCACCTCAAATATGAACTAAAAACACTTTCAAACCATCCTTATACCTCCAGCAAGAGAAGAACATCTAAAACAACCCCTAAAATAACCGAAACCACCTTAAAACATCACCGATTGCATTATTCCGGGATTAATTTGATATTAAATTATTACAAGACTCAATCAATCATTTAATTGACACAATATCATAATTAAATCATCGTAATTCCAACACCAATTGAGTTCCAAAAAGATTTCACCAAAAACCTCCATAAATTCATAGATCTTGAATTAAAAACACAAAAATTAAATATCAATTGTTGATGAGCAAGCCAATACTTGGGAACTTCAATAAAGAACCTTAGAAAAAGATTAGAAATCAGAATTTTACCTTTGAGATTAACTCCACTAAAAAGATGAGAAATCCTCTCTTGATTTCCCTGAAAATGGATGTTGATTTTGTAAAATTGATGAGTAGGTTTTGTAGAGAATGAAAAGATGAGTAAAATGAAATAAATCTTGTTGAAAATGAAAAAGAAATCAAAAAGTAATTGAAAAAATTTGGAGAAGAAGATGGAGACAAAATGGAGAAGAAGATGGAGACAAAATGGAGAGAAAATTTGAGAGAAAAGATGAGAAAATGGGAAGTTACAAAAGAAAATGAAAATAAACTTTTTATTAAAATTAATTAAAACAAATTTGGTGGATAATCCTTAATTAAAAATAAATTGGTTTAATGGCCCTCTAAGGATTCTAAATATGGCTTACTTTCCAATTTAGTCACTAAAAATCTTAATTTCTAAAAATTACCAATTAAACCCCTAAACTTTTCCAAAAATTACAATTTAGTCACTAGTACAAAATTAAGCCTAATTAAAAATCAAATTAAGGCTCCATAATATTCCTTTAACTTTAAAACACCATTTTAATATTTTTAAACCTTTCCGAAAAATTATTACTTGTCCGATTAAATTTAATTTTCCCAGAATTAATGAACCGAAGAATTCGATTCGATTCGACTCGAATCGAATCCCCCAAACCAACACTCAAACTACTAACCCCAAAATAGGGATGTTACAAGCACTCAGCACGCCTGGACAAAAGCAATGGAAGTTGAAGATGAGGGCGGGACAGAAATAATGCCCACCGAAGAAATTGGTGATGAGGAAGAAGGAGAAGAAGTCAACTTCCCATTGCAAAGGACACCACCCACCAGATTCCATCCGCCCAGAATAGCCAAAGCTCAGTAGTCACCAGCACAGAGAACGAAAACTAAGTTTTCAGCAGCAAGGCCAAGAAAACTGATCATTCACAACAGTTCTTCGGAGGATTTTTAATCTTTTAATACCTCTATTATGCTTTTATCTCTTTTCTTCCCTTGTTAATTTTCATTTTTGTTTAGAAGGATTAACTTTAGGATACTTAAGGACGAAAACTTAGAAGCTTGCTATAAGATTGACTCTAAAAAGAAACACCATAAGTCCACCCAAGAGCAAAGAATTGCCGCGACGGACGTAACCCTTCACTGTCGAGACAGTAAAACTACAGTTTTGCCGAGGCAATGTTGTATAGTTGCATTAGACAGAAACGAGTCAATTGAACCCACAATACGACACAACTGGATCCTGGCCATTCTCTCAATCTGATTTTATTTTCATTCTCTGTTCTCTTTTTATTATTCAAGTTGTTTTAGTTTAATTCAGAATAATCAAATTAATCTGTGTTTTTATTTTATTTCTTTTGTAGAGCGAGAAGAGAAAAGGAAACATATTAAGTACACCAATTCTTATGGAGACGATACTCTATATTCATCACTTTATTACTTGCGAAGTGTACACTTGCACAAATTGCGCAACTCTTTCTACACGCAACATTTATAGAGGTGCTTGAAGATGCCTTTGTTGGTACCGAATCGTTATGTAGTGGGTTGATTTACTTTTCTGGTTGAAAAGTAATCCTAGATAAGGATTGGTTGGTGGGGTTTGGTTTTATGGATGGTTGAAGCCAATTTGAGTGCCTTGAGTTTGATGTTAGTTGGGGTTGGTTGTTAGTGAAATTGAAGGCTGAGTTTCTCAAGGTTTCTTCGGTGAGAGTTTGGTTTGTGTTATCGTTGTGTTTGGTAGAAGTACCACCTGATATCCTCTGTTTGGTATGTTTTAGGAAGTGGTTAGATTGCAGTATAACCGATCTAGTGTTTTGTTTCGGGAAACACCGGGTTAATGTTCGGAAAAAAAGATCGACTGAAAACTCAAGATGTCAGGGAGTTCATAATGGTCTAGTGTGGGCATTGAGAGGTTGTAGCGATGCCGTTTGGCTTAGCTTTCAATTAGGCTGAGGCTTTGAGGGGTTTGGTTGAGTTCACCTTGAGTATGAGCAGGTTGCGATTTTTGTAGATGTTGGCATCGAGTTCCTCTGTGTTGAGAAGTTTTGCGACAAGGATCGCTTAATAGTTGTAACCTTTATTGGTTAATCATCTTTTGAGCTTGCTTGATCATTGGAGGGTGTTGTGAGGGCTTGTGTTTGCCGAGTTTTTGTCTATGGTTTGTTTTCTTGATTTGTTATTTTGGAAAAGTTGTGTGTGTTGCACATCCATGTTGTTAACAGTGCGTGGGCACCAAATTTTTCATGTACTGTTGAGTTGGTTATAGTGACATATCCTTTAGATGGAGGTTTTGTCTTCTGGATGAACTTGATGTTGTCTATTGGCGAAGGTTAGTAGTGCCATGTGTTGCATGTTGAGTCGAGTCTTCGCTACTAAGGGCAACTTGAGTTGCTCAAGGGTTATTTCCTAACAGTTGTTGGATTTGTAGAGTAGGTTAATGTTGTGGTGGAGTTGCGATCAGAGTTGCTTGGTTGAGGTTATCGGATGACTGTTGGTCTAGTGATAGAGTTACGGTGAGATCTTCCCTTGGTTAGGGTGTTTCGAGGTAGCTTGCTATTATACAGTTGGTAGAGCCACATGTGTGGGAAACAGTTGAGGTTGTGTTGATAGGTTTTAGTTTGTGGTGCCAATCGCCTTTATGGTTGAGTTACATGGTAGTGTAGTATAGTAAGGAGTTGGGATGATGTCACGACTAGTTGGATGAGGGTCTTTTGCTATTCTTTTGGGGTTACAAGTTGTGTTAGGAGTTTGAGAACAAGTGTTGTGGAGTTGATTTGTTTTGTTGGTAAGTTGAGCTTGAGCGACAATGTTCTTTGAGAGTGTTCTTGTCGTTAAAGGTACTAAAGTAGAGGTGTGTGATCAGATCTTCTTGGGTTTTGTGACGTAGTTTCTTGGTAGTTAAGAGAGAGTTTTTCCTTTGAGTAAGGTTGGATCTATTGCTTATGTGAGCACAATTTTGTAGGTATTCTGAGTTTTGTCTTGTTAAGTTGTTGAGCGGCATGTTTTTAATGTGGTAAGGTTTATTCAGGTCTGGAAAGGTGCGCTAAGGTCTTGCAACATGAATCTTTCGGGTTCTCGGTAAAGGTGTTGTTGTTAGCAGAGTTTGTTTTTAGCATGTAGTGGGGTGTTGTTGTTAACAGAGTTTTCTTTTAGCGTGTAAAGGTGTTGTTTTGAGTTGAGCAGGGTTGGTGGAAGGTTTTGGTTGTTGCCTAGGGTGATAGAAAATGCTAATGAGAATTTAAGCTTGATAAAAGTAGTTGGGAGTTGGAAGAGTTGGTTGTCGACCTTAAGTAAGGAGAGGTTAAGTCGTTGTTCTTGAATGAGGACCAGAGTCATTGCACGTTGTGAAGATGGGCGATTTTAGGATGAGTCTAAATCTTACCTTTTTGAGATGTATGTTTGGATTTTGGTAGCAAAGGTCTTTGTGAAAAGATCGTCATGTGGGTAAGAGTGTTTTGGTGGCATCGAGGTGTTGAAAGAGCCATGCGGGAGTGGAAGGAAGTTGGGAAGAAGTAGTTTTCTAATCTTTTTCCTCTACAAAATTTTGAGGAAGAAATTTCTTAAGTGGGGGAGATTGTAACGCCCCGAAAATGGTCCTAGATGTTTTGTATTTCGGGTTAGTAAACCGATTAAATTAGGTAAGCCATTAAACCTAGTTTCGTGATTTAAATCTCAAAAATCATTATTTTACCTATATTTGACTTTGGTCAAATCAATTTTGGGAAATGAAACTTGGATCCCTAAGATTTTGGAAACTAGTGACTACTTTGTAAAAATTAAAAAGTGAAATATTTTAGTGACTTAATTGTAAATGGGTTAATGATAACTCCACAAAAATGTTATATTTTAAGCCTTTTTTACTTAAGTTATTTATTGTCCTTAAGCTCATGTAGTCTCATTTAGATGCATTTAGGCTCATATCATTGCATGTAGTTTCTTATTTATGCCTTCGCATTTTTATTGTGGCAACGAATTCTATATCACGGGAAAGGTTGTGCTTTTGGGTTGTTGTGTGCAGGTAAAGGAAAAATGGAAGTTGAGGAAATTTGTCATGGCATTCACAGAAGGATAGCGATAGGAAAATGCCATGGAAAATCTAGAGGACTCTTGTGTTGAGCTAAGTACAAGAAGATATTTTGAGAATAGTGTCAGCTGGTGCCATTATAGCCTGACCACATCCACCACTGTAGGGGACCGCAAGCCACCTAAATAGGGGACCATTGTCACCACTGCAGATATGCAATCACGTGAATGGGGGCAGAACATGAATTTTTACTAACCTTTAGGGTTTTTCACCCCCTCGTTTTAAGGCATAGTGACCTAAGAAAAGGTAACACCTTTGAGACCCTTTTTTGGGAGCAAAAACATAGAAAAAGAAGCACCTTTGGAGTGGTTTGCGGTGGTGGAAAGCTTCAACCTTTCTCCTCCAAGCTCCGGCTAAAGTGTCTTCCATTGATAGAGCTTGAAGGGAGTGGCGTGCTAGGAACCTAAGATGGGCTAGCACGCTAAGGCGTCCCGTGGTGGTTGAAGAGCCGGCGGCCTGCGCAACCGAGGGTATCTTCTATCCTCCTTCCTTTGCTTTATTTTTCATATTTTTAAGAGGATGATTGCGGATGATTAAAGATATATGTTGATGATACTTTCTTTAACTTTCGCACCACCATGTGTTGCTTTAATTAGGTGGTTGTTACTTTGGATGATTAACTTTTGCTTTATATTAATATATAGTCTTCTATGTGTTTGTATATTTGCTTTGCTCATTGTTGTTAATAATTTAAGCATTGTAAGAGACATGAGACTGTCCCGTGTTTAGATGCGTGTTAGGTATTTGAGAGAAACCTAGCTATAGATCCTTAGATCATCCGAGAGGAGCTAAGGGAGGATCTACGTGAGCAATGGGCTTCGGATAGTAATCAAAGCCTAATCTGATCTTAGGTACTCAAGAAAGACTCAGGTGAGGGTTTCAATGACTAAAAGGAGTATGCTTTGTCGATAGGCTAGTGTCGCTGCTGAGACCGAGAGGAGATGTCGTGGAATTTTAGTTTGTCAAGTTCCTATGACTCGAGAGAGTGGGAACACTTTAGAAACCTTTGTCGAGTAAATATATACCATAGTTGTTATATGTTCGTAGGAGTAAGGTTAAGAAGTCCATAGGAACCTCCACCAATCATTCCTAGGAGATCTCATCAATAGAGGGTTAGTACAACATATTGTTTAAACGTGTTCTTGCATCCTATTTTTGCCTCAGCAATTACAAACTTTCCACACACCACTTCCATACACTTACCGCACCATCACAATCCATTCCACTTTTCCTTAGCATATTTTAGTTGCTTACATTCTGAAATTGCCATCGTATTTCACTATTACACCTTCACCGTACATATCCATTTCCACTTGTTTCTATCTTATTTTCTCCTTTTAAGTTAGTGACACCTTTTTGCCTTAACAATTTTGACTTACTGGTTACCTCGATCCTCGTGGGAACGATACCCACTCACCTTTTTATTACTTGTACGACTGTGTATATGTTAACGCTCTAAAAAACGTATATTTATTGTAACATCCCGATTTTGGGGTTAGTAGTTTGAGTGTTGGTTTGGGGGAATCGATTCGAGTCGAATTAGATTCTTCGGTTCATTAATTCAGGGAAAATTAAAATAATAATAATTTAATCAGACAAGTAATAATTTTGCGGAAAGGTTTAAAAATATTAAAATGGTGTTTTAAAGTTAAAGGAATATTATTGAGTCTTAATTTGATTTTTAATTAGGCTTAATTTTGTACTAGTGACTAAATTGTGAATTATGGAAAAGTTTAAGGGTTTAATTGGTAATTTTCGGAAATTAAGATTTTTAGTGACTAAATTGGAAAGTAAGCCATACTTAGAATCCTTAGAGGGCCATTAACCCAATTTATTTTTAATTAAAGATTATCCACCAAATATGTTTTAATTAGTTTTAATAAAAAGGTTATTTTTATTTTCTTTTGTAACTTCCCATTTTCTCATCTTTTCTCCCAAATTTTCTCTCCATTTTCTCTCCATCTTCTTCTCTAAATTTCTTCAATTACTTGCTGATTTCTTCTTCATTTTCAACAAGATTTAATTCATTTTACTCATCTTTTCATTCTCTACAAAACCTACTCATCAATTTTGCAAAATCAACATCCATTTTCAAGGAAATCAAGAGAGGATTTCTCATCTTTTTGGTGGAGTTAATCTCAAAGTTAAAATTCTGATTTCTCATCTTTTTCTAAGGTTCTTTATTGAAGTTCCCAAGTATTGGCTTGCTAATCAACAATTGATATTTAATTTTGTGTTTCTAATTCAAGATCTATGAGTTTTATGGTGGTTTTTGTGAAATCTTTTTAGATCTCAATTGATGCTGGAATTAGGATGATTTAATTATGATATTAGGTCAATTAAATGATTGATTGAGTCTTGAAATGAGTTAACATCAAATTAATCCCGGAATAATGTAATCGGTGGTGTTTTAAGGTGGTTTTCGGTTATTTTAGGGGTTGTTTTAAGTGTTCTGCTTTTGCTGGAGGTATAAGGATGGTTTGAAAGTGTTTTTAGTTCATAATTGAGGTGGATTAGATGTTAGATTCATAAGGTTAAGGGCTGATGTTGTTTTGGATGCGTTTCGGCTTAGTTTTCAGTCTTTTCGGCTAGGTTTTCGATAGTTTTGTGGAGGTTTGATGTGGCTGCTGTTTTGAGCATGTTATGATGTGCATATGCTCTGTTTTTAATGATGTAGAGGAAGTGAAATAAGGTTCATAAGTGGATAGTGCATTGGCGTTGCCGTCGGAGCGTCGACAAGGGCTTGTTTCACTTGTCGGTGAGTGATTTCAGATTAAAAGTGTTTCGCAAAGATTCAGTTCTGTTTTGGGGACTATGGAATAGTGTGAAAACTTTCCATAGTTCAAGATTAAGTAAAGTAAATTATTTTGATGCATTATTGTAAGTTTCGGCTATTTTCGGTAATGGCATTTATGATGTTGATTCAATGAGATTTTGGAAATGCATAATCATGATTTTGAAATGATGCATGCATGAGTTAATTACTGGAAATTGCATGGTTTATAAAGACATTCATGGCTTAGGAAGCATGAAAATGAAATGGAATAATATGAGGTTATTTGCCCTACATTTGATAATGCCATTGAGCATGATTTATGGTTCACATGATGAACATATTATGAATGCATTATGAGCAGCAAGTTAACATGCATGATTGGAATTGATATTGTCTTAGTGACACTAACTTTAGACACGAATACAAATAACATGTCATTAGGATTGAGTGCACTATAAACATTATGAAATTAAAGAAAAATGCCTACATGTAGCGAGGGTGACTATGTGTCTAATCGTACGTGGTAGAGCCACCTACACGTAACAAGGGTGAATTTGTGTTTAACCGTGCGTGGTAGAGCTTGGATTGTTGAAGCATGTACATGCATGAATGTTCTTGTTTTTAATCATAACATAGGAAGCATGCCTATAGATAATTTTGGGGTCTTTGATGTTGGTAACTGTGTGCTTTAAATTGCTCTTTATGCTTAGGAATTATGCATATAGTTAGGGGTGATCAATGGATATGTTTGGATGGAGTTAAACCAACCTAAAATTGCCCAAATATGTGATATGCACCCAGGGGTATCGAAACACCCTGTTGTGGTATCGATACCCCAAGGCTTTAAAAGGGTGACATCGAACCATGGTTCGATGCCATTAACTCTCTGGACACCAAGGTATCGATACCACCCAGGGAGGTATCGATACCCTTGGCTTCTAAGGCTTATTTAGCCACAACCTCGTCATGGTATCGATACCATGCTTGAGGGTATCGATACCCATGACCAAAAATGAAGAATTTTAAGTGTTGGAATTTCGTGTGTTGTCGTTGTCTTCTTGTATTCGAGTAGGGATGCTATGAATATCATTTTGATTTGAAATATCACCGCGATGCATGATGTTAACTTAATTTCATATTGATTAATTAAAGTCAGATGTAGTACTTAGATTTTACGTGTTTTACATTTAGGTCCCTAATTAATGAAACATGAAATTAATGATGCAACAATGCTCTGATTGATCTAAATTGTATTGGGAGTATGCTATGCATGTTTAATTGAACTTTGGTAGATTGAATTTCTGGTTTATTATTGGAATTAAAACTATTTGCATTTTGGTCCTCATGTGTTCATGTGCGAATTGAATGATCAATTGTGAACCGAATGTTTCCATTCTCGTTACGCGTGAACCCGACACACATAGGAAATTAATTATGCATCTAGATAAGAAAAAAACATATCGGTTTTCAGGGTTGTTTATCGAATCGGGCCTTCGCAGGTATGGTTCGATATTCCCCGTGTAACCCGTTAGTGTCGGTTCCGTCTAGGCCGGGCTAAGGGGGTTACATTTATACCCTTTTTACTTAAGGTTTTGTTTTATTTCAAGCTCATTTGCATTAAATTTAGTTGCATTTCATGTGCATTTGCATTTAGAATAGGTTTTTATTTTCTCTTTTTTCTTTTATTTTTAAAGATGCTGCTTGGAAAGGTATTTTATTGGTGGTGATGTGCAGATACTGGAGCAAAGTTGAAAGATCGGAAGAGATGCTGTAGCATATTTTAAAGTGTTGGATCGGACTTCAAAGATGCTATAGCATTGTGGGTGGACAAAATAGGACGGAAGAAAGGATACACCAGCAGCCCACTGTCCTCACGCGTTTTCCAGGCCAACTTCACCTCCTCCGCAGAGCACCGCACCTGCAGACCTGCATTGTGCTGCCATCTCCTGCAGCAAATGTTAGGGAATATTCCCTTGCACCAAACCCTAGAATCCTCCTATAAATACAAGGGTGAGCCTCCTTCCACAAGGTGTGCTGGAAAAAGGGCAAGAAAAGAGCAAAATCAGTAGCTTAAGGAGGCACAAAAAGGAATGAGCTTTAAGAGAGAACGAGGGAGAAGAAAGAAGAAAGGAGTCCACTTTCCTTCGTCTTCAACCTCAAGCCAAACCGCCATTGTAGGAGCTCTTCAAGCAAGGGATTTGCGCGACTTCGGGAGAAGCGGCAAGCTAGGAAGAGCTTCACGGCACATGCATTTGAGACTTCCTTCCTCTTCAATTTGTTTTACCTCTTTTCTAAGTTGTTGAAAATGTATTGCAATGGACGAAAGTTGAATAGTTTTTCTTACCTAGACATGAACTAATATAGTACGGCTAAGGCTTGTTTTGGATGATTCTTACTTCGTTTTAATCAAGGTTTACTGTTTCAGTGTTTAATCTTGTGTTTTGTTCAAGATAGCTAACACCTTTTTATCTAAATCTTGGTTTGTAAGAGCACCGGGAGGCAGCCATAGCCAAAGGGGTTCGGGAAGCTTAGATCTAGGGATAGACAAAGCTAGACCAACTTGAACAATGGGTTACTACGGGAGCAGAATCCTAACTCACCTTACTGATAAGGAAGAGTTTCAATGAATAAAAGGGGTAGCACTTTATCAACATTAGAAGCGTTAGGGTTGAGACCGGGAGGTAATGCCTTAGCATTTTCGAGTATTAGGCCTTCTGACTAGGGATAGTGGAGGCATTTTTAGTAAACTTTGTCGAGCACTTATTAAACCAATGGAATAATAAGTTTTCAAGAGAACAGTAAAGTCATACCATAGCAAGCCTAGCCTGTCTTAAGCTTGATTATCTTCTTTGTGTTATGTTTGTGCACTTTATCTATTACTCCATTATCAGTTTTATACTACTGCATTTTGGTGACACTCTTCATATTGCTCCAGCATCATTAGTGACACTTTTATTTTGCTAAAACATTTTGGTGACAATTGTAGAATTGCTTTAGCATATGTCTATACGAAGGATTATTTTATCTTTTGTGTATGTTAACTATTTTTGAAATAACCTACCCAATCCTTGTGGAAAAGATCTCACTCACACACTTTATTACTTGTTCGATGTGTATACTTGCACGCAAATCAATCACATTTTAGGGAAGTCCTGTACCGCAACAATATACTTGAATATACGCGTTCGCATAATTTATAGCACTACACAGGCGACACCAGTCAATACTTAGAATCTTTAAGGGGCAATTGATCCAATCTTACTCAGCTGATCTAACCTTCCAATTAACATCTTTTAATGCTTATTTAATCACTCAATATCCTTTATAACTACAATTACCCATTTTATCTAAAATCACCAAATTTCACGTAACTACCTCATTTTCTCAAATTCTCTCATTTCCTTCTGATTTTCAACAGAGAATCCATCATTCTTTTCATGGAGGATGGATCAGGTTTGGAGAAGCAGGGCAAATGTTGAGCATAGAGTTGAAGGTGTTTCAACAAAGGCAAGAGTGTCGGTTCCCATTGGCAACCACGGTTTTATAGGTTTTCTCAGAGGTTTAGGGGTGTAGGGATGGTGTGAGAAGCCTCCGTACACTTGGAAGTAAGTTAAATGATTTACTCTCTTAAAGGTTCCCATATTGTGTCATGTTTTGCCATGTTTTGATCATGTTTGTAGTCTATTTTGCGTATGAGATTATGCATGATTTGATAGGCTCACAATGTAATTTTATAATAATTTTGTATCACTTATTATGCTTTCATGATTTTACTTTGAAAGCATGAGAAAAAGGTTTTAAAGTTTTATGCGATCGATGCATGATAGATGCATGAGATAATGGATTCATGATATTTTGCATGATGTTTTAGTATGAGGTTGAGCATTGATTTTGAGATTCTTTTGGCAATAAAGAGAATTGATTTTTAGAATGGTTCTCAATGGAGAACACATGATGTTTGTGACTCAACTATAAAATAGAGATTTGCCTTGGTTTTCGGTTTTGAAATGGAATAAAACCTCATGCTCAATTGAAAGTAGATAAGTTGTTTTTCAACCATGTGTATGCTTTTAAACTTGAATAGATTTGCCTTCAACCCTATGATGTTGCCATGAGAAAGTATATATGAGTGCTTCTTTTTATAGATATGGAAATTGAATAAAAATGTATTGAGATAGAATTTCTTGTGTTAGACCATTGATGCACATGTGTAAAAATAGTGGTATGATAGATGATAGAATATGATGTACATGTATAAAAATAGTGGCATGATAAATGATAGACATATTTATTGGCAAGTGATGTGTATCAATACATGGGATTTGGTCGAAAAAGTAGAACGGCCTCCATGGGTATTGGTATACCTATGTGACATAGGCTCGCACTAGTAATTATTAAAACTCGTATCAATATATGGGATTTGATCGAAAAAGTAGAATTCTAGACGTCTTACCCCATCTGATACTCCTTGATGTACCGATATGCTTGCTCAAAAATAACAGGGACGTACTAATACTCGAGGCATGTGTATCTATATGCCTACTTAATACAATCAGTCCGTAACGATATCAACCCCTCAATACCGATACCTTGCGTTAATTTACACCATTAACAACAGCCAAACCATTTCCAAAACACTACATAATTACCCTAAACTCTTAGTTATCAAGTAAGTCCCTAAGCACCAAACGTCAACCATAAATAAAGCATTAAACCTGAGTATATCTCCTTCTTCATCTATATGCATCATAAACCTATTTTCATCATAACCTATAATAGCTATCAACATACTTAACTAGAGGCATGCATCCTAACCGTACAATATTCAACCTCAATCATCACAACTAATATTCAGATCATAGGGAGTCCAAAACAATATCTCCCAACCATAATTGGTAACCCCATTGCCAATATTACGCTATGTCTATAAACCAACGCCATACTTGAGCTTTAAAGGAGTGTTTGCGTCAAATCTTTGTCTCTTTGATAACTACAAAGACAATCTATTTATTTGTATTGTTCTAACAATGAACGTAAGCGTAAAAGCTTAGTGACAAAATCCCATAAAACAAATAACAATGTAGTCTATGAAATCATTTATTTCTAGAAACCATTGTCTATGTTCATGCTCAAAGTTTCTCATGCTCGTTTGTCAATCTAAATCATTTCATACCATTTGTCTAAAGCATGTTTATCATGAGATTCTATCAAATCTATTCATTCTCAATTTAAGTCTTACATGCTTGAAAGTCTACAAGAAAGGTTTAAAGAGCAAAAATATGTATAAGCAGTATTATAAAAGATAAGTCTATAAGTCATGATACAACAAGTCTCAAGTACATATTGGCTTAAAAAGTAAATCTAAAGCAGCACCATTTTCTACAAAAACATTGGATACATGGATCATTTAGTGGATTCTCTTCCACTTCTATTTATACAATCGCACCGAAGCTTGTCTATTCTATTCTTCCTTAGAGGTTATGAGATAACTAATGTACCATGGAGAGAATTTATCTTTTTCTTTTTCTGACTGCTACGGTTCACCTGGAGGAACTACCACCAACTCTTAATATGACGATTTGTCTATTAAGTGAACTTTAATCCTATAGTCGGCTAATCATATTCGATAACAGTTTGTATCAATGTCACTTGCCAATATATCACCAAACCAAGTTAACATATTGTTTTAACATATGCATCAACCACATCAATCAATGGCTCACATTTAAAATTTATTTAACAATATAAATGACATTTTCTAATACAAGATGCAAAGCATTTCGATAATCTCAAATCATAAACATGGGATAAAATTTCTAATCTATTCATGTCTAAATCATACATGAGATTTCTAGTTAATGTGAAAACAAAAAATCGAGAGCAAGTTTCTACCAAACCTTTTTCCAATCATTCTCAATCTCTCAATCTATTTCAAATCTTCTAACCTTGTTTACAAACCTTTTAAAACATTCTAAAATCAGCTTCACTCATCGATATAAGCTTAATTAGCTTGCCGAAACTTTATCGAACTTCCAATGCAACCTCAAGGCTAACCAATTGCAATGAATCAACTTTACCTAATTACACAATGAAAAAACTAAGGATTACTATAAAATGTTGCATCAATAACCTCAACACAACCAACACCTACAACAACCCTACTCAAACTAGCAAAACAACATTCGAAATAACCGAAAACTAAGGAAAAATCATATGAAGAGATCCCCAGCCCTTACCCGTCGAGAATAAATTCTAAATACCACCATAATACAATTAAAAACACTTTCATGTGAACATTATACCCCCAAAATATGAACAACCCCTTAATCTCCCATTAAACCCTTAAATTTCATGTGAACATTATACCACCAAAAGTTGGTAAACTTGACTAAAAACTGGAGAGTTACTGAAAATTAAGCTACTATAAATTGAATTAAGCTATGCCATGTTTTGATAAGGAATTAGGTACTACGAGTAATTAAGGATAGTTTTGATAGAAATGGTAAATTATAAGGGCTTATTGAATTAAACCAAGGTTGTAAACTTAGATTAAATACAGGGGAAAAAGTTAATAATATAATATAGGTTAATTAGAATGAAATTTATGCCGAAAATTGAATGTATATTGATAAGAAACTAGAATATGTATTGGTGACTATAATAGGTAACACTTTAAGTACTCTATGGAATGAATAAATAACTTGAAAAACAAGCACATTTAAGAAAATTTCCATAGGAGAAACTTTCTCGAAATTGAGTTTACTATTGTGTGGAAGTATTAGACAAGTGAAAATGATGATAGAATTGGTAAAATTAATGTTAGAAAACAAGTTGGTATAATTTGTCCAAAACAACCCTGTTCTGGACAACAACTTTAAAAATTCACTAAGAATGATATATATGAAATTTAAGGATGAATATTGGATGGATTAATCCTTAATATGTCTATTTTTATTTAGAGAAAAGAAAACTTAATTTGGAGTTATGATGTAAAATATGGAATAGATAATGGTAGGTGATTTAAATTGTCTTGAAACTGTAAATGTCTATGAAGAAGTCCAAAACTATATTAATCGGTTAAGAAATAAATTAAAGGGCTTATATGGATTTAAATATGATTTTATTAGATTTAAAATGTTATAAAGCAATCAAAATTGTGACACCCCAAATTTGGGCTTAGAAGTTAGTGAACCGGTTTTGTCGGTTTAACCTAGTTCATGATTAAATATTTAAAAAATGTTTTTAATGAAAATAAATCTCGTAAAAATATCCTAAAATTATTATTTGACATATATTTGAATTTTTCCAAACCAATTCCTAAAATTGACCCTTGAAACCGTAAGATTTTGAAATTAGTGACGATTTTGTAAAAATTGAAAACTTGGAGACAATTTTATAAACTAAGCCAAAAATTTGAATCTTTAAGATTCTTTGACCCAATTGTAATCTTTGTTGGTATAAATTTCCAAGAGCCTATTTAATTAACCCAAAAACCATGTTTTAAATTAAATAATCAAAATTAACCAATTTTAATCTTGAATCCCTTTTCACCTAAACTCTTTTTCATATTTTCGGTTTTCCTCTTCTAAAGGTAGAGAACCATCATATTATAAAGGCAAAACTTCAATCCTCTTAATTAAATTTGTTGCTTTAATTATTCTTAATCTTTTCTCTTCAAATTTCTTGGGTTTTCACTTGTTTTCTTCATTGAAAATCTTGGAAAGAAATTAGATCAGTTTTGGAGGTGAGAATCCTTCAAACCTCAGAAATCCTAAATTTATTTAATGAAATTACCAAGTTATTGGCTCGATACAATTGTTTTTAATCTTTTAGTTTAAGAAAAATCGGTTTCTCGATCAAAACCTGTGATTTTTGTTCAAGGGTTTTAGCTCACCTTTTCTAGATCCTAATTGCATGGTTTTTGATATGTTAGGATGTTCAGAGAATGTATTTAAAGTATCAAATCTCGTACTTAATGTTTATGTGAATTTTGGAGATTTTCGAAAAAAAATTCGGTTAAGGTTTTGATAGGTTTTAAGGGTTGCTGTGTAGGGATCCGAATTAGAGGATGCTAGGGTGCGTTTTGGTACACTAAATCCTATTGTTTTGATTCTTGAAATAAGACAAGAGGTAGGAGATAATGTTTGAAGGAGATTGAATCTTTTTGGTGGGTTCTTAGACAAGAAACAATTATTGGTGAGTGGATTATGAGAGTGAGCTTTTTCGGCAGTGTTTTAAATATATTTTCAAAGTTTTGAGAGTGTAGGAAAGGTGTGAGAAACCATCCTATACTCCAAAGTAAGTTTTACGTTGCTCTCTTGAAAAGGGTTTCCTATATTATGCTTGTTTTATCATGTTTAGTCGTGCTTGTAATATGATTGTGCATAAGTGATTATGTATGTGTCTAAATGCTCATGATAGTGTTTTCACATTGATTTAATGATCCTAAATTTTGTTTTCAAAGATTTGATAAATATGATCTTTACCGGTTTATGCAAGTAAAGCATGAGTTAGTGGGATGCGAGTAAATTACCTATTGTTTTTCTTATGAAACTTGAGCATTGGTACTAATTTGTGTTGGTTATTAAGATGATGTTAATAGGGATAAGTTGATCGATCAATAGGATGTGAGAGCACTATAATTTATAAATTTCGTATGTGTGATAACATGATAGGAGATATCCATCATGTGTAAGAGTAGGCAGTTTTACCCTCTTACAAGGTGTGAGTAGGCGATTTAGCCCTTACACGAGGTCTGAGTAGCAATTTAGCTCTCATACGAGGTATGGTTGACGGTGAAGCCCCATGCGAGGCATTTCTTGGCACTTATGCCATCATGTGAGTTTCGTTTTTCCCAATGATTAAAGGTAAGACTAATCAGATCACTAATACCCACACAAGAAAACGCAAGTGTAAGGTTTTTATTGATTTTATGGCAAATAGAGTTTGCCGATGTTTGACATTGAGTTTCAAACATTTTATAAGACTTGCTAATTGAAGCATGTAAGCCTTGCTTTTTGTGCCTTAGTACCACGTGATGAAACACTTGCTGATTTCTACTAATGGTGACATTGTTAGCCGCAATGGATTTTTATAGAGCTTGACATGACTTGATTTTTACTAATGATTTCAGTATATTATGGGTTGCACTGCAAGTAGTTAAATATTTTATATTTCACTCACTAAGCTTTAGCTTAACCCCTCTATTTTCCTTGCAATTTAGAGAAGTAAGTGAGACGGTCACCCGAAGAAGCGAGGAAGCTATATTTGTGCCTTATTTCATATTTTAGCTCAAGTATGTTATTTTTAAGTTTGAACCTTAGGTAGTTGAGAGAAATGGAGCTATGGAACCTTATAGTTTTGTTTTGAATAGTGAATCTTTAGTATTTCGAGTTTTGTTATTGAACTTGCATATTTGATATTTTGGCTATTAATGAAGTATATTCTTGAATTATGATTTATACCTCTCTTGTTCTTATTTGTGTTGATTCTTGAAATTGAAGAATGCTCAAAACAATTTGTGTCTTTCTCATTGAACTAGGATGAATTGCATCTAGTGAACATGTTGTAATATGTAGTTTATGCCTCTTAGATGAAAATATGCATCTAGGGTAAGTTTGAATTTGTTTAAGGTAGAAAATTCGGAAATTTGCCACTTTCTTTGTAGAGGGTTTCGATACCCCTTCATAAATTATCAATACGCAGACATAAACGTGAAGAAAATCTGAAAAATATAGATTGAGTATCGAAACCACATGAACTGGTATCGAAACGATAGCGTGAACTTAAGCAGGTGTATCGATACGTGAGGGCCGAGTTCCGAAACTCTCTTTAGCAGTAACGAAATGTATCAGAATGAGTCCCCTACTATATCAAAACGCGAGCTTGTCGCATAGGGCATCAGACAAGTTATCGAAGGAATATCAAATCACTTAAGCACTGTTTCGATACCTGTTTTGACACTACCTTGGTATCGGAACAGGGCCAGGGGGTTTTGATACCCCTAATCGTTAAGTTAGTTATAGGTTGTAATATAGTTAGAAACTTTATATTTTAGTCACTAAACTTTGAGAATGCAATTAAATGACTTGTGGATCTCGTTTTAAGCTGAAATTTGAGACTTAAGCATGCAATGAACTTAATTAAGGATAGAAACTTTAATTTCATGATTAGTCCTTAAATTTCTGAAAAATTAAAATTAGGTCCCTAAAATTTGTTCGGTTAAATTAAGACTCATTTCCTATTGGTTTTCGCTAGAATTGAAATCAGTCCTTGCATGAACATGTAGGATCTAATTAAAGATCTAGATAAGATAAAAAGAAAATTTTTTTAATGTTGTTTATTGGGGTGAGTCTCCGGATTAGCCTCGGTATTCCTAGTGTAGCTCGTTCGAGTTGGGTGGCGTCTAGACTGGGTCGAGCGGGTTACATTTATTGGTATCAAAGCCTAGGTTTGTAAGAATTTGGAATGTTCTGTTGACTTTATATGTTATGATTTTTGCACGGTGTTTGTTATATATGCTGAAGTGTTATATGCACGGTGTTTAATTACATATTGCTACCGATTAAAGGGTTTAGGTTTTAGGGATTACTTACTGCATTTTGAATTTTGTTTTGGTTGCATAATAATACTAATATGGGACCCCGTAGAGAGCTTAGAATCAACACTCGATTCCGTTACTAATGAAAGGGAAGTGCGTGAGGAGAAAGAGTTACCACCTCCACCACCACCACTAGTTGTTCCTGTAATGCCTCGTAAAAAGGGATTAGATGTTGTGGTAGTCGGATCAGTGAACCGGTTATATCGGGTGAGTCATTAAACCTCGATTCGAGATTTAAAATCATAAAAAATGTTTTTAGAGAAATAAATTATGGAAAAATTATCTAAAATCCTTATTTTACTTATGTTGACTTTGGTCAAATCAATTTCAAAAATGACACTTGGATCCCTAAGATTTTGGAAACTAGTGACTAATTTCTAAAAATTGAAAAGTGGACTATTTTGGTGACTTAATTGTTTAAAGGTCAATACTTAGAATCTTTAAGGGGCTATTGATCCAATCTTACTCAGATGATTCATCCTTTCAATTAAGACTTTATAAAGCCATTTTAATCACCCAATTAAGGGTGCATAATCTCTTTTACCCATTTTAACCAAAATCAATCTTTTTCATGTAACTTCCATTTTCTCTCAACTCTCTTCAATTCCCTCTGGTTTCCTACATATTTTTTTATCATCTTTTCAAGTTAAATCTCTTCTTCAAGTTTTAATTTTTTCCAAAGTGATTTATCATTGACTTCTCTTGAAATCTCATTGGTTTAAATTGAATTTTTTTCATGTTTTCTTTTGATTGGAAGAAGCTTGGATTAGGTTTAGAGGTAATAATCCATTGAAACCTATGAACTTATAGTTCTTTATTGAAATTCCCAAGAATATGATCCTTTAAAATAAATTCTTGATTTAATTTGATGTTTCATTGAGGATAAATATGATTTCTTGATTTCTTGGGTAAACCCCATATGCAATCTTTAGCTAGATGTTTTGATATGTTAAATAAATATTTTAAGGAATGTTTTAATGTGTATTATGTGGATCTTGAGTTATATATCCTAGATCATGTGTTTTAAGGTAGTTTAATAGCTTATAATAGTGTTTTGGGGATTTATATGTGCTCTATTGTTGTTGCGCGGTTAGGAGCTTTATTTGTCACTTTGTGCTTGTTTTTTGGTTTAGGAAGATGTTTGGTCATGTTTAATAGAGCTGGAAGGTGTTTGATGGCTTGTAGATGTCATTTTTGGTTATTTTTAGGTAGAAAGAGGGGTTGTTGGTTTATAAACGTGTATAGGTTGATTGAATGCTTAGCGTACAATTAATCCGTTTGTTTTTCATTTATTGAACTAGGGGAAGTGAATCTTGAGACTTCGAGAAATCTTGGAAGGGCATCGGAGACCCGTTAAAGCTTTGGCAAGCTATTTAAGTTTATGTCGGTGAGTGAAAATTATTATAATTTAGTTCAAAATGGTGAATACATGAGGGTTGTTACTCATTTATATACTAAAAGCATTGTTAAGGGTTGCTATGAAATATAGGTGGTATATGCTCTCAAACCTTGGCTTTCATAAAAATAGAATCACATGCTCAAACGATGATACATATGTTGATTTTCAGCCATGTGCATGTTTTGAAACCTGAATAGATATGCTCTAAAATCCATGTTTTGGACATGAGAATTTAGAGGGTGAAATGCATCTTGATATGGAAATGCAACTTGAATAGAAATGCATTGTGATGGGACTTCATGAGATAGACGTATGATGCACATGTGTAAAACAGTGACATGATAGATGATAGACTTATTCATTGGTAAGTGACAAGTTTTACCAATTGTTAGGGGATATAATTAGTCGGCTATAAGGTCAAGTGAACTAATAGAAAAGTCTCCATATGTGAGTTTGAGGTTGTTCCTTTATGTGAACCGCAATGGTTGAGGGTTAGATTTCCCGTGTGAGTTTGAGGTAGCTCCTCCACGTGAGTTATTATAGATTAATAGATGATCTTATTGGTGGATTTGTTGATTTGTAACTGATAAGTGCTCAACTCACTATCACTTTTTACACCTTTTATGGGCGTTAGTCATCCAATCTACACCTACTTGGACCAATGCATATACTTAATGTGATATATTTAGAGGTTATGCTTATAAAGATGATATTTACAGAAAAGGCAAGTTTTACTGCATTTTTCTATATCTGTGCAGGAAATACTATTGCCGCGGCAGCAACGTGGCCGAGGCAGGACCTGATGCCGAGGTAGGACCTGATGCCGAGGCAGTAGAGGAAAGACAAATAGCGATATTCTAGGTGACTTAAAGAGAAAAATGAGCTGGACTTTTCTGGACGAGCAGCGCATGGATCAGAGTTGGGTAGCACGTGGAGAGCCCAAGTCAAAGGCCTCGCGGGAAAGCCTCCTATTTGGAATAAACTTGGAAATATTTATGTACATGACTTGTTCCCTACTCCAAGTTATATTCTACTTAGGAAAGGTTTGCCCTACACCAAGCCTATATAAGACCTAGCCGTCCAAGGAAGAAGGGACAGAGGAGAGTTTTCGGCACAATCTTAGTTTTAGAGTTTTCTTTTCTTTTAATTATGTTCTAAGTTTCTTTAGGCTTAGGTGAAGGTTGTAACGTATTAGTGTGAGGAGATTGAACCTTGTTTCTTGTTTCAATGCAATAAAGTATCAAAGTTTGCTTATTCTTCGCCATTCTTTGTTCTTGCATCCATGCTCGAGAGAGAAGTTTGCAAGTAATCCATTTATCTAATATCAAGAGAGTTAGATTCATGAAAGGAATAAGTACGGTGTTTCAATCGGGAAACACTAACTCGGCCTAGAGATAGGTTAAGAGTTTCAGCGGTTAAGAGAAGTGTGGGATTGGTTGGTGATTACAATTGATTCACGCCGAGAGGTATCATCAAGGACTGGTCATCAACAGTACTTCGACTTAGAGGTAAGCAGAGTCATCAAAGGACACTTTGCCGAACTTTGGTAAAGTCTGCCCAAGAGCAAGAGATTGTCGCGGCGGGCCAGCATCATCGCTGTCGAGGCAGTAATCTGCAGTACTGCCGAGGCAGTGTTGTGCGACTGCATTGGACAGAAACAACCCAATCGAATCTACTATACAACACAACTGGATCCTGGCCACCTTCTTTATCTGATTTTATCTTTTTATTTAGTATTCTTTATTTATTTTCATCAAACTCCAAATTACTTGTGTCCTTACTTTTATAGAGCAAGAAGACAAAGAAAGCATATTAAGTAGACCAATCCCTGAGGAGACGATACATGATTATACTGATCACTTTATCACTTTATACATGATTATACCAATCCCTAAGGATAATCGATCCCCGGCAACGACGCCAAAAACTTGATGTGTGTCAAAAGTGCGCAATTAGTGCAAGTGAACACGTCGCAAGTAATAAAGTGATCAGTATAATTGTGTATCGTCTCCTCAGGGAATGGTCTACTTAATATGCTTTCTTTGTCTTCTGGCTCTGTAAAAGTAAAGACACAAGTAATTTGGAGTTTGATGAAACTAAATAAAGAAAACTAAATAAAAAGATAAAATCAGATAAAGAAGGTGGCCAGGATCCAATTGTGTTGTATAGTAGATTCAATTGGCTTGTCCAATGCAGTCGCACAACACTGCCTCGGTAGTACTATAGATTACTGCCTCGACAGCGATGATGCTGGCCCGCCGCGACAATCTCTTGCTCTTGGGCAGACTTTACCAAAGTTCGGCAAAGTGTCCTTTGATGACTCCGCTTATCTCTAAGTCGAAGTACTGTTGATGACCAGTCCTTGATGATACCTCTCGGCGTGAATCAATTGTAATCACCAACCAATCCGACACTTATCTTAGCCGTTGAAACTCTTAACCTATCTCTAGGCCGAGTTAGTGTTTCCCGATTAAAACACCGTACTTATTTCTTTCGTGAATCTAACTCTCTCGATATTAGATAAATGGATTACTTGTAAACTTCTCTCTCGAGCTTGGATGCAAGAACAAAGAATGGCGAAGAATAAGTAAACTTTGATACTTTATTGCATTGAAACAAGAAACAAGGTTTAATCTCCTCACACTAATACGTTACAACCTTCACCTAAGCCTAAAGAAATTTAGAACATAATGAAAAGAAAAGAAAACTCTAAAACTAAGATTGTGCCGAAAACTCTCCTCTCTCCCTTCTTCCTTGGACGACTAGGTCTTATATAGGTTTGGTCTAGGGCAAACCTTTCATAAGTAGAATATAACTTGGAGTAGGGAACAAGTCATGTACATAAATAAAATATTTCCAAGTTTATTCCAAATAGGAGGCTTTCCCGCGAGGCCTTTGACTTGCGCTCTCCACGTGCTACCCAGCTCTGATCCATGTGCTGCTCGTCCAGAAAAGTCCAGCTCATTTTTCTCTTTAAGTCGCCTACAATATCGCTACTTGTCTTTCCTCTGCTTCCTCGACATCAGGTCCTTCCTCGACCACGTTGCTGCCGCGACAATAGTATTTCCTGCACAGATATAGAAAAATGCAGTAAAACTTGCCTTTTCTATAAATATCATCTTTATAAGCATAACCTCTAAATATATCACATTAAGTATATGCATTGGTCCAAGTAGGTGTAGATTTGATGACTAACGCCCATAAAAGGTGTAAAAAGTGATAGTGAGTTGAGCACTTATCAGTAACCGTTTGAGGTAACTTTATTACAAATTTATCCATAGAGTAGAGATTCGTGTATCCGATGCGTTTTTCGTAGACTTGTTAATATAGAGTCACTTGAGAGCCAATGTATATTGATGTTGCATGTTGATAGTATAGATAATGGCAAAGCTTTTATTTAGACATGTGCATATGGATGTGTTGATTTGTTGATTGGAAGTACCTTCTTGATAAACATGTCTTGATTTGCACTTAGTTGTAGATGACCTTTATGGACTATCATTGAGTTATTATCAACCTAAATGTTTTGAGTATTGGTATGAATTTTATAAGTGCTTGAGGTATGTATTAGAGTACTAGTATGATTGTTGTTGATTAGGTTGCGAGCATCTAGAATTGTTGATTATGGACTGGATTTGATGGCTTTGGGGTATGCATGCATACGGTGAATGGTTTGGGACCCCTAGAGTCTTCAAAAGAATGCAAATTTGTAGAAGCTATGTAAGTTGTATCAAAACGACACCACGAGCTTTCAATACGCAGGCAAAAACATGAAGGAAATATGAGAAACTTAAGCTTGGTATCGAAACCATTTGTATGAGTTTCGAAATGATAGCTAAAATTTAAGTGGGCATATCGAAACGACCATCCTGTGGTTTCGATATCGATTTTGAAAGTGTCGAAATGTATCGAAATAGGGCATTGGTTGTATAGAAACATGGGCTTGTCATGCAAGGCATCGAATAAGGAAGGGCTCGAGTGTCAAAATAGTTAATGTGCATTACAAGACCAAACGTGTCTAAACACTGGTTTCGAAACGGGGTTAAGGTGTTTCGATACCCCTGGTAGTTATTGTTAGTTACAGGTTGAAATTAAATTTGGATTCTTTACGTTTTAGTCCCTAGATCTTGAGCATGCAATTAAGTGAGTTGTAGATGTCATTTTAAGCCGAAATTTGAGATGCAAGCATATAATGAACTTAATTAAAGGTTGGTAACTTTAATTTTGCGATTGGTCCCTAAAGTTCTAGAAATTTAAGCCGTCGTTGATATGTCCCCGTTAATCCAGGCGATAGCATGAGCTTTTCAGGCTACAATTGCTGGTATGTAGGCCACAATTTCTCCACCAGTAACAAATCCTAGATTACATTTGGAGAGGCTCCATAGTTTGGGAGTTGTTGAGTTTAGGCGGCTTTCTATGGAAGACTTATAGGCTTGTTTAGAGAGCACTAATCATATTTTGGTTCAGATGGTCTGTTTAGATGAAAGGAAACTTGGGTGCATAGTTGCTTTACTCAAAGGATATGCTTACAAGTGGTGGATTACCACAACCTATGTTATGGAGGCTAATGAAATCACCTGGGAGTTTTTCAACGAAGCTTTCAAGCGTAAGTATTTGGGAGTCCGTTATTTGGATGACAAGAAGAGAGAGTTTATGGATTTGGTTCAGGGTAACATGACGGTATCCGAGTATGAGGTACAATTTGTTAGGCTGAGTCAATATGCTCCTGAGTTGTTGCCTAACGAGAGAACGCGTTGTGAGCATTTCCATTTTGGTTTGGTGAGAGAAGTCAAGACTTATATGTTGGCCACTGACTATATAGACTTTGTTGTGTTAGTTCACAGAGCAAAGGATATAGAGCAAAGATTGGTTTTGTAATCATATGGTTCTATTTCGGGTAAGAGGAAATGTGATAATGGAAATAATAGAGATGGGTTCAAGAGATAGAGAGATGGACGGTATGTTTTGAATCCTTATAGAGGTGGTGGAGTTGGTCATGGTTATCATGAGGGTAAGGCTCGTGTTGCTAAGTTTAACAAATGTGGGAGACAACATTCAGTTTAGTGTTGGTATACTAGAACATGTTGGCATTGTGGTGCTTTTGTACACACTAGGAGAGAATGTCCTTAGTTGATAGGTGGCCAACATGACCAAGGTCGTGGTGGTGATCAAAATAGAGGAAGAGGCAACTTTTAGCATCGAGATGAGAATCAAGGAGGTCTAGAACAACACCGATGTGGTTGCATGTACCTTTTCCTTGCAATCTTTATCTTTTTTCGCTTTGTTAAACTCTAGATCTACTCATTCTTACATCCTTAGTGAGCATTCAAGGACTATAGATATACCTATAGAGAACACAAACTTTGGTATGCGTGTTACTAGTTCTTTTAGTGAGACTATATTTGTAAGGAAAGTTTATCGAAGGTTTTCTTTAACTGTTCAAGGCCATGTTTTTGTTGGCGACCTTATGGAATTACCGTTCCAAGGGTTTGAACTTATTTTGGGTATGGACTAGTTAGTTGAGCTAAGAGTTATTGTGGACTTTAGGACTAAGAATTTTTTTAAGGTTAACCGATAACTTTGAGGTATTTATGGTTAGTGAAAGTGTAAATTTTATATCTAATATTGTGTCATCTTTAAAAACCCAGAAGTTCTTGATCAGTGGTTGTGATGCGTATTTGGCTTATTATGAATCTAGATATGAAAGAGGTTAGACCATGTGACATACGCACTATTTGTGACTTTCTTGGAGTTTTTCCTAAAGGGCTACCTGGTTTTCAACTTAACCGAGAGGTTGAGTTCGGTATTGAGTTGATCGAAGGATCTTTACCAGTATCTATCACTCGTTATCGGATGGTACCGAAGGATTTGAAAGAGTTAAGGGTACAGTTGCAAGAGTTGTTGGATCATGGTTTTATCCGACCAAGTACGTCACCATGGGGTGCACTGATCTTGTTTGTGAAGAAGAAAGATGGAACCATGCATATTTGTATAAATTATCGTCAGTTAAACAACTTGACGGTAAAAAACATGTATCCTCTGCCTAAGATTGATGACTTGTTCGATCAGTTAAGAGGAGCGACAGTTTTTTACAAGATTAATCTTTTGTTTGGGTATTATCAATTGACAGTTAAGGATCATGATGTTCCTAAGACTGTTTTTTGGACTCGGTATGGCCATTATGAGTTTTTGGTTATGTCCGTTGGTTTAACTAATGCACCAACTGCTTTCATGGATATGATGAATCAGTTTTTTCTTGAGTTTTTGGATCAGTTTGTAGTGGTGTTTATCGATGATATTCTTGTGTACTATCGTACCGAGGAAGATCACGATAGGCATCTTCAGGTTGTTCTACAAACTTTGCTGGATAATCAGTTATATGCTAAACTTAGCAAATGTGAGTTTTGGATCAAGGAGGTTGTTTTTCTTAGGCATGTAGTTTTGGCTGAAGGTATAAGGGTTGATACGTATAAGGTTGAGGCTATTGTGAGTTGGAAACCACCAAGGTCTATGACCAAGGTATGTAGTTTTCTAGGTTTAGCAGGATACTACTACCATTTTGTTAAGGGTTTTTCCTGGATAGTAGCACCTTTAACAAATTTGTTGTAGAAAGATGTTAAGCTTGAATGGACTGAGAAGAGAAAAAAAGCTTTTGAGAAGCTTAAGGAGGCTTTGACTCAAGCTCCGATCTTAGTTCAACCAGAACCGCGAAAAGAGTTTATAGTTTACAGTGATGCGTCGTATGTATGGCTCGATTGTGTTCTGATGTAGGATGGTAGAGTGGTAGCTTATGCATCTCGTCAGTTGAAGTTGCATGAGAAAAATCATCCGACCCACGACATTGTGTTGGCTACAGTTGTGTTCGCCCTAAAGATATGAAGTCATTATCTCTGTGGTGAGCGATGTGTGATGTATACTGATCATAAGAGTTTGAAGTACTTGATGTCGTAGAAAGAGCTTAATCTTAGGCAATGTCAATGGCTTGAGTTTCTTAAGGATTATGATCTGACAATAGAGTATCACCCACAGAAAGCTAATGTTGTTGATAAGTGCTCAACTCACTATCACTTTTTACACCTTTTATGGGCATTAATCACCGAATTCAGACCCAGTCGGACCAATGCATGTACTTAATGTAATATATTTAGAAGTTATGCTTATAGAGACAATATTTACAAAAAAGGCACGTTTTACTGCATCTTTATATCTGTGCAGGAGAACCAGTGTCGCGGCAGCGACAAGGCCGAGGCAGGACCTGATGCCGAGGCAGCAACTGAGAGCCAGGAAGCAAAGCTGTAGGCGATTGGAAGATAAAAATCCAAGGGACGTGTCTGGACTTAAAGCACATGGATCGAAGCTGGCTAGCATGAGGAAAAGCCCAACAAAAGGCCACGCGGGAAAGCCCCCTTAGCTGAATTAAACTTGGAAATATTTTAATTATGTACATGACTTGTTCCCTACTCCAAGTTGTATTCTACTTAGGAAAGGTTTGCCCTAGGTCTAGCCTATATAAAGACCTAGTCATCCAATGTATTATACACGGATACCTAGAGAGAGAGCCGATTCATAAACTTGTTTTCTTTCTCTCAATTATGTTCTAAGCTTTCTTAGGGTTTAGGTGAAGGTTGTTAGTATTTGTGAGAGAAGATTATACTTTGTCTTTGTTTCAATGCAATAAAATTATCAAGGTTTGCTTATCCTTTGTTATTTCTTGTTCTTACATTCAAGCTCGGGAGAGAAGTTTGTGAGTAATCCATTTATCTAGACTCGGGAGAGTTAGATTCACGAAAGGGGTAAGTACGGTGTTTCAATCGCGAAATACTAACTCGGCCTAGGGATAAGTTAAGAGTTTCAACGGCTAAAAGAAGTGTGAGATTGGTTGGTGAGTACAATTGGTTCACGCCGGGAGGTATCATCAAGGACTAGTCATCAACAGTACTTCGACTTAGGGATAAGCGGAGCCATTCAAGGACACTTTGCCGAACTTTGGTAACGTTCAACCACGAGCAAGGGATTGCCGCGGTGGGCAGTATCGTCGCTGCCAAGGCAGTAATCTGCAATGTTGCCGTGGCAGTGAAATACGATTGCATTGGGCAGAGACAAGTCAATCAAATCCACAATACTGCGCAACTGGATCCTGACCTATCTCTCTCTAATATTCGAATTTCTTTATTTTACTTAGTTGTTTTATTTTAGTTCCATCACAACCCAAACTACTTGTGTTTTTTATTTCTATCTACAGAACAAGAAGACGAAGAAGACATATTGAGTCTACCAATCCCCGTGGAGACGATAATCCGATAAATACTTATCACTTATTACTTTCGATGTGTCCACTTGCACTAAACGCGCACTTTTGACACGCGACAAGTTTTTGGCGTCGTTGTCGGGGATTGGCAACTAAATTTTGTTTTCTTTATTTTCTTGTTTCTTGTTTCTTTTTATTTTTATTTTACTTTTGTTTTTCTTGGTGTATGACGAGGGCCAACCCAACCAACCCCTTATACGAATTAGATCCAGAGATCGAACGAACAAGGCTAAGGTTGAGGAGACAAATCCAAGAGGCTATGGCAGATCACCCGGCAGGACAAAACTTACCTGCCGGTAATGGAGGTTTACCGCCGCCACCTAGGCCGCGGCAGCTCACTGTCAAAGACTTCCTGGAAGAGGAATTAAATGGATTAAACCCAGGAGTTGTTACACCGGAGATAGAAGCAGCCCACTTTGAACTGAAACCTGTTATGTTCAATATGCTTAACACTATTGGACAGTTTGATGGGTCTGTAACTAAAGATGCAAGGCATCACCTCAAGTCCTTCATGGACATATGCAATTCTTTTAAAATCCAAGGAGTCCATGAAGATGTCTTGCGATTGAAGCTATTCCCATATTCACTGAGGGATAGGGCGAAAGCTTGGTTAAATAGCATTCCAGCAGGATCTATTGGATCTTGGAGTGAACTCTGCCGTAATTTTATTACTCGTTTTAACCCTACAAACTTATATGATAGAATTCGTAATGAAATCACTTCTTTTCGACAGGAAGATGACGAACCTATGTACGAGGCATGGGAGCGCTACAGGGAGTTGTTGCACAAGTGTCCTTTGCATGGATTTCCCTTATGGACACAAGTGACCATGTTTTATAATGCCACGAATGCCCCGACAAGGATGATGTTAGATGCCTCGGTGAACGGAACACTCCTTGATAAAGCACCTGAGGAAGCTATTGAGATACTAAACAAACTCGCGAAGAATGATTTTCAATTCCCTACATCTAGGCTAGAAGGAGTAAGACGCCAAGCCACGGTGAATGAATTAGACACATCAAATTCAGTGGCAACACAATTGGCCTCTCTTACAAAGATGGTGCAAAACTTACAATTACAGCAAAATACCCGTGAGGTTAAGGTAATTGATTCTTATTGTGACTTATGTGGAGGTAACCACAGTTCCTCTGATTGTATGAATCAAGAAACCGATATGTATGTTGGAAATTACAATCGCAACAATATGATGTCCAACACATACAATCCCTCATGGAAGAGGCATCCAAACCTATCATGGAACAATCCTAACAATGCCTTAAACCCAACCACCCAACCTTCACGATTCCAGCATCCAATGCAACATCTACCGTCGCCGCCGATCCAGCAACCAATGCCGCAGCAGCAGATGCAGCATTAACCGGTAAGTTCGTTGGAGAACACGCTTAAGGCCTTTATGATGAAAACTGAGTCATACATGGCAGAAAACAGTAATTTCATCAAAAGGACAGATGCCTTCATGAATACAACTGAGATGAGGTTGCAAAATCAAGAAGCGACCATTAAAACGCTAGAAACCCAGGTTGGGCAGTTTGCTCAAAACATAAACACTAGACCACAAGGAAGACTACCTAGCAATACTGAAGTTGCTAAGGTAATGGGCCATGAACAGTGTAAAGCTATCACTACTAGGAGTGGTCTACAGTTGAAGGAAAAGATTCCAACAAGCCAATTTCAATCAGCGGATCCAACAAAAGAAGAGGCTGAGCAAACTGATTCTGATAACACTGCCCCGGCAAAGAGCACAACAGCTCCTGAATAGCCTGCCGAAACAATAACAACCCCAGTGGTGCCAGGTATTAAATTCCAAACTAAAGAAACCCTGGATGAGATGAGACCACCACCACCTTTCCCACAAAGGTTGAAGAAGCAAAAACAGGACCAACAATTCAAGAAATTCCTTGACTTCTTAAAGCAAGTCCACATTAACATACCATTCGTAGAGGCAATCGAACAAATGCCTAATTATGCCAAGTTCTTAAAGGATATGGTATCAAAGAGGAAACGAATAGGTGAGTTTGAAATAGTGGCTGCTACCGAGGGATGCATGGCAATGCTACACAATCGCATGCCACCGAAATTAAAAGATCTTGGCTGTTTTATCATTCCTTGTGCGATAGGTAAAAATTATGAAGGTAAGGCCCTGTGCGACCTTGGAGCAAGCATCAATCTAATGCCCAAATCTGTCTTCCAAAAGCTTGGAATAGGAAGGGCGAAACCTACAACAGTTATGCTCCAACTAGCGGATCGATCCTATGTGCAACCCGAAGGCAAAATCGAGGACATACTGGTAAGAGTCGATAAGTTTATTTTTTCTGCTGATTTTCTTGTCCTTGATTGTGAAGCAGATGATAATGCACCGATCATCCTAGGGAGACCTTTCCTTGCAACTGGACGTACCTTAATTGATGTGGAAAAAGGAGAGTTGACAATGCGGGTCAATGACCAACAAGTCAAACTCGATGCATTCCACAACTTAAAAAAATATGATGATCCAGAGGAGTGCAAGGCCATCCACACAGTAGACACCAAAATATCCTGCCTTGGCAGTCTGCTCGGCAGGTTATTCGATAAAAAGATCAAGTTCAAGATGGATGGACATACAGAAAAAGGGAGTGGCCCACAACCGAATTATAATTCTGGCCAACAAGGGAGAATTATCTTAGGAGATGCATTTGCATGCACTCCACCAGTAACATGATCTCCTCCCTTTTTCCTTATTAATATATTAGGACTAGTTTAGTTTATTTTTATTTTTCTAATTTGTTTTTACTTTAAGTACTTTTTTCTTTTTGTGTGTTTAATTTTTATTTAGGATAACAAGCCAGAATAAAGGAGAAATAGTTCACAGCAGGAACTCTGCCGAGGCAGAAAAACAATGTCAGGGCCGTAGCAGTTGCAACGGGCAGAACAGTGTAACGGCTAGTCTGCTGAGATTCCTGCCGCGGTAGAAAAGGAAACAGAAGTAAAGAGGAACGGCTACAAAACGACTAGTGGCTTCAAACGGTCACAAGGCCGAGGCCTATATTAGAAACTCCTCCCTCTTAAACTATTCACTCTTGCTTTCTTCTTTTCTTTAGAATTCATAACAATCTTCCTCTCACATTACTCTCTGCCTACTCACAATTTTTCGTGAAATTCCCAGATTTTTTTCAAGAAAACCTCCAAGAAATCAAATCTCTCACAATCTTGATGGCCACTTACAAGCGATTTGCCCCAGCAAACGTTGAAGATTGTTTCAACCGATCTTTCGTCGCCCGTCAATTGTGGGAAGAACAAGGTTTCCAACATTCGGATGATGAAAACTACGGCATCGAGCATTACCTCCTCGACAGAATCAAGTACCAAGATTGGGAAATTTTCTGTCTTCAACCTGCCAAGGCGAATGCTACAATCGTGCGGGAATTCTATGCGCACGGGCCCAGCAAAGATTCCCTCTTTGTCCACTGCCGAGGCAGGCCAATCCAGTTAGATGTCGAGACCATCAACGATTTCTACGGCCTCACTCCGAACAGTGATGTTCACGCCGAATTCATGGAAGACATCACTGTCGAGGACTACGAGTTAATCAAAGACAATCTTTGTCATGCAAATACTCCATGGGAAATCGGTACCCATAGAGGATCCGTAACAAGGCAGAGCCTAAAGCCAGAAGCCAAGATGTGGAATACCTTTGTCAAGCGACGCCTAATCCCCCACGTCCCACAACAGCACTATGGACCGGAAGCGATTGGTGCTTATCCAATCGATCATCAACAAGAGGACCATCAATGTTGGAGAGATCATCTTACGTGAAATTCACGAATGTGGTAAGAAAGATAGGGGACCATTATATTTCCCATGTTTGATCATGAGTTTATGTGTTGCCGCAGGTGTACCAACCGAAGATACGGACGAATACACTCCCCAAAGAAGAGGATGGACTAGAGACTTTTGTCACAAAGTCATGCAGATCACGCAGGCGGAGCCAGTCCAAGCAACGCCCCAGTAGTTCACTGTTGATACTATTGTCGGGGCCTAGTACACGGCAGACATACCTGATACTGCCCACACCTCTGCCGCAGTAGACCCGTACCAGGAGATTTTACAAAGGATGGCAGCGATGGACCTCAGGCAACATAGGTACATGGAGTATCAAAGAGATTTCAACGGCACATTAGCCCAAATGATGCTCCACGCTTTTCCAGACCAAGGGGCACAATTTCCAGAGTTTCCCAGCAATATGTTTGTCACAGCTGATAAATGCTCAACACACTATCACTTTTTACTCCTTTTATGGGCATTAATTACCAAATATACACCCACTTGGACCAATGCATGCACTCAATGTGATATATTTAGAAGTATGCTCATATAGATAATATTTACGAAAAAAGGCACGTTTTACTGCGTTTTCATATCTGTGCAGGAGAACCAGTGACGCGGCAGAGACAAGGCCGAGGCAGGACCTGCTGCCGAGGCAGCAGCAGAAAGACAGGAAGCAAGATTATAGGCGATGGAAAGACAAAAATCAAAGGAACGTGTCTGGACTTGAAGACCATGAATCGGAGCTGGCTAGCATAAGGAAAAGCCCAAAGGAAGACTATGCGGAAAACCCCCTTTAGCCGAATACAAACTTGGAAATATATTTTATTATGTACTTAACTTGTTTCCTACTCCAAGTTGTATTCTACTTAGGAAAGGTTTGCCCTAGGTCTAGCCTATATAAAGACCTAGCCACCCAATGTAATAGAACACGAAATACCTAGGGAGAGAGCCGACTTCTACTCTTGTTTCTTTCCTCTCCATCATGTTCTAAACCTTCTTAGGGATTAGGTGAAGGGTGTAGAGTATTTGTGAGAGGAGATTGTACTTTGTCTTTCATTTAATGCAATAAAGATTATCAAGGTTTGCTTATCCTTTGTTATTCCTTGTTTCACAATTGAGCTCGGGAGAGGATATTGTGATCATCCATTTATCTAAGCTCGGGAGAGTTAGATTCACGAAAGGGATAAGTACGGTGTTTCAATCGCGAAATACTAACTCGGCCTAGGGATAGGTTAAGAGTTTCAGCGGCTAAAAGAAGTGTGAGATCGGTTGGTGAGTATAATTGGTTCACGCCGGGAGGTATCATCAAGGACTAGTCATCAACAGCACTCTGACTTAGGGATAAGCGGAGTCATTCAAGGACACTTTGCCGAACTTTGGTAAAGTTTGCCCACGAGCAAGGGATTACCGTGGCAGACAGTGTTATCGCTGCCCAGGCAGTAAAACTGCAGTGCTGCCGAGGCAGTGATATACGATTGCATTGAGTAGAGACAAGTCAATCAAATCCACAATACAACGCAACTGGATCCTAGCCCATCTCTCTCTACTGTTTCAATCTTTTACTGTTATCTTAGTTATTTTAGTTTAGATAAATCAAATCAACTCACTTGTGTTTTTATCTTTCTACAGAACAAGGAGGTGAAGAGAATATATTATGCATATCGGTCCCTGAGGAGACGATAACTCGATAATATACTTATCACTTATTACTTGCGATGTGTCCACTTGCACTGAACTCGCACTTTTGACACGCGACAACAACAACCCCTTACACCGAGACTACACCAGCTCCGAGAGGACCAAGGTCGTTCTTCCATGCGGGCCCTACACCACAGTACCATGCTGCTGGCCTATCCAGGGCAGCAGATTCTGTCGCGGCATCATCTTCCAGCAGAAGACCATCCAAACGGAGGGCAGTCTTCAGCACTCCACCCCAATCCCCAATCATCATGGGCAGTCTATCAGCTTAGATAGATCCCTATGTGCATCAAAGCTCCACCGCCGTCGGACCAAGTACCCACCACACCGAGGGAGCCACAGCAATGGGAGGTGGAACGGACATAATGATCACCGAAGAGATGGCTAATGTGGAAGAAGGAGAAGAGGTGGAGGCCCCAATACAACGGACACCACCCACAAGAGTCCAACCGCCCCGGCAAGCAAAAGCTCAACCATTGCCCTCACCAAGAACAAAGCAATTGGTAGCAAGGCCAAGGAGAAAAATTGTTACAAGCAGCTCTTCGGAGTCGCTTTAAATTTTTGTTTTATCATTCAATATTAATTGTTGTTTGCTTTATATGCTACTTATTTCATATTTGTGTTGCTCGCTTATTTCTTCAAATATAAAGCATTGAGGACAATGCTTGGTTTGAGTTTGGGGGTGCAGATTCACTGCCAAGGCAGAAATCTACTGCCGAGGCCTTGCCAAAAAGGGAGTATTCCAGTGAATATTTTTTAATTTTCATGCTCCCCGCCTTACTTGAATTAACTGCCTACACTTTTGCACTGCTTATCATCAGTATTGCCTTAGTTTATTCTTTAAGGCTATAGAAATCTTTCTCCTTACCATGATTAGGTCCTGTTAAGAAGGTTTAACCTTAGGAAACTTAAGGATGAAAACTTGGAAGCTTACTATAGGAAGAACTCTAAACACTTTTGGGACTTGTTGGATTATGGGAGTTCTTTTAATGAACTTAGGTGATAAAGACTTTGATCTTTGGGAAAGTAACTAGAGGTGCCTATCACCGGCTCTAGAAAGTACTCTTTTTCATGCTAGAGATGCCCGAAATTGGCTATAGTATGTTTTAAGGAATATCAAAAAGAAAGAAGGAATTAGTGAAGGGAAAAACACAATCCTTGAGGTGCCCGAAATTGGCTCAAGAATTGGTTGTGTAGAAAAGAAGAGAACACTTAACCCAATTCTACTTGTCTTGAACTTAGAGTTTATCTAAGAAAGCCTTTAATCAAACTTGTCCACAAAAACGCACACACTTACAGTTCTTATAGTTTGTTTCTAGGTAAACCCTTGTATAGCCGAAAGGTGAAGACTAAAGAATAGGCCTAGCTATGGTAGGGAGAATAGATGGAAACGTAAGACCAAGAGAGAGTAGAGTTTGGCAAATTGATGGTTTGCATTGCTTGAGGACAAACAATAGTTCGAGTTTGGGGGTGTGATAAGTGCTCAACTCACTATCACTTTTTACACCTTTTATGGGTATTAATCATCGAATTTACACCCACTCGGACCAATGCATGTACTTAATGTAATATATTTAGAAGTTATGCTTATAGAGACAATATTTACAGAAAAGGCACGTTTTACTGCATCTTTATATCTATGCAGGAGAACTAGTGCCGCGGCAGCGACAAGGACGAGGCAGGACCTGATGCCGAGGCAACAACTGAGAGCCAGGAAGCAAAACTGTAGATGATTGGAAGATAAAAATCCAAGGGACGTGTTTGGACTTAAAGCACATGGATCGGAGCTGGCTAGCATGAGGAAAAGCCCAACAAAAGGCCACGTGGGAAAGCCCCCTTAGTTGAATTAAACTTGGAAATATTTTAATTATGTACATGACTTGTTCCCTACTCCAAGTTGTATTCTACTTAGGAAAGGTTTGCCCTAGGTCTAGCCTATATAAAGACCTATCCATCTAATGTATTATACACGGATACCTAGAGAGACAAAGCCGATTCATAAACTTGTTTTCTTTCTCTCAATTATGTTCTAAGCTTTCTTAGGGTTTAGGTGAAGGTTGTTAGTATTTGTGAGAGGAGATTGTACTTTGTCTTCGTTTCAATGTAATAAAATTATCAAGGTTTGCTTATCCTTTGTTATTCCTTGTTCTTACATTCAAGCTCGGGAGAGAAGTTTGTGAGTAATCCATTTATCTAGACTTGGGAGAGTTAGATTCATGAAAGGGATAAGTACGGTGTTTCAATCGCGAAATACTAACTCGGCCTAGGGATAGGTTAAGAGTTTCAGCGGCTAAAAGAAGTGTGAGATTGGTTGGTGAGTATAATTGGTTCACGTCGGGAGGTATCATCAAGTACTAGTCATCAACAGTACTTCGACTTAGGGATAAGCGGAGTCATTCAAGGACACTTTGGTAACGTCCACCCACGAGCAAGGGATTGCCGCGGCGGACAGTATCGTCGCTGCCAAGGCAGTAATCTGCAGTGCTGCCGAGGCAGTGAAATACGATTGCATTGGGCAGAGACAAGTCAATCAAATCCACAATACAGCGCAACTGGATCCTGACCTATCTCTCTCTAATATTCGAATTTCTTTATTTTACTTAGTTGTTTTATTTTAGTTCCATCACAACCCAAACTACTTGTGTTTTTTATTTCTTTCTACAGAACAAGAAGGCGAAGAAGACATATTGAGTCTACCAATCCCTGTGGAGACGATAATCCAATAAATACTTATCACTTATTACTTTCGATGCGTCCACTTGCACTAAACGCGCACTTTTGACACGCGATAATTGTGGTTTATGCTTTGAGTAGAAAATTAGTTGTTGAATTGCGAGCTATGTTCACTAAGTTGAGTGTGTAAGAGGATGAAGGTTTGATAGTGGAGTTGTAGGTTAGACCTTCTTTGGTTGAGTTGATCAGGGAAAAACAGTTTTTAGATGAATCTTTAGTACTTCATGTTTAGGATATAGCTGAAGGTGTGCCGACAGAGTATAGTTTCCGTGGAGACGGTGTTTTGTGCTTCAGAGATTGCATTATTTTACCGGATGATGTTGACTTGAGACATACTATTATTGTGGAGGTGCATAGTAGTCTTTTTTCTATATAGGTAGTAATAAAATATATCGTAATCTGAAAGGTGAGTATTTATGTGTTAGTTTGAAAAATGATGTCGTGGAGTTTGTGAGTAAGTGCTTAGTATGTCAGTAGGTTAAGCCTGAACACCAGTTTCCCTCATGTTTTTTGCAACCTTTGAAGGTTATAGAATGGAAGTTAAAAAGAGTTATCATGAACTTTGTGACGGGTTTGCCTTTGACACCGTCCAAAAGGATTCGATATGGGCGATCGTGGATAGGTTTACTAAGTGTGCACACTTTCTTCCAGTGCATACTATGTATTCCTTGGATAAGCTGGGTGAGTTGAATGTTTCTAGTATTGCGAGACTGCATAGAGTGCCAAAATCCATAGTATTTGATCAGGATTTGAGGTTTACATTGAGGTTTTGGAAGTCTTTGTAGAGTGCTCTCGGTACAAAGTTGAGTTTTAGTACATCTTATCATTCGCAAATGGATGGATAGTCTGAGATGGTTATACAGGTTTTGGAGGATATACTAAGGTGTTGTGTAATAGATTTTCATGGTTCTTAGGATAAGTACATGTCATTGGTTGAGTTCTTTTATAATAACAATTATCAGGCAAGTATCCAGATGACATCGTTTGAGGCACTTAATGATAGGAGATGCCGTACTTTGTTGTGCTGAGGTAGGTGAGAATTTTTTGATCTTACCTAGTGTTCTTGAGGATACTATTGCGTGATTTTAGTGCAACACAAACGGTGCAAGTGTACACTTCGTATCTCTCAATTCGTTCCGACAATTAGGCTCAGTCGGATTGCCTAGTCAATTCTTCGAATGCTTGGACAATTGTAATAAGAAAATTGCTCGGGCAATTTGGGCGACTATCCTTAAAGTTCGGCGAAGCGTTCTTCAATGGTTTAATCAAAGCCATACAACAACTATCTTGCGCTCTTTTTAGCCGTTGAAATCCTGTACTTATCCTTAAGCCGAATTAGTTCTCACGCACTTGGATAGAATCATGCTTAATCGTTTCATGAATCTGATTTTTGCGAATCTAGATAAATATATCGTTTTACGAGATCCTTTCCCAATTCTCTCTCAAACCAAATAAATGCCAAGAATAAGCAAACTTTGATTAAGAACAACTTAAATACTTAAATAAAATCAAAATTGTATCTCACAACCACAAAACCAAATAAACCAATCCAATTAAATCAATTCAAGATTGGGTTCTAAAGATATACAAAGAATAATCCCAAATTGACTCTCTCCAAATCAACTCTTAAAATTGACTCCCCAATTCGACTCATCTTGTTTTGACGCATGACTTCCTTTATATAGGAGAAGGCTAGGTCAAATTATTTGATTTAGAATTAGTTTGATTTGGAAACACATATTAAAGATATAATTATCCCTTTAAAAATTTCCTTTCAAACATAATTCAAATCTTTATTTAACATCTTTAATCTAATCTTCTAGAATCTTTCCTTGCTTTCTGAAATCAACTTGATTTACTTGAGATTCCTTCCAAGTTTACATCTTATCTCTAAGGGATTAAACCCTACAAATAAGGAAACACACAACCGCAATATCTTTTTCAACAAAATCAATCAAAATACAATTTAAATACAACGATTAAGGAAATTATGCGAAATGCATAAGTTACTAAGAATGCAACTAATAATGTGCCTATTTCTAGAAATAATATGAGTAAAAAAGGGTAATAAAATAGTACTTTTGAACACTCATCATACCCCAAAACTCGAATTATTGCTTGTCCTCAAGCAATACAAAATACTAACAATCACCTACCAGGACATTCACCATCAAGAACATTCTTTCTATTTGACATCCATTCTCAGAATCGTGACAAAAAGAGTTTTATTACCTTTCGATTTTCGGAATACATAGAAAATTACTCACATATTCACTACAATACTTGTGAGAATGTGTGTGCATAGTTGTATACAAGTTAATTTTCAAGATTCTAAGTGAACAATAGGTCTTTATCAAATTAATTGTCTGGGCATTTATGCTTAATTTTACTATAGCCAATTTCGGGCACCTCTACCAATCAAACAATTTTTTTCTTAATTTTTTCGACTATAGCCAATTTTGGGCACCACTAGCGATTCTTCAATGCATAAAGACTAGAACCAGTTTTGAGCACCTCTAGCAAGATATTGCCTTCCAATTTTTTTAATTCACCCAATTTTTTTTAAGAAACCTAAGGCCACTAAGTCTCTATCAATTAACAAGTCAAAACTGTGTCAATTATATATAGTATCATAACAAAAATTCAAGTAAATTTTATGTTACTCCTCAAGTTTAAGGTTTTTTACCCTAAATGTCGTGACAATTAACTCATCATAGATTTGCACATTAAATTTATAGTAGTTCTAACAAGTTAATAACATAACAAGTGATATATGCAATTAAACTTGAAAAATGAAGGAAAATAAAATTAACAACGAAACCCAAAAACTCGAGTGAAGCATTGTCCTCAATGCATAAAAAATTAAAAGCAAATGAGTTAATTAGAAGGTTGTCACCTTGAGTTAATAATTTGTTTCTTTTAGTTGATTTAATTTTCTTACCTAATTGTTGTGGTTAAATGTGTGTGGCTCGCTTTGCGATTTAATTTTGTTGGCAAGACTCGTGGAGATTTTATTGTTGCAGATGATAAGTGCTCAACACACTATCACTTTTTACTCCTTTTATGGGCATTAATTACCAAATATACACCCACTTGGACCAATGCATGCAGTCAATGTGATATATTTAGAAGTATGCTCATATAGATAATATTTACGAAAAAAGGCACGTTTTACTGCGTTTTCATATCTGTGTAGGAGAACCAGTGCCGCGGCAGAGACAAGCCCGAGGCAGGACATGATGCCGAGGCAGCAGCAGAAAGACAGGAAGCAAGATTATAGGCGATGGAAAGACAAAAATCCAAGGAATGTGTCTGGACTTGAAGCCAATGAATCGGAGCTGGCTACCACAAGGAAAAGCCCAAAGGAAGACTATGCGGAAAAACCCCTTTAGCCGAATACAAACTTGGAAATATATTATTATTATTATGTACTTAACTTGTTTCCTACTCCAAGTTGTATTCTACTTAGGAAAGGTTTGCCCTAGGTCTAGCCTATATAAAGACCTAGCCACCCAATGTAATAGAACACGAAATACCTAGGGAGAGAGCCGACTTCTACTCTTGTTTCTTTCCTCTCCACTATGTTCTAAACCTTCTTAGGGATTAGGTGAAGGTTGTAGAGTATTTGTGAGAGGAGATTGTACTTTGTCTTTCATTCAATGCAATAAAGATTATCAAGGTTTGCTTATCCTTTGTTATTCCTTGTTTCACAATTGAGCTCGGGAGAGGATATTGTGATCATCCATTTATCTAAGCTTGGGAGAGTTAGATTCACGAAAGGGATAAGTACGGTGTTTCAATCGTGAAATACTAACTCGGCCTAGGGATAGGTTAAGAGTTTCAGCGGCTAAAAGAAGTGTGAGATTGGTTGGTGAGCATAATTGGTTCACTCCGGGAGGTATCATCAAGGACTAGTCATCAACAACACTCTGACTTAGGGATAAGCGGAGTCATTCAAGGACACTTTGCCGAACTTTGGTAAAGTCTGCCCACGAGCAAGGGATTGCCGCGGCAGACAGTGTTATCGCTGCCCAGGCAGTAAAACTGCAGTGCTGCCGAGGCAGTGATATACGATTGCATTGGACGGATACAAGTCAATCAATTCCACAATACAACGCAACTGGATCCTAGCCCATCTCTCTCTACTATTTCAATCATTTACTTTTATTTTAGTGATTTTAGTTTAGATAAATCAAATCAACTTTTTTGTGTCTTTATCTTTCTACGGAACAAGGAGGTGAAGAAAGCATATTAAATATTCCGGTCCCTGAGGAGACGATAACTCGATAATATACTTAGCACTTATTACTTGCGATGTGTCCACTTGCACTGAACGCGCACTTTTGACACGCGACAGCAGACATTGAATTATCCAAATTGAGGTATATTCACTTGCCAAGGTATGTTTTGTGGTCTGGGCAACGACATTAACATGAATCTCTCTACCTTGCACATAAACACAAGGGTATTCAGAATAAATACATGAGAATAAAATTCCCTTACCCATGAGATGGTTAAAGGATTTTGGACATGATGGTTGTGATTTTTTTTATTGGAAAAACTAAATAAACAATAAAGGTAAAACTTAAAAGGATAAATAGAAATAAAAATAACTAAAAGGATAAATATCAAAATAAAATAAAATATAAAAACAATATTAAATAAAAATAAAACTTATGGAGGGTCGTTTTCGATATTTCTTATAATCCATCCGCACCTTCCATCGAGTAACAATTCTGCCCCAAAAGAGTTGAGCCAATGTGGGTACGGCGGTTTCCCTTTGCGTTATCATAGTGGAGGTGTCTTTCTTTCGTGTTCCATTGTAGTCCATGCATATCCTCCACCTTGATATTGTTCCTCAAGTCATAAATAAATTATTAGAAAAAATTATATCAATATCTAACCATTGAATTACCTCATTCTCGTCAACTTTCATCGGAGTTGGATGTAGCCTTCGTTGTCGTGACAATTGTTGTTCTAGGCAATTATCGTGGTAATCATTTGCCAAAATTCTGTATATGTCAAGTGAAGGACCATCTCTCTTGAAGTCTTCAAGCATCAACCCGCCGTGTTGTTTAATTTTCTCAAATATCTCTGTAACACCCCAAAATTGGTTTTAATCCATTCCCCTTTATTTACCTTACCTAATTTTAACAAAACTTTTGAAATTGAATGCGATGCATTAGGTGTGGAAATTGGAGCGGTGTTGTCTCAAGGTGGACGTCCTATAGCTTATTTCAGTGAGAAATTGAGTGTAGCTACGCTTAATTATCCAAACTATGACAAGGAGATGTATGCTCTTGTTCGGGCGATGGAAACGTGGCAACACTACTTATGGCCAAAGGAGTTCATTATTCACACTGATCATGAAGCCTTAAAGCATATTAGGGGGAACATAAACTCAATAAAAGGTATGCTAAATGGGTAGATTTTCTTGAAACATTCCTGGTGATGTCCGTGCAGTGCTATAATTTATGCGGATTACATATGTGCAAGTATACACAATCATGCAAGTAATAAAGGGTGAGTGAGTATCGTTCCCACGAGGATCGGGGTAATATGTATGTCAATTTTGTCAAGGCAAAAAGGTGTCACTAACTAAAAGGAAAGTAAAGATAATAATATAAACAGATAGGAATGGATATGTACGGTGAAGGTGTAATGGTGAAATGCTATGACAATTTCAGACTGCAAGCAACTAAAATATATCAAGGCAAATTGGAATGGATGGCAATGGCACGATAGATATATGAATGTGGTGTGTGAAGAGTATGGTGATGTGATTACTAGAGAACAGAATAAAATAGAGGAAATACTTTGTAAATGCCAAGGCAAAAGCAGGATGCAAGAAAACGAGTAAGCAATATGTTGTACTAACCCTTGATTGATGAGCTCTCCTGGGAATGATTGGTGGGGGTTCTTATGAACTAATTAACCTCACTCCTACGAACATCTAAATGCTATGGTGTCTATTTAATCGATAGAGGTTTCTAAAGTGTTCCCACTCTCTCGAGTCATAGGAACCTGACAGTCTAAAATGCCACGATATCTCCTCTCGATCTCAGAAGTGTCATATAGCCTATCGACAAAGCACACTCCTTTTAGTCGTTCAAACCCTCACTTAAGTCTCTATCGAGCACCTAAGGTCAGATTAGGCTATATTTGTAGTCCAGAACCTATTGCTCACGTAGATCCTCCCTTAGTTCCTCTCGGTCACTAAGGATCTATGGCTAGGTTTCACTCGAACACCTAGCATGCACCTAAACAAGGGACACTCTTATGCCTCTTAAAATGCTTAAATGATTAACAACAATGAGCAAAGCAAATACACAAACACATAGCATGCTAAATATTTATAGAAATAAAGAGTTAATCATCAACATAAACAACCACTGAAAAAAAGCAAACCATGGTGGCATGAAATTTAAAGATAAGTATCATCCACAAAATCATCCTTAAACATCCATAATAATCCTCTAAAAGATATAAAAATAAAATAAAGCAAAGGAAGAGGATAGAAGACCCCCTCGGTGTGCACAGCCGCCGACCTCTTCGACCACCATAGAGTCGCCTTAGCGTGCTAGCCCCTCTCGAGTTCCTAGCACGCCACTCCCTTCAAGCTCTATCAATGGAGGACCTTTCGGACGGAAGTTGGGGAAGAAAAGTGGAAGCTTTTCCTCCGCCGAAAACCATCTCCAAAGGTCTCTTTTTTTTCCTGTCCAAGCTCCAAAAAAGGTCTCTCTTTTCTTAGGTCACTATGCCTTATAAAAAGAGGGTGAAAAACCCTAGGGCTTGGTAGAAATTCTATTTGCACAACTGTTCACGTGATGACATTTCTGACATGGTGACAGTGGTCCCCTAATGTGGTGGCTTTGGCAAGCTTGCATAGCACTAGCTGACACTCCTCTCAAAATATCTTCTTGTCTTTTAGCGCATCATAGGAGTTCTCCAGATTTGCCATGGAATTTTCCCATCGCTATCCTTCTACGAATGCCATGACAAATGTCCCTTGCTTCTCACTTTGCTTTACCTTCACAACATCAGCCAAAAGCACGACCTTCCCCGTAAAATAGCACCTATTGCCACACCAAAAATGTCAAGGCATAACTAGAAACTATATGCAATGTTGTGATCCTAAATGCAAATAAATGTTCCCATGTGGGCTTAAAGACACTCAATAACTTAAGTAAAAAGGCTTAAAATATAGCCTTTTTGCGGAGTTATCACACCCCCAAACTGAAGCTATTGCTTTTCCTCAAGCAATGGAAAGCAGCTAGCAGAAAAAAATGTCTTGATAATGTTCAGGATCAAGACAAGCATATGGTCAGAGTTTCAGCCCTCAGAAAATTTCATGGCATAAACATATAAGACTCAAGGAAATTTCAAGAATGCTACTCTAGTAAAAGATTGAATGCGAGTGTGTGCGCGCGTAAGTGTATCCAATCTATGCTTAGTTAACTTAGAAAAATTCTAAGGAATGTTCACTATTCTGGTAAGGCATGCTTCTCATTTTAGGCTCAACTTTCATGTTCCCCATATATATAATAATTTTTTTTCTTTTTTTTTTCATTTTTTACACAAAAACACTGTTACGAGGGGATCAGCCTGTCACACTACCTTTTACTCATGACATAGCTTCCATTTATTAAAATGCAGTATCCAGGCAATTCCATGACAAGTCAAAAGTGTAGCATCACCCTTTGCCTCTTTCATTAACTCATATGCACACGGTTATGCCATGGAATAGAGGAGTATCCCTCTACTGTTATTCACAACTTTAAGCTAAAACAACGGGGGCTTTCTATTTACATTTAATTTCCTTAAACATGCCAAGCAATTCAAGTTTTCATTGTATAAAAATTTTCTAACTTTCTAAGCATAGAAAACATACACTCGTGTAACAATAAAATAAACAAAAACAATCAAGTTCTAAAGCATATTCTATCCAAATACCAAGTCATGCATATTCAATTCAATCATTGGCCATAAAAAATTATCATCATCGGGCATCACTAACTTTAATCCAATAACTTATCTAGAAACATACTAATTTATCATGGCATTTTTTTACAACTACTACTATCATGCAAAATGAAAATGAAGTAAGCAACAACACCTCCCCCAAACTTGAGGAAGGCATTGTACCCAATGCAACTAAGAAAAGAAAATTAAGCTATATGCTATGTAATGAAATGAATGCAGATTACCTTGGTCTATTCGAGCGGTGGTACTGGTGCAGTGACAGCGATGCGACGTGTTGCTCTTCTTTTCAGCGGGGGCGGGCTTGCATCATGATTAGAATCGTCATCGTCTCCTTGGGGTCATGTTTTCTCAGCAGCAGCAGATTGGCTCGCCTGTCGTCCAGCCGACATTTTCATACGGCGCTTAGATTTTTTCTTCTTGGGCGAGGGTATTTGTGGTTGCACTTGCTGGGCTGTTGATTGTGTTAGAGTATACCCAAAGACCAATCATATGATGATTGTAAGGATACTTTTATTTACCAATTTTATTGAATAAAGACATTGCCATTGTTGTTTTCAGATATATGTGTCAATGTATAACATAAACTGAGAAACAATAAGGTCAATATAATAATATATGTATTATTATTAAAAGATCCTTAGTCAAGTGTTATTATGGTTATGGACAATAATAATACGCTTAAGACTAACATGTGATTAATTGATGACAATGAGTTGTCATTGACATAGAGATATCAGAATTAATACATGAATATATTAATAGAGAATAATATATTGGATTGACCCACTATGAGCATATATCTTGGATTATTATGTGACGATCACGATATTGCTCATAGTGACAACTATATGTATGATCCTTAGACTTGAGATTATTACTATCTCAACATATGTTGTTTTATGTTTTGATGCAGTTAAACGTGTCTCGTAATTAGTTACACTATAAAAACTAACATTAGACATATTACAATGTATGTAGTGATATGTGAATGATCAAGATAGGATTTGTCCTTCCTACATAATAGGAAAATATATCAAAGGCCACTTGATTGAGTGAGACTAGAAATACATGGTCATGCTTGAATACGTTGATATGAGACATCACAAATTATTCATTAAAAGTAGTCCACTATAGATATCAAGAAACATTAAAATAGGCTATACAAGTGTGACTATTCCAAGACTTGTGCCTATTAAAGATATAAAACGACAAAAGGATATAATACATTAAGAGAGTTGTTCACGAACATGATACATCGAATCATGATCTCTTGTAACTTAGATGACAATGATATATTGCTAGATGTCACTCATTTTTTGTAATATTAGAATTGTTCTAATATTATTACTAATGTTACAATGAGCCTACAAGGTCACACCCAATGGTTGAAAGGGAGCAAAAATATATATAAGTGTAAGTAGATTATATTTAATCCCGAATTTTAAAGGATATAATTAAAGTAGTTATATCCCTTTTAAATTCGAATTAAATATAGATTCTGAAATTTAAGGAAATAATTAAAGTAATTATTTCCAATAAACAAATTAGGAATCAAACTTTTATACCTAGGGTTACACCTTTATATTTAATCGCTTTCTCCCGATTTTGGATTAAACTTACATGGATCACTGGAAAGACCGTCGTAATTTTGTTCCGCTGCGCCATGGGGTGTACCGACGATCCCAACAAATTGTGTCTCTTCTGGCTGGGTTGGTTGGTCAGGTTATTCTTGCTCGGTAGGCGGAGTAGATTGACCAGACAAAGGGTCTTCGAAAAGGGAAGAAATAAAACCCGACTCGTCTTCAGGTGCAGCGGATTGTTCTTGTTGAGTTCACGGCGACTAGGCTTGTTCATCTGAAAATGCCGTGGCATCTTCAAGATCTTGTTCTGGTTTAGGTGCTTGAGCTTCTTGAGCTTGCTCCATAGGTTGAGGTTTTACCGGTCTGGCTTCTTCAAATGGGTCAGCCGGGGCCGGTTCCTAATTCAAGTCAGGTGCCTCTGGCCTCGCAATAGTTGAGGCAGTGGGAAATATCGAGGCATTTTATGATGTAGGCAGGATGGATTCAAGGAACCTCGGGAACTCATGCACCAGGTAGGGGAATAACTCTTCCAGGTAAGCTTGGATGACTTCGTCGCACTACTTTGTATAGCCAAAGAATTCTTTCAGATCAGTTGTCAAGTGGTCCAGCTTTCCCATGACATTTTTGGAAGTCTCTCGTACATCATCCATTGAGTGTGGGCCTTCCCTCGGTTAGTCACAGCGTGAGAAGTTTTGGGCTGCTCCTCGGCACTACCCATCAATGCAGCCACTTTCTCAACAGTGAGACCCTTAATCCCTTCTAGGATATCATTAAATTCATGCTCTGGAACTTCCTTCTTCCGGCAAATAGTCGAGATCAAGTTTGGAAAAATAAGAGGGCTCTTCGGGTGGTGAAGACATTCATAGGTTTCTTGCATAATGATCCGTCCAACATCCATTGGGCATCCAAAGAGAATAGATTGTAAAAGCATTAACCGAGTCAGACTTATGGTTATGTGGTGTGATGTAGGCATCAGTTTGTAGAGCATAAAGTGGTTCCACAGCCATATGCGGAAGGAGGCATTCTCAATTAATGGTCCTCTAGCTAGCCTGCTGGCCATTCCACTCCGACTCAGCCGTGCACAAATCTTCTTTGACAACTTGGTAGGTCCCCTAATCAGCTTCTTCTTCTTCTTTTCTCCCATGTCGATCCACCTCATGTGGAATCCTGAAGAAGAGATTGATGGTTGTGCTGGAAAAGTGAATGTTCTTTCCCCGGACATAAACGGATTTCTGCTCTGGGCTATGGATGTTTGCATAAAACTCTCGTACGATGGTAGCGTTGATAGAACCATGATGGGCAGCAAACGGCTCCCAGTGGTGGTGTTTAACCACATCTAGCACTTCCGGCCCAAAATCGTTACCGGAGAAGAGGAAACCGAGCTCGAAAAAGAGCTTCCTATTCTTCAAATTTTTTAAACGTTCCTCTACCACATCGTCTACGAAAGTGGGAGGAGGTTGTGTGGCGGAGCCTACTAGTCTCGTTTGTACCATTTTTGACTGAAAGAAACCAAGAAAAAGTGAGAAAGCTTGAAACTTGTTTTTATGGTGGGGGGTTTCGGTTATGGAGGAGATAAAAAGGAAGAAGATGAAGGTGATGAAAGAGAATGAAATAAAAGAAATAAATAAAATAGGTTGGGTTATGGATAGAAACGTGTAGAGGGGGTTAAGGCTAATGTTGACAGAAATAAAGGAGAGAGAGAAAAGCTTAAAAAAATTAAATAATGAAAACTCCCCTTTTTTTCTTTCTGCCGCCCAAACATTTCAACTAGAGTTTGTGCTTTTCTTTTGTTTTCTTCTATAACCGCCAGCTTTAAGGGGTGATGTTTTAACCTTAAAAAGTAAAAACAAAACATGAAAATGACTTAGTATATTAAAGCATATAAAATAAACTTAGAAACAATTTATTTATGAACAGGAGAAAATTGAAAATGCCATGACATTTTAGTATGTCAGGCATCCTAAAGATAAGCAGTAGGTTTATCACGCATCACATGGGCTCCAATGTAGATCTTCAGGCGTTGACTATTGACCTTAAAAATTGTCACATCATCGATGTTCTTAATATCCACTGCTCCGTAGGGATACACATGGTGTACATTAAATGGTCCAGACCACTTTGATTTAAGCTTCCCATGGAAGAGTTTCAGCCTTGAATTGAATAGGAGCACTTGTTGTCCAACTTGAAAATTGTCACACCCTGTTTTTCATCCCCAATTTAAAGTCAAAATCCCTAATTTTGTGCCCTAGAAATTAGGGATTTTTCTATTCGAAGTCAGTGGTCTTTTTGAAAATTCTGAAAGTTTAGGAGTTCAATTTTAAATTTTGAAAAACTCTGACCCTTATCGGGTAATTTTACCATTCCTTGAATTGTTATCTTCTTCCCCGATTTTGCGCGTTGGTTTCAATGAGGGGATTAATATTCCATTAATTATTCGTTTTTCAGACACAATTTCAGACCTAAGAAATTGTTTTCTTCTTTTTCTCCTAATCGAGTATTGTCTAAGCTTCTTCCTTTATTCCGAATCCACATCTATCGTGGCTATCTTTTTGTGTTCTTGGTAAGGGTTTTGGTAAGCTCCTCATCTCTGTTTCTTGTTGTTTCTGTTTCGGATTAAGGTTTTATTCATGTTCTTGATCGAATTTTATTTGATGTGTTTGGATCCAAAAGCAAGGGTTGTTTCGTTGTCATGTTTTATTCTTGGGTGTTTAGTTTTGTTTTGATCGACTCGTTTTAAATGGATTTCTGATAAAGGATGGTTGAACCGAGTGATAGGCTTGGTTTTAAATCGAAAATTGTTTATTTTCGGATCTAAGGGAGTGTGATTCGAGTCAAAATTTGGGGGTTTTGTCTAACTCCAAGCCCACCCGAGTCGTCCGGTCAAACCCCAAACCCAACCCAACCTGACCCGACCCGAACCTGACACGAACCCGACTCTCGCGTGTCAAAAGTGCACGTTTAGTGCAAGCGGACACATCGCAAGTAATAAGTGATAAGTATGTTATCGAGTTATCGTCTCCTCAGGGACTGGTATACTTAATATGCTTCCTTCATCTTCTTGCTCTGTAGAAAGATAAAAACACAAGTGAGTTGATGTGATTTATTTAAACTAAAATAATTGAATAAAAATAAAGAGTCGAAATATTAGAGAGAGAGATGGGCCAGGATCCAGTTGTATTGTATTGTGGACTTGATTGACTTGTCTTTATCCAATGCAATCGTATATCTCTGCCTCGGCAGCACTGCAGTTTACTGCCTGGGCAGCGATAACGCTGTCTACCGTGGCAATCCCTTGCTCATGGGCAGACTTTACCAAAGTTCGGCAAAGTGTCCTTGAATGACTCCGCTTATCCCTAAGTCAGAGTGCTGTTGATGACTAGTCCTTGATGATACCTCCCGGCGTGAACCAAATATACTCACCAACCAATCTCACACTTCTTTTAGCCGCTGAAACTCTTAACCTATCCCTAGGCCGAGTTAGTATTTCACGATTGAAACACCGTACTTACCCCTTTCGTGAATCTAACTCTCCCGAGCTTAGATAAATGGATTACTCACAAACTTCCCTCCCGGGCTTGAATGCGAGAACAAGGAATAACAAAGGATAAGCAAACCTTGATAATCTTTATTGCATTGAATAAAAGACAAATTACAATCTCCTCTCACAAATACTCCACAACCTTCACCTAAACCCTATGAAGGTTTTAGAACATGATGGAGAGGAAGGAAATAAGAGTAGAAGTCGGCTCTCCCTAGGTATTTCGATATCTCATACATTGGGTGGCTAGGTCTTTATATAGACTAGACCTAGGGCAAACCTTTCCTAAGTAGAATACAACTTGGAGTAGGGAACAAGTCAAGTACATAATAATATTATATTTCCAAGTTTGAATTCGGCTAAGGGGGCTTTCCCGCGTGGTCTTCCTTTGGGCTTTTCCTTATGCTAGCCAGTTCCGATTCTTGGGCTTCAAGTCCAAACACGTTCCTTAGCTTTTTGTCTTTCCATCGCCTATGACTTTGCTTCCTGTCTTCCTGCTGCTGCCACGGCATCAGGTCCTGCCTTGGCCTTGTCGCTGCCGCGGCAATGGTTTTCCTGCACAGATATGAAAACGCAGTAAAACGTGCCTTTTTCTATAAATATTATCTATTTAAGTATAACTTCTAAATATATCACATTAAGCACATGCATTGGTTCAAGTGGGTGAATATTTGGTGATAAATGCCGATAAAAGGAGTAAAAATTGATAGTGTGTTGAGCACTTATCACACCCCCAAACTCGAACTATTGCTTGTCCTCAAGCAATGCAAACCATCAATTTGCCGAACTCTACTCTCTCTTGGTCTTACATGTCCATCTATTCTCCCTACCATAGCTAGGCCTATCTTTAAGCCTTAACCATTCGGCTACCTAAGAATTTACCTAGAAACAAACTATAGGATTTGTGAGTGTGTGCGTTTTTGTGGACAAGTTGATTAAAGGTTTTCTTAGATAAACTCTAAGTTCAAGACAAATAGACATTGGTTTAAGTGTTCTCTTCTTTTTCAAACCTCAAATCTTGAGCCGGTTTCGGGCACCTCAATGACTTGTGTTTTTCTTTTCACTAAAAACCTTTTTGTCTTTTATTTTTAATATTCCTTAATACATACTAGAGCCAATTTCAGGCACCTCTTGCAAGAAGAAGTGATTTTCTAGAGCCGGTGGTAGGCACCTCTGGTTACTTTTCCAAAAATCTAAGTCTTTATCACCTAAGTTCATTAAAAGAATTCCTATAATCCACAAGTCCCAAAAGTGTTTAAAGTTCTTCCTATAGTAAGCTTCTAAGTTTTCATCCTTAAGCATCCTAAGGTTAAGCCCTCTTAACAGAACCTAAACATGGTAAGGAGAAAGATTTCTATAGCCTTAAAGAATAAACTAAGGCAATACTAATGATGAGCAGTGTAAGATTGTAGGCAGTTAATTCAAGTAAGGCGGGGAGCATAAAAATTAAAGAAATCACTGGAATACTCCCTTTTTTGGTAAGGCCGCGGCAGTAGATTGCTGCCTTGACAGTGAATCTGAACCCCCAAACTCAAACCAAGCATTTTCCTCAATGCTTTATATTTGGAAGGAATAAACGACAAAACAGAATATGAATTATATGCAGCAAGGAAAAATAGTAAAAGCAATGAATATTGAATAAAGGACAAAGAATTTTAGAGCGACTCCGAAGAGCTGCTCGTAACAATTTGCCTCCATTGCCTAGATGCCAAGTGCTTTGTCCTTGGGGAGGGCGATGGTTGCGCCTTTGCTTGCCTCGGCGGCTGGACTCGAGTGGGTGGGGTTCTATGCATTGGGGCTTCTACTTCTTCTCCTTCTTCAACATCCGCCATCTCTTCGGTTATCATCACGTCCGTTCCTCCTCCCATCGCAGTTGCTCCTCCGCTGTGGTGTGTGCTTGGGCCAGCGGCAGTAGAGCCTTGGTGTACATAAGCATCTATCTCAGCGGATAGACTGCCCATGATAATTGGCGATCTTGGTGGAGTGCTAAAAACGGCTCTCCGCTTGGATGGTCGTCGGCTGACAGACGAGGCCACGGTAGAGTCTGCCGCCCTAGATGGTCCAGCAGCCTGATATTGGGGCTGAGGTTCCGGATGGAAGAACGGTCGCGGTCCTCCTGGGGCTGGTGTAGTCTTGGTATAGGGTGTGGCAGTAACGAACATATTGCTTGGGAACTCCGGGAATTGTACGCCTTGGTTCGGGAAGGCGTGCAACATCATCAGTGCGAGAGTGCCATTGAAGTCCCGCTGGTACTCCATGTACCGTTGTTGTCGAAGATCCATCGCGGTCATTCGCTGCAAGAGTTCTTGATACGGGTCTGCTGCGGCAGAGGTGTGGGCAGTACCAGGCATATCTGCCGTGTACTGGGCCCCGACAGCAGTATCGGCAGTGAACTGCTGCGGTGTTGCCTGGACAGGTTCTGCTTGTGTGATCTGCATGACTTTGTGGCAGAATTCCCTGGTCCATCCTCTTCTTGGGGGGGGGGGTATTCATCCGTTTCTTCAATGGGTACACCTGCAAAAACACATAAACCCGTAATCAAGCAAGGGAAATACAATTGTCCTCGATCTTTCTTACCACACTCGTGAATTTCCCATAGGATAATTTTCCAATGTTGATGGTCCTTTTGTTGATGATGGATTGGATAAGCACCAATCTCTTGCGATCCACCGTGCTATTGTGTGATGTTGGGATGTGGCGTCGTTTGACGAAGGTGTTCCACATCTTGGCCTCCGGCTTCAAGCTTTGTCTTGTCACGGATCCTTGATGGGTACCGGTTTCCCATGGAGTGTTCGCGTAACAAAGATCGTCTTTGATAAGTTCATAGTCTTCGGCAGTGATATCTTCCAAGAAGTCAGCATGGAGATCACTGTCCGGGGTGAGGCCGTAGAAGTTGTTGATCGTATCGGCATCAAGCTGCACAGGCCTGCCGCGGCAGTGAACAAATAGGGAGTCTTTGCTGGGCCCATGAGCGTAAAACTCCTGCACGATTGTGGCGTTTGCCTGGGCAGGTTGCAAACAAAATATTTCCCAATTCTGGTATTTTATTCTGTCGAACAAGTAGTGTTCAATGCCGTAATTCTCTTCATCCACGTGCTGGAACCATTGTTCTTCCCAAAGTTGCCTTGCGATGAAAGATCGATTGAATCGATCTTCAACGTTGGCTGGGGCGAATCTTTTGTAAGTTGCCATCAAGAAAGAGAAAATTGAGTTCTTGGAGGTTTTCTTGAAGAGAATCTGGAGATTTAAAAGGGATTAGTAGGCAAAGAGTAATTGAGAGAGTGATTGTTAAGAATACTAAAGAAAACAAGAAAGTAAGAGTGAATAGTTCAAGAGGAAGGAGTTTCTTATATAGGCCTCGGCCTTGTGACCGTTGAGATCACTAGCCGTTGTAAAAGTTTCCTTCTTTTGCCGTTTCCTTTTCTGCTGCGGCAGGAATCTCGGCAGACTAGCCGTTACACTGTTATGCCCGTTGGGACTGCTGCGGCTCTAACACTGTTGTATTGCCTCGGTAGAGTTCCTGCTGTGAACTATTTTTCCCTTATCTTTACTTTTTATTCCTGAATAAAAATTTAAACACACAAAAGAAAAATACTGAAAACGAAAATAATTAGAAAAATAAAAATAAACTACTAACCCTAATATAATAAAGAAAAGGAAAAGGGAGAGGTTAGGTTACTGGTGGAGAGCATGCGAATGCATCTCCCAAAATTATTTTCTCCCTTAGGCCCAAATTATGTATCGGTTGTGGGCCGCTCCTTAGTGCTATCTGTCCATCCATCTTGGGCTTGATTTTCTTGCCGAATATCCTGCCGAGCAGACTGCCCAGGCAGGATATCTTATTGTCTATTATGTGGATGGCCTTACATTCCTCTGGATTGTTATACCTTTTTAAGTTGTGGAATGCATTGAGTTTGACTTGTTGGTCATTGACTCGCATAGTCAACTCTCCTTTTTCCACGTCAATCAATGTACGTCCAGTTGCTAGGAAGGGTCTCCCAAGGATGATTGATGCGTTGTCATCTGCTTCACAATCAAGGACAAGGAAGTCGGCAGGAAAAATAAACTTGTCAACTCTTACCAGTATGTCCTCGATTTTGCCTTCAGGTTGCACATAGGATCTATCCACGAGTTGGAGCATTACTGTTGTAGGCTTTGGCCTTCCAATTCCAAGCTTTTGGAAGACTGATTTAGGCATGAGGTTTATACTTGCTCCAAGGTCGCATAGGGCCTTTTCTTCATAACTCTTTCCTATCGTACAAGGTATAGTGAAGCAACCTGGATCTTTTAACTTTGGTGGCATGCGGTTATGCAGCATTGCCATGCATCCCTCGGTGGCAGCCACTGTCTCAAACTCACCTCTCAAACTCACCTATTCGTTTTCTCTTTGATACCATATCTTTTAAGAACTTGGCATAGTTGGGCATTTGTTTAATGGCCTCAACGAATCGTACGTTGATGTGGACTTGCTTCAAGATATCGAGGAACTTCTTGAACTGTTGATCCTGTTTTTGTTTTTTCAACCTTTGCGGGAAAGGTGGTGGTGGTCTCATCTCTTCCAGGGTTTCTTTAGTTTGGAATCGTATACCTGGCACCATTGGAATTTTTACTGCCTCGGCAGACTGCTCAGGCGCTGCAGTGCTTGCTGCAGGGGCAGTGTTGTCAGTCTCGGTTTGCTCAACCTCTTCTCTTGGTTGATCCGCCGGTTGGGTTCGGTTCTCTGGGATCTTCTCTTTCAACTGTAGACCACTCCTGGTAGTGATTGCCTTACACTGTTCATGGCTTAGTACCTTAGCAACCTCAGTATTGCTAGTTAGGCCTCCTTGTGGTCTAGTGTTTATACATTGAGCAAACTGCCCAACCTGAGTTTCCAGAGTTTTTATGGCCGTTTCTTGATTTTGTAGCCTCATCTCAGTCCTATTCATGAAGGCGTCGGTCCTCTTGATGAAATTACTATTTTCCGCCATGTATGACTCGGTTTTCATTGTGAAGGCCTTTAGCGTGTTTTCCAATGAATTGACCGGTTGCTGCGGCATCTGCTGCTGCGGCATCAGTTGTTGGACTTGCTGTTGCGGCATTGGCTGCTGAAATCCCGGTGGTTGGGTGATTGGGTTTAAGGCATTATTTGGGTTGCTCCATGATAAGTTTGGATGCCTCTTCCATGAGGGGTTGTACGTGTTGGACATCAAATTGTTACGGTTGTAGTTCCCAACATACATATTGGGTTCTTGATTCATGCAATCAACAAAACTGTGGTTACCTCTACATAAATCACAACATGAATCAATTACCTTGACCTCACGGGTATTGTTTTGTAATGGTAGGTTTTGCACCAACTTGGTAAGAGAGGCCAATTGTGCTGCCACTGAACTTGATGAATCTAATTCGTTTACCGTGGCTTGGCATCTTACTCCTCCTCGCCTAGATGTGGGAAACTGGAAGTCATTCCTTGCGTATTTATTCAAAATTTCAATAGCTTCCTCGGATGCCTTGTCCAGGAGTGTGCCGTTTGCCGAGGCATCTAACATCATCCTTGTCGGGGCATTCGTGGCGTTGTAAAACATTGTCACTTGTGTCTATAAGGGAAATCCAGGCAGCGGACACTTGTGCAATAGCTCTCTGTAGCGTTCCCATGCCTCGTACATTGGTTCGTCTTCAGCCTGTCGGAAAGAAGTAATTTCATTACGAATTCTATCATATAGATTAGTAGGATTAAAGCGAGTAATGAAATCACGGCAAAGTTCACTCCAGGATCCAATAGATCTCGCTGGAATGCTTGGATTTCCATGAAAGATTTGAGATTCTGCCTTGCGTCTTCAGTTGCAGACACACCAAATTGTCCAATTGTATTTAACATGTTGAACATAACAGGTTTAAGTTCAAAATGGGTTGCTTCAATCTCGGGTGTAACGACTCCTGGGTTTAGTCCATTTAACTCCTCCTGCAAGAAATCTCTGACAGTCAGCTGCCGCGGCCCAGGTGGCGGCGGAAGACCTTCATTGCCGGCAGGTATGTTTTGTCCTGCCTGATCCTCTTCCAGGACTCCTCGGATTTGTCTCCTCAACCTTAACCCTGTTCTTTCAATCTCAGGATCTAACTCGTATAAGGGGTTGGTTGGATTGGCCCTTGTCATACACTAAGAAAAACAAAAGAAAAATAAAAAGAAAAAGAAAAAGAAAAAGAAAAAGAAACAAGAAAACAAGGAAAACAAAATTTAGTTGCCAGTCCCCAGCAACGGCGCCAAAAACTTGTCGGTGTCAAAAGTGCGCGTTTAGTGCAAGCGGACACATCGCAAGTAATAAGTGATAAGTATGCTATCGAGTTATCGTCTCCTCAGGGACTGGTATACTTAATATGCTTCCTTCATCTTCTTGCTCTGTAGAAAGATAAAAACACAAGTGAGTTGATGTGATTTATTTAAACTAAAATAATTGAATAAAAATAAAGAGTCGAAATATTAGAGAGAGAGATGGGCCAGGATCTAGTTGTATTGTGTTTTGGACTTGATTGACTTGTCTTTATCCAATGCAATCGTATATCTCTACCTCGGCAGCACTGCAGTTTACTGCCTGGGCAGCGATAACGCTGTCTGCCGTGGCAATCCCTTGCTCATGGGCAGACTTTACCAAAGTTCGGCAAAGTGTCCTTGAATGACTCCGCTTATCCCTAAGTCAGAGTGCTGTTGATGACTAGTCCTTGATGATACCTCCCGGCGTGAACCAAATATACTCACCAACCAATCTCACACTTCTTTTAGCCGCTGAAACTCTTAACCTATCCCTAGGCCGAGTTAGTATTTCGCGATTGAAACACCGTACTTACCCCTTTCGTGAATCTAACTCTCCCGAGTTTAGATAAATGGATTACTCACAAACTTCCCTCCCGGGCTTGAATGCAAGAACAAGGAATAACAAAGGATAAGCAAACCTTGATAATCTTTATTGCATTGAATAAAAGACAAATTACAATCTCCTCTCACAAATACTCCACAACCTTCACCTAAACCCTATGAAGGTTTTAGAACATGATGGAGAGGAAGGAAATAAGAGTAGAAGTCAACTCTCCCTAGGTATTTCGATATCTCATACATTGGGTGGCTAGATCTTTATATAGACTAGACCTAGGGCAAACCTTTCCTAAGTAGAATACAACTTGGAGTAGGGAACAAGTCAAGTACATAATAATATTATATTTCCAAGTTTGAATTCGGCTAAGGGGGCTTTCCCGCGTGGTCTTCCTTTGGGCTTTTCCTTGTGCTAGCCAGTTCCGATTCTTGGGCTTCAAGTCCAAACACGTTCCTTAGCTTTTTGTCTTTCCATCGCCTATCACTTTGCTTCCTGTCTTCCTGCTGCTGCCTCGGCCTTGTCGCTGCCGCGGCAATGGTTTTCCTGCACAGATATGAAAACGCAGTAAAACGTGCCTTTTTCTATAAATATTATCTATTTAAGTATAACTTCTAAATATATCACATTAAGCACATGCATTGGTTCATGTGGGTGAATATTTGGTGATAAATGCCGATAAAAGGAGTAAAAAGTGATAGTGTGTTGAGAACTTATCACCGACCCATGACCCGACCCGGTTGACGTCATTGCTGACGTCACTACTGACGTCAACATTGACCTGATGACGTCACTGCTGACGTTAGCGTTGACCAGTGCTGACGTCAGCAGTTGACTTTTTCTGACCCGGTCCCACTTCATGTTTTTCGACATCCTGAGTCCAATGACGCAATCCGTTTTTCGAAATTGGAACCTGATGTGTCGTTTTTAGGGCTTTTAAGTTCGAATGCCTGATCTGGAAGTTATCTTTAGTGGTTTCTGAATTCGTTTCTGTTTGCTTCAGGTGACATGGATTCCGACCCTGAACATCTGCCTCCTCCTCCTCCTGGACGACCTCCTGTTCATCAGCAACCGGGACTCGCATTTGAGTATCAGTTTAATTCTGTTTAGTGTATTTTTCGGTATAGTGGCATAGTAGGGTGTCTAATATTAATTGTTATTCGTAGGTTCTACATCTGCTCATTCTAGTGGTAGAGCCGAGTCCAGTCGATGTCAGTATCGTCGTTGAGTCTTCTGCTTCAGGTGTGTTATCTTCTGTTAATTCTGTTATTCTATGTGTGTAAATTTCTGTTAAATCCCGTATGACCATGCATCATCCTAACATTATATTTTGATTATGAAATTGTCATGTATGTCTCTTGTTAGATTATTAGGCATGCATTCTGATCTTGTATCTGCATTTAACATTGCATCTGGTTGGATTTTCTGTACGGAGGAAGTTAGTGATTAATTCACTTCTGTTCAGTGGTTCTGTGATATACCACTTTTGTTCAGTGGCTCCACCTGCGGGTCGAGTTTCCACTTCTGTTTGGTGTGATGGAGTTAGAGTGGTTCAGGGGGAACCTACTCTTCTGATGGTGTTCGGTGATGGGTGCATATCATGCATACATATCATCATCTGTTATACTGCTTCTATTTTTGTTTATCTGCTTACTAGAGACACACTAGGCTTCCTAGCTTACACCCTTTCAGTTTTTGTTTCAGATACCCGGTCATAGGTCTCGGTACTTGGAGGACAATTGAATTTGAATTTCTGTTATATCGTACATTTTATTATTTCCGACTTGTAATTATTTTAGTTAATAATTATGTACCGGACTTTGAATATCTTTGGTTTTGGACTATTTATTATTTATGGGTTGAACTCGGTATTTTAAATGTTGAATTTTATTTTCAGTATTTTAAATTATTAATTATTTAATAATTTATCTGAATATTATTATTTTATTTATAAAACCCTAACTTGTGAATCAATATTTAGTAACGTAAACCCTAACTTTTAATCTAATAAATTAGGTTAATTTTTAGGGGTTACATTTAATGGTATCAGAGCCCGGTTCAACCCTCGGACTGTAAGGTCCAAAATGATTTTTGATTTGAAAATAATTTTGATGATTTTATCTGTAAATCCGGAATTTTGTTTTGACTCGTATTTTGAATTATCTGAAATATTTTGAATAATTCTCCAAGTACCGGTTCTAATGTAGGATTCTGTCTGTCCTTCTGTAGATACTCTATTATGCCACCGCGTCGAAGTACACGTTTAGCGACTGGTAGAGGTCGTAGTCGAGGTCATTCTGCTGTTTCTACTAATGATGTTCCGCCTCTTGTGGACCCGCCATAGGATCAGAGTTTGGCTCACGAAATAGGAGGGGGGGATCAGCCTGAGATTCAGACCGAGGCTCAACAAGCCGAGGTTAACCAGCCAGTCCAGAGTGAAGGATTATATGCTTCTGGGGACAGTGAAACTGTTGGATTGGATTCTGTGACTATGCAGAGGGAGCTGCTCCGATATTTACGGCAAAATAAGGGTTCTAGGAAACCTATATCTACAGAGTTTTTGGCTGCTGGGATGACCATGTTTGATGGTAAGACTGAGACAGACCCAGCTGAAGTAGAGTACTGGTTGAAGAAGCTTCAGCGTTTATTTCTGGAGATGGATTACCCTTCTGATAGGAAACTAAGGGCAACTGTTTATTTACTTCAGGGAGAGACCCTAAACTGGTGGGAGGCAGAGGAGAGAGTTACTGCTTCGGAGAAGATCAAATGGGAGTTTTTTAGACAGGCCTTTGAGGATAGATATGTTGGACCCGAGTATTTGGCTAAGTGCCGTGAGGATTTTCTGAACCTGCAACAGAATGACCTGTCAGTGAATGATTATGAGATTGAGTTCCTCCGTCTGTTGCAGTATGTCCCTGGTATTGTGACTACTGAGAAATAGAAGTGTGATCACTTTCTGAAGGGACTTCGGGTACCATTGAAGATTGCAGTTGCAACTCACCACGACACGGAATATAAGATGATCACTCGGCGTGCCAAGACAGTCGAGCGTAACGAAAGCTTGAGAGTTCAACTGGAGTCTTAGGTTCAGGATAGAGGTAGATGACAGCCTGCAGCACCTGCACAGCACAGTCAGGGTTTTCAGTCTCGGAAGAGAGGCCGTGATGAGTTTGAGCCACAGAGTTCTGCACGATCTAGACCAGTTACTTCTGTTGTTCCTGCTGCTAGTGGAGCTGGATCCACTAGTACCTGAGTGTTGCCTCAGTGTTCTTTCTGTAAGAAATGACATTCTGGAGAGTGTCGAATGAGGAACGGGGCTTGCTTTCGATGTGGTTCTTTTGATCATCGTCTCAGGGATTTTCAGTGTCTCCGCAGTCTGGTTATGCTACGGGACAATCTCAGGTATCAATTCAGGCCCCAGCTGAGGGAAGAGGTCAGGGTAGACCTGATGCATCTGGTACTGGTAGTAGAGGTAGACCTAGTCAGTTCAGAGGAGCTGCCAGACTAGGGGGATCTCAACCCGATTTGGTTTATGCTACGAGGAGGCATGAGGACCGAGATGAGCCAGATGTCATTGCTGGTACTTTTTCTGTTCATGCTATCTCTTTATTTGCACTACTTGATAATGGGTCTACACACTCCTATGTTTCTAGTTCTGTATCGGGTTATGTGGAAATTCCTGTAGAGGATGTGGGTAGCTCTGTTTCTGTTTATACTCCTGTAGGTAAACCTATGGAGGTTACCAAGGTTTATAAGAATTGTCCCCTTGAGGTTCATGGGGAAATCTTTCCGGCTAATCTGATGGAGCTACCATTCGGGGAGTTTGATCTGATTCTGGGAATGGATTGGTTGTCTGCTCACCGAGTCACTCTGGACTGTGAGCGTAAGAGGGCAATTCTGAGGACTTCTGATGACCGTGAGGTAACCCTTATCGGTGAGCGTAGAGGGTTTCTGTCCAATCTTGTCTCTGCTCTGAAAGCCGAGAAGATGATCAGGAAATGATCTATGGCCTACCTTTCCTACATTCTTGATCCAAGGCAATCTGATTCCGGGATGGATAAGATCCGAGTCGTATGTGAGTTTCTGGTTGTTTTTCCAGAAGAATTACCGGGTGTTCCCCCTAAGCGGGAGGAAGTGGAGTTTGGTATTGAGTTACTTCCGGGGACTACTCCAGTGTTTATGGCACCGTATCGGATGGCTCTGAAGGAACTTAAGGAGCTCAAAGTTCAGCTACAGGAATTTCTGGATCGAGGTTTCATTCGACCCAGTGTTTCTCCGTGAGGAGCTCCGGTTCTGTTCGTTAAAAAGAAAGACGGGTCACTTCATCTCTGTATCGACTACCGGAAGTTGAACAAGTTAACAGTTAAAAACAAGTATCCTCTGCCCCGCATTAATGATCTGTTTGACCAATTCCGAGGAGCCTCTGTGTTTTCTAAGATAGACCTGAGATCTGGTTACTACCAGCTCAAGGTTAAGGATTCTGATGTATTCAAAACAGCTTTCCGGACACGTTATGGTCACTATGAGTTTCTAGTTATTCCCTTCGGTCTTACTAATTCCCCTGCTGCATTTATGGACATGATGAACATGGTGTTTCGACCCTATATGGATCAGTTTGTTGTGGTTTTTATTGACGATATCCTCGTCTATTTTAAGTCTGAGGCTGAGCATGAGCGACATTTCCGTATAGTTTTACAGACTCTGAGAGAGAAGCAGCTTTATACAAAGTTCAGCAAATATGAGTTCTGGTTATCCAAGGTTGTATTCCTGGGTCACGTTGTTTCAGCTAAGGGTATCCAAGTTGACCCGAAGAAAATTGAGGCTATTATGGAATTGAAACAGCCTAAGAATATGGCGGAGATCCGAAGCTTTCTGGGTTTAGTTAGATATTATTGGAGGTTTGTGGAGGGTTTTTTCTTCTATTACTGCTCCGTTGACCAAGCTTCTGAGAAAAGATATTTCGTTTATCTGGTCTGAGGCCCAACAGGAGAGTTTTGAGAAACTCAAATCAGTTTTGACACAAGCACCAGTTCTGATACAGCCCGAGTCAGGGAAACCCTATACAGTTTACAGTGATGCCTCGTATACCGGTTTGGGTTGTGTTCTGATGCAAGATGGGAAGGTAGTGGCTTATGCTTCTCGTCAGTTGAAACAACATGAGTGTAACTATCCTACTCACAATCTGGAGTTAGCGGCTGTGATCTTTGCTTTGAAAATCTGGAGACACTATTTCTATAGAGAGAAGTGTTACATCTTCACAGATCATAAGAGTCTGAAATACCTCCTCACTCAGAAGGAGCTCAACTTGAGACAACGGCGATGGTTGGAGCTTCTGAAGGATTATGACTGTGAGATCGATTACCACCCTGGTAAAGCTAATGTCGTTGCGGATGCTCTGAGTCGCAACGCCATTTCTGATCTAAGAGCTCTGTTTGCTCGGCTGAGTTTATTTGAGGATGGTAGTTTGTTGGCTGAGCTCCGTGTGGTTCCTACCCTGATATCTGATATTCGGGTTGAACAGCCTAATGACCCTTTCTTGGCTCATCGAATTGCAGAGCTCAATGAGGGAACTTCTCAGGACTTTTCCATCGATCAGGATGGAGTTTTATGTTTCCGGGGTCGGTACTGTGTTCGAAGGAACTCTAATTTGAAACAGGTTATCCTTCGGGAAGCTCATGATAGTCCTTATTCTATGCATCCTGGTGGTGATAAGATGTACAAGAATCTTTGGGAAAAATATTGGTGGAAGGGTCTCAAGCGAGATGTGGTCAGTTTTGTATCTAAGTGCTTGACTTGCCAGAAAGTCAAAGCAGAACATCAGCGTCCATCTGGACTCCTTCAGCATATCGAGATTCCTCAGTGGAAATGGGAGCGTGTGACCATGGATTTTGTCAGTGGTTTACCTTTGACTCCGTCAAAGATGGATTCTGTTTGGGTCATTGTTGATCGGTTGACCAAGTGTGCGCACTTCATTCTGGTTAAGACTACTTACCCTCTGAGTAAGTTGGCCCGGTTGTACATCTTTGAGATTGTTCGGTTACATGGGGTGCCTCTATCTATTATTTCTGACTGGGATCCGAGATTCACATCTAAGTTCTGGGGTTCTCTACATAATGCTTTGGGTACTCGGTTAAACTTCAGCATTGCCTATCACCCTCAGACCGATGGTCAGTCTGAACGTGTGATTCAGATCCTCGAGGATATGTTAAGAGGATGCATTCCGGATTTCAGAGGTTGTTGGGAGGATTTCTTACCACTTGCTGAGTTCGCATATAATAACAATTATCAGGCTAGTATTAAGATGGCACCTTATGAGGCTCTGTATGGGCCTAAGTGTTGCACCCCTATTGGTTGGACTGAGCTTAATGAGCATCGATTATTGGGTCCTGATCTTGTGTATGAGGCTGAGGTGACTGTCAGGTTGATTCGGGATAGGCTTAAAGCTGCTTTTGATAGATAGAAATCTTACGCGGATTTGAGGCGTAAGGATCTCGAGTTTGAGGTTGGTGACTAGGTATTCTTAAAAGTATCTCCCTGGAGGAAGGTACTCCGTTTTGGTCGTAAGGGCAAACTCAGTCCCCGTTATATTGGACCCTACCGTATTCTCAGGCGAGTTGGGCCTGTACCTTATCAGCTTGAGTTACCACCAGAGCTCAAGCGTATCCATGTTTCTGTACTGAGACGCTATCGAGCTGATCGGTCTCATGTTCTGCCTATTAAGGAGTTTGAGATCCGTCCAGATCTGTGTTATGAGGAAGAACCAGTTGAGATTATTGCTCAGGACCAGAAAGTCCTTCGGAGGAAAACCATTAAAATGGTTAACGTTCTCTGGCGTAACCGAGGTTATGATGAGGCTACGTGGGATCCCAAGTATGTTATCAAAGCCCAGTATCCGCATTTCTTTGATCCAGGTAAATTTCGAGGACAAAATTTCTGTAAGGGGGAGAGAGTTTAAATGTAACCCGTAAAAATTAACCTAATTTCTTAGATTAAAAGTTAGGGTTTACGTTACTAAATCTTGATTCAAAAGTTAGGGTTTTATAAATAAAATAATAATATTAAGATATATTATTAAATAATTAATAATTTAAAATACTGAAAATAAAATTCAACATTTAAAATACTGAGTTTAACCCATAAATAATAAATAGTCCAAAACCAAAGATATTCAAAGATCGATACATAATTATTAACTGAAATAATTACAAGTCGGAAATAATAAAACGTACGATATAACAGAAATTCAAATTCAATTGTCCTCCAAGTACCGAGACCTATGACCGGGTATCTGAAACAGAAACTGAAAGGGTGTAAGCTAGGAAGCCTAGTGTGTCTCTAGTAAGCAGATAAACAGAAACAAGAGCAGTATAACATATGATGATATGTGTCGCGTGTCAAAAGTGCGCGTTCAGTGCAAGTGGACACATCGCAAGTAATAAGTGATAAGTATATTATCGAGTTATCGTCTCCTCAAGGACCGGTATACTTAATATGCTCTCTTCACCTCCTTGTTCTGTAGAAAGATAAAAAAAACACAATTAAGTTGATTTGATTTATCTAAACTAAAATAACTAAAATAAAAGTAAAAGATTGAAATAGTAGAGAGAGATGGGCTAGGATCCAGTTGTGTCGTATTGTGGAATTGATTGACTTGTCTCTGTCCAATGCAATCGTATATCACTGCCTCGGCAGCACTGCAGTTTAACTGCCTGGGCAGCGATAACACTGTCTGCCGCGGCAATCCCTTGCTCGTGGGCAGACTTTACCAAAGTTCGGCAAAGTGTCCTTGAATGACTCTGCTTATCCCTAAGTCAGAGTGCTGTTGATGACTAGTCCTTGATGATACCTCCCGGCGTGAACCAATTATACTCACCAACCGATCTCACATTTCTTTTAGCCGCTGAAACTCTTAACCTATCCCTAGGCCGAGTTAGTATTTCGTGATTGAAACACCGTACTTATCCCTTTCGTGAATCTAACTCTCCCGAGCTTAGATAAATGGATGATCACAATATCCTCTCCCGATCTCAATTGTGAAACAAGGAATAACAAAGGATAAGCAAACCTTGATAATCTTTATTGCATTGAATGAAAGACAAAGTACAATCTCCTCTCACAAATACTCTACAACCTTCACCTAATCCTTAAGAAGGTTTAGAACATGATGGAGAGGAAAGAAACAAGAGTAGAAGTCGGTTCTCTCCCTAGGTATTTCGTGTCTTGTACATTGGGTGGCTAGGTCTTTATATAGGCTAGACCTAGGGCAAACCTTTCCTAAGTAGAATACAACTTGGAGTAGGGAACAAGTCAAGTACATAATAATAATAATAATATATTTCCAAGTTTATATTCCGCTAAGGGGCTTTCTCGCGTAGTCTTCCTTTGGGCTTTTCCTTGTGCTAGCCAGCTCCGATTCATGGGCTTCAAGTCTAGACATGTTCCTTGGATTTTTGTCTTTCCATCGCCTATAATCTTGCTTCCTGTCTTTCTGCTGCTGCCTCGGCATCAGGTCCTGCCTCGACCTTGTCTCTGCCACGGCACTGGTTCTCCTGCACAGATATGAAAATGCAGTAAAATGTGCCTATTTTTGTAAATATTATCTATATGAGTATACTTCTAAATATATCACATTGAGTGCATGCATTGGTCCAAGTGGGTGTATATTTGGTAATTAATGCCCATAAAAGGAGAAAAAAGTGATAGTGTGTTGAGCACGTATCACACCCCAAACTCGAACTATTGCTTGTCCTCAAGCAATGCAAACCATCATTTTGCCGAACTTCACTCTCTCTTGGTCTTACATGTCCATCTATTCTCCCCACCATAACTAGGCCTATTCTTTAGCCTTAACCATTTGGTTACTCAAGGATTTACCTAGAAACAAACTATAGGAGTTGTGAGTGTGTGTGTTTTTGTGGACAAGTTGATTAAAGGCTTTCCTAGATAAACTCTAAGTTCAAGACAAATAGACATTGGTTAAGTGTTCTCTTCTTTTTCAAACCCCAAATCTTGAGCCGGTTTCGGGCACCTCGAAGACTTGTGTTTTTCTTTTCACTAAAATCCTTCTTTCTTTTTAATATTCCTTAACACATACTAGAGCCAATTTCGGGCACCTCTAGTATGAAGAAGAGACTTTCTAGAGCCGGTGGTAGGCACCTCTAGTTACTTTCCAAAAATCTAAGTCTTTATCACCTAAGTTTATTAAAAGAATTCCTATAATCCCACAAGTCCCAAAAGTGTTTAAAGTTTAAAGTTCTACCTATAGTAAGCTTCTAAGTTTTCATCCTTAAGCATCCTAAGGTTAAGCCCTCTTAACAGAACCTAAACATGGTAAGGAGAAAGATTTCTATAGCCTTAAAGAATAAACTAAGGCAATACTGATGATGAGTAGTGCAAGAGTGTAGGCAGTTAATTCAAGTAAGGCGGGGAGCATAAAAAATAAAAAAAATCACTGGAATACTTCCTTTTTGGAAAGGCCGCGGCAGTAGATTTCTGCCTTGGCAGTGGATCTGCACCCCCAAACTCAAACCAAGCATTGTCCTCAGTGCTTTATATTTTGAAGGAATAAACGGCAAAACAGAATATGAATTATGCGCAGCAAGTAGAAACAGTAAAAGCAATTAATATTGAATTATGCGCAGCTCCTCCGGTGTGGTGTGTGCTTGGACCGGCGATAGTTGAACTTTGGTGCACATATGCATCTATCTCGGCAGATAGACTGCCCATGATAATTGGCGATCTGGGTGGAGTGCTGAAGACGGTCCTCCGCTTGAATGGCCTTCTGCTGACAGACGAGGCCGCGGCAGAATCTGCCGCCCTAGATGGGCCGGCAGCCTTGTATTGGGGTTGAGGGTCCGGATGGAAGAATGGTCATGGTCCTCCCGGGGCTGGTGTAGTCTCGGTGTAGGGTGCGACGGTGACGAACATGTTGCTTGGGAACTCCGGGAATTGTATGCCTTGGTCCGGGAAGGCATGCAGCATCATCTGGGCTAGAGTGCCGTTGAAGTCCCGTTGGTACTCCATGTACCGTTGTTGTCGAAGATCCATTGCGGCCATTCGCTGCAAGATTTCTTGGTATGGGTCTGCTGCGGCGGAGGTGTGGGCAGTACCAAGCATGTCTGCCGTGTACTGGGCCCCGACAGTAGTATCGGCAGTGAACTGCTGCGGCGTTGCCTGGACAGGTTCGGCTTGCGTGATTTGCATGAATTTGTGGCAGAAGTCCCTAGTCCATCCTCGTCTTGGGGGCGTGTATTCATCGGTTTCTTCAATGGGTACACCTGCAGAAACACATAAACCCGTAATCAAGCAAGGGAAATACAAGGGTCCTCTATCTTTCTTACCGCACTCGTGAATTTCCCGTAGGATGATTTCTCCAACGTTGATGGTCCTCTTGTTGATGATGGATTGGATAAGCACCAATCTCTTGCGATCCACCGTGCTATTGTGTGATGTTGGGATGAGGCATCGTTTGACGAAGGTGTTCCACATCTTTGCCTCCGGCTTCAAGCTTTGTCTTGTTACGAAGCCTTGATTGGTACCGGTTTCCCATGGAGTGTTTCCGTAACAAAGATCGTCTTTGATGAGTTCATAGTCCTCGGCAGTGATATCTTCCAAGAATTCGGCATGGATATCACTGTCTGGGGTAAGGCGTAGAAGTTGTTGATCGTCTCGGCATCAAGCTGGACCGGCCGGCCATGGCAGTGAACAAATAGGGAGTATTTGCTGGGCCCATGAGCGTAGAACTCCCGCACGATCGTGGCGTTCGCCTGGGCTGGTTGCAGACAGAAAATTTCCCAATTCTGGTACTTAATTCTGTCATAGAGGTAGTGTTCAATGCCGTAATTTTCTTCGTCTGCATGTTGGAAACCTTGCTCTTCCCAAAGTTGCCTAGCGATGAAAGATCGGTTGAATCGATCTTCAACGTTGGCTGGGCGAATCTTTTGTATGTAGCCATCAAGATAGAGAGATGTGCGTTCTTGGAGGTTTTTCTTGAAGAGAATCTGGAGATTGTAGAAGGCAGAGAGTAATTGAGAGAGAGATTGTTAAGAATACTAAAGAAAGCAAGAAAGTAAGAGTGAATAGTTCAAGAGGAAGGAGTTTCTTATATAGGCCTCGGCCTTATGACCGTTGAGATCACTAGCCGTTTGTAACCGTTTCCTTTTTCTGCCGTTTCTTTTTTTTTTCTGTCGCGGCAGGAATCTCGGCAGACTAACCGTTACACTGTTCTGACCGTTGGGACTACTGCGGCCCTGACATTGTTTTATTGCCTCAGTAGAGTTCCTGTTGTGAACTATTTTTCCCTTATCTTTGCTTTTTATTCCTAAATAAAACACACAAAAGAAAAATACTGAAAACGAAAATAATTAGAAAAATAAAAATAAACTACCAATCCTAATATACTATTTAACGAAAAGGGGAGAGGTTAGGTTACTGGTGGAGAGCATGCAAATGCATCTCCCAAAATTATTTTCTCCCTTAGGCCCAATTTATGAATCGGTTGTGGGCCACTCCTTTGTGCTGTCTGTCCATCCATCTTGGGCTTGATTTTCTTGCCGAACATTCTGCCGAGCAGACTGCCCAGGCAGGATATCTTATTGTCTACTGTGTGGATGGCCTTGCATTCCTCTCGATCATCATACTTCTTTAAGTTGTGGAATGCGTTGAGTTTGACTTGTTGGTCATTGACCCGCATAGTCAACTCTCCTTTTTCCACGTCAATTAATGTGCGTTCAGTTGCTAAAAAGGGTCTCCCAAGGATGATCGGTGCATTGTCATCTGCTTCACAATCAAGGACAAGGAAGTCGGCAGGAAAAATAAACTTGTCCACTCTTACCAGTATGTCCTCGATTTTGCCTTCAGGTTGCACATAAGATCTATCCGCGAGTTGGAGCATCACTGTTGTAGGCTTCGGCCTTCCAATTCCAAGCTTTTGGAAGACTGATTTAGGCATAAGGTTTATGCTTGCTCCAAGGTCGCATAGGGCCTTTCCTTCATAACTCTTTCCAATCGCACAAGGTATAGTGAAGCAACCGGGATCTTTTAACTTTGGTGGCATGCGGTTATGCAGCATTGCCATGCATCCCTCGGTAGCAGCCATTGTCTCAAACTGACCTATTCGTTTTCTCTTGGACACCATGTCCTTTAAGAACTTGGCATAGTTCGGCATATGTTCAATAGCTTCAACGAACGGTATGTTGATATGGACTTGCTTCAAGATGTCGAGGAACTTCTTGAATTGTTGATCATGTTTTTGCTTATTCAACCTTTGCGGGAAAGGTGGTGGTGCTCTCATTTCATCCAGGGTTTCTTTAGTTTGAAGTCTTATACCTGGAACCATTGGAATTGTTGCTGTCTCGCCAGGCTGCTCAGGAGCTACAGTGCTCTTTGCCGGGGCAGTGTTGTCAGCTTCAGTTTGCTCAGCCTCTTCTTTTGCTTGATCTGCTGATTGGGTTTGGCTCTCTGGGATCTTCTCCTTCAGCTGTAGACCACTCCTAGTAGTGATTGCCTTACACTGTTCATGGTTTATTACCTTAGCAACTTCAGTATTGCTAGGTAGGCCTCCTTGTGGTCTAGTATTTATGCATTGAGGAAACTGCCCAACCTGAGTTTCCAGCGTTTTTATGGCTGCTTCTTGATTTTGCAGCCGCATCTCAGTCCAATTCATGAAGGCATCTGTCCTCTTGATGAAATTACTATTTTCCCCCATGTATGACTTTCATCATAAATGCCTTTAGCGTGTTTTCCAATGAACTTACCGGTTGCTGCTGCATCTGCTGCGGCGGCATCGGCTGTTGGACTTGCTGCTGCGGCATCGGCTGCTGAAATCCCGATGGTTGGGTGATTAAGTTTAAGGCATTGTTTGGGTTACTCCATGATAGGTTCAGATGCCTCTTCCATGAGGGGTTGTATGTGTTGGACATCACATTGTCCAACATACATACCAGTTTCTTGATTCATGCAGTCAGTGGAACTGTGGTTTCCTCCACATAAGTCACAGTATGAATCAATTACCTTGACCTCACGGGTATTGTGTTGTAACTGTAGGTTTTGCACCATCTTGGTAAGAGAGGCCAATTGTGCTGCCACTGAACTTGATGAATCTAATTCATTTACCGTGGCTTGGCGTCTTACTCCTCCTCGCCTAGATGTAGGAAACTGAAAGTCATTCTTTGCGAGTTTATTCAGTATTTCAATAGCTTCCTCAGGTGCTTTATCCAGGAGTGTTCCGTTTGACGAGGCATCTAACATCATGCTTGTCGTGGCATTCGTGGCATTGTAAAACATTGTCACTTGTGTCCATAAGGGAAATCCATGCAGCGAACACTTGTGCAATAGCTCTCTGTAGCGTTCCCATGCCTCGTACATTGGTTCGTCTTCAGCCTGTCGAAAAGAAGTAATTTCATTACGGATTCTATCATATAGATTAGTAGGATTAAAGCGAGTAATGAAATCACGGCAAAGTTCGCTCCAGGATCCAATAGATCCTGCAGGATTGCTATTTAACCAAGCTTTTGCCCTATCCCTCAGTGAATAGGGGAATAGCTTTAATCGCAAGACATCTTCATGGACTCCTTGGATTTTAAAAAAGTTGCAGATTTCCATGAAGGATTTGAGGTGCTGCCTTGTGTCTTCAGTTGCAGACCCACCAAATTGCCCAATTCTATTTAACACATTGAACATAACGGGTTTGAGTTCAAAATGGGCTACTTCAATCTCTGGTGTAACGACTCTTGGGTTTAATCCGTTTAAGTCCTCTTCCAGGAAGTCCCTAACAGTGAGCTGTCGCGGCCCAGGTGGCGGCGGAAGTCTTGCATTGCCGGCAGGTAAGTTTTTCCCTGCCGGGTGATCTGCCATGGCTCCTTGGATCTGTCTCCTCAACCTTTGCCTTGTTCTTTCGATCTCTGTATCTAATTCGTACAAGGGGTTGGTTGGATGGGCCCTGGTCATAAACCAAGAAAAACAAAAGTAAAATAAAAATAAAAATAAACAAGAAATTAAAGAAAACAAAATTTAGTTGCCAGTCCCCGGCAACGGCACCAAAAACTTGTCGCGTGTCAAAAGTGCGCATTCAGTGCAAGTGGACACATCGCAAGTAATTAGTGATAAGTATATTATCGAGTTATCGTCTCCTCAGTGAATGGTATACTTAATATGCTCTCTTCACCTCCTTGTTCTGTAGAAAGATAAAAAAACACAATTAAGTTGATTTGATTTATCTAAACTAAAATAACTAAAATAAAAGTAAAAGATTGAAATAGTAGAGAGAGATGGGCTAGGATCCAGTTGTGTCGTATTGTGGAATTGATTGACTTGTCTCTGTCCAATGCAATCGTATATCACTGCCTCGGCAGCACTGCAGTTTTACTACCTGGGCAGCGATAACACTGTCTGCCGCGGCAATCCCTTGCTCGTGGGCAGACTTTACCAAAGTTCGGCAAAGTGTCCTTGAATGACTCTGCTTATCCCTAAGTCAGAGTGCTGTTGATGACTAGTCCTTGATGCTACCTCCCAGCGTGAACCAATTGTACTCATCAACCAATCTCACACTTCTTTTTGCCGCTGAAACTCTTAACCTATCCCTAGGCCGAGTTAGTGTTTCGCGATTGAAACACCGTACTTACCCCTTTCGTGAATCTAACTCTCCCGAGCTTAGATAAATGGATGATCACAATATCCTCTCCCGAGCTCAATTGTGAAACAAGGAATAACAAAGGATAAGCAAACCTTGATAATCTTTATTGCATTGAATGAAAGACAAAGTACAATCTCCTCTCACAAATACTCTACAACCTTCACCTAATCCCTAAGAAGGTTTAGAACATGATGGAGAGGAAAGAAACAAGAGTAGAAGTCGGCTCTCTCCCTAGGTATTTCGTGTCTTGTACATTGGGTGGCTAGGTCTTTATATAGGCTAGACCTAGGGCAAACCTTTCCTAAGTAGAATACAACTTGGAGTAGGGAACAAGTCAAGTACATAATAATAATAATATATTTCCAAGTTTATATTCGGCTAAGGGGCTTTCCCGCGTGGTCTTTCTTTGGGCTTTTCCTTGTGCTAGTCAGCTCCGATTCATGGGCTTCAAGTCCAGACACATTCCTTGGATTTTTGTCTTTCCATCGCCTATAATCTTGCTTCCTGTCTTTCTACTGCTGCCTCGGCATCAGGTCCTGCCTCGGCCTTGTCTCTGCCGTGGCACTGGTTCTCCTGCACAGATATGAAAATGTAGTAAAACGTGCCTTTTTCTATAAATATTATCTATATGAGTATACTTCTAAATATATCACATTGAGTGCATGCATTGGTCCAGGTGGGTGTATATTTGGTAATTAATGCCCATAAAAGGAGTAAATAGTGATAGTGTGTTAAGCACTTATCAATATGTATGCATGATATGCACCCATCACCGAACACCATCAGAAGAGTAGGTTCCCCCTGAACCACTCTAACTCCATCACACCAAACAGAAGTGGAAACTCGACCCGCAGGTGGAGCCACTGAACAGAAGTGGTATATCACAGAACCACTGAACAGAAGTGAATTAATCACTAACTTCCTTAGTATAGAAAATCCAACCAGATGCAATGTTAAATGTAGATACAAGATCAGAATGCATGCCTAATAATCTAACAGGAGGCATACATGACAATTTCATAATCAAAATATAATGTCAGGATAATGCATGGTCATACGGGATTTAACAGAAATTTACACACATAGAATGACAGAATTAATAGAAGAGAACACACCTGAAGTAGAAGACTCAACGACGATACTGACGTCGACTGGACTCGGCTCTACCACTAGAATGAGCAGATGTAGAACATACGAATAACAATTAATATTAGACACCCTACTATGCCACTATACCGAAAAATACACTAAACAGAATTAAACCGATACTCACGTGCGGGTCTCGGTTGCTGATGAACAGGAGGTCGTCCAGGAGGAGGAGGTCATCCTGAAGCAAACAGAAATGATTTCAAAAACCACTAAAGATAACTTCCAGATAAGGCATTCGAACTTAACAGCCCTAAAGACGACACATCGGGTTCGAATTTTGAAAAACGGACTACGTCATTGGACTCAGGACGTCGAAAAACATAAAGTGGGACCGGGTCAGAAAAAGTCAACTGCTGACGTTAGCACTGGTCAACGCTGACGTTAGTAGTGACGTCATCAGGTCAATGCTGACGTCAGTAGTGACGTCAGCAGTGACGTCAACCGGGTCAGGTCATGGGTCGGGTCAGGTTGAGTTGGGTTTGGGGTTTGACCAGGCGACTCGGGTGGGCTTGGAGTTAGACAAAAACCCCAAATTTTGACTCGAATCACACTCCCTTAGATCCGAAAATAAACCATTTTCGATTTAAAACCAAGCCTATCACTCGGTTCAACCATCCTTTATCAAAAATCCATTTAAAACGAATCGATCAAAACAAAACTAAACACCCGAGAATAAAACATGACAACGAAACAACCTTTGCTTTTGGATCCAAACACATCAAATAAAATTCAATCAAGAACATGAATAAAACCTTAATCCGAAACAAAAACAACAAGAAACAAAGATGAGGAGCTTACCAAAACCCTTACCAAGAACACAAAAAGATAGCCACGATAGATGTGGATTCGGAATAAAGGAAGAAGCTCAGACAATACTCGAATAGGAGAAAAAAAAAGAAAACAATTTCTTAGGTCTGAAATTGTGTCTGAAAAACGATTAATTAATGGAATATTAATCCCCCCATTGAAACCAACACACAAAATCGGGGAAGAAGATAACAATTCAAGGAATGGTAAAATTACCCGATAAGGGTCAGAGTTTTTTAAAATTTAAAATTGAACTCCTAAACTTTCAGAATTTTCAAAAAGACCACTGACTTCGAATAGAAAAATCCCCAATTTCTAGGGTACAATATTAGGGATTTTGACTTTAAATTGGGGATGAAAAAAAGGGTGTGACATAATTGCCTGGTCATGTCATCTTTTGGTTCACTCTTTGTAGAGCTTGGTATTTTCATAAGCTTGGGCCCTGAATTCCTCCATTTCATTCAACTCTAAACACCTTCTCTCACCAGCTAGCTCGACATCAAAGTTGAGCTTCTTAATTACCCAATAGGCTTTATGCTCTAGCTCGACCGGGAGGTGACATGCCTTGCCATAAACTAACTTAAAATGAGACTTTCCCAAGGGGTTTTTGAATGCAGTTCGATATGCCCATAACGCTTCATCAAGCTTCAGTGACCAATCCTTCCTCCTAGGATTCACCACCTTTTCTAGATTTTGCTTGATTTCACGGTTTGAGACCTTGGCTTGCCCATTTGTCTGTGGGTGATACACCGTGGCAATCTTGTGTGTTACCCCGTATCTCTGTAATGCCTTGGCAATTAACTTGTTGTCATAGTGGGTGCCTTCATCGCTGATGATAGCTCTTGGCGCGCCAAAACTTGTGAATATGTACTTATGAAGGAACTTAAGAATAGTCCTCGAATCATCCTCGGCATCGCAATGGATTCAACCCACTTGGACACATAGTCCACTTCCAAAAGGATGTATAAGTCACCAAATGAAGATGGGAAAGGTCCCATGAATCTATGCCCCAAACATCAAACAACTCTATCTCCAAAATACTTTGTCACGACATTTCATGACGTTTGGAGATGTTCCTAGTTCTTTGACATCGATCGCAGGCTTTGAAAAATACTTGGGCATCTTTAAACAAGGTAGGCCAATAAAAACCAGATTGGAGGACCTTTGCAGCAGTCCTCGTCCCTCCGAAGTGTCCTCCACATGGGCCTGTGTGACAATGATATAAAATATATCTTTGCTCCTCTTTGGGTACACATCCTCAGATGATTTGATCGGCATAATGCTTGAACAAATATGGATCATCCTAGAAATAGAACCTCGCGTCATGCCTAAACTTTTTCCTTCCCTAGCTAGTCATGTCAAAAGGCAAAACAACATTAACAAGAAAATTAACAAGGTCAGCGTACCACGAAATTGTCGTGGCATAAAGAATTTTCTCGTCAGGGAATTCATCATCAATTTCCAAATTGTCATGACATTCCAGGCTAACTTCTACCCAAAGATTAATTCAACCTCACAAGGTTACAAGTAAAAATAAATTGATAATAGAAGTTTTCTTACACAGAAATAAATTACCCCAAATACAATTTAACACTTCCAAACTCAAAGCAAAGATTACAATTTCAGAACAATTAAGTTGAGTGTAAAGAAATAGCAACTTGAGTGCTTGGAGTTGGATTGGATGTTTGGATTTTGGTTTGATGATCAATAGTTGTTGTTGTTTCATTTTAGACATGTATTTATTCCCTCTCATTGAATTCTAACTATTTTGGTGGTTGGGAGATCAATATAACCGATGAGACATCATCTTCCCACCATAAATGGACTTCTTTAACTTGTGATATCGATACTCGAGAAACCTGTATCGAAACGATACTGAAATAGAAAGAGTCGTTATGTACATTTAATAAGATCTATTAATACGCGAGGTCAGCATATCGAAATGGGTTAGTCTTTAAAAGAGAGGCGTATTGAAACAACTATAGAGTTGTATCAAAACGTTTTGATTCTAATAAAAACAGAATCGAAACGCCTTGAGGGGCTTATTTGTAAAGGTAAGGTGTTTCTAGTATAGTGGTGTGTATTGTATCTCTCCTTTTTGTTACAACTATTAGCGTTTGGGAGAGTAACGGTTAGGATAAGTTGTTAGTATGGTTAACTCTCCATACCTGGTTTTCACTTGTATAAATTGGCCAATTCTTGATTAAGAATATTACGACAATTATTAATAAAATGTGTGAGAGTGCCACCACTCTTTCCCTCAAATCCTGAGGTTATTTTTAAGATCCTAAAATGGTATCAAACTCCATCTTCACTCTTGTTGTACTGTGAATCCTAGTGTATTTTGGTTCAACGGTTCTTCTCCTTCCACGACTGTGTTTCCTAATCAAGTTTCATTATTTCTTCTGGTTTCTTTATGATTTTGGTTGGTTCTCTTAAGTTTTCTCATCATTATTTTGGATGACGAGTCACAAGAACTCTAATCTTCCAGTGTGAGAGTTCATGCAAAGATTAGAAAATGTGTTCTTTCTTGAGTTTGTGATTTTCTATTTTTTTAATTGTGGTCGCAAGCATATTCACTCGCAAAGACTCATTGGTTATAGAGTGAATTAGTGATCCTGAATTGGTGTTCGTGGTTTTCTATTTTTCTAATTGTGGTCGCAAGCATATTCACTCGCAAAGACTCATTGGTTATAGAGTTAATTAGTGATCCTAAATTGACGTTCGTGGTTTTCTATTATTCTAATTGTGGTCGCAAGCATATTCACTCGCAAAGACTCATTGGTTACAGAGTTAATTAGTGATCCTTAATTGGTGTTCGTGGTTTTCTATTTTTTTAATTGTGGTCGCAAAGCCTCTCTTTCTCTTTGGATGCTCTTGCAGTGGTCTCTCTTTCTTAGTTGTTTTTATTTGGTGTTTCCTACGTTTCAGATTGTTATTATAAGGTGCATATAATTTTTTTGTTGTTTTGTTTGCTAAAGACTATGGTCCAAGGTGTTTCCTTAAGTTCGACTTCTAGCCCTACTCAATCGACAAATAATTTGAGTATGTCTTCTATTCAATTGATACCTAAGCATGATATTGTTAAACTATCGAAAAAAACTTATGTGCTTTGGAAGCATCAAGTGAGTTTAATTATTGATGGTTATGGACAGCTAAGTTTCATCTCTGAAGACGTTGTAGCATCAACTCAGTTTGTTTCTGGAGATTTAAGGCAACGTATTAAGAATCCAGAATTTTTTTTTATATCATCGACAAGATAAATTGCTTGCATCGTGGATGTTTTCTGTAATAACCCATTTATTAAAATCAATCCAAATAATTACAACCCAACACACAAATGGCCCAATCCAATAAACTAATAAACCTAATTAAATGAAATAAAAAATCCCTAATATCAAACCCTTCAATAGCCGCCAGCCTCTGCACTTCCCCCTACGTGTGGCCACCACGCACGACGTTTGGCCTATCGCGTGGTAGCTACGCACTCACATAATTAGCTCCCCATGTCGGCCACCGCCTGCAGCCACCGCCCTTGTCATTTAAACCTGCAAATGGAAGAAGATTAGATCTGACATAGAATAAAATTAGTGATATTTTGTATATTTTATGGTGAAAAAAATGGGTTATATATACCCAAAATCATATCTGTAATGGAAAAGGATTTTGAATAGAAAAAAACACACACGAGATTCAAACAAAAATCCAGAGCAACATTACACACCAAATCGAGCAAAAAAAACGAAAATAAAGAGCAATCGGAGAAGCTAATCGAAATGAAAAAAGGTAAAAAAAATTACAAGAGTTCGAGCACTTACTTCTTAGATCTAGGCTCGTATATGCCTCGGTTCAAAAATTCATCACCAGATCTGCACTCCCCACGTTGAAGCGAATTGGAAAGCAGTCTTTTTTCCATTTTTAGATCATCGGCGCGGTGGCTGGGGACCGTGAGAGGTGGTCGGAGAGAGTTACCAGCGGCCAAATCTCGGAGAACGAGAGAGCTTCTGATGGCTCTATTCTTTTCGTGGAACAAAATGAGAAATGAAATCAAATTTCATTAAAGATGAAGCCTTTATACCAAATCCAAAACGGCATCGTTTTGGTGCTTGGTTATAGGGCCCAAAATGATGTCGTTTAGCTTTTGGAGTTCCAAACCGTTCCAAAAGCCGGATCTATACTCGTGCATAACCTGGAATAGTGGGGAAATTGCACTCGTGGTCCTTGAACTTTTGTATCCTTTCAGATTTGGTTTTCTAGTTTCGATTCCTTTATATTTTGGTCATTATTTTTATTATAATTAATCTTTATTAACGTAATATATATATATATATGAAATAAAAAATTTAGTCTAATTTAATTTTTACCATATATATTATTACCATATTATGCCTTTGACTTTTGCAATATATATATTAATATATTACCATATTTAATTTTTATCTTTGTTATATATTAATTAATATATATTATATTATATTATATTATATCTTTAACTTTTAATATATATATGTTAATATGTTATCATAATATACACGTTTGACTTTTACCATATATTATTATTATTATTATTATTATTATTATTATTTTCTTTAAAATAATAATAATTTTTATCGTTAGTTTATCTAACCTTTGCGTATTTTGCAGATTTCATTTTAAAAATACTCGGGATCAAAACGTTAATTTTAATAAATTGAATTAATATTTTCGTTCATATAAAATATTTTATAATCGACATGTGTCGATTTCTGGCATTGTGGGGGTGCTCACCTTTCCCCACGCGTAACAGACTCTCGGATCCAACTCTGATTCGCAGACTCAATTTTGTTGTTCCAATCGCAACGTAAAAAAATATTGGTGGCGACTCCCCAGACGAATTCCGGTGATTACAACTGGCGACTCCGCTGGGGACATTTTTCGAGATTCGAGCCTCAAATCGGTTATATTTTATTTAATCATCGAAAACATAAATTCGGTTTATTTTAATTTTGTGATCCTTTTTATTTTATTTATTTTAAAATATTTACTAACAAGTTTTAAATGTTTTTTCAAGACCCCTCATTTCATGAGCTCTTAACCCAGGCTCTGTTTAATTAAGTGGGCTCATGAAATCACTCCTTCGTGAGATTTTGCCTTCGTGTAGGACGGTGAATTGCTTTCAAGATATTTTTTCCTCTATCTTCGTGAGACTTACATCTCCGCATAGACTTAGAGAAACATATCCCCCTAAATTTGTGCTTACTATTGTCAGTAGGATAGTAAGTATCGTCCGGGTACCTTCTAGAACCACACCGCTTATAGTGGAACCTAGAGGCCTACCCTTAAAGCCATCATACGAGACCTCTGCCAGATTAGAGGGTCACCCTGTAGGGTTTTTCTTTTTAGAAAAAGAGTGAGTGGGGGGTTTACATTTATTTATGCCCTTTATTTCCTTTATTTATTTATCGTTATTTATTTTCGCAATATAATTGTCATGTTCATATTCATGCATCATAAAACATGCATGTTTATTTTTTTCTAATTCGATACTGACTTTTTTACATATTTTTGTTATATTGTTTCTCTTTTTTGCATTTGTATTTCATTTAAAAAAGAGGTGTTGGTATAAGTACAACTGAAAGTACGGCTAGCATAATATATAACATGAAAAATTTTACCTCGACACTACCCCAAGACTGCTCCCACGACATAATCGCTTGCATCGCATATCAGCTCGAACGGTAAGGTCCAATCCAGGGGAACAACAACAAGTGTAGTGATAAGGCTTTGCTTCAGCTTTGTGAAAGCGCTATGACATTTTTCATCGAACACAAAAGGCTGGTTTTGTTGCAGCAACATGCACAAGGGCTTGGAGATCTTGGAGAAATCCTTGATGAATCTCCTATAGAATACCGCGTGTCCAAGGAAACTTCTTATGCCCTTGACATTTGTAGGAAGTGGTAACTTCTCAATCACCTCGATCTTAGATTTGTCCACCTCAATGCCTTTGTGTTAGATTTTATGGCCCAACACAATACCTTCCTTCACCATGAAGTGACATTTCTCCTAATTCAGCACAAGGTCAGCTTATTCACATCGCTTCAAGACCTTTGCTAAATTGCCAAGACAATTCTAGAAATTATCTCCAGAAACAAAAAAAAAAAGAAAATCATCCATGAATATCTCAACAGAGTCCTCAACCATATTAGAAAAGATAGCTGGCATATAGTGCTGGAAAGTTGTTGGGGCATTACATAGTCCAAAGGGCATCATCCGGAAAGCATAAGTGCCATAAGTACATGTGAATGTAGTCTTCTCTTGGTCCTCCGGTGCTATGGCTATTTGGTTATACCCCGAATATACATCCAAGAAACAATAGTAAGATTCGCCCGTTAAGCGATCCAACATTTGGTCGATGAAGGGTAGAGGAAAGTGGTCCTTGTTCGTAGCTTTGTTGAGCTTGCGATAGTCCATACAAATCCTCCATCCGGTCACTACTCGCATCGGAAATAGCTCATTGTCTTTATTGCTCACCACGGTTGTGCCTCCCTTCTTGGGCACACATTGAACCAGGCTCACCCATGAACTGTCCGATATTGGATAAATAACTCTAGCATCGAGCCATTTGATAACTTCCTTCATAACAACTTGCTTCATAGTAGGATTGAGTCTTCTTTGCGGCTCTATGGATTTGCCATGGCATTCTTCTAGAAGTATCTTATGCATACAGATAGTGGGACTGATCCCTGTAAATCTGCCATGGTTCATCCTATTGCTCGTTTATGCTATGACAAAACAACAAGTAAACTTCTTTCTTGATCAGCATTGAGATTCGCCGAAATGATAACAAGCAGGGTCTCATCTTCTCCCAGATAAGCATACTTAAGATGCTGTGGCAAAATCTTCAGCTCCAAATTGGGCACATTGATTAATGAAGGCATGGGAGGAACAAACTCCTCGAAATCAAGAGGTTCGAAGCTCTAATGATTTCTAGCTATCAACAGACTAGATTGTTTCTTTTCCAATGGCAATTCACCAGCTTCCTCTTCCTCGTCTATGAGCTTTTCATACTCATCCAGTTGTACAAAATTGTTGTGACAAAAATGATCAGCTTCCCTTGACAGCTCAGAGTCTGCTTCCAAAATGCTCAGGCATTCTTCTGAATCATCCACGTACTTGAGAGAATTGTTGATGTTCACGGTCAATCTTTGATTTGCTACTCGTATAGTGAGCTCACCCTTCTCACAATCAATGAGAATGCGGCCGATTGCTAGAAAAGGTCTCCCTAATATAATGGGTGCATTAGCATCAGCCTCACAATCAAGTATAAGGAAGTCGACTGGAAAAAAGAATTTGTCCACCCTCACTATGACATCTTCGATCTTCCCCTCAATTATCACATGAGAACGATCGACTAGTTGCAATATGAAGGATGTGAGTCTCGCATCTCCCATGCCAAGCTTCACAAAAATTGACTTGGGCATCAGATTTACACTTGATCCAAGATCACAGAGTGCTTTTCCAACGAATTTATCTCCAATAACACACGGGATAATAAAGTTGCTTGGATCCTTCTTCTTCATTGGTAGATTACTTAAAGCATAGCAATACTCTCTTGTTGTGGCAATTGTCTCAAACTTTTCCACTTTCTGCTTCTTCGTAACTATCTCCTTGAGAAATTGGCATAAGTGGGCATCTGGTTAATTGCCTCCAATAGTTGGACATTTATGTATAGCTGGTCCAATTTGTCAACAAGCTTTTTCAACTGAATTTTATCATTTTGCTTCTTCAGCCTCTAGGGAAAGGGGGGTCTAACTTTTTCTACAGCTGGGGTAGGAACTGGTTTTGCCGTGACATTTTCACTAGCTTCATCAGCAGGTTCGCTTGTCTAACCTTCCTCCTTATCCTTTTCCTCAAGAATTTGCTCAAGCATTTCTTCTTGCATAGGTTTGGGTAGGGATTCATCAGACCTCTTCCCCCCAAACTTATCTTCTTGATTAATCTTCTTGCCACTCCTTAGTGTGATCGCACTACATTGCTCTTTACCAAGTGGTTTAGTGACTTCAGTGTCACTGGGTAGACGTCTTTGTTGACGCTCTTGTAATGCCGTGGCAATTTAGCCAACCTGACTCTCTAGATTTTGCAATGAAGCACTATGTCTTTGTATTAGGGTTCCTTGGTTCTTGATGGTTGTAGTATGTTCTTGAAGCATCGTCTTAGTACTTAGAATAAATTCTTGCATAGTCGCCTCCAAGGAACTGGTATTAGATGATGATGATGCAGCCCCCTTGTTCTGATTATGCCAAGGTATGTTCGTTTGAAAATTTTGGGGCTCATTCTGATTTCTAGATGGGGGATTATGATTGTTGGATCCTTGATTTCCCCATGAAAAATTTGGATGTTGTCACCATCCTGGATTATACGTGTTAGACAAGGGATTATTGTTGCTCCTGTTGAAGTTTCTCACATAATTGGCTGACTCATGGTTTCCTGGGCATTCGCTCTCACGATGATTGTCATGGCATAACAGACATGCTGAACTAGCCATCTTTACTTCCTTCACCTCATTGGAACGTTGGATGCTCTTCAACATGTTGGTGATAGCTGAGAGTTGGGCGGATAGTGCGTCTTTAGCATCAAGCTCGAATGTCCCTTGCGCCATCCTCCCGGTTCTAAATGTTGTCGATGGAAATTAATAGTCATTGTTGGCAATTCTATCAAGAATGTCAAATGCCTCCTCCGGTGATTTGTCTAATAAAGTTCCATTTGCCAGGCATCTAGCATCATTCTAGTCGGTGCATTGACTCTGTTGTATAACATCACAACTTGAGTCCAATCTTGATATCCATGATTAGTAAACTTGCGAAGCAATCCCTTGTATCGATCCCAACATTCACACATTGACTCATCGTCACCTTGTCCAAAAGAAGCTATGTCATTTCTAAGTTGGGTGTGTAGATTCGGAGGATTATACCGCAGCAAAAAGCTCTTGCACAGATCAGACCATGACTCCATCGATCCGGATGGTACTCCACTCAACCACGCCTTTGCTCTGCTACATAGAGAATAAGGGAATAGCTTGAGTTTCAACACATCCTCATGTACTCCTTGTTGACGAAAAGAATCACAAACTTCAAGGAAAGCTCGAATATGTTTCCTTGTGTCTTCGTGCGCCATACCTTCAAATTGCCTAATAGAATTTAGCATATTGAACATGATAGACTTTAATTCGAAATGTGTAGCTCGAAGCTCCGGTGCCACGATGCCAGGATTAATATCATCCAAGATAGGATTTAAGTGATCCCTAATAGCCCTTGGTCAAGATGCAGCAGGATTCAGATTTGCCCCGACATTTGGAACTAATGAGTCCTGCATTGGTGGGTCCATAGCTCTACGCTGAGTACGCCTTCTTTGACGAAACAAACGCTCAATTTCAAGCACTATAGGATAGAGAGGCCTGTCAGTAGACCTTCTAGATAAGCACTGAAAATAACCCTGAAAAAAAACACAAATAAAACAAGTAAAACTAAACTAAGAAAATAAACAAAGTAACATAAAAATGCCAAGGTAAAAATGACAAACTGTTCTCTTGCCGATCCCCGATAACAGCGCCAAAAACTTGGTGCCGCCTGTGTAGTGCTATAAATTATGCGAACACGTGTGTGCAAGTATACATAGTCGTACAAGTAATAAAGGGTGAGTGAGTATTGTTCCCACGAGGATCGAGGTAACCAATAAGTCAAAATTGTCAAGGCAAAAAGTTGTCACTAACTAAAAAGGAAAAACAAAGATAAAGATAAAGACAGGAGGAATTGGATATGTACGGTGAAGGTATAATGGTGAAATGCTATGGCAATTTTAGAATGCAAGCAACTAAAATATGCCAAGGCAAAATGGAATGGATGGTGATGGCATGATAGGTGTATGGAAGTAGTGTGTGGAATGTATGATGATGTGATTGTAGAGAGACAAGTAAAATAGTAAAAGCAATTTATAAATGCTGAGGCAAAAATGGAATGCAAGAACACGTTTAAACAATATGTTGTACTAACCCTTTATTATGAGATCTCCTGGGAATGATTGGTGGAGGTTCCCAAGGACTTTTTAACCATTACTTCTACTAACATCTAGCAACTATGGTGTATATTTACTCGATAGAGGTTTCTAAAGTGTTCCCGCTCTCTCGAGTCATAGGAACTTGACAAACTAAAATGCCACAGCATCTCCTCTCGGTCTCAGCAGCAACACTAGCCTATTGGCAAAGTTCACTCCTTTTAGTCGTTGAAACCCTCACTTACGTCTCTCTAGAGTACTCTAAGATCATATTAGGCTCTGGTTACTATCCGAAGCCCATTGTTCGCGTAGATCTTCCCTTAGCTCCTCTCGGATGATCTAAGGATCTATAGCTAGGTTTCTCTCGAACACCTAACATGCATCTAAACACAGGACACTCTCATGCCTCTTACAATGCTTAAATGATTAACAACAATGAGCAAAGCAAATACACAAACACATAGAAGGTTATATATTAATAAAAAGTAAAAGTTAATTATCCATATTAGCAACCACCTAAACAAAGCAACACATGGTGGTGCGAAATGTAAAAGAAAGTATCATCCACATACATCCTTAAACATCTAATATCATCCTTTTAAAATATATGAAAATTAAACCAAGGGAAGGAAGATAGAAGACACCCTCAGTTGAGCAGGCCACCGGCTCTTCAACCACTACGGGACGCCTTGGCGTGCTAGCCCCTCTCGGGGGCCTAGCACGCCACTCCCTTCAAGCTCTATCAATGGAGGACACTTTGGCCGAAGATTGGAGGAGAAAGGTGGAAGCTTTCCACCGCCGCAAACCACTCCAAAGGTGCCTCTTTTATTGTGTTTTTACTCCCAAAAAGGGCCTCAAAGGTGTTACCTTTTCTTAGGTCACTGTCCTTAAAAAAAAGGGGTGAAAAACCCTAAAGAATAGTAAAAATTTCAGTTCTGCCCCCATTCACGTGATGGTATTTCTGTAGAGGTGACAGTGGTCCCATACTGAGATGGCTTGTGGTCCCCTACAGTGGTGACTGTGGCCAGGCTGTAATGGCACCAGTTGGCACTCTTAAAAATATCTTCGTGTCATTTAGCTCAGCACAGGAGTCCTCCAGATTTGTCATGCATTTTCCTATCGCTATCCTTCTACGAATGCCATGAAAAATTTCCTCAAATTCCATTTTTGCTTTAGCTGCACAACACAAACCAAGAACACAACCTTTCTCGTGAAATAGCAACCGTTGCCCACACAAAAATGTCAAGGCATAACTAGGAAACTACATGCAATGATATGAACCTAAATGTAACTGAATGAGCCTAAATGAACTTAAGAACCCTCAATAAGTTAAGTAAAAAGGCCTGAAATATAGCCTTTTTACGGAGTTATCAAGCATCTTTCACAAAACCCATGCAACATTACCAAATAATTGGATATGTTATCAAAATCATAGAAATTAATAAAACTTATAGAATGTTCAATTGCTAAAACATATTCGATACCAATGGAAAACAATGAACACAACTTGTAGCCAAAACACTTTTCATTTCTCATGCATAAATCAAATATGCAAAAACTACATTAAGAGCATGACTAAAGCATGACAAATATGGAGCGATATGGGAACCATTAAGAGAGAAAAACCATTTAACTTACTTCCGAGTGTAGGGAGGTTTCTCACATCATCCCTACACCCCCAAACCTTTGATAAAACAAGTAAAACCTTGCCGACACGTCAGCCCACTCACCACTTTTCTGAAACTCGCTTGCCGAAGCCAACCGACATTCTTTCCTTTTCCGAAACACTTCCAAGACTTAGTGATAAGTGCTCACTATCACTTTTTACAACTTTTATGGGCATTAGTCATCAAATCTACACCTACTTAGACCAATGCATATACTTAATGTGATATATTTAGAGGTTATGCTTATAAAGATGATATTTACAGAAAAGGCAAGTTTTACTGCATTTTTACATCTGTGCAAGAAATATTATTGCCGTGGCAGCAATATGGCCGAGGCAGGACCTGATGCCAAGGCAGTAGCAGAAAGACAACTAGCGATATTGTAGGCGACTTAAAGAGAAAAATGAGCTGGACTTTTTTGGACGAGCAGCGCATGAATGAGAGCTGGGTAGCACATGGAGATCCCAATGTCGTGTGTCAAAAGTGCGCGTTCAGTGCAAGTGGACACATCACAAGTAATAAGTGATAAGTATATTATCGAGTTATCGTCTCCTCAGGGACCGATATACTTAATATGCTCTCTTCACCTCCTTGTTTTGTAGAAAGATAAAAAAACACAATTAAGTTGATTTGATTTATCTAAACTAAAATAACTAAAATAAAAGTAAAAGATTGAAATAGTAGAGAGAGATGGGCTAGGATCCAGTTGTGTCGTATTGTGGAATTGATTGACTTGTCTCTGTCCAATGCAATCGTATATCACTGCCTCGGCAGCACTGCAGTTTTACTGCCTGAGCAGCGATAACACTGTCTACCGCGACAATCCCTTGCTCGTGGGCAGACTTTACCAAAGTTCGGCAAAGTGTCCTTGAATGGCTCTGCTTATCCCTAAGTCAGAGTGCTGTTGATGACTAGTCCTTGATGATACCTCACGGCGTGAACCAATTGTACTCATCAACCAATCTCACACTTCTTTTAGCCGTTGAAACTCTTAACCTATCCCTAGGCCGAGTTAGTGTTTCGCGATTGAAACACCGTACTTACCCCTTTCGTGAATCTAACTCTCCCGAGCTTAGATAAATGGATGATCACAATATCCTCTCCCGAGCTCAATTGTGAAACAAGGAATAACAAAGGATAAGCAAACCTTGATAATCTTTATTGCATTGAATGAAAGACAAAGTACAATCTCCTCTCACAAATACTCTACAACCTTCACCTAATCCCTAAGAAGGTTTAGAACATGATGGAGAGGAAAGAAACAAGAGTAGAAGTCGGCTCTCTCCCTAGGTATTTCGTGTATGTTACATTGGGTGGCTACGTCTTTATATATGCTAGACCTAGGGCAAGCCTTTCCTAAGTAGAATACAACTTGGAGTAGGGAACAAGTCAAGTACCTAATTAAAATATTTCCAAGTTTAATTCGACTAAGGGGGCTTTCTCGCGTGGTCTTTTCTTGGGCTTTTCCTCATGCTAGCCAGCTCCGATTCATGGGCTTCAAGTCCAGACACGTTCCTTGGATTTTTGTCTTTCCATCGCCTATAATCTTGCTTCCTGTCTTTCTGCTACTGCCTCGGCATCAGGTCCTGCCTCGGCCTTGTCTCTACCGCGGCACTAGTTCTCCTGCACAAATATGAAAATGTAGTAAAACGTGCCTTTTTCTGTAAATATTATCTATATGAGTATACTTCTAAATATATCACATTGAGTGCATGCATTGGTCCAAGTGGGTGTATATTTGGTAATTAATGCCCATAAAAGGAGTAAAAAGTGATAGTGTGTTGAGCACTTATCACCCAAGTCAAAGGCCTTGCGGGAAAGCCTCCTATTTGGAATAAACTTGGAAATATTTTATTTATGTACATGACTTGTTCCCTACTCCAAGTTATATTCTACTTAGGAAAGGTTTGCCCTAGACCAAGTCTATATAAGACCTAGCCGTCCAAGGAAGGAGAGGAGAGTTTTCGGCACAAGCTTAGTTTTAGAGTTTTATTTTCTTTTCATTATGTTCTAAGTTTCTTTAGGCTTAGGTGAAGGTTGTAACGTATTAGTGTGAGGAGAGTGAACCTTGTTTCTTGTTTCAATGCAATAAAGTATCAAAGTTTGCTTATTCTTCGCCATTCCTTGTTCTTGCATCCAAGGTCGAGAGAGAAGTTTGCAATTAATCCATTTATCTAATATCGAGAGAGTTAGATTCACGAAAGGAATAAGTACGGTGTTTAAATCGGGAAACACTAACTCGGCCTAGAGATAGGTTAAGAGTTTCAGCGGCTAAGAGAAGTGTGGGATTGGTTGGGGATTACAATTGATTCACGCCGAGAGGTATCATCAAGGACTGATCATCAACTGTACTTCGACTTAGAGATAAGCGGAGGCATCAAAGGACACTTTGCCGAACTTTGTTAAATTATAACCAAGAGCAAAAGATTGTCGCGGTGAACAAGCATCATCGCTGTCGAGGCAGTAAACTGCATTAATGCCGAGGCAGTGTTGTGCGACTGCATTGGACAGAAACAAGGCAATCAAATCTACTATACAACACAACTGGATCCTGGCCACTTTCTTTACCTAATTTTATCTTTTTATTTATTTCTCTTTATTTAGTTTCATCAAAACCCCATTTACCTGTGTCTTTATTTTATTTTGTTTTACAGAGCAAGAAGACAAAGAAGGCATATTAAGTAGACCAATCCCTGTGGAGACGATATACGATTATACTGATCACTTTATTACTTGCGATGTGTCCACTTGCACTAATTGCGCACTTTTGACACGCATCACTTAGCTCAAAACCTCGCCTTGTTTTAACACAACAAAAATAGAGGGATTAATGCATATTAATGCATTCAATCAACCTCCCACACTTCCCAAACAACAACCCAAAAACTACACTTAAGAAAACCGAAAACATATTTGAAACTCATCCGAACGAACTTTAGCCTTTAGCCAACAAAAATTACCACTTCTCAACATCAAAAAAAATCAAAGAACCATGATCTAACCATCCTAAACCAACAACAAACATTCAGCTACCCAAACAAGCCAAAATCTAAAGATCTACGCCAACTAACACCACCAAAACCTAAGATCCGGGTTTATCCATCCAAGAACCTTTAATTCCATGTTAAAACACATCAAAATTCATTGATTTACCCAATGAAAACCATCAGGCATCACCTTATTGTGGGATTGCATTAATTCAATCAAAATTAACCGATAAAAACCGAAAATCATCAATTAAAACCTTTAAACTTATCAAGAACTCAATGAAATGGATCAAACCCTTGGAAATTTCCATAAAGAATTTAAATTTTAGAGGTTTGAATGATTTCTTACCTCCAAACATGATCCAACCTCCTTCCAATTGTAAAACCCATGAAAACAAGTTGTAAAGTATAAGAAAATTGAAGAGAAACAAGGAGAAATTAATGTAAAAGAAATTAAATCAAAAAGATAGGATTTACCTTGATAAAATTGAAGAGAAATCTGACCGGAAACCAAGAAAATTGGAAGAAATTGAGAGAAAAAAAGGAAGGTATGTGAAATTGTGTTTTTTGTGAAAATTGGGAAATATATCTCAATTAAAACTTAACTGGTGATTAAAAGAAGTTATAAAAGTGATTTTTGGACGGTTAGATCAGCTGAGAAAGATTGCATAAATAACCCCTTAAAGATTCTATGTTTTGACCCAATTAAATTTTAGTCACTAAAACAATCAGTTTTACATTTTTACAAAATAGTCACTACTTTCTAAAATGTCAAGGTTCTAAGTGTAATTTTCCAAAATTGATTTGACCAAAGTCAAATATAGTCCAAATAAGAAATTTAGAGTATTTTCCATATTTTATTTCCTTTGAAAACCATTTATAAAAATTAAATCCCGAATCTAGGCTAATTGGCTTAACCGGTTCAACCGAACCCTTGATCCAACCTTGATAACATCTAAGCCCATTTTTGGGGTGTTACATTTCATATACATGACATCATTCTAGTTGCATCAATCATATCATATTGCATCATTACACCATAATTCTAACATCAGAGGGGCATTCTCGTTACAGTCATTCTATGCAACAACATCCTCGTCTCGCCAAAAGCAAAACAAAAGGAATGGAGGAAAGATTAGACAAAATTGAGCAAGCACATGAAGATATCAAGCGGGACCTCAAAAATAGGTTGGAAAAAGTGCAATCGGGTACTCGCGTACACATTTCATAGTCGCAAGACGACCTGTTCGGGAAGATTGCTAAGCTATTATCAGATAGAGATTCGAAGAAGAAAAAGGGAGACATCATTGATCCAAGTAAAATGATAGGTAACTCGAGAAATCCACTTCGAACCCATACACCAGTTGATGCTCCCCAAAAACAGGGCAGTCATGTCAAGTCCTTGATCCAGAGGTTTGGTAATTCATAACAACCCCAAGGAATATATGGTGCCTATTTTTGACGAAATAGACAAGTCAAAGGTCGAGTTACATAAACAGCTCGAGCAACGATATAAACAACTTGAAGAAAAGTTCAAATCCATGGAAAACATCGACCAGTTCCCGAAAATAGAAGCAAGGGAATTAAGCCTGGTCCCAGATCTAGTGCTGCCACCAAAGTTCAAGATACCAAATTTTGAAAAATATAATGGGACTACCTATCCAGAATCTCATCTCACCATGTACGTCAGAAGGATGACTGATTATATCGACAATGATCCGTGGTTGATACATTGTTTACAAGATAGTCTGATTAGATCAACAGTTAGATGGTACAGTCAGTTGAGTCGTTCTAAGACAAATTCGTGGAATGACCTAGCCCAAGCATTCTTCAAACAATACAGTCATGTCATCGACATAACCCATGATAGGATTACATTACAAAACATGGAAAAAAGGCATGACGAGAGCTTCAGAAAATATGCTCAGCGCTGGAGATATGTTGCTGCCCAAGTGCAACCATCGTTATTAGAAAAAGAAACGGTGACACTTTTCGTGGGAATGTTGGACAAGCCTTTCCTCGATCGAATCTTGGGAGGTTCCACAAAGGAATTTTCAGACATTATAATGAATGGAGAGATGATTGAAAACACTATTCGAAGCGGAAGGCTTGAGGATGATGAGGTCGATGATATCGGTTTCCATAATGTTAACTATTCAAAATCGCTGACAGTGGGGCAACCAAGAACAATAACCTTGAAAGCGAAAAATTTCTCGATGCTAGAATCAAATCAAAAGACAAGTATGCAATTCACGCCTATCCCGATATCTTATGGTAAACTGTACAAGAATTTGTACGATGCACATGCGGTGTCGCCATTCTATACGAATCCGATACAACCACCTTATCCCAAGTGGTATGATCCTAAATCCCAATGCGAATACCATGCCAGATTCGTGGGGTATTCCATTGAAAATTGTATCGGTTTTAAGAAACTTGTCGAGAAGTTCATCGAAATGGGAATCGTACGATTCGAAGACTCTACTAGATCTAATGCAACCAGGAATCCTTGACTGAGGGATTCAGTCACCCTGCAAATTCTTTGAATAGTTAGAGTGTTAAAGAGTTTCCTAATGTTTTTGGAACTTTTCTAAGTTATATGCTGAAGAATACACTTGTCACATTGGCCCGAGAGACTTTTTGTAAAAGGGCTTAAGTTTGTTACCCTACGATAATGAAATAGAATTTTTTGTGCTACCTACGACAAGCATTTTTGTTTCCTTTTTACACGCAAATTTCGAACAAACCACACATTATTATGACCGAACAAATATTTTAGGTCCACAGATACCGAATCATCGAGCGACTCCAAGATTGACCTAGAACTCATTCTCAAGAAAATATGTGTCGGAACAAACTTCTAAAACGTGGTGATAACTAAGATTTTGATCCATTTTCTGATTCATTAAGAAGAATGACAAATTCTGTCACAACAAGAATCTACAGGAAGGGCATGAGAAGCCATCCTTCATTTTACATCAGTTAGAACTTCTATTAGGGTAGCCTCTTTTTCCCTAATCTAGGGGATAAACGCAAAATTATCCATAGAAGTCAGAAAATCATTCCTTAAATTACGGGAGCGGCATTAGAAGCCAACATCAATTAGAACTTCTATTGGGGCAACCTATTTCTCCCTAGTTTATGGGATAATTGTTATATTACCCGTAGAAGTTGAAGATTCTCTTTTACGGGTTTTTTAGAATCAAAACAAGATGAAGAAAATTGAAATAAAGCTCCTTGATACAAGGAGAACTTTCACTTGAAGCATCCAAGACACAAGATGTTTTATTAAATTGATTTTGTCAAGCTTGTTAGCAAAATATGTAGGGCACCGCATGTTGCCACTTCATCTGAATAGCTACCAATGGTTGTTTCTTGAAAATTTTGTCTACATTTCTCATGAAACATTCCTGAAAGTACGAGGACCAAGAGCAATCTTGATTCATAGAAAAGAATTTAGTCACTCAACAAACAGAGTGAAGTCAAATATTTTGCTCGAAGAAAGAGGCACGACTATCAGAGTCTCAACAAACAATCAGATCAATCAATCGAGCCAATCTTGAGACAAATTCATCATGATATGCACTTTGCATTTCATGCTATGATCATGCATGCATGCATTAGACATGTTAAGATTAGAATCATGCAGTGCATGCTAACCCTAACATTTTGCATCTATTTGTGAAAGTGTTACAAATCTTGTCCCTTCAGCAAGCAATGGAAGAGATGAACATAGCATCGTCATCAAGGCACTTCGATAGAGTAGTGCAACTCTACCCAGATTATGACTTTTTGTCGGGGTGTGCAGGTAAGAGTCGCCCTCTTTATACCTTGTCTCTTTACTCAATAGGTACATCATTGGGTGAAAAAGTAAAACCAATGAGTAAAGAGGACTATTCAAATGACCTTTAAAATCCTTTTTCACGAATGTTCAAAGGAAATCAACTCTATTGGATAAATCCAATCTCAGGATTGGTACCAACTGATTGTACCAAGGGGAATGGTACAACTAGCCTGGGTCAACGGTCACCGGTAAAGGCAAGTCAAATTCGTTGATCCCTGTGCATTTAGGAAAATGCATTAAGAAGGACTATTTGAATGTCCATTAAAATCTATTTTCACGAATGGTCGAAGGAAATCAATTCCTTTGGAAAAAACCAATCTCAGGATTGGTATCAACTGATTGTACCTAGGGGAATGGTACAACTAGCCCAAGGCAAACGACCTCCGGTAAAGGCGACTCAAATCCGTTGAACCCTGTGCATTTGGGAAAAATGTATTAAGGAGGACAATTCAAGTGTCCTTTAAAATCCATTTTCACGAATGGTCAAAGGAAATCAACTCCTTTGAATAAATTCAATCTCACGATTGGTACCAACTGATTTTACCCAGGAGAATGGTACAACTAGCCCGGGGCAAACGGTCGCCGGTAAAGGCGAGTCAAATCTGTTAACCCATGTGCATTTAGGAAAAATGTATTTAGGAGGAATATTCAAATGTCCTTTAAAATCCATATTCACGAATGGTCAAAGGAAATCAACTCCTTTGAATAAATCCAATCTCAGGATTGGTACCAACTGATTGTACCCAGGGAAATGGTACAACTAGCCCGGGGCAAACGACCACCGGTAAAGACGAGTCAAATCCATTGACCCCTGTGCATTTAGGAAAAATGCATTAAAAATGACTATTTGAATGTCCATTAAAATCCATATTAACGAATGGTCAAAGGAAAGAAAACCCCTTTAAAGAAATCCAATGTCATGATTGGTATCAATTGATTGTACCAAATAAAATGGTATAATCAACCTGGGGAAAATTGCCACTGGTAAAGGATCGAGCTTTATCGTCAGTGTAGCAGCTAGATCAGATAGATCATGCTTCTTTGTCAATGTTGCAGCTAAATTGAGTGTCAGAACTCGTCGTTAGACCCCGCTTCTCCGACAGTGTTGTAAGTGGATCAAATGGTACCTCATCTCATCGGTAGTGTTTGAGATGGATTAAGATTTGCAGACCCCCTTCTCCAGAAGTGTTGTAAGTGGATCAAATGGTGTGCCTATCTCATCGAAAGTGTTTGAGATGGATTAAAATTTGCAGATCCCGCTTCTCCGACAGTATTGTAAGTGGATCAAATGGTGTGCCCTACCTCATTGCTAGTGTTTGAGATGGATTAAGATTTGCAGACCCCGCTTCTCCGGCAATGTTGTAAGTGGTTCAAATGGTGTGCCCTATATCATCGGTAGTGTTTGAGATGGATTAAGATTTGCAGACCCCGCTTTTTTGTTAGTGTTGTAAGTGGTTCAAATGGTGTGCCCTATATCATCGGTAGTGTTTGAGATGGATTAAGATTTGCAGACCCCACTTCTTCGTTAGTGTTGTAAGTGAATCAAATGGAGTGTCCCATCTTATTGACAGTTTTTGAGATGGATTAAGATTTACAGACTTTGCTTCTTCGGTAGTATTGTAAGTGGATCAAATATTGTGCCCTATCTCGTCGGCAGTGTTACAGATGGATCAGATGGAACGTCAATGTTGCAACTTAATCGAGCGACAAAATTCATTGCTAGATCTCGCTTCTTCGATAGTGAAGTAGTTAGATTAGACATCAGGGCTTGTCGTCAGATCATGCTTCTCTAGCAGTGTTGCGGCTAGATCAAAAAGCAGAACTTTCAGCATTCGACCTCGTTTCTTCATTAGTGTTGCAGCTAGGTCAAGTTACCACCAAAAGTAGTAGCATCACCAACATGATCACAATTCAAGTTTTGTATCATCTTCTCTAATGGATCATCAATTTTAAAGATTTTGTTGACAAGGGCGGTGGAGTAGATCAAGTCAAAGCTCCAAAAGAAGAAGCATTGGCCAAAAAGAACCCCAACCTTTCTAAAAAATCTCTACCTTACCAAAGAGGAACCCCTAAACTTTACCAGATAAATGGGTTACTCTTTATCTTTGCTCTATTGTCGTTATACAACAATAAGCAAATAGGGGAAACTGTAATAACCCATTTATTAAAATCAATCCAAATAATTACAGCCCAACACCCAAATCCAATAAACTAATAAACCTAATTAAATGAAAGAGAAAAAAAACTAATATCAAACCCTTCAATAGCCGCCAGCCTCAGCACAACCCTTGTGCGTGGACGCCACGCGCGTCGCTTGGCCTACAACGTGGTAGCCACGCACTCACCTGATTGCCTCCCCATGTCGGCCACCGCCCCACCGCCTGCAACCACTGCCCTTGTCATTCAAACCTACAAAATGGAAGAAGATTAGATCTAAAATAGAATAAAATTATTGATATTTTGTATATTTTATGGTAAAAAAATATGAGTTATATATACCCAAAATCAGATCTATAATGTAAACGGATTTTGAATAGAAAAAAACACAAGATATTCGAAAAAAATTCAGAGCAACATTACACACCAAATCGAGCAAAAAAACGAAAAGAAAAGAGCAATCGGAGAAGCTAATAGAAACGAAAAAAGGTAAAAAAATTAGAAGAGTCCGAGCACTTACTTCTTAGATCTAGGCTCGTATATGCCTCGGTTCAAAAATCCATCACTAGATCTGCACTCCCACGTTGAAGCGAATCACAAAGTAGTCTTCTTTCTATTTTTTGATCATCGGCGTGGTGGTTAGGGACCGTGAGCGGTGGTCGGAGAGAGTTACCGACGACCGATTCTCAGAGAACCAGAGAGCTTATGATGGCTCTGTTCTTTTAGTTGAATGAAATGAGAAATGAAATCAAATTTCATTAAAGATAGAGCCTTTATACCAAATCCAAAACGGCATCGTTTTGGTGCCTAGTTACAGGGCCCAAAACGACGTCATTTAGCTTCTGAAGTTCCAAACCATTCCAAAACTGGATCCATACCCGCGTATAACCCGGAATAGTGAGAAAATTGCACCCGTGGTCCCTGAACTTTTGTATCCTTTTAGATTTGGTTTTCCAGTTTCAATTCCTTTATATTTTGGTCATTATTTTTATTATAATTAATCTTTATAATTTCTCTTTTATTACAATTTTATGACTTTTTTAGTTTCTGCCTAGATGTTCATATTATTATAATTATATATTAACGTAATCTATATATATATTAATATATTACCATATTATTACCATATTATGTCTTTGACTTTTGCTATATATATATTAATATATTACCATATTTAATTTTTATCTTTGTAACATATTAATTAATAATATTATATTATAGCTTTGATTTTTATTATATGTATGTTAATATGTTACCATAATATACACGTTTGACTTTTACCATATATTATTATCATTTTATTTAAAATAATAATAATTTTTATCGTTAGTTTATCTAACCTTTGCGTATTTTGCAGATTTCATTTTAAAAATACTTGGGAACATAACAGTAATTTTAATAAATTGAATTAATATTTTCGTTCATATAAAATATTTTGTAACCGACAAGTGCCGATTTCGGGCGTTGTGGGGCTGCTCACCCTTCCCCACGCGTAACAGACTCTCGGATCCAACTCTGGTTCGAAAACTTAATTTTGGTCTTCCAATTGCACCGTAAAAAAATGATTGGTAGCGACTCCCTGGACGAATTTCGGTGATTACATTGTCCACCATAAGTGTTGAAGTTCTTCCTCATCTTACTTGATGTAATACCACTTATGCCATTTGGAGCACTGTCACTCGAATATTTGGAGTAGTTTCTAGCTCCAAAACCTCGGCTCTACGACACAGTTTACACACACTAAAGAAAAATGGCTTATCAGTTAATGAGTATTTAGCCAAAATTAAGCTACTTTGTGACACTCTTAACTCTGTATGCAACGTTGTGTCTGAACAAGAACAAGTTAGTATAGTTCTTGCTGGATTATTTATGGAATTTGAGTCTATCATTGCAGTGGCTACAAAAGAGTTTATGTCCATCTCCAAGCTAACCGAGATGTTGATAGATTGTGAGACTCGATAAAAAATGTTTCAACAAGAAAGCCTACCTATGCATGCCAATGTGGTTACTCGTCAACTGAAGTTTCTTCAGGTAGTACAGTCAACAGATCTTTTTCTGACAATATTGGTTCTTATCAATTTCAAAAGGACAATCAAGCCTATTCAAGGGGACGACGTGGTGGATATAATTATAGAGGCAGAGGTCGTTGGGGCCATAGTGGTTCAAATCGATCACAATGTCAGTTATGTAGTCGCATAGATCATGTTGCCCTTAAATGTTGGTACAGGTTTGATCATGATTTTCAAGGGTTTAATGTTGATACTACAATAGGTAAGAATGAGAATTTTCATGGGCAAAGCAAAAATTCTGGAAGTTAGGCTCTTCTCCAAGAAATGACTATCCTTCACAAATCTACAATCATACAATAAGTCCTGCTCCTGCAGCCATGTTTTCTATTCAATCCAGTTTTATTTCCTCTCCTCAATATGGGATAGTTACCTGCAACAATCACATGACACCAATGCATTCTCCAACTTCAATTTCAGGATTCTTTCCAGGAAGTGCATCTTCTTCAAAATTTGTTCATGATCCTACTGGAACGATATTCCAACCCTCTGCAAATGTTTCTTCTGCACCTCTAGTGTTTGTCTCCTCTTCACCAAGTTCGTTGGGTTTGAATAACGGAACTTGGTGTCCTGATTCTGGTTCATCTCACCATGTCACATGTGATTTCATCTCATCTACAATCAAGAATACCATATATAGGGAATAGTTTTTTACTTATGGGTGATGGTGTTGGAATATCAATCAAACATGTGGGTAAAGGTGTTTTGAATACTACTACCAAACCTTTTTTCTTACAAAACTTGCTTCATGTGCCTACTATAAAAAAAAATTTATTGCCTGTATCACAGTTAACATGTGACAATAACATCTATTTTGAGTTTCATGCTAATGAGTTTTATGTGAAGGACTCTCATACTCACAAGGTTCTCTTGGAAGGGAAGCTCACTCATGATGAACTCTATTAGCTTTTACCATCTATTGTGAACAAGGGTTTGTTTGGAATAAATCATAGAGCTAATGTTCATAATGTTGTTAAGTCTCAAGACGTATTTAGTCTTTGGCATAAACGTTTAGGACATCCTTCTACTCATGTTCTTAAGAGTGTTCTTCAATGTTATAATGTTGTTGCTAATTCAAATAATTTGTCTCATGTGTGTTTACCTTGCCTAAAAGGAAAAGAACATAAGTTGACGTTTCTTCTACTTTGATTGAGTATACATATTCTTTTGAATTGGTTGTTTTTGATTTATGGGGAACATCTCCTATTAGTTCTGATGGTTTTTATTATTATGTCACTTTTATTGATGTTTTCACTCGTCACACATGGTTATATCTTGTTAAGAAGAAATCTGAGGTTTCTCAATGCTTTATTAACTTTTATACGCTCATTGAAGTACAATTTGGTAAGAAGATAAAGGCCTTGCAGATAGATGGTGGTACTAAGTACCTTGCTCTCAAAAATTGGTTCATTATGCATAGAATTCAACATCGAATTTCTTTTTCTTACACTTCCGAACAAAATAGAAAGGCCGAAAGACTTTGTTAGCAAAAGTTGGATTACCATTAACTTTGTGGAGTCATGCTTTCATCACTGTGGTTTTTTACATCAATCGATTACCTACGGATGTGTTGCAAGGTTTATCTTCTTATGAAAAACTTTTTGGCAAGGTACCTAACTATTCCCTTATGAAAAGTTTTTGATTGTGCATGCTATCCACACATGAGGCCATAAAATTGACACAAGTTTGATTTTCGCACAGAATGTTGCATCTTTTTTAGATATAATTTATCTCACCAGGGGTATAAATGCATGGATAAGAATGGAAGAATTATTATTTTAAGACATGTTATATTTGATGAGGATATTTTTCCATATTTTGAGAAGTCTACAATTGATAATGGTGTTAGAATTGAGAGTCAAAATTTTTCTTTGTTAGTTAAAACCACATAATTTGTCTCTTGCCTAACACCTTTAGTTTTTGCTCCTTTACATGATGAACATCCTGTTTCAATTCAAGTTGCGAGTCTCCCTTTGTTACATGTACCTAATTCTTCAGTCCAAGGTGCAGTTAATACTCATGAGAATAGTTTTAATTTACAAACACCTAATGTCTCATTCCATGACACACAAAGGGTGTTACAAAACCTCAAGATATTTTAAGGCCTTTAGGTGGTACTTCCTTGGAGATACAATCTGGGACTGTTTTGGAATCCCCTCATGAGGCTGTTTTGGAATCCCCTCATGGATCAATTAGCGAAAGACCTAATGGCAATCACTTTTTGAGTGAATATGAGCAGGTTTTTGTTGAACCAACTTCTCCAAACATTCGTTCCTTGCAACAAATAGAGGACGAGTTAAAAAATGTTGAACTCAAACATGGTCTTGTACAGCGTGAGCCTTTGCAGCAAACAGATCTTGAAATGACTAGCATTGAACATGAACAGAATCAGTCAGAACATGAGCTTTTACAGCAATTGGAATGTGACTCATCTAGTGATAGACATGAGGAGTCTCATATGGTGCAACAACCTTTACAGCAACCACTAGCACAACTTGCATCGAGAAATATGAACCATTATTCTATGGTAACAAGGAGTAAAAATAGCTTCCATAAACCAAAGGCTTATCATTTTTTTCTACATTAGAAACAAGAACCATCAAAGAGGCCATGATGAATTCTCATTGCAAATCGACTGTCCAACATGAGTATGATGTACTTATAAAAAATGGCACATGGACCCTTGTCATGACTCAAAATAGAATTGTTGTTAGTTGTAAGTGGATTTTTAATATTAAAAGAAATCTCGATGGCTCAATCTCACGTTATAAAGCAAGACTTATTGCAAAGGGGTATCTTAAAAAAGTAAGAATTAATTTTATTGAAGTTTTTAGCCCTATTGTAAAGTCGATCACAGTTCGTACCATACTCTCCTTGGCTGTCACAGAAGGTTTGATTTTAAAGCAAGTCGATGTAAATAATGCCGTCTTGAACTGTGAGTTACGCGAAGAAGTATATATGAATCAACCTCCTGGTTTTGAACAAGGAGAGTGTGAACAAGGTTTGGTATTCAAATTGAACAAAGTCATCTATGGTCTCAAAGAAACACCAAGAGCTTGGTTTAAAAAATTGAAAGAATTTTTACTATCTGATGGTTTTATTTTAACTAAATCTTATGCCTCTTGTTTGTGAAAAAGACGTGCACAACTATAGTGTATCTTTTGGTATACGTGAATGATATAATTCTCACTGGTGATATTTTTTTGAGGTTCAGTCTATTATAGGTTAAATAAGGCGTTCTCTTAAAAGATCTTGGTGTTTTGAACTATTTTTTGGGATTGAGGTTTGTCATACTTCTGATTGTTTGTTTGTGAGTCAAAAGAAATACATTCTTGACCTCTTGTATATGCATGGTTTTGGCAATGCCAAGAGTTTGCCTACTACTATGATTTCAAATTGTATACTTTCTACTCGTAACGGTGATTTAATAGAAAATGTCACTGAGTATAGAAGTATTGTCGGTACTCTTCAATACATTGTCATCACAAGACCTAATATAGCTTTTGTGGTGAATAAAATATGTCAGTTTATGCAAAGCCCATGAGATACTCATTTTCATGTTGTTAAAAGGATATTATGGTATCTTCAAGGGACAATTGACTATGGTATACAATTTTCTTCTCACTCTCGTCTTGCAATTGAAGGCTTTATTGATGCAAATTAGGGCTCGGATACTAATGACAGAAGGTCTACATTCGGATTTTGCATTTATTTTTGGGGGAATCCTGTGTCTTGAGGATCTCGAAAGCAACAAGTTATTTCTCGATCTACTGCTGAGGTTGAATATAGGAGTGTTGCCTGTGATATGGCCAAGATCTTGTGGCTTCAATCTTTAGTTCGAGAGTTATATGTTCCTCTAGATGGTACGTCGATTTTGTGGTGCGACAACTCTAGTGCAGTTGTTGTCTCTGCAAACCCAGTCCTGCATTTGAAGTTCAAACATGTTGAGTTGGATATATATTTTGTTCGTAAACAAGTTATTGGAGGTAAATTGCATGTAAATGAAGTTCTTGCGTTTGACCAAGTGACTAATGTAATGAGAAAACCTCTGTCAGCTGCTTCTTTTCAGAGACATCGACTCAAATTGGTTGTTGTACTGTCTGAAATAACTTTTTAATTTTTTTTCTCTTTTTATGATATTTGTTCATTTCCCTTTTTTGTGTGTGTGTCTGTTTGGTCTTCTCTCATGTACAGTTACTGTGTGTGCTTCTCAACCTTGAAACCAAACAAAAGAGAGTGTCAAGACTCAAAGTAAAGCTCAATTTTTCTTCTTTTGTGGATTGGTTTGCAAACAGGTTTAATAATAGGAATCAAGTTTTGAGGATAGAAAAAGCAAGGTGAATGTAAAGGTAAGTTGTTTCTAGTATAGTGGTGTGTTGTATCTCTCCTTTATGTTACAACTACCAACGTTTGTGAGAGTGACGGTTAGGATAAGTTGTTAGTACCGTTAACTCTCCTTACCTGGTTTTCACTTGTATAAATTGGCAGGTTCTTGAATAAAAATATTACGACAGTTATCAATAAAATGTGTGAGAGTGTCGTCTCTCTTTCCCTCAAATCTTGAGGTTATTTTCAAGATCCTAACAATATTGATACTGTTCAACTAACTTTTAAAGTTTAACTGAAAAGTAACGGTGAAAATATTAAATGCTTAAAAAGTCTTATAAAAAACACATGATATCGAAACGCATACGTGTAGTATCGGCACTCTTTAAATATTTCATTTAGGTTAAATTGCAGGATTGTATCGAAACAGTCAAGGATTGTATCGAAACGCTTGTATCGATATCAATTTAAAAAGTTTCGAAACCAAAATTTACAGTTTCAAATCGTATCTAAACGGTCCAAGACCGTATCGAAACGTATGGGAAAACTTAAGAACATTCATCGAAAATAAGAACACGGTATCGATAGAGGCATATCGAAACGCCTGGGAATTTATGAATGTTTTAGCTTTGAAAATGCTTAAGGAATATAGTGTTGGGTTATTGTTTTAACTTGAAAAATTTATTTTCCTTGTCAAATGAGTCAAACCGTAATTACAAAATGATTCTTTTACTTTTTTGTTATATCAAAATCAAATTTAGTTTTATAAAGTTATTTATTACATGTAATATCAATTCAATATTTTTAATAATACAATCCATTTATAACCTGATCCACCCGCTTCATCCGCAATTGATAGGTGGAATGAATTTGAGTAAATGATCAAGTGGGTGGTGGGTGATTTGGATGATAATTTTGGATGCGGATGATGAAGTGAATGGAACTCTAACCCATCCATATCCGACCCGTTATCAACTCTAATCTCGTATTTGATTTTGATTCAATTTTTTTTTACCAAATTAAACCTTAAAACCAATATTTATCCCATTTGTTAAAATCAAATTTACATCTTTTCATTTCGTTTAAATTATTCATTGTATCATGCGTATAAAAAATATCATTTACAAAATAAAATTAAAAATCCTTATTTTTCCTTTTCCGTATATCAACAGCAAATATATCTGTATCTTGTGCCTTAGCTTTGCCGAAAGGCACCATTTTGCTCTAAACACCATTAATTTGTTTTCCGAAATCCCCTGAAAACAAAAACGGTGACGGTTGGTTTGGCAATTCGGTGATCACCGGATCCTCTCTCACCATGGTTGTCAACCTATTTGACGGGGAGCCCGGCGGTGACGCATACAGGACGGAGGTTTCGAGCACCTGTTGGCGAACATGCTGGTGTTGTTGTAACATTTTTTGTGCATGTAATGCAGTTAAGTATAATCCCGCCGCCAAGAACACAGTCATCAATGTCAAGACACCAGCAGCGCAAAACAAGCCTTCTCTGATGACGAGGCAGTTATCTTTGGGTTTCGACCAGTTATTCAAATGACCCGATTCAACACTTACCCCAATCAATAACAAAATCTCACCCACTGCAAAGCAAAGCCTGTAAACAAATCTGCAAAAGTCAATGTCATTGCATTTAGATGATGAAAATTGTCTAAATTCATAAATGACAAATTTTAGAGATTTAAATTAGGTTACATTTTCGGTTGAATTATATTTATAATGATTAAAGAAATAATAAATACTAATATACGTTCTTATGAATATAATTATAATGATTATCAGGTTTTAAATGTCTACTATATAACTATTATTACGATTACATATCATTATTTAAATTCATAACAATATTTAAAAAGATTAGAAACGATTCTTCATTTGATTAAGTATAATGGCGTGACTAAAAAACAGAAAGCTTCGAAACTAGTTTAGGAACCTAAACGATAAATATTTAAACTTAAATAATAAATTTTAATTTTTTTATAAAAATATTTTTTTTCTACAAATTTCAAAAGTCGTCCATGCCGCTTAAATTAAGCCGCGGTTTTTTAGACTTCCCTCTTCCTTCAGATTATCTTACTATAGTTTTATGTTTCAATATTCTTACCAGGTGGTGACAAAGAAAAATGCAGCTTGCCACGTGAGAGTCTTGAAACGAGCAGAATCAAGGTCCCAAGAAACCAGACCAGCCGGAGGCGGTGATTTACTCACCGCAATCAACATGTAGACATGCTCCACTAACATCACAGCCGCAAGTCCAACGAACGCAACAGCGGAGCACAACAACGGCGTCTTGCCGCTGCCACTGTAAACGCATTGGTATTTCACGTCTTCCCCGTTATCTCCGGTGTCCACCCAGTTCTCCTGCACCAGATAATATATATATTATATCGACTAGACGAGATAAAATGAACCGAATCATGAAAAAGAAGAAGAAAAACAGCATGGTGGAAGTACCTGGGAACGAGTAGCTTCGGCTATGAGGCAAACGATGAAGCAAAAGAGGCCACAAATGATGGTAAACACTATGAAAACAACGCCCGTCTTGCTGCCCAATTCAGTGCTTTTACGACCGGGTGCGAGATCAGCATGCGTGATGGCTACTGGTTTATCCTTAGGCATTTTGTCTACAACAACAAAGGGTGTCGGAAGAGAGACACCAAGGGAAGAGAGATTAAATGGTTGGGAAGGAATTATAGAATTGCTTGGGGCAAAGGTTGCTTAAAGGCCAAAGATTCCAATGCTTCTCATCTTTACTGTTAGGTATTCCAGAGGAGAAGATTGTCGGTTCCAGAATATGTAGTTTATTTTTTTTTGAAAGAACCAGAATATGTAGTTTAAATTAGATTAAAGGGGGAGAATTGCTTGGTCATGGTAGACACGTGTAAAACGTTGAGTTCTCATGCTTTCCCACCATCTTTTTCATTTTTTTGTCCTTTCTTTTTGTTCACCTTTGGCTCAAATATCTCTTTCTTAGCTCATGCAGTTGCGAAAGCTCTAATGAAACAGTTTATAGTTAGGTTAACAAATGAGACTATATAAGTTATCGGTTAATTATGTTTGATTTACTTAAAGTTAGATTTATATTTGATTTGAGTTTGAATTTTTAATGAGTCAAGTTAGTTATTTAATATTCGATTCAAAAAATTTGTAAATTATTCGAAAATATATGCCAGAACCTAAAGGTAAATGCTATATCTACTGGGTTATTTATGGTAGATTAAATATATCATTTAACCTGATAATTATTAAATTTTATTAATCGTAATTTAATTATTAAAAAACGATTAATCGTTATGGTTAATCGCTACTGTTAATCATTAAGATGTAGTTAACTAATGATTTGGTTACAAGTTAACATGTAATTTATTATAAATTTTTTTACCACATGTACATTAGTTTTTAGAAAATAATATAATTGTATGGTATGATAAATAATTTATTAAAAATTTTATAAAAATATTTAAATAAAGATATTTTAAATTTTTTTAACAAGAGACAAAACATACAAGCTTCATAGTATTTTAAAGTTCAAAAAAATTAACAGCACGTAACATTATACCAATACACCATTAAAGTTCAAAATATAAAATTCATCTAACGTTTTAAAGATAAATGTTTAATTAACATATAATAATCAAAGTTTAAGATATAAAAATCACCAACAAAGTTTAAGATTTAAAATATATATAAATAATTTAATAACAGTTAACCTAAAGGTTAACCCTTAGTTAAAATTCGTAACCGTAATCGTAACCATTAACTATTATTTTTAACGGTTCAATTACCTAAAACCATTTATTTTTAATGATTCTATTAATTAACTTATAAAATATGACTGTTATACTAATTAACAATTATAGTTAATGGTTATGGTTAAATTTAATCACCCTTAAATACAATACTAAGCCATGTAGCTACCACGATTGAAAATTTAGTTTTAACAGAAATAGGAAAGAAAAAAGAAAGTAAAAAGTAGCGAGTAATATTATTTGAGGTACGAATACACGTAATAAATTGTGAGATATAAAATATGATTTGATCTATAAATTTAAATATCTGAATTTTTAAATTTTAAAATAATGAAGTATTAGATAAAAAAAATTAAATAGTTAAATTTTTGGATATTTAGATTTTTAGATATCCTTATCAAAAAAATTTTTTGATTTGATAAAAAAAAATCGAATTCAAATTATATATTTTTGGAATTATGCTTATGTTAATCTTTGAATTAAGTTACAAGTTATCACCATAATAATATTAGAATTAAATTCTATGACACTAAAGTATATGAATTGAAAATAATAATTTCAACCAAAAAGAAACTGAATATAATATTATAAAAAAATTCTATAAAAATCTTAGCAATGAAGTCGGACAAAGAAACAAATTAAAAAAATGCGTTAATGAAATGAAAATCACGTGTTTACAATTTGGGAATAAAAAGTCAAAAGCAAATATTAATTTTGGGAGTAATGTTTCCAAGCAAAACTTGCAAATCATGCTCTACTGACGGTAAATTTAGGTCCAAATTACAAACAAAATTTGTAAATGTTGAGTATGTTAATATAATTCGAATTTGTTGGATTTTGACTCGATCTAATAAGGATGAAATTGTTATTAAAAAAATAGTTTTGAGTTCGGTTAATTATTAAAAATACATTCAGGTCGGTGTTGAATCTAGTTTTAAGGTGATTTATATTCGATGTGTTTATCTAATTTTGTTTAGATATCCGATATACTTATTTTTTTTATTCAATATATATTATCTAAAATAAAATTAAATTTGATATTTGAATTTTTAAATGAAATCACGAGGATAAATATTTCAGATCACTAAATATGTATGAGTGAGATAATTAATTAATTGAAAAATATTTTGTCTTTTATATAAAATTCATGTTTCTTCATTATATTTTTAGATTAAATCTTTTATCAAAACTCTCATATGAACCGAATAAATTACGATGGATATGTAAAGTTTCCTCCGTACTCGATTGAATAGTTGAGATTGCAAATTTTTAGAAAGGAAAACCCCATAAAGTAATAGAATATTTGATGTCTGTTTGCGTTCTGATCTTGTCTTCTAGGGATGTAAAAACAGTTACTCGGATGGGTTTTAGGTTAAGTACTGTCAGGTCGGATAAAATCGAATACAAGTCATTTCAGGTTGATTTGATGTTTTGATTCGATTCGGGTCGGGTGCGGGTCCATTTCAGGTCGGGTCCTTTTCAGGTCGAGTCTATTTCAGGTCGGGTCTATTTCAGGCCGGGTTCATTTCAGGTCAGGTTCATTTCAGGTCGGGTTCAAACGGTTTGGGTCCAAATCAGATAATTGATAGGTTCATTTCAGGTCGGGTAGATTTGAGGTCGGGTTCATTTTAGTTCGGTTGCATTTCAGGTTGAGTTCATTTCAGGCCGGGTTCATTACAAGTCGGTTTTATTTCAGGTCGAATTAATTTGGGTTTTGAATTCATATTAATTGAAATTATTTAAGTTTGAGTTTGGTACAAATAAGTAATTAAGAAAATAATCGATAAACTTTGAGTTGAATGATTTTTCATTCATTTTGAATTAATTATTTAATATCTAACGTCTTTAACTAGCATGAATCCCATTAAAAATAAATATTACGTACTAGACTAAACAAAAATATCATCAAATGATACACATTTTAAAAATTGGGATAAATTAAAAAAATTAAAAACTAATAAGGAATAAGCATTAGACTAAAAAGAATAAAGTTTTAAATTAAGAAGGATAAATATTAATAAAATAAAATATCATCTTATTAAAAACACTAAACTAAATTAGAAAAATAAATAGTAGTCAATTTAAAATAAAAATAAAGTTGTAAGGACTAAATTACAAAAATTATAAATTAATAATAATTAAATTCGATGAAAAATTTAATTTTAATGTAATTTAATACATTATAATTTATACCTATATAATATAGTTTAATATATTTCAAAACTGTAAATATAAAATTTATACTATATATAGAATATATTCTATATATTTATGTATGTATATGTATATAATATAAAAGTATGTATGTAAGTATATGTATACTTATATACTATATAGTATACATTAATATATGTATATAATATATATTGTATGTATACTTATATATAAGTATGTATGTATATATTTGTATACATTAATATATGTATAATTATATACATGTATATATTAGATGTATGCATTAATATACGTATACTTGTTACTTATATATATATATATATGTATATATACTAGATGCATATATTAATATATATATATATATAATATACAATAATATATGTATACATTAATATATACTATGTATATAATATACTTATATATATTATACTTTATGTATTAATGTATTATATATAATAATATATAATATACTTATAATATATATAATATACCTTAATATATATATACTTAAATGTATAATAATATATGTATTTAATTTATTTATAAATTAATATATGTATATGTATTTAATTAATGTATGTATATTATTAATTCTTTAAGTCCAACACTAATCCTCTAAGTCCAAATCACTAAACTAATTCTCTAAGATCAATTCTTCAATCACTAAACTAATTTCCTACTATCAAATTGAAACGATTTTAAAATATATAATCTAATTTTAATTAAATGAGGATCAAATTGAATAAAAAGTAAAATTTAAAACTTAATTTTCGAGTGATCATAATCAAATTGAAATAATTGTAAAATAAGGTGTAGAGCAACGCGATATTCGATTTTTAGGAGCGACCTATATAAAAATATGCGAAATTTTTTACCTGACCTAGAGTAGTGTCAAATGAATATCTAAATCTAATCTCTTTTTTTATATTTTTAATTGATTATATTTAATCAAAGTTTATTATTTGATTATATGTTTTAATAATAATAATAATAATAATAATAATAATAATAATCCTCTAAAATTTACTATCTATATTAATTCCCTCCAAAATTTTGTTTTTTTTCTCTTTTTATATAATAATCAAAATTTATTTCTTATTTTTCCCTCCAAAATTTTTCCCTTTTCTTTATATCCCTTCAAAATTTTTACACTAAAAGTAAATTAATCTCAAACTTTAAAAATTGAGTGGCTTATTTTCCTCTAAAATTTGATATTTTCACTTTTTTTTATCAATTGTCTTTTTTCTTTTTTTTATCTTTTGGTTTAATTTAATTGAGTCATAATTTAGATTAATTTAATAAAAATATATATTTGGTTTTAGAATTCTATTAATTAAGTTTGTAATTTATGTTTTTATATTTTAATTTAGTTTAATTAATCTAAGTTCAATAAATTAATTTAACTTAATTAAATATTAATTTAAAATTACAATTTTTAATAGAATATTAATTTAAAATTATAATTTTTAATAAAATATTATTTTAAAATTAAAATTAAATATATTAAAACTAAATAAAATAGTAAATAAATTAATTTGTGTAATACTAAATTTAAATATTAATCCCTAAATTAATTATCATGTCTAATTCTATTTTTTTAAGGTTAATTATATTTACTAATATTTTAAATTCATCAAATTATATATATACTTAATTATATGTCAGATAAATATTAAGTTTTGTTAATATTAGTTCAGGTCAATAACAGGTCGAGTTCAAAACAGGTCGGGTAAAATCAGGTCTCGGGTCTATTCAGTCGGGTAATATCGATTATCTGTCAGGTCAGACTCGGGTTCAGGTTCGTTTCAGTCAGATGTAGGTCGGATTTCGGGTCTACAATAACAGGTTGAAATTGGGTTCGGGTCATTCTCGGTCGGATACAGTTCGGGTTCGGTTATTAAAATAACAGGTCCAATTCGGGTTCGGGTCAACAATAGTCGGATACAAATTGGGTTCGGGTCATTACATCCCCTAAATCAAACTAGATTCTGACTCGAACAGGTTTCAATCGGACCTTCAGGTCGGATCAGCTTTTTACATCCTTATTGTCTGCTTTATTACAAGAATTTATTCCATTTATATAATTATTCACACTTAAAATAGAACATGTTCACAAGAAAATAAAAATTAAACGATGAAGTTATTTAACTTCAAAAATTCAGAATATTGGAAATTAGTTAAATTAAAAAATTGACGGACAACATTTAATTTTATTAACTTTAAAATCAATAATATTAAAATTAATTAAATAAAAAATATTATGTTATGTTATGTTTAATTTATATGATTTTAGTTCTTGGGGTTATTTAGTTCGCATAAAATATGAGTAATAATTTTTTTTAATTTATATTCTCATGTTTAGTTCAAAAGAACTCCTATTAAGAAGTATTAATTTTTTCATAATAGTAGCTTTTTTCATTAAATAGTAAAAATGTGGTTCCACTAATTTTATTAGGTATTACATAATTTCTTCTCTTTTAAATAATATTATCCTTTGAATAATTGATTATGTTCATGTTGATCTTTTATTATATTTTTAATTAAGTAACTAATTATTTATGATATAAATTTATTAAATAATTTTAATTTAATAATTAAAAGGTTAATTTGTTAACAAAACATATCGTAAGAATAAGTTAGTAAATTTTGCTTCTAATTAATCTTATATTCCTCCAATCAAATGCTACAATACTAAATAAACCAAACAAGTTAATTTATCATTCTCATTAATATGCCAAATAATGTTATATTTTGATAATTATATTTATAACCCCTCGACTCGGTCTAGACGAAACCGGACTCGAACGAGATACACGAGGAATACTGATTCAAATCTAGAAAGATTTGCATCGATAAACAATCCTAATTATTTTTATCTTGTCTAGAGGATTTACTGTCCTACATGTGCATACATCTAACTCGCAAACTTGCTTTCAAAACAAGAACAAACATTGATTGAACAAAATACATAAAAAGGACCTAATTTTAAATATCTATAAATTTAGGGACAATTTTTTTTGATGTTATAAATCTTCAATTAAGTTCATTACAAGTTTGCATGTCAAAATTCAAATTAAAATAATGTCTACAACCCATTTAATTGCATTCACAAGAATCAGGGACTAAAATGTAAAGAGTCAGAACCAGAATTTCAGACTTCAACTAACTTAACGTTTATGTGTATCGAAATGACAAAAACCCCATTTTGATACGTTTTGACACTACCATTTCGCGTTTCAAAACCTTAATCCCATGTTTCGATACGCTAGCCCAAATCAAGCACGTCCGTTTTGAATCTCATGCATCATTTTGCAACAAATCTCAAGTTTTACATGCATCTCAAGTTGCAATTCTTATCAAAACTCATGTACAAATATCTCATGCTCAAAATCATAACATTATTTAAAAACAATGACACATGGAATTAAACACATATATTGGCTTACAAGTGCTACTAGATGGCACTACCCCATCCTTATAAAATCAAATACACATGTTCGAATATACAAGCTCTTGATAGATCAACCCCCATAAAACCTATGCTCCAAACCTCTGAAAGTAACATAGATATGCATTAAAACCATCGTCCACTCATCGACTATGCTTCGTTTTCTTACCAAAGCCTTTTTCGCCAATGCCGATAATCACATACCAACATCAACGTTGTCCCTTGTTTTTCAGCCATAAAAAATAGAGGCATTGGTGCATAATTGCACCAATAACCTCCTCCAAACACTTCCTAACACTCAGCTATAACAAAGCTCTCATTACATCATTCAAAGAACACTAAAACACTAATTTTACCATCTGGAACAACCCTTTCCCGGCCTACAAGAGAACTGAGTCAAAAATTGCTATGGTCGAAGGTTTCGGTGATTCGGTGACATTTTCCAGTGTTTCAATTTGAATTAGTCATAATTGTTAATCAACCTTTTATTAGGCTATTCCTGTATAGAACCTATTCAATTTGGGTAAATTTAAAACTTTTCATCTTTTAAGGATTCAGGGAAATTTTCATGATAATTAGAAGCTCAACTTAAGAATTTTGGGTACCTGTTTCAAAACGGAAAGGGACTGTATCGAAATGGTATTATCAAGGTCGGTAATTCAGTTATCTTAAGGGATTGGTATGGATACGCCTAGGAGGTCGTATCAAAACGATGATATCAAGGTAGGTAATTCAGTTATTCCATAACCCGTTTCGATGCGTTGAGGGGCTATATCGAAACACTGTGTATAAGTCCAAGTTAAAAAAGTTTGACCAACAAGGGTGTATCGAAACACATGAAAACTGTTTTGATACCAGGGTTCATGATAGGAAATACTGTTAGACGTATTTTGATACATTTAATGATGGTTTCGATACACGAAGACCGACCTAGGGTCCTAAAGGTTTGACTTCACCAGACATTTTGATACACCTTGTATCAGTATCAAAACGAAAAATTCCAGTGGCAAAACGTATCGAAACACTCTCCAAGTGGTTTCGATACCAAACCAATTTTCCCAGATTTTCCCAAATATTTAGCAGGCTGTATAGTAACACCAAGAACCTATTTCGATATGCCTGGCATGTAATTTCAAAATATAATTAGTTTTAAATCAATTTGACATAGTAGGTGAAATTCAATCCTTATGAAATTTTACCAGTAATCTATATTAAGCATATTTTAACATTATATCAAATTTCAAGTCATTCTAAATCCATTTACTATGTTTTTAAGCTTTTAGCTTAAAGCATGCATATTTAACTATTTAAATCATTTCTTATCAAGGTCATTTCATAATATATAATCTAGGCAAGCCTTACGCATTACCATCATATAAAAATACATACTTATGGTTTAACAAAACATGTTGCCACCATTCAAAATAAATAAGCTTACATACTCTTGACTTTTGTGACTTTGCCAAAATCTTGCTAAAAAGGGATCTAAATCTTCTTCACAATATCTTAACCTAAAATTTCATGAAAAATGAATGTGTTAGGCATACTTTGCCTAGCGAGGTAGTCAATGATAATATTAACATAGAGGATGCAATTCCATTTTAATGATAATAACCCACAGTACTCTCCACTGATGCTGCCCTCCCAAATGACTGAGCCATAAATTGTGGTTTGGTGATATTTCTAGATAGGGAAGGTTGTGAATAGAACTTCTGCTTTCCTCAGTACTTACCTTTCTTGTTTAGTTTCGGAGGTCAAGAATCATCGTGTTGCCTTTTTCGAAGCCTTTAAACCTCTGAGCTTTCTGTGCTGACTCGGTAGCCTTTACTCTATTGAGTAGCTCATGAACATGGGTCAAAGCTCATCACACAAACCAAAAATGAACATCCTGCACTTTTCTTCCTCTTTGTCAATGTATTCAACCCCATACTTGCAGTATTTGCAAAAATCATGGATATACATCTCAATAGGTCTTCCACCTAGCTTAAGATGCAGAAAGATGCTTCGCCTTTCAGCCAGATAGTATTCACTGATATATTCCTTACGAAATTCCTTCAAAAAGAACTCCCAAGTAACCGATTCTTCTAGTAATGTGAGAATAGTGGTCTCCCACAATTATAGAGCCTCGTCAACTAACAAAGCAATGGCATTGTAACCCCTTCGACCCGGTCTAGACGCAACCCGACTAGAACGAGCTGCAAGGGGAATATCGAGGCTAATCCGGAGACTCACCCCGATAAATAACCCTAAAAAACTTTTCTTTTATATGCATTAATTGGATCCTACATGTTCATACAAGGTCTGAGTTTATTTGCAGCGGAAATTAATGAGAAACACATCCTAATTTAAACGAACAAGTTTTAGGGACCTAATTGTATTTTTCTAGATAATTATGATCAAAAAGTGAAATTAAAGTTACCAATCCTTAATAAAGTGTATTTCATGCTTGCACGTAAATTTTCAGGTTAAAATAATATCTACAAGTCATCTAATTGGTTCCTAAAAGTTAGTGACTAAAATGTAAAGTTTTAAAGTTAAATTTCAGCCTTTAATGACTTAACTGACATGGGTATCGAAACACCCTTCCCCGGTATCAAAACTTATGAAAACAACAAAAAGGTATCGAAATGAGTATTAAATATTTCGGTAAGCCTTCGATAACTCAGATGATTGCCTGCGCGATAAGCCCGTGTTTCGATACGGATGGAGGACCGTTCCGATACCATTTGAGACTTTAAAGGTTGATATCAAAACCAAAATGATGCGTATCGATACGCCTGTTGAATTTCATACTAACGTTTCAAAACCAATTCATGTGGTTTCGATACCCAAACTTAATTTCTCAGAAAATCGTTGTGTTTTTGCCTAGGTATCGATACCCTATGAACAAGTATCGAAACCTCCTTCCCAGAAACAACTATTTACCTAGATTTCAAGCTTTAAACGTGTCTAAAAGTGTACTAGATGAATTTAATCACCTATATGGTATAAAACATATAATTCAACAAGATTTCTAGATACCGATTTTTCTAGTTCCATGCTCTTAACACAAATTGAAAGCCATACTTATCAAAGTCAAAGTCAACATGCTTAAATACAATCAAAGATGTGAATCAAAATCAAATAACTTCAATTAGCATAACAATGTTATAAAGATACCTCAAATCTAGAATATCCATAATAACTTATCAATTCATTGTTCCATTACTCTCATCTACTTAAGGTTCTCAGTTTAATTCAAAACATGCTTGAGCCTAAGAAAGTAAAATAGGTTACTTGACACCCTTGTTTCTTGATGGCACCTAAAACTTTGAATGCAACCTATAAAAACATTTCATGTTCAACTCAAGACTAAACACATGGCTATCAATGCCAACATCACGAAAAACAACAAGTATACCATGGTATAAGCCACAAAAACCTTTTTCAAATACTTTTGAAACACACATGCATAAATCATAACACAAGACTTACATGCCAATGGCAAAACTTCATTGAAAACACTATTTAATTTAGAAAACACACTCGCTTTTCAATATTGTATTGGTATTATTGATCCGTGTAGATTACCACTAAACCTTAGGATAAACAGAAAACTCGTATGCCAAGCATTCCCGTGATTGACTAACACAATCCACGACGACCCATATCGGTCCACCTTAGTGTATGGGTTAGCTAGCAAACCCGAGTTCGATAAAGTCCCTTATACCGCGCAGCATTAGCTCCCCTTAATGCATCACTAAGGAATTTACACACGTACGAATATTAATTATAGTGCACTCACATTCTATTGATCGATCAACTTATCCACATTTCATCATCTTTAATACCAACACTAAAAATAAAAAAAGATGCTCAAGTTTTAAGATAAAATGGTGAATCTCACTCATGTTTCCCATCAATACATGCATCAAATGCATAAACAGATAAAAACCTCTTTTCATTAATTTTTGAAAAAAAAAACATGGGAGCATCAAAACATTATAAAAACAATATCATGAGCATCTTATCACATGCATAGTCGCTTATGCATAATTAAAACATGAACATGACAAAGTCACATAGTAAAGAAAGGCGTAATATATGATTTTCAAGAGTGAAAAACTAAAACACTTATGTCCGAGTATAAGGAGGTTTTTCACAACTTCCCTACACTCCCAAACCTTTGAAAAATGTATTTAAAACATTGCCGAAGCCGTCCACTCTCATAAATCACTCATTGATAACCGAAACTTTTTCGACAAGTCACCGAAACTTCACTCGATCACCTCAAATGAGATCACCTACTTCTTGCCCTGTTTTCAAGCATTAAAAACTAAAGGTTTTAGTGCTTCCAATCGCAAACAAAGAACCCTTAGTCGAGCAATCCCTTAAACCTATCAAAACCTTAACCGAAAACTTTCCGAAACCAACCAAACTTCTCCTAAACCTTTAGTCCGAGATTAGGATTTTGAAAACACTTTATAAAGATCTTAACACTTTAGAAATCATCCTTTTAGGATCCAAAAATAGTGAGTAAAAACCCTTCAACAAAAATTATGATTTTTTACCCAAAAACCAATTTTTCAAAAATAACAAATTAAAAATGTTTTTACCAAGCCAAGAACTTGGGAATTTCAGTAAAGAACTTCAAAGTTCTAGAGGTTTGATGAAATCTCACCTCCAAAACTGATCAAATTGCTTTCCGGGTTTTAAAACATGAAAACGATATGAAAACTAGATTTTTAAAGAGGAAAATGTTATAATAATTATTGAAAACGAAATTAGGTGAAAAAGAATAGGTTTTTACTTTAAAAGTTTTTTGAAAGCTTGTCTCCAATGAGGGAAAACGAAAATAATAAAAATAGGTTAGATTTATAATTTTTAAATAGGGTTTTAGAGTTTAAAATTATATTTAATTAGCTATTTGAGTTAAAATAAAATTCTTGGATTTAATTAATTAATAATTAGAAAACCTAGACCAACTAGGATTATAATTGGGTTAAAGACCCTTAAATATTCAAAGTTTTGGCTTGTTTTATAAAATTGTCCTCAAGTTTTCAATTTTTACAAAATAGTCACTAATTTCAAAATCTTAGGGTTTCAAGGGTCAATTTTCAAAATTGAGTTGACCAAACTCAAAAATATACTTTGTTAAGATTTTAGGATATTTTTTCATAATTTATTTCAACCAAAAATCAATTTTTAAGAATTTAATCTCGAACTAGGCTTAATAGGCTAAACCGGCCTGCTAACTTCTAGGCCCATTATTGGGGTACTACAACTCTCCCAACTTAAGAAATTTCTTCCTCGAAATTTTCTCCACGTAAAAAGGGTAAGGAAACTACTATTCACATTTTCCTTTCACTCCTACGAGACCTCCCAACACCATGATACTTCTTAACATACACCGACCATCACAACTACCTTAAGCCTATTGACACACAACATGCAACAACCCAAACCTTTTTACCAAGCCTTACTCAATTGAACAAGACATAACAACTTTCACCAATAGAAACTGCTTCCAAACTCCTGATACAACTTCTTACTTCCTATCACATAACGAAAGACTTCCACAAACTTGACCAAGATACCACTCTAACTCAGCACCGTACAACAAAACCACGTGTCTCATGGACGAAAAAGACATTAAATACCACAAATAAAAGCCCATCAACATTCCCTCCTGATAACTTCACTCAATCCAACATTGTTCTTAACTCTACAACACTCTTAACTTACTCCACTAAATCGACACCTGCCAAAAAACAAACACTTCCACTCTTTTTCCGATATAATTCATTCTTTCTCAAACCACCTACTAGAAAATTCTTCCACCTATTGTACAACGGCTCGGTACCAACAAGAGTATCTTTCAAACGCCTTCATAAACCTATAATTTCTTCAAAAAATGGAAAACCTTAGCACAACGTCTCCTTAGACTAAACTGATTCAAAATCACTTTTCACTTTAACACGATCTAGGACACATTCGAATCAAGATCGGTTATCACAAAACCATAAATAAACCTCAACGCAAACTTATCCATACCTTCAAATCTTCACAACTCCTTTATTACCAAGTTTTAGCTCTCTTTTCGGTCCCATAATACTATTACTATGCATAAAACAAAAATTTCAAAACTAAGTGAGTCGATCAGAAGCAAGGAGTCAAAAAGCTCAAGTTTTTAATAAAACCAACCTAAAATTAGTGGAGCAATGGAGATGTAGTTCTAACATGCTTTCGCCTTAGCAACAATTAATCAATCACCGTGCATATAACATATCAGTATGTATAGCAATCACTGTGCAATATCAACAAGGCATAATAAACAATCACCGTGTACAACATCATAACAAAGAAAATCAAAACATAACAGAAGGGTTCATAAAACTAGGCTCTGACACCAACAAATGTAACCCTGTCGACCCAGTCTAAACGCAACCCAACTCGAATGAGCTACACGGGGAATACCAAGGCTAATTCAGAGACTCGCCCTGATAAAAGACCCTAATTCTTTTTTTATATGCATTAATTAGATCATACATGTTCGTAAAAAGACTGAGTTCATTTGCAGTGGAAATTAATGAGAAACGTGTCCTAATTTAAACGAACAAGTTTTAGGGACCTAATTGTAATATTCTAGATAATTATGATAAAAAATTGAAATTAAAGTTACCAATCCTTAATAAAGTGTATTTCATGCTTGCACATAAATTTTCAGGTTAAAATAACATCTACAAGTCATCTAATTGGTTCCTTAAAGTTAGTGACTAAAATGTAAAGTTTTAAAGTTAAATTTTAGCCTTTAACGACTTAACTGACAAAAGTATTGAAACAACCTTCTCCGGTATCGAAACCTATGAAAATGAAAAAAGATATTGAAACGGGTATTAAATGTTTCGATACTCCTTCAATAACTAAGATGATTACCTACGCAACAAACCCGAGTTTCGATACGCATGGAGGACCATTCCGATACCATTTGAGACTGTAAAGGTCGGTATCAAAACCTAAAGGATGCGTATCGATACCCCTGTTAAATTTCAAACTACCATTTTGAAACTAGTTCATGTGGTTTTGATACCCAAACTTAATTTCTCAGAAAATCGTTGTGTTTTTGCCTAGGTATCGATACCCTATGAACAAGTATCGATACCTCTTGCCCATAAATAACTATTTACCTAGATTTCAAGCTTTAAACGTGACTAAAAATGTACTAGATGCATTTAATCACCTATAGGGTATAAAACATATAATTCAACAAGATATCTAGATGCCAATTTTCCTAGTTCCATGCTCTTAACACAAATTGAAAGCCATACTCATCAAAGTCAAATTCAACATGATTAAACACAATCAAAGATGTGAATCAAAACCAAAGAACTCTAATTATTATAACAATGTCATAAAGATATTTCAAAACCAGAATATCCAGAATAACTTATCAATTCATTGCTCCATTGCTCTCATCTGTTCTCAGTTTAATTCAAAACATACTTGAGCCTAAAAAAGTATAAAATAGGTTACTTGACACCCTTGCTTCTTAATGACACCTAATTTCTTATTTCTCTGCATTGCAAGTAAATGAGAGTAGTTAAGAAAAAGCTTAGTGAGTGACATATAAAAACATAAGTGAAAACAATTTGGAATGCAGTCCATAAAAGCCAAAGTTTTATAAAAACATTTCATGTTCAACTCAAGAATAAACACATGGCTATCAATGCCAACATCACGAAAAACAAGTATACCAAGGCATAAGCCACAAAATCCTTTTTTCAAATACTTTTGAAACACACATGCTTAAAGAATAACTCAAGACTTACATGCCAATGCCAAAGTTTCATTGAAAACACTATTCAATTTAGAAAACACACTCGCTTATAAACATTGTATTGGTATTAGTGAACCGTTTAGATTACCACTAAACGTTAGGATAAACAGAAAACTCGCATGCCAAGAATACCCGTTATTGACTAACACAATCCACGGTGACCCATATCGGTCAACCTTAGTGTCCGAGTTAGCTAGCAAACCCGAATGCGATAAAGTCCCTTATACAGCGTAGCATTAGCTCCCCTTAATGCATCATTAAGGAATTTACATACGTACGAATATTAATTATAGTGCACTCACATTCTATTGATCGATCAACTTATCCACATTTCATCATCTTTAATACCAACACTAAAAATAAAAAAAGATGCTCAAGTTTTAAGATAAAATGGTGAATCTCACTCATGTTTCCCATCAATACATGCATCAAATGCATAAACAGATAAAAACCTCTTTTCATTAATTTTTGAAAAAAAAACATGGGAGCATCAAAACATTATAAAAACAATATCATGAGCATCTTATCACATGCATAGTCGCTTATGCATAATTAAAACATGAGCATGTAAAAATCGCATAGTAAAGAAAGGCGTAATATATGATTTTCAAGAGTGAAAAACTAAAACACTTATGTCCGAGTATAAGGAGGTTTTTCACAACTTCCCTACACTCCCAAACCTTTGAAAAATGTATTTTAAACATTGCCGAAGCCGTCCACTCTCATAAATCACTCATTGATAACCGAAACTTTTTCGACAAGTCACCGAAACTTCACTCGATCACTTCAAATGAGATCACCTACTTCTTGCCCTATTTTCAAGCATTAAAAACTAAAGGTTTTAGTGCTTCCAGTCGTAAACAAGGAACCCTTAGTCGAGCAATCCCTTAAACTTATCAAAACCTTAACCGAAAACTTTCGGAAACCAACCAAACTTCTCCTAAACCTTTAGTCCAAGATTAGGATTTTAAAACACTTTATAAAGATCTTAAAAATTTAAAAATCATCCTTTTAGGATCCAAAAACAGTGAGAAAAAACCCTTGAACAAAAATTATGATTTTTGACCCAAAAACCGATTTTTCAAAAATAACGAATTAAAAACGTTTTTACCAAGCCAAGAACATGTGAATTTTAGTAAATAACTTCAAAGTTCTAGAGTTTTGATGAAATCTCACCTCCAAAACTGATCCAATTGCTTTCTGGTTTTTAAAACATGAAAACGATATGAAAACTAGATTTTTAAAGAGGAAAAAGTTATAACAATTATTGAAAACAAAATTAGATGAAAAAGTAAAGTTTTTTACTTTTAAAGTTATTTGAAAACTTGTATCCAATGAGGGAAAATGAAAATAATAAAAATAGGTTAGGTTTATAATGTTTAAAAGGGTTTTAGAGTTTAAAATCAAGTTTAATTAGTTATTTGAATTAAAATAAAGTTGTTAGATTTTATTAATTAAAAATTAGAAAGCCTATACCAGCTAGGATTATAATTGAATTAAAGCCCCTTAAAGATTCAAAGTTTTGGCTTGTTTTATAAAATTGTCCTCAAGTTTTCAATTTTTACAAAATAGTCACTAATTTCAAAATCTTAGGGTTGCAAGGGTCAATTTTCAAAATTGTGTTGGCCAAATTAAAAAATATACTTATTTAGGATTTTAGGATATTTTTTCATAATTTATTTCGACCAAAAATCAATTTTTAAGAATTTAATCCCGAACTAAGTTTGACTGGCTAAATAGACCCGCTAACTTCTAGACCCATTTTTGAGGCATTACAAGCATACTCCAACTTTTTCTCATTGCTACACTGTAACTGCTTAGTTAGGATCCTTATAGTGTTATCTAACTAGTACTTAGTAATCTCGGGATGCTCATCATCTCGTCCGGTAAAAGAATAGACCCCATACTAAGATAGCTTATTAATAGGGGCTTGGGATAGTGCATAAACTATAGATGTTTGAGCCACGTGCTCTTTATTCATTGAGGCCATAAACATCTTGAACATCTCATTCATGTTCTTATAGCATTCGACCTTTGTATCCTGCATCCCAGCCTCAACCCTGGTTGTAGGTTGATTCTGATCTTGTTGGGGATCTTTTACCCTCCTATCCTCACCGTTGGTCTGAGATTCAATCTCGTGCTTAAGAATATGACCCTCTTGTGAACCAAACATCTATAAAAGAAAAGATCGAATCAATGGCAAGTCGCAATACACAATATACTCCTATGTGGCAAAACATGAACAATGCAATGATATTCAATGCAATATTAATAATATTAGTAATAATGTTCTTATTTATTAGCATTCTAATCCTAGAATCAACTAAACTCTATCTATGATACCATAAATGCAACACCCCCTTCTCTACCTAGTAGAGAATCGGGTCGGAAAATGCTATGGTCGGAGGTTTTTGTGATTCGGTGACATTTTTCGGTGTTTCAATTTGAATTAGTCATAATTGTTAATCAACCTTCTATTATGCTATTCTTGTATAGAACATATTCAATTTGGGTAAATTTAAAACTTTTCATCTTTTAAGGATTCAGGGAAATTTTCTTGATAATTAGAAGCTCAACTTAAGAATTTTGGGTACCTATTTCGAAACAGAAAGGGACTGTATCGAAACGGTATTGTCATGTTCGGTAATTCAGTTATATTAAGGGATTGGTATCGATAAGCCAAGGAGGCTGTATCGAAATGATGTTTTCCAGGTAGGTAATTCAGTTATTCCATAACCCATTTCGATGCGTTGAGGGGCTGTATCGAAACACTGTTTATAAGTCCAAGTCAACCAGGTTTAACCGAAAAGGGTGTATCGAAACACATGGGAACTATTTCGATACCAGGGTTCATGACAGATAATACATTTAGGACTGTTTCGATACATTTAACGATGGTTTCGATATATGAAGACCGACCTAGGGTTTTAAAGGTTTGACTTGACCAGACGTTTCGATACACCTTGTGTAACACCAACAAAATTTAATAAAGAATTGTGAAACCCTAATTAAAATTGAGTTCCCAATTTCAAAATCCTAAGAATTGGGAATTTCTATTAATTTAAATTTGAAAAGGGGTAATTTTGGGTTTTTACTTGAATCCTAACCCTAATAGGAGATGGTTTTGTTTGGGTATATTAGACGGTGATCTTGTTTTTTTTTCCTCCTCTTTTTTTCTTTTTTCAACGCTAGCTCTCTTTGTGTCTAGCTTCCCTTTCGGTCGACGCCAATCTTACCAGCGAGTTAAGGGTAAGTCGTCTCTCTCTCTTTGGTGTGGGGTTCTTGTTAGCTATTGTAGTTTTGGTTATTGGATGGAGAGTTCTGGTCGAACTTGATGCGTGTCGAAAGTGCGCAATTAGTACAAGTGGACACATCGCAAGTAATAAAGTGATCAGTATAATCGTGTATCGTCTCCACAGGGATTGGTCTACTTAATATGCCTTCTTCGTCTTCTTGCTCTGTAAAACGAAATAAAATAAAGACACAGGTAAATTGGATTTTGATGAAACTAAATAAAGAGAAATAAATAAAAAGATAAAATCATGTAAAGAAAGTAGCCAGGATCCAGTTGTGTTGTATAGTAGATTCGATTGGCTTGTTTCTATCCAATGCAGTCGCACAACAATGCCTCGACAGTACTGCAGTTTACTGCCTCGACAGAGATGATGCTTGTCCGCCGCGACAATCTCTTGCTCTTGGGTAGACTTTACCAAAGTTCGGCAAAGTGTCCTTTGATGCCTCCGCTTATCTCTAAGTTGAAGCACTGGTGATGATCAGTCCTTGATGATACCTCTCGGCGTGAATCTATTGTAATCACCAACCAATCCCACACTTCTCTTAGCCGCTGAAACTCTTAACCTATCTCTAGGCCGAGTTAGTGTTTCCTGATTGAAACACCGTACTTATTCCTTTCGTGAATCTAACTCTCTCGATATTAAATAAATGGATTACTTGCAAACTTCTCTCTCGAGCTTGGATGCAAAAACAAGGAATGACGAAGAATAAGCAAACTTTGATACTTTATTGCATTGAAACAAGAAACAAGGTTCAATCTCCTCACACTAATACGTTACAACCTTCACCTAAGCCTAAAGAAACTTAGAACATAATGAAAAGAAAAGAAAACTCTAAAACTAAGCTTGTGCCGAAAACTCTCCTCCCTTCTCCTTCCTTGGATGGCTAGGTCTTATATAGGCTTGGTCTAGGGCAAACCTTTCCTAAGTAGAATATAACTTGGAGTAGGGAACAAGTCATGTACATAAATAAAATATTTCCAAGTTTATTCCAAATAGGAGGCTTTCCCGCGAGGCCTTTGACTTGGGCTCTCCATGTGCTACCCAGCTCTGATTCATGCGTTGCTCGTCCAGAAAAGTCCAGCTCATTTTTCTCTTTAAGTCACCTACAATATCGCTACTTGTCTTTCCGCTACTGCCTCGACATCAGGTCCTGCCTCGGCCACGTTGTTGCCGTGACAATAATATTTCCTGTAAATATCATCTTTATAAGCATAACCTCTAAATATATCATATTAAGTATATGCATTGGTCCAAGTAGGTGTAGATTTGATGACTAATGCCCATAAAAGGTGTAAAAAGTGATAGTGAGTTGAGCACTTATCAGAACTGTTCTTTGTGGGTTGTTGGGTGGTAGGTGGTCGATGATTTAGTCGCCAACGTTGAGGATTATTTCTGTTTAGTGGGGTTTGCTTGGGTTCATTCGGATGCTGGGTTAGATGAAGATTTTTTTTTCGATTATGGATGTTAGAAGATGATTGGGGTTTTCATTGGTGTCACGGCCGATGCTTGGTCGCCACTGATGGCGTTCGGGTGAGTCTAGGTTGGCCTTCGACAGTGTTGGATAGTTTCAGAAACCCTAGGTGTTGTAAGTTTGAGGAGGAAGAAAATGTTGAATCGAACCTGCCGAACCGTTTTGGCATGAACCGGTAACCAGTAAACCAAAATGAACCGAACTGTATAAACCAGACTGAACCCGACTCGTGACCCGTACCCGACCTGTGACTTGAATCTTTGACTCGATTGATGACGTCAATTGTGACATCATCTTTGACATCATCGATGATGTCAACAGTGATGTCAGTCGTTAACTTTGACCCATTGACCATTGACTTTGACCCATTGACCGTTGACATGACCGTAGACTGTTGAAAATTACCTTTGACCGTTGACTTTTGACTAGAGTTAACTTTTTTCTAGAGACCCTATGTTGACCTTTTTTGACGTCTTGAGTCCGTTTTTGTTGTCTGTTTTTTCAAATTCGAACCCGAAAGACCTATTTTAGTTCTTTTCAGTATGAATTGGGTAAGTGGACTTGAATAAGAGTTTAATTGGAATTTTTGTGCTCTTTTGAGACGACGTGGACTCTGAAAAGGACGCATTACCTCCATCACCTCCGCCTCCAGTTCGACCGATTCCTGCGAGCATTGCTCGAGATACACGTATGTGTTCTTTTTAGTTCTTTTAGGTGGCATAGTAATATGTTAGAATAAGATTTATTATTAGAACTTTATTTTTAGGCTCTAACTCAGCTAGAGCATGATCTAGTTTAGACCGTGGGAAACGTCTGTGTCAACATTAGTACTTGTGCTACGAGAGGTGTGTTCTATTTATGTGCTAGATTTTTGTGTTCCGTGATTAATTATTCTTTGTTATACTATGATCTTGAGATACCCTATGATACCGTGATCAGATTATTTGAACTGTGTGTTTAGTATTTTATATGATTGAATGTGATGAGACATTTGAGATCATTGACATTGATTACATTACATGTGCATCGAATGGATTGCACGGAGGAAGGTGGTTTTACCACAACTATGTTTAGCGAAATAAGGGGTGAGGGGTTCTGGAGAACAACCTCCACTATGACCAGTTGGCTTTGCCACCAATGTAATTGGCGTTCGGAGTATGAGACTGCATTCTCTGTGATATTGTATTCGTCACTCATTGTTTTTATTTACTGCGAAAATATATATTATTATGCTGTTATTGTGAACTGAGTGATACTGTGACTTATGACTGCAATTTAGAGACACACTGGGCTTTATAACTCATTTTTTTGTTTAACTTTTTTAGATACTCGACCCTATGAGTTGGTACTCGGAGCTCTCAAACGGACAATAAATTTCTTATTATTTTCAGTATGTTTAGTTACCAAAAATTTTACTTCTGTTATTTTTGGTATCATTATGGATTGAGATATTTTAAATATTCTATGCATGGATTCTGTTATTCAATTTTTAATAATATTATTCAGAATATTTATTACTAAATTTTATTTTATCGTTTGGGTTATAAATTTTGTTTTGAAATTACTTTTTCCATTTTACTTGACGATAATGTTTTTAAAGTATCAATATTAAGCTATCGTACACCTCAAGTCAATTTCAACACTTGGTCTGTGAAGCCCATAGCTAGTCTTTTATAAATTTTTGAAAAACATGCATGCATTAAATATTTTTGGGGATAAGGGAATTTTTGAAAACAAAATGTTCTACTATGAGAACTTTTCCTTGTGTTTTGAAATTTAGATTCCGGTATCAAATCTAACTTAGATTCTACTATCGTAGATAGATACTATGAAACCTCGCAGGAGTGTTAGACTTGCTGCTGTTAGGGGCCGAGGTCATGTCGCTGCGGTTGTTAGTGAGCCGCCACCTGCTGTTGATCATACTAATGATCAAGCTGAGATGAAAAATCAAGAAGTTGACCCACAACCTAAGGTACAACCTACTGTGAGTAGATAATTTGGGGATGGGGATACAAGTGAACAACCACGTCATGAGGAGAAGCTGTTAGATTTTGATGATAGTGAGACGATGGAACTAGATAGTACTATGGTTAACTAAAAGTTACTGAAATAATTCTGTGAAAAATTAGAAAATGCTAGGAAGCCAGTATCTGCTATTTCCTTCAGTGCCGGGATGAAGGTATTTGCGGGTGTTTCGAATGAACACCCATCAGATGCCGAACTTTGGATGGAGGACCTTGAGAGACTGTATGAGGAGATGGAATACCCTATTAGTAAGAAACTGAGAGCTTTTATTTCACTACTACAAGGTGAAGCATAACGTTGGTGGAAATCTAAACAAAGATTAATGTCCATTGATCAAATAACCTAGGAGACTTTTCGTTAGGCTTTCCAGAACCGTTATATGGGAGAAAAATATTTAGCTAATCGGCGTCAGGATTTTATTGACATGAAATAGGAGAATATGACGGTATCTAAGTATGAGATTAGTTTTATTGAATTATATCAGTATGCACCCAGTTTAGTGGACACTAAAAAGGATAAGTGTCGAGAATTTCTGATAGGTCTCCGTTTTACGATCTGTGGGAAAATACATCCTTTTAAAGATAAGTTTTTCATTGAGTTGGTTGACCATGCCAAGTTGGTAGAAAGAATGGAATCTATTTCTATATGTCAATCAAAATATGAGAAATATCAGCATAAGAAATATTATGGATCATATTTTCAACATGGTACCTCGAGTTATTTGGGAAAGAGAGCTAGATAGGAGTCAGATCAGTAAAGTAATCAAAGGTCGAAACCGATAATATCTATCGCCATTGGAGGTGGTTCGTCAACTTTCCAATTAATTTGTCCTTTTTATCATAAGAAACATGAAGGAGGACAAACACCAGTCACATGGAGGAGGACAACTTTTCGATGCTTATTTCAGGTGTGGATCCCTGGATCATTTCTTTAGTGCTTGTCCTGAACCGCCTATAGCCTTTTTCTATGGAACCAGTCACAAGCTTCTGTTCAAACACCATTGATAGTATAGGACAAAGAAAATCGGTTGCCTATGGTGCAGGAAGTAAGAGAAGGTCAATTTAGAGTGCGGGTGCAGCAGCTTCAGGTATTAAGAAATCAAGTTTGATTTATTCTATTAGGGCTCATGATGACTATGACCAACCAAACGTTATAGCGTGTACCTTTTCTATCCACTCTATACCTTATTTAGCTTTACTTGATAATGGGTCTACACACTCTTATGTGGCGAATGTGGTAGCGGGTGGTCTTGAGATTCCAGTAAATGAAACCGTCTTTTCTCTAACTAAGAAAAGTCGCGTGGGTAACCTTGTAGATGTCAATAGAATTTACTGTAACTGTCCCCTTGAAGTTCAAGGAGATGTTCCCTGCAAACCTTCTGGAACTTTCGTTCAATGAGATTGATCTTATTCTTGGTATGGATTTGTTATCCAATTATCGGGTTAACTTGGATTGTGAGAAAAAGAGAGCTTTTCTAAAAACATTCAACAACCGGGTAATAGTCTTAGTAGGAGAATGTAGAGGATTTTTTTCTAATGTGATATAAGCTTTTAAAGCTTAAAGTTGATCAATAAAGGTTCTGTGGCCTATCTGGCATACATTCTTGATCCGAGACATTCAGATTCGGGAATGCATAAGATTCGGGTTGTGAAAGACTTTCTGGATGTGTTTCCTGAAGAATTACCAAGGGTGCCACCTAAGCGTGATGAGTTAGAGTTTGGTATTAAGTTTTATTCGGGAACAACTCCGATAATAATGGCACCTTACCTAATGACACCTAAAGAGCTTAAGGAATTAAAGATTCAGATGATTTATTAGACCAATTGTTTCACCCTGGGACACTCCGTATTTGTATTGACTATCATAAACTGAACAAGCTAACGATAAAGAATAAATATCACCTCCCTTGTATTGATGATCTCTTTGATCAGTTTCAGGGTGCTAAAGTTTTCTCTAAGATAGACTTGAGATCTAGTTACTACCAATTCAGAGTTAAGGATTCTAATGTCTTTACAATAGCTTTCCGAACACGTTACAGCCATTATGAGTTTCTCGTAATGCCCTTCAGATTGACTAATGCTCCTGCAACATTCATGGACTCGATGAACAAAGTATTTCAATGCTATCTCGACCAGTTTGTTTTGATTTTCATAGATGATATTTTGGTATTTTCTAAATCTGAGAATGAACATGAGGAACATCTCCAAATTGTTTTGCAGAATCTGAAAGAAAAATAGTTATATGATAAGTTCAATAAACGTGAATTCTGGCTTTAGGAAGTTATGTTTTTGCGACACATAGTTTCTGCCGAAGGTGTTAAGGTGGATCCGAAAAAAGATTGAGGCTATAATAGACTAGAAGCAACCTAATAATATTTTTGAGATTCGTAGTTTTCTTGGTTTAGCTGGTTATTATCTGAGGTTTGTGGAAGGGTTTTTGATCATTGTTGCTCCGTTAACAAAACTTTTGAGGAAGAATGCCCCTTTTGTTTAGACTGAGGCCCAACAATCCAACTTTGAGAAACTAAATTCAGTGTTGACCAAGCCCCAGTTTTGATACATCCGAGTCTGAGAAACCTTATACTATTTATAGTGATGTTTCCCATACTGGGATGGGTTGTGTACTAATGCAGGATAGAAGGGTGGTAGCTTATGCATCCTATTAGTTGAAACTGCATGAGTGTAACTACCCTACACATGGCCTTGAATTAGCTGTTGTGGTTTTTGCTCTTAAAATCTGGAGGCACTATCTTTTTGGGGAGAAGTGTTACATCTTTACCGACCACAAGAGTTTAAAGTATTTGCTTACTCAAAAAGAGTTTAATCTGAGACAACGTCGTTGGTTAGAACTTTTGAAAGATTATGATTGTGAGATTAAGTATGAGGATGGTAGTCTCTTAGCGGAACTTAGGGTTATTCCTACTCTAATCTCTGAGATTCGTTTAGAACAGCCAAAGATGTGTTCCTGATGCATCATAAGAAAGAGGTTGAGGAAGGAACTTCCATGGACTTTACTGTTGACCAGAATGATATTCTTTGTTACCGGGTCCGATATTGTTTTTTGAAGAACTCTGAACTAAAACAAACTATTATTCGTGAGGCCCATTATAGTCCCTACTCCATGCATCCAAGTGGGGATAAAATGTACAAGAATCTTAGGGAACGATATTGGTGGAAAAGACTAAAGAGAGATATTGTGAATTATGTATCTAAGTGTTTGACTTGTCAAAAAGTGAAGGTTGAACACTAGAGACCATTTGGGTCGTTACGGCATATCGAGATTCCACAATGGAAATGGGAACGAGTAACTATGGATTTTGTTAGTGGTCTTCCTTTGACTCCATCGAAGAAAGACTTTATTTTTGTTATTTTGGATCGTCTCACTAAGTTAGACCATTTTATTTCAGTTCGAGTTGATTAGCCCCTTAGTAAGTTAGCTCGTTTGTACATATCTGAGATAGTACGGCTTCATGGAGTACCAGTCTCTATAATTTTTTATCGTGATGCGATATTTATAGCCAAATTCTAGAAATCTTTTCACACTACTCTAGGTACTCGACTTAATTTCAGTACTGCTTACCATCCACAAACCGATGGTCAATCTGAGCAAGTTATTTAGATCCTTGAGGATATGTTAAGAGGTTGAGTTATTGATTATCTGTGCAGTTGGGAGAATTTTCTACCTCTGTCAGAGTTTGCTTATAATAACAACTATCAAGCTAGTATTCAGATGACACCTTATGAATCTTTGTATGGACGTAGGTGTCTTAGACCCATTGGTTGGACTGATTTAACTGAGCATAGGGTATTGGGTCAAGATATTACTCGGGAAGATGGGGAAATAATTAGAATGACCAGAGATATACATAAGGTTGCTTTTGATAGACAAAAAGCTTTTGCGGATCTGAAGCGGCAGGATATTGAGTATGATGTGGGTGATAAATTTTTTTAAAAGTATCTCCTTGGCGGAAGGTACTTCATTTTGGTCAAAAAGGCAAACTGAATCCTCCTTTTATCGGTCCGTATCAGATTCTACGGAAATTGGGACCAGTTTCCTATCAACTTGAGTTACCTCCTAAGTTATAACATATTCATGTTGTATTCCACGTTTCTATGCTGAGGCGTTATAGATCTGACCCATCCCACAATATTACAGTTGAGGATATTGAGGTTCATTCCGATGTGAGTTTTGAAAAATAACCAATTAAGATTCTAGAAGAAGATAAAAGAGTTCTCACAAAAAAACCCATTAAGATGGTAAAGGTTTTTTTGGCATCATCATGGTTTCAATGAAGCCACGTTGGAGCCTAAGTCTGTTGTTAAAGCTCAATATTCGCACCTTTATTTACCAGGTAAATTTTAAGGACGAAATTTCTTTCTTGGGGGGCAAGGGAGAGTTGTAACACCCACAAAATTTAACTAAGAGAAACTCTAATTAAAATTGAGTTTCCAATTTCAAAACCATAAGAATTGGGAATATCTATTAATTTAAATCTAAAAGAAAGGGGTAATTTTAGGTTATTACTTGAATCTAAACCCTAATAGGAGATGGTTTAATTTGGTTATATCATATCGTGATCTTGTTTTCTTTCTTCCTCCTCTTTTTTTTTCTTTCAACTCTATATCTCTTTGTGTCTGTGTAACCCCCTTAGCCCGGCCTAGACGGAACCAGCACTAACGGGTTACACAGGGAATATCGAACCAAACCCACGAAGGTCCGATTCGATAAATAACACTGAAAATCGATATTTTTTTTAAACTAGATGCATAATTAAGTTCCTATGTGTGTCGAAGTCATGCATCACGAAAATGGAAACATTCGATTAACAATTGATCATTCAACTAGCATATAAAACATAAGGACCAAAACGCAAATAACTTTAATTCCTATAATAAACTGGAACTTCAATCTACCAAGGTTGAATTAAACATGTACAGAACACGCACATTAAAATCCAGATCAATTGGATCATTATAGCTTCATCAATTTCATGTTTCAATGATTGGGGACCTAATTGTAAAGCTCACAAAACATAGGGACTAAAACCAACATTAATTTACCAATACGAATTTAAGTGAACATCATGCATCAAGATGATATTACAACTCAAAATGTTATTCATAGCATCCATATTCGATTGCGGGAGTTTATTCGACCTAACACAAGCTTCCTACACTTATAATTCTTCCTTTTTGGTCATGGGTATCGATACCATCAAGCATGGTATAGATACCATGGCATGGTTGTGTCTAATTAAGCCTTCGAAAGCCAAGGGTATCGATACCTCCTTGGGTGGTATCAATTCCTTGGTGTCCAGTGAGGTAATGGCATTGAACCATGGTTCGATGCCGCCCCAAAATTGCCTTGGGGTATCAATACCACTAGAGGGTGTTTCGATACCCCCTGTCCAGAATCACTAATTAGGCAATTTTGGTTGGTTCAAACCCCATCTAAACACATCCATTGATCACCCTTAACTATATGCATGCTCCTTAAGCATAAAGGACAATTTTAAGCACACATTTACCAACATCTAAGACCCCAAAATTATCTATAGGCATGCACCCTATGTTATGATTAAAAACAAGAAACATACATGCATGATCATATTTCAAACAATCCAAAACATTACCACAATCCTTCCAACAACAACCAAAGCAAAATAAGGTCTTATTACAAGTCATTAACCAAAGCAAAACACACTCTCATAAGGGATAGGTTTACACATTGCCGAGCCCCTATTTATTTGCCAAATCATACCAAAAAAGGTCAGGTCTTTTCCCCTTGGTCCTCTTGCTCCAAATGCAGCCCCAAATGTCTCTATTTTTCTGCAAAGATGAAAAGAGAGCTTAAGCAAAACATGCTTAGTGAGGAAGCTCTAAACAAGATCATCAATGCATCAAATTAAAACCATATTTAAAACCATAACTTGTAATGCCTTTCTAAAACCAAGCATGCTTAACAAATCATGTTCAAGTTCATAATACCAAAACCCTTTCCTTGAGTGTGCATGGCATTATCAATTCATTTCACAAATAATGCACAATATTCCAAATTATTCCATGTATGTATATTGGTTTTCTAGTGATCACTTAATGTGAACCTTAAGTTCACCGAATACACGGATCCATTGATTAGAGACCTTTAGTCTCGTCATGACACAAAGTCACCATTGACATGACAAGAAGTCACCATTAACATGAAACAAAGTCACCATTATTAGCTCTACCACGCATGGTTGGACACAAAGTCACCCTTGTTACGTGTAGGCATTTTTCCTTTATTTCCATAATATTTATAGTGCACTCAGTCCTAATGACATGTCATTTGTATTCGAATCTAAAGTTAGTGTCACTAAGCCAATATCAAGTTCAAGTATGCATGCTAATTTGCTGCTCATAATGCATCCATAATGTGTTCAACAAATGAACCAAAAGTCATGCCCAATGGCACCATCATATGTAAGGCAAATAACCATATCATATTCCACTTCATTTTTCATGTTTTCATAAACTATGGATGTCTTTATAAACCATGCATTTCCAGCAACTAACACATGCATGCATCATTTCAAAATCATACTTATGCATTTCCAAAATCTCTCTAAATCATCATCATAAATGTCGTTACCGAAAATAGCCGAAACTCACAATAATGCATCAAAATCATTTACTTTACTTACTCTTGAACTATGGAAAGTTTTTACACTATTCCATAGTCCCCAAAACAGAAACGAACCGTTGCGAAACACTTTTAATCCGAAATCACTCATCGACAAGCGAAACAAGCCCTTGCCGACGCTCCGACGGCAACACCAACGGACCAGCCACTTAAGGACCTTCTTGCACTTCCTCTACAACATTAAAAACAAAGCATATTCACATCATAACATGCTCAAAACAGCAGCCACATTAAACCTTCACAAAACTATCGAAAACCTTGCCGAAAAGACTGAAAACTAAGCCGAAACTTATCCGAAACAACATCAGCCCTTAACCTTATGAATCTAACATCTAATCCACCTCAATTATGAACCAAAAACACTTCCAAACCATCCTTATACCTCCAGCAAGAGCAGAACACTTAAAACAACCCCTAAAATAACCGAAAACCACCTTAAAACACCACCGCTTCCATTATTCCAGGATTAATTTGTTGTTAACTCATTTCAAGACTCAATCAATCATTTAATTGACCTAATATCATAATTAAATCATCCTAATTCCAGCATCAATTGATATCTAAAAAGATTTCACAAAAACTATCATAAAACTCATAGATCTTGAATTAGAAACACAAAATTAAATATCAATTGTTAATGGGAAGCCAATACTTGGGAATTTCAATAAAGAACCTTAGAAAAAGATTAGAAATCAGAATTTTACCTTTGAGATTAACTCCACCAAAAAGATGAGAAATCCTCTCTTGATTTCCTTGAAAATGGATGTTGATTTTGCAAAATTGATGAGTAGGTTTTGTAGAGAATGAAAAGATGAGTAAATGAAATAAATCTTGTTTAAAATGAAGAAGAAATCAACAAGTAATTGAAGAAGTTTGGAGAAGAAGATGGAGAGAAAATGGAGAGAAAATTTTGAGAGAAAAGATGAGAAAATGGGAAGTTACAAAAGAAAATGAAAATAAGCTTTTTATTAAAATTAATTAAAACATATTTTGGTGGATAATCTATAATTAAAAATAAATTGGGTTAATGGCCCTCTAAGGATTCTAAGTATGGCTTACTTTCCAATTTAGTCACCAAAAATCTTAATTTCCAAAAATCACCAATTAAATCCCTAAACTTTTCCAAAAATTACAATTTAGTCACTAGTATAAAATTAAGCCTAATTAAAATTCAAATTAAGGCTCAATAATATTCCTTTAACTTTAAAACACCATTTTAATATTTTTAAATCTTTCCGAAAAAATTATTACTGGTCCGATTAAATTATTATTATTTTAATTTTCCCAGAATTAATGAACCGAAGAATCCGATCCAACTCGAATCGAATCCCCCAAACCAACACTCAAACTACTAACCCCAAAACCGGGATGTTACAACTCTCCCCCTCTTAAGATAATTTCGTCCTCGAAATTCTTACCTGAAGCAAACAAGTGAGGAAACTGCTCCTCCATACTTTTCCTTGTCTCCCAAGTTGCCTCTTCAACACCTCGGTGTCTCCAAAGCACTTTAACCAAATCTATGGTCTTCCCTCGAAGAATCTTTGTATCTACATCCAAAATCTTCACCGGTTCTTCTTCATAACCCATATCCGCTCGTAACTCAATCTTCTCAACTGGAACAACATGAGAAGGATCTGATCTATACTTACGAAGCACCGATACATGAAAAACATCATGCATCCTACTCAACTCCTCTGGCAACCTCAACCGATAAGCAACAGGACCAACACGCTCCAACACCTCATACGGCCCAATGAAACGAGGACTCAACTTACCCTTACATCCAAATCTCATCACTTTCTTCCATGGCGAAACTTTTAAAAACACCTTATCCCCGACAGCATACTCCACCTCTCTACGCTTCAAATCGACATAAGACTTTTGTCTATCTGAAGCCTCCTTGAGCTTAGCACAAATAAGCTTAACCTTCTCATCTGTATCTTTCAACACTTGTGGTAAAGAAACATACTTCTGTCCAACTTCCTTCCAACATAAAGGTGTACGACACCTACGCCCATATAAAGCCTCAAACGGTGCCATCTGTATACTTGCCTGGAAACTATTACTGTAAGCAAACTCCACCCAAGGCAACTATTTCTCCCATGAACCTTGAAACTCAATGATGCAACATCTCAACATATCCTCCAAAGTCTGAATAACATGTTCAGACTGATTATCCGTCTGCGGATGATAAGCCATACTAAAGCTAAGCCTTGTACCCAAAGCAACTTGCAAACCCTTCCAAAACTTAAAGGTAAAGCGCGGATCTCTATCCGATATGATCAACTTAAGCACACCATGCAACTTCACCACCTCAGAAACATACAACCCCGCTAACTTATCCATAGAATACGCCGTATGCACGGCAAGAAAATGTGCACACCTCGTAAACCTGTCAACAATCACTCATATAGAATCCTTTTTGGACGGCGTCAAGGGTAACCCCGTCACAAAATCCATAGTCACTCTTTCCCACTTCCATTCCGGCACTTGAACCGGTTGCAACAACCATGTAGGAAACTGATGTTCAGCTTTCACCTTCTCACACACCATACACCGCGACACAAACTCCGTCACATACTTCTTCAACCAACCAAAAATATACACTTTTGAGATTCCTGTATATCTTCACACTACCCGGATGCATAACAAACGGACTAGTATGAGTTTCTACCAAGATAGCTTGTCTCAGCTCAACACCATCTGGCACCACAACCAGACCTTTAAAACACAAAACCTCATCATCATCAAAATGATATTCAGTCGGTCTGCCTTCAGCGACATCTTCCACAATAGGCACCAAAGCCTCATCCTTCAACTGTTTCACCTTTATCATTTCTACCAAAAACAGGTTTTACCTACGACTCCGTCATAAAACCATTTTTTTCCTTTGAAATATTCCACTTAGCAAACATAGCCCTTAACTCCACCGTTGTCTTACGACTCAAAGCATTAGTTACCATGTTAGCTTTTCCCGGATGATACTCAATAGACAATCAAACATTTACCCTCTTCGGACAAACAACAAATTCGTCCCTGACACTGAAGCTACAACGCACAAACCACCACACTACTTCATCTTTCACAGAAAACATAACTCAAAAGAGAACTCCTTTTTTTTAGATCGATAATCAACTCTTAAAAACCACAACAGTTTTCATACCACCACCGTCGAACTAACCCTCTTTTCAATATCCTTGTCGCGTGTCAAAAGTGCGCGTTCAGTGCAAGTGGACACATCGCAAGTAATAAGTGATAAGTATTTTATCGAGTTATCGTCTCCTCAAGGACCAGTATACTTAATATGCTTTCTTCACCTCCTTGTTCTGTGGAAAGATAAAAACACAAGTGAGTTGATTTGATTTATCTAAACTAAAATAACTAAGAATACAATAAAAGATTAAAATAGTAGAGAGAGATGGGCTAAGATCCAGTTGCGTTGTATTGTGGAATTGATTGACTTGTCTCCGTCCAATGCAATCGTATATCACTGCCTCGGCAGAACTGCAGTTTTACTGCCTGGGCAGCGATAACACTGCCTGCCGCGGCAATCCCTTGCTCGTGGGCAGACTTTACCAAAGTTTGGCAAAGTGTCCTTGAATGACTCCGTTTATCCCTAAGTCAGAGTGTTGTTGATGACTAGTCCTTGATGATACCTCCCGGCGTGAACCAATTATACTCACCAACCAATCTCACACTTCTTTTAGCCGCTGAAACTCTTAACCTATCCCTAGGCCGAGTTAGTATTTCGCGATTGAAACACCGTACTTATCCCTTTCGTGAATCTAACTCTCCCGAGCTTAGATAAATGGATTATCACAATATCCTCTCCCGAGCTCAATTGTGAAACAAGGAATAACAAAGGATAAGCAAACCTTGATAATCTTTATTGTATTGAATGAAAGACAAAGTACAATCTCCTCTCACAAATACTCTACAACCTTCACCTAATCCCTAAGAAGGTTTAGAACATGATGGAGAGGAAAGAAACAAGAGTAGAAGTCGGCTCTCTCCCTAAGTATTTCGTGTTCTATTACATTGGGTGGCTAGGTCTTTATATAGGCTAGACCTAGGGCAAACCTTTCCTAAGTAGAATACAACTTGGAGTAGGAAGCAAGTTAAGTACATAATAAAATATATTTCCAAGTTTATATTCGGCTAAGGGGCTTTCCCGCGTGGTCTTCCTTTGGGCTTTTCCTTGTGCTAACCAGCTCCGATTCATGGGCTTCAAGTCCAGACACGTTCCTTGGATTTTTGTCTTTCCATCGCCTATAATCTTGCTTCCTGTCTTTCTGTTGCTGCCTCGGCATCAGGTCCTGCCTCGGCCTTGTCTCTGTCGCGGCACTGGTTCTCCTGCATAGATATGAAAACGCAGTAAAACGTGCCTTTTTCTGTAAATATTATCTATATGAGTATAACTTCTAAATATATCACATTGAGTGCATGCATTGGTCCGAGTGAGTGTATATTTGGTAATTAATGCCCATAAAAGGAGTAAAAAGTGATAGTGTGTTGAGCACTTATCAATCCTCAATCATACAAGGTAACCATATAAACCTTCCATCAGCCTACGGTCCACACAATGACGCTCAACCAATAAGCATCATACTGGCTTAACATAAAACCGTTAAACATGGTCTTAAGCAAACTCCATCGATGGCAACACCTTCATTAAGAGACATAGTCCCAGCATACCATCCCTCCACCTATGGATGACAAAATAGTAATACTCAAACGGATGCCAATGTTGTTCCCAAAAAAACCTCGAATCTAAACATGCTAGGACATACCACATATCCAACCCAACCAAAGGAACTTAGGACTCCAAGAGAATCGTACTCAAATGAACGATTGTTCCAGCCACACACCTAGAAAACCTCATCTCACCCTCAAAATTTTACTACCAAACTCTTGATGATTCTTCCCAACTTACCAATAGGACAAGCAACCACCCATAACTCAACCATATCCAAAACAAGCCCACTCAAAAACACATGCTCCTAACTTCTATTACAACACCGTACCACCAAACGCATAGGAAAGATTACCACATGCCCTTATCAAGACACCACTCCAACTCGGCAACCTTCGAAACAACCATGCGGCTCAGATAACCTAAAAGGTTCTTGACACAAAAACTTAACCTTGCCAAACACATCCTCAACTAGACCCTTACCAAACATCTGATCACGTCTTACCTCCGATCAACTTAACTAAGTCAGAGCCCCACTCACAGCTCCACTATTTTACCTGGACTCGCACATAAATTTAACCAAACAACTTTTCTCGTAACTCCACAGCAATCCTGGTCCATCCCACAAAACAAACACCCTTCACAGACATCCTTACACAAGCCAAGCCACCCACTATAGCTAACATTGAACAAAACATGCAACACCAGGAGCCTACCACCTTTGTGTCGACACCCGACATCGTACTCATCTCAAAGTTAGTACCTCCAACTCAAGCTTAAACCACCACAACAAACACAACAACACACCTCAAAATTCGAGGTCTGCGTATCGCTAACTACCTTGACACCCAACTCAAAAATCTTCCCCAACCTTAACTCACTGATAAAGTCAACTATTATCCCACCTATACCACAAAAAAATCCAAACTTGTCGAACTCTTCCTTCCACTCACCCCAATACCTCTTATTTTATAACCTTACCAAGGTGTAACCACACTGATGAATCATTCACTAACATGAACCCACTGGACATAACTCTCACTACACTTTCAATAAAAGCTAGCCCAAAAGACCAAGTAACGGATATAGGTTATAAATTGTCCAGCGGTCCTCGTCACACAACTCAAACACCATCACAATCTAACTTTAGTTGAGGTAAACCCAACTTAACTCCTTATACACACAATATGTGCACTTTCAACCTTTACAGCACAACTAAAACCTAGCAAGGTCACAACAAAACCATGATTGAAACCCATGATACCACAACTCCCATACTAATATATATGTTATTGTATTCTTTCATCAAGAATTGACCCAATACTCCTCAAGGCAAAACACCCGATCGGTCACAACCCTTAACCTAACCACACGTTAGACCATACAACAGAGGACTCCATGTAGTTTTTTTTTCCACTAACCATGACGATAAACATCTCCCTTTTCTTTTAAAACAAATCCACACTCTTTAAGAAAACAAAACATCAAACAGTCTTACATCACACAACATGCCACAACCTTCTCACAACCTCCAAACTCTAACTGGAGAGAATTTGCAAAACTCAGCCTTACATTTCTTAATGACCAACTCAAAACTAACCATAACTCAGGGTATCCCCCTTGGTTTCAAATATTCACAACTCTGAGCCCAAAAGACTCATTCCTCATCCAAGACTATTCCCTATCCAAAAGGGTAACTTGCCCACAACACAACAAGCTCATGACCAAAAGAAAGCCTTTTCAACAATTTTTTTTAACAAACCTACACCCAAAAGGAACCAACCCGGCACCACTTCCATCCTCAAAGGAGATACTCGCAAGTGTGAACAAATGTATGTATGATTCCCTATATGCCCTTATCAATGCCTGTGCAAGTGCATGTAAATACAATTTCTAATGTCATGCTCGAGAATGCATGCATGCCCTACAATATCTATAGATATTTACATATATGTGCTCTTACACTATGCATGATTATTTGTTCACACTCACAAATAACATCCTTGATTCCAACAATTTCAACTACTAACTTGTTAACTATTTCCAAGTGAGGTTAGCAGCAGCCACTCATCTTTAGAAGACTGAAATACACCTGTCAAAGCCTGAATGCCCAGTGCAAACTCAATTTCTAAACTGACCTCCCCGTATAACCGGAGGCACAACTACGGGGGAAGGGGGAAGGGAAATCGCTCTTCCCTAATAGTCGTTTCACCCTCAAACTGACCATCTGTGATTATACTAGCACTAGCTCAAGTCTCACGTCTCACGTCTCAGAGGCATATTCCAAAACTTTAAACACAAATTTAAACGTATAATCAAAACATAATATCAAAACATATTAGACTTACATTCGGGCAAGATCCAAGGGAAACTTGAAGCATTTGAAAATGTATTGGCATTGGCAATGTGCAACCGTTATCCCTTTTTAACCATCATCACTCAAGTACAACCATCATGCATATATATTCAACAAGTTAACAACATAAAAAGTTTAATCACACACTTTAGCAAATTTGGCTCTGATACCACCAAATGTAACCCCCTTAGCCCGGCCTAGACGGAACCGACACTAACGGGATACACAGGGAATATCGAACCAAACCCGCGAAGGTGCGATTCGATAAACAACCTTGAAAACTGATATTCTTTTAAACTATATGCATAATTAAGTTCCTATGTGTGTCGAAGTCATGCATCACGAAAATGGAAACATTCGATTCACAATTGATCATTCAACTCACATATAAAACATAAGGACCAAAACGCAAATAACTTTAATTCCTATAATAAACTGGAACTTCAATCTACCAAGGTTGAATTAAACGTGTACAGAACACACACATTAAAATCCAGATCAATCGGATCATTATAACTTCATCAATTTCACGTTTCAATGATTGGGGACCTAATTGTAAAGCTCACAAAACATAGGGACTAAAACCAACATTAATTTTCCAATACGAATTTAAGTGAACATCATGCATCAAGGGGATATTACAACTCAAAATTTTATTCATAGCATCCATATTCGATTGCGGGAGTTTATTCGACCTAACATAAGCTTCCTACACTTATAATTCTTCCTTTTTGGTCATGGGTATCAATACCATCAAGCATGGTATCGATACCATGGCATAGTTGTGGCTAATTAAGCCTTTGAAAGCCAAGGGTATCGATACCTCCTTCGGTGGTATCGATACCTTGGTGTCCAGTGAGGTAATGGCATTGAACCATGGTTCGATGCCGCCCCAAAATTGCCTTGGGGTATCGATACCACTAGAGGGTGTTTCGATACCCCCTGTCCAGAATCACTAATTAGGCAATTTTGGTTGGTTCAAACCCCATCTAAACACATCCATTGATCACCCTTAAATATATGCATGCTCCCTAAGCATAAAGGACAATTTTAAGCACACATTTACCAACATCTAAGACCCCAAAATTATCTATAGGCATGCACCCTATGTTATGATTAAAAATAAGAAACATATACGCATGATCATATTTCAAACAATCCAAAACATTACCACAATCATTCTGATGGAGGCTAGAAAGTCTTGCTTTTATGAAGAAGCATTCGTCCTTCCACCTTTTGTCAGATTGAAGTATTTAAGATGTCGAACCCACAGGGATTGGCTTTACTTACGCAATTTATTCTTCCTGCACAATGGAAAATTAAAGACACAAATAATTGAGTTGGATTATAACTAAGGAAACTAATTAAAGCAATAAAGATAAGTGATCAAAAAATCAATGATGGAAAAGTGGGGTAGGTTAGACTGCTTCGTAGTGTGGGTTCAATTGACTTGTTTCTGTCCAATGCAATCGTACATTACTGTCTCGCTAGTACTGCAGATTACTACCGTGGCAGCAACGATACTTGTCCGCCGTGGCAATCCCTTGCTCGTGGGTGGACTTTACCAAAGTTCGACAAAGTATCCTTGAATGACTCCGCTTATCCCTAAGTTGAAGTACTGTTGATGACTAGTCCTTGATGATACCTCCCGGCGTGAACCAATTATACTCACCAACCAATCTCACACTTCTTTTAGCCGCTGAAACTCTTAACCTATCCCTAGGCCGAGTTAGTATTTCGCAATTGAAACACCGTACTTACCCCTTTCGTGAATCTAACTCTCCCGAGCTTAGATAAATGGATTACTCACAAACTTCTCTCCCGAGCTTGAATGCAAGAACAAGGAATAACAAAGGATAAGCAAACCTTGATATTTTATTGCATTGAAACAAGAAAGCAAAGTACAATTTTCTTCCACAACTACTCCACAATCTAACCTAAACCCCAAGGGGGCGATGGAGGAGTTTAGGGTTTTCTATGAACACTTGATTTCGAGATATCTCCTCTCTACATAGGCTATGGTTTATATAGGCTTGGCCTAGGGCAAACCTTTCCTAAGTAGGAATACTACATGGACTAGAATTACAATAATTTCCATAAATAAAATATTTCCAAGTTTATCCCTATAAGGATTCTTTTCCCACGTGGCCTTTGACCTTGACTTTATGTGTGTTCCTTAGCTCCGATTTCTATGCCTCTTGTCTTAAAACGTCCATCTTATTTTTCTCTTCAGATCGCCTATCATATCAATATTTGCACTTCGGGCGCTGCCGAGGCATCAAAGTGCTGCCGAGGCAGTAAACTGCTACCGGGGCATTAAAGTGCTGCTGAGGCAGTAAACTGCTGCTGGGGTATCAAAATGCTGCTGAGGCAGTAAACTGCTACCGGGGCATCAAAGTGCTGCCGAGGCATTAAACTGAGCTGAGGCATCAAAGTGCTGCCGAGGCATTAAAGTGCTGCCGAGGCAGATGCTTATCTGCATTTCAGCTTCAGCGTCCAGCATCCATCATGCTATCTAACATTACCTATGTGGTAGTTTCCTGTCTAAGAGAATAAACCATTAATCGTACATGTTTTATGCCAAATAATAGATAAATTCATGAATTATGTATTAGGATGCTGAAATATGGAAATAAGCAGAATTATCCAATATTGCCATTAAATATGTCCTTTATTAGCAATAATCGAGTGGGAAATTGGTATAAAGAATAGGACTTTTAGGCACTCATCACACCCCCAAACTCGAACTATTGCTTGTCCTCAAGCAATACAAAAGATAGATTTTTAAGTAAGGAATTTTAAAGTAATATACCGTCCTACCTGCCGCGGCAGAATTCCTTTCTTGACTCGGCCTCTTCTAGGTTCTAGGAATTCCTCGGAACTGTACTACGAGTCTTGGTGAGTGTGTGCGTAGCTGTGTCAAAGTTGATTATATAGGTTGTAATCCTTTTTCTAGCTCAAGACTTCCGACTAAAATTTTTCTTCAATTATTTTTCTTTCCTTTTCCCCTGTTTGGTATATAAATATATATTGCTATATACTTATACTGCTTGAGCCAGTTTTTGGGCACCTCAAGTGTTAACTACTCTTACTAGAGCCAATTTCGGGCACCTCTAGTAAGTGGGAAAAAGGTTGAGTCATAGAGCCAGTGATGGGCACCTCTAAGAACTATACTAGAGCCGGTGATAGGCACCTCTAGTTAAAATCTAAGCCTTTTTTATTTTAACATATTTCCTTTATTTCGGGTTGCCACCAGTTCGAGTTCATTCGGTTCGATTGAAAATTGGTTTGAGTCCATTCAATTCGGTTGAAAATCTATTTGGATCCATTTTTTGTTCAACTTGAATTCAGATTGGTTTCGGTTTTAGTTCAATTCGTTTCAGATTTTGGATCAAATTTAGCTCACACATTTGGATCAATTTTGGGTCTCGGTTTGAATAAATAGGTTCGATTTTAGGCACTCATCATATGTCGAAATGGGCTTTATAGTGAACCCGTTCGAATTTTAACCGATTAAAAAGCATAAAATTTGAGATTAAGCTGTATAATTAGGTTGAAAAGCCCATAATTAAATATTTGAACCCATAAAATTTGATTAAATATCATTTTCGATCGTTTTGTAGGGTTCAGAGCGTGCATGTCTAAATGGGCTTTAGAGTGAGGCGGTTCGAATTTTAACCGAGTAAAAAGATCAAAATTTTGAAATTAAGTTGTATAATTAGGTTCAAAAGCCCATAATTAAATATTTGAACCTTAAAATTTGATTTAAAATCATTTTCAATCGTTTAGTAGGGTTCAGAGCGTGCATGTCTAAATGGGCTTTAGTGTGAACCTGTTCGAATTTTAACCGAGTAAAAAGCTAAAAATTTTGAAATTAAGCTGTATTATTAGTTTCAAAACCCATAATTAAATATGTGAACCCATAAAATTTGATTAAACATCATTTTTGATCGTTTTAAAGTGTTCAGAGCGTGCTTGTCTAAATGGGCTTTATAGTGAACCCGTTCGAATTTTAACTGAGTAAAAAGCTCAAAATTTTGAAATTAAGCTGTATAATTAAGTTCAAAAGCCTATAACTAAATATTTGAACCCATAAAATTTGTTAAACATCATTTTCGATCGTTTTGTAGGGTTCAGAGCCTACATGTCTAAATGGACTTCAGAGTTAACCCGTTCAAATTTTAACCGAGTAAAAAGCTCAAAATTTTGAAATTAAATTGTATAATTAGGTTCAAAAGCCCATAATTAAGTAATTGAACCCATAAATGTAACATCCGGTTTTGGGGTTAGTAGTTTGAGTATTAGTTGAGGAAATTCGATTCGGGTCGAATCAGATTCCTAGGGTTCGTTATTCTGGGAAAAAAATAAAATAATAATATTTTAATCGGATAAGTAATAATTTTGTGAAATGGTTTTAAAAATATTAAAATGGTATTTTAAAGTTAAAGGAATATTATTTGAGCCTTAATTTGATTTTTAATTGGGCTTAATTTTGTGCTAGTGACTAAATTGTAATTTTTGGAAAAGTTTTGGGGATCTAATTAGTAATTTTCGAAAATGTGGATTTTAGTGACTAAATTGGAAAGTAAGCAATACTTAGAATCCTTAGAGGGCCATAAATCCAATTTATTTTTAATTAATGATTTATCCACCAAAATTATTTTTAAATTGTTTTATTTAGATGATAATTCCATTTTCTTTTGTAACTTCCCATTTTCCCATCTTTTCTCTCAAGATTTTCTCTCATTTTCTCTCCATCTTCTTCTCTAAATTTCTTCAATTTCTTGCTGATTTCTTTATCATTTTCTACAAGATTTATTTCATTTTACTCATCGTTTCATTCTCTACAAAACCTACTCATCAATTTTTGCAAAATCAACATCATTTTCAAGGAAATCAAGGAAGGTTTTTTCATCTTTTTGGAGGAGCAAATCTCAAAGGTAATATTCTGATTTTTAATCTTTTTCTAAGGTTCTTTATTGAAGTTCCCAAGTATTGGCTTGCTCATCAACTATTGCTATTTTATTTTGTGTTTTTAATTCAAGATCTATGAGTTTTATGATGGATTTTGTGAAATCTTTTGAGATCTAAATTGATGCTGGATTTAGGTAGATTTAATTATGATATTAGGTCAATTAAATGATTGATTGAGTCTTGAAATGAGTTAACAATAAATTAATCCCAGAATAAGGATGGTTTGGTTAACAATAAATTAATCCCGGATTTTGGTTGATTTAATTATGATATTAGGTCAATTTAGGCTGTTTTAGGTGTTCTTTTGTTTCTGGAGGTATAAGGATGGTTTGGAAGTATTTTTGGTTCATAATTGAGGTGGATTAGATGTTAGATTCATTAGGTTTTGGGCTGATGTTGTTTCGGATGCGTTTCGGCTTAGTTTTCGGTCTTTTCGGCAAGGTTTTCGATAGTTTTGTGAGGGTTAAATGTGGTTGCTGCTTTGAGCATGTTGTGATGTGAATTTGCTCTACTTTTAATGTTGTAGAGGTAGTGCAAGAATGTGCATAATGGCTGGTGCGTTGGCGTTGCCATCGGAGCATCGGCGAGGGCTCGTTTCGCTTGTCGGTGAGTGGTTTTGGATTTAAAGTGAATCGCATTGGTTCGGTTTTGTTTTGCGTACTATGGAATAGTGTGAAAAACTTTCCATAGTTCAAGAGTAAGTGTTTTAAATGATGTTGATGCATTACCTCGATTTTCGGTTATTTTTGGTAATGGCATATATGTGAACAATGATTCAATATGATTTTGGAATTGCATATATTTGATTTTGAAATGATGCATGCATGTGTTAATTGCTGAAAATGCATGGTTTATTAAGGTATTCATGGTTTATGTAAGCATGAAAAAGAATTTGGATTATGATGAGGTTATTTGCCTATGTTGATAAAGCTGTTGAGCATGATTTCTAGTTCACATGATGAACATTTAATGAGTGCATTATGAGCAGGAAGTTAACATGCATGATTGGAATTGATATTGGCTTAGTGACACCAACCTTAGATTTGAATACAAATGACATGTCATTAGGATTGAGTGCACTATAAAATAATGAGAATAATGATGATGCCTACACGTAAACAAGGGTGACTTTGTGTCCGAACGTGCGTGTAGAGTTTGCCTACACATAAACAAGGGTGACTTTGTGTCCGACCATGCGTCTAGAGCTTGCCTATATGTAAACAAGGGTGACTTTGTGTCCGACCGTGCATATAGTTGACCCATGCGTAAACAAGGGTGACTTTGTGTCCGACCGTGCGTAGTGGGGGTAACATGTATACAAGGGTGACTGTGTGTCCGACCGATGCATGTTGAGACAAAGTGTCTCCAATTATGGAAAAAGGAATCCGTGTATTCGGTGAACTAAAAGTTCATATTAAGTGATCACTAGAAAGCCAATATGCATATATGAAATAGAATGATTTATTTGTGCATGATACATGAAATGTTTTGACATTGTTGATAAGCAGGTTTTGGTTTTACATATTTCAAATAAGCATGAAGAATGCAAGTATGACTTTATAAATGATTTTGAACTTGTTAGAGCTTCCTCACTAAGCATGTTGTGCTTAAGCTCTCTCTTTTCATACTTGCAGAGAAATAGTGATATTCGAGGCTACGTTCGGAGCAAGGGAACCAAGGGGAAGAGTTGTCTCAATTTTTGGTATGTTTTGGCAAATAATTTGGGCTTGGCAATGTGTAAATCAAACCCATGTGAAGTGTGTGATTTTTGCTTTGGTTAATGTTGTAATAAGACCTATAATGTTTTGGATTGTTTATTGATGGACTATGGTGTTGTTCGGATCATTGAGACATGTACATGAATGAACGTTTTTGATTTTAATAATATTTTAGGAAGCATGCCTATAGTTTGTATGAAGTCTTGATGACGATAATTGTGTGCTTTAAATTGTTCTTTATGTTTAGGAATTATGCATATAGAAGATGGTGATTACTGGCTGTGTCTTGAGTCGGTTCAATTCACTTGGTGTGACAGAATTTTTATGTTCCAGGCACAAAGTTTCGAAACCTTAGGGAAGGTTTCGAAACCTTTGTCAAATAGTTTCGAAACCTTCAGGAAGGTTTCGAAACCTTGCGGGCAATTTTGATTCTGGACCCTTACTGGACGCGAAAAGTTTCGAAACCTTCGGGGAAGTTTCGAAACATTTTACATAAAGTTCCAAAACCTCTGAGAAAGGTTTCGAAACCTTTGGCTGCCAGGAAATGGAAGTTGCTGGAAATTGCGTTTTAGTCCCGAATATCCTCCTTTGTTCAATTAGGGTATCTACAGATTTTATTTTGAGCTGAAATTTCATGTGGATGCATAAAGTTGATTAAATTTCAAGATGGATAACTTAATTTTGACGAAGTCCTTATAATTTGTAAGATTTACATTTTGGTCCCTGGATTAATGAAACTTGTAATTGATGATGTTAGAATGCTCCGTTTGACTTGAGATTTACCTTAAGGGATACTTGTATGCTTAATTACACTTTGATGGAAAGAATTTTTAATTTGTCATTAGTACGTAAAAGTTTTACGTTTTAGTCCTTAATTTACTTAAGTGTTTAATCGAATGCTTGTATGTGATTGGATTGTTTTCATTAATGCTTTGTATGAGATCAAGACTTTTAGGAACATAATTAATTATGCATCTAGATAAAAAAAATAATATCGGTTTTCAGGGTTGTTTATCGAATTGGACCTTAATGGGTTTAGTTCGATATTCCCCGTGTGACCCGTTAGTGCCGGTTCTGTCCAGGTCGGGCTAAGGGGGTTACAATAAAATTTGATTAAATATCATTTTCGATCATTTTGTAGGGTTCAGAGCATGCATGTCTAAATGGGCTTTAGAGTGAACCTGTTCAAATTTTAACCGATTAAAAAGCCTAAAATTTGAGATTAAGCTGTATAATTAGGTTGAAAAGCCCATAATTAAATATTTAAACCCATAAAATTTGATTAAATATCATTTTCGATCGTTTTGTAGGGTTCAGAGAGTGCATGTCTAAATGGGCTTTAGAGTGAAGCGGTTCGAATTTTAACCGAGTAAAAAGATCAAAATTTTGAAATTAAGTTGTATAATTAGGTTCAAAAGCCCATAATTAAATATTTGAACCCATAAAATTTGATTAAAAATCATTTTTAATCGTTTTGTAGGGTTCAGAGCGTGCATGTCTAAATGGGCTTTAGTGTGAACCTGTTCGAATTTTAATCGAGTAAAAAGCTCAAAATTTTGAAATTAAGCAGTATTATCAGTTTCAAAAGCCCATAATTGAATATGTGAACCCATAAAATTTGATTAAACATCATTTTTTATCGTTTTGAAGGGTTCAGAGCGTGCATGTCTAAATGGGCTTTATAGTGAACCCGTTCGAATTTTAACTGAGTAAAATGCTCAAAATTTTGAAATTAAGCTGTATAATTAAGTTCAAAAGCCCATAATTAAATATTTGAACCCATAAAATTTGTTAAAAATCATTTTCGATCGTTTTGTAGGGTTCAGAGCATGCATGTCTAAATGGGCTTTAGAGTGAATCCGTTCCAATTTTAACCGATTAAAAAGCTAAAAATTTTGAAATTAAGTTGTATAATTAGGTTCAAAATCCATAATTAAGTATTTGAACCCATAAAATTTGATTAAATATCATTTTCGATCGTTTTGTAGGGTTTAGAGCGTGCATGTATAAATGGGCTTTATAGTGAACCCGTTCGAATTTTAACCGTGTAAAAAGGTTAAAATTTTGAAATTATGTTGTATTATTTGGTTCAAAATCCCATAATTAAATATTTGAACGCATAAAATTTGATTAAACATCATTTCCGATCGTTTTATAAGATTTAGAGCATGCATGTCTAAATGGGCTTTAGAGCGTGCATGTCTAAATATTTGAACCCATAAAATTTTTATAAACATCATTTTCGATCATTTTTAGGGTTTAGAGCGTGCATGTCTAAATGGGCTTTATAGTGAACCCGTTTGAATTTTAACGGAGTAAAAAGCTCAAAATTTTGAAATTAAGCTGTATAATTGGGTTCAAAAGCCCATAATTAAATATTTGAACCCATAAAATTTTTATAAAAATCATTTTCGATCGTTTTGTAGGGTTTAGAGCGTGCATGTCTAAATGGGCTTTAGAGTGAACTCGTTCGAATTTTAACCAAGTAAAAAGCTCGAAATTTTGAAATTAAGCTGTATAATTAGGTTCAAAAGCCCATAATTAAATATTTTAACCCATAAAATTTGATGAAACATCATTTTCGATCGTTTTGTAGGGTTCAGAGCGTGCATGTCTAAATGGGCTTTAGAGTGAACCGGTTCGAATATTAACCAAGTAAAAAGCTCAAAATTTTAAAATTAAGTTGTATAATTAGGTTCAAAAGCCCATAATTAAATATTTGAACCCATAAAATTTGATGAAACATCATTTTCGATCGTTTTGTAGGGTTAAGAGCCTGCATTTCTAAATGGGCTTTAGAGTGAACCGGTTCGAATTTTAACCAAGTAAAAAGCTCAAAATTTTAAAATTAAGTTGTATAATTAGGTTCAAAAGCTCATAATTAAATATTTGAACCCATAAAATTTGATGAAACATCATTTTCGATCGTTTTGTAGGGTTAAGGGCCTGCATGTCTAAATGGACTTTAGAATCAACCCGTTCGAATTTTAAAAGAGTAAAAAGCTCAAAATTTTGAAATTAAGCTGTATTATTAGGTTCAAAAGCCCATTTTTAAATATTTGAAACCATAAAATTTGATGAAACATCATTTTCGATCGTTTTGAAGGGTTCAGATCGTGCATGTCTAAATAGGCTTTATAGTGAACCCGTTCGAATTTTAACCGAGTAAAAAGCTCAAAATTTTGAAATTAAGCTGTATAATTAGGTTCAAAAACCCATAATTAAATATTTTAACCCATAAAATTTGATGAAACATCATTTTCGATCGTTTTGTAGGGTTCAGAGCGTGCATGTCTAAATAGGCTTTAGAGGCAACCGGTTCGAATTTTAACCGAGTAAAAAGCTCAAAATTTTGAAATTAAGTTGTATATTTAGGTTCAAAAGCCCATAATTAAATATTTGAACCCATAAAATTTGATTAAACATCATTTTCGATCGTTTTGTAGGGTTTAGAGCGTGCATGTCTAAATGTGCTTTAAAGTGAACCTGTTCGAATTTTAACCAAGTAAAAAGCACAAAATTTTGAAATTAAGCTGTATTATTAGGTTAAAAAGCAATAATTAAGTATTTGAACCCATAAAATTTGATTAAATATCATTTTTTATCGTTTTGTAGGGTTCAGAGTGTGCATGTATAAATGGGTTTTATAGTGAACTCGTTCAAATTTTAACCGTGTAAAAAGCTCAAAATTTTGAAATTAAGCTGTATTATCAGGTTCAAAAGCCCATAATTAAATATTTTAACCCATAAAATTTGATGAAACATCATTTTCGATCGTTTTGTAGGGTTCAGAGCGTCCATGTATAAATAGGCTTTATAGTGAACCCGTTCTAATTTTAACCATGTAAAAAGCTCAAAATTTTGAAATTAAACTGTATTATCAGGTTCAAAAGCGCATAATTAAATATTTGAACCCATCAAATTTGATTAAACATCATTTTCGACCGATTTACATGGTTTAGAGCGTGCATGTCTAAATGGGCTTTATAGTGAACCCGTTAGAATTTTAACCGAGTAAATAACACAAAATTTTGAAAATGAGCTGTATAATTAGGTTCAAAAGCCCATAATTAAGTATTTTATCCCATAAAATTTGATTAAATATCATTTTCGATCGTTTTGTACGGTTCAGAGCGTGTATGTCTAAATGAGCTTTATAGTGAACCCGTTATAATTTTAAACGAGGAAAAAGCACAAAATTTGAGATTAAGCTATATAATTAGGTTCAAAAGCCCATAATTAACTATTTTTATTGTCGCGTGTCAAAAGTGCGCGTTTAGTACAAGTGGACACATCGAAAGTAATAAGTGATAAGTATTTATCGGATTATCGTCTCCACAGGGATTGGTAGACTTAATATGTCTTCTTCGTCTTCTTGTTCTGTAGAAAGAAATAAAAAAAAACAAGTGATTGAGTTTGGGTAAACTAAACTAAAATAACTAAGTAAAAGTAAAGAGAATTGAATATTAGAGAGAGATAGGTCAGGATCCAGTTGCGTTGTATTGTGGATTTGATTGACTTGTCTCTGCCCAATGCAATCGTATATCTCTGCCTCGGCAACACTGCAGATTACTGCCTCGGCATCGATAATACTGTCCGCCGCGGCAATCCCTTGCTCGTGGGTGGACTTTACCACAGTTCGGCAAAGTGTCCTTGGATGACTCCGCTTATCCATAAGTCGAAGTACTGTTGATGACTAGTCCTTGATGATACCTCCCGACGTGAACCAATTATACTCACCAACCAATCTCACACTTCTTTTACCCGCTGAAACTCTTAACCTATCCCTAGGCCGAGTTAGTATTTCGCGATTGAAACACCGTATTTACCCCTTTCGTGAATCTAACTCTCCCGAGTCTAGATAAATGGATTACTCACAAACTTCCCTCTCGGGCTTGAATGCAAGAACAAGGAATAACAAAGGATAAGGAAACCTTGATAATTTTATTGCATTGAAACAAAGACAAAATACAATCTCCTCTCACAAATACTAACAACCTTCACTTAAACCCGAAAGAAGCTTAGAACATAATTGAGAGAAAGAAAACAAGTTATGAGTCGGCTCTCTCTCCCTAGGTATTTCGTGTCTTACAATGGAGACGGCTAGGTCTTTAGATAGGCTAGACCTAGGGCAAACCTTTCCTAAGTAGAATACAACTTGGAGTAGGGAACAAGTCATGTACATAATTAAAATATTTCCAAGTTTAATTCAGCTAAGGGGGCTTTCCCGCGTGGCCTTGTCTTGGGCTTTTTCTCATGCTAGCCAGCTCCGATCCATGTGCTTTAAGTCCAGAAACATCCCTTGGATTTTTATCTTACAATCGCCTATAGTCTTGCTTCCTGGCTCTCAGCTGCTACCTCGGCATCAGGTCCTGCCTCGGCCTTGTCGCTACCGCGGTACTGGTTCTCCTGCACAGATATGAAAATGCAGTAAAACGTGCCTTTTTTATAAATATTATCTCTATAAGCATAACTTCTAAATATATCACATTAAGTACATGCATTGGTCCAAGTGTGTGTAAATTCGGTGATTAATGCCAACAAAAGGTGTAAAAATTGATAGTGAGTTAAGCACTTATCACACCCCCAAACTCGAACTTTTGCTTGTCCTCAAGCAATGCAAACCATCAATTTTCCAAGCTCTACTCTCTCTTGGTCTTAAATGTCCATCTATTCTCCCCACCATAACTAGGCCTATTCTTAAGCCTTAACTTTTCGGCTACCCAAGGGTTTACCTAGAAACAAACTATAAGAATTGTGAGTGTGTGTGTTTTTGTGGACAAGTTTGATTAAAGGCTTTCTTAGATAAACTCTAAGTTCAAGACAAGTAGAATTTGGTTAAGTGTTCTCTTCTTTTCTAAGCAACCAATCCTTGAGCCAATTTCGGGCACCTCCAGGATTGTGTTTTTCCCTTCACTAAATTCCTTCTTTCTTTTTAATATTCCTTAAAACATACTAGAGCCAATTTCGGGCACCTCTAGCATGAAGAAGAGTTCTTTCTAGAGCTGGTGATAGGCACCTCTAGTTACCTTCCCAAAAATCTAAGTCTTTATCACCTAAGTTCATTAAAAGAATTCCTCTAATCCAACAAGTCCCAAAAGTGTTTAAAGTTCTTCCTATAGTAAGCTTCTAAGTTTTCATCCTTAAGTATCTTAAGGTTAAACCTTCTTAACAGGACCAAATCATGGTAAGGAGAAAGATTTCTATAGCCTTAAAGAATAAACTAAGGCAATACTGATGATAAGCAGTGCAAAAGTGAAGGCAATTAATTCACGTAAGGTGGGGAGCATGAAAATTAAAAAAAAAATCACTGGAATACTCCCTTTTTTGGCAAGGCCTCGGCAGTAGATTGCTACCTTGGTAGTGAATCTGCACCCCCAAACTCAAACCAAGCATTGTCCTCAATGCTTTATATTTGAAGATAAGAGCGGGCAACAAAATATGAAAAGAATAAGCAGCATAGAAAGCAAACAACAATTAATATTGAATTATATGAACAAAATTATTAAAGAGACTCCGAAGAGCTGCTTGTAACAATTTTTCTCCTTGGCCTTGTTGTTGATTGCTTTGTTCTTGGTGAGGGCGATGGTTGAGCTTTTGCTTGCCGGGGCGGTCGGACTCTTTTGGGTGGTGTCCGTTGCATTGGGGCCTCCACTTTGTCTTTGTGCTAAGAAAAACAAAAGAAAATCAACAAGTAAATATTAAATGTCTTAAAATAAAAGCGAATTAAAACTATTCCTAGAAATTGCGGAAAAGAACGAAATAGAAGGTCGCGTCATTAATTCTCCATAGGGGGGGCGCAAAGGCATCTTCTAAGGTGATGGTCTCCATAGTATTTATGTCATGTGGCCCAGAATTGTGCTTCAAGCGTTGTCCATTCACTTTGAATTCATGTCCATCCTTTAGTTATTTGATCGTTACTGCTCCATGTGGGTAAACTCGAGCGACTTCAAATGGCCTTACCATCTGGAGTTGAGTTTTCCTGAAAACAGTTTAAGCCTGGAGTTGAAAAGGAGAACGTGCTGCCCCGGCAGGAACTGCCTCGGCAGTAACCTACGGTCGTGCTATCTTTTCGTTTTCTCTTTGTAGATCTTGGCATTCTCATAGGCTGTTGTTCGGAATTCTTCTATCTCATTGAGGTCTAGCAATCTTTTCTATCCGACTTTTTCCCAATCCATATTTAAGTTCTTTTCTGCCCAGTATGCTTTATGCTCGATTTCTACAGGAAAGTGACAAGCTTTCCCAAATACAAGCTTATATGGAGATGTTCCCAATGGGGTTTTGAAAGCTGTCTTGTAGGCCCATAAAGCATCATCGAGGCGATAAGACCAATCCTTTCTAGATGGATTTACCACCTTTTCAAGGATCTGTTTTAGTTCCTTGTTGGATATTTCAGCTTGCCCATTTGTCTGTGGATGATATGCCATAGCGAGCCTGTGGGTGATGCCGAGTTTCTTTAGTGCCGCGACAATGAGTCTATTATCAAAGTGTTTACCTTTATCACTTATTATTGCTCTAGGGATTCCAAATCTTGTAAAAATATTTTTCTTGAGAAATTTTTAAACTGTCTTGGAATCATTGTGAGGTGTGGCGATTGCTTCGTCCCACTTTGATACGTAATCCACTGCCACTAAGATATAAAGATTGCCTTGGGATGATGGGAAGGGTCCCATGAAATCTATGCCCCAAACATCAAACAGTTCCACTTCCAGTATGGGTTGTAATGACATCTCATGTCGTCTTGAAATATTGCCTGTGCGTTGGCATCGGTCACAATTCTTGTAATAGTCGTGGGCATCCTTGTAGAGTGTAGGCCAGTAGAGGCCAGATTGCAGTACCTTTGCTTCTGTTCTGTTTCCTCCAAAATGTTCGCCGCAAGGTGTATCATGACAGTGCTGGAGTACTGCTTTCTGTTCTTCTTCTGGCACACATCTTCTTATAACTTGATCTGCACAATGTTTAAACAAAAGAGGGTCTTCCCAGAAATAATGCTTTGCATTATGCTGAAACCTCTTCTTTTCGTTATGGTTAAGGTTATAAGGGATAATACCACTAACTAAATAATTAAGAAGATCAGCATACCAGGGGGTGGATGTTACTGCAGCAAGGTCTTCTGTTAATGCTGCAGAGATGTATTCAGACAATGCCGCGGCAGCACGGTTGTATACTGCTGTGGCCTCTGTCTCGGCAGTATCCCTTGCAGTTGTAACAATTTGCAATATCTTTTCATCTGGGAATTCATCTTGTATTTCTTCAAGTGATTGGGTATTGTCTTTGTTCTCCAGTCTAGAAAGATGGTCAGCCACTTGGTTTTCTGTACCTTTGCGATCTTTGATTTCAACATCAAATTCTTGTAGTAGAAGGATCCATCTAATCAGTCTAGGCTTGGCATCCTTCTTTGAGAAGAGGTATTTAATTGCCGAATGATCAGTGTGGACAGTAACCTTTGTTCCGATAAGATATGATCGGAACTTGTCAAAAGCAAATACCACTGCTAGTAATTCTTTCTCTGTTGTGGTGTAATTGATTTGGGCATCATTGAGCGTTTTACTAGCATAGTAGATCACATAGAACAAGTTATTCTTTCTCTGCCCGAGTGCTGCCCCGACAGCATGATCACTAGCGTCACACATCAATTCAAATGGCAAGGACCAATATGGTGGGATCACTATTGGTGCAGTGATTAGCTTCTCCTTGAGAGTTTTGAATGCTTCAGTGCATTCCTCATTGAATTCGAATTTCCTATCTTGTGAGCAAGTTGCAAAGAGGTTCAGAAATTTTGGAAAAATTCAAAATAAACCTTCTATAAAAACCTGCATGGCCCAAGAAGCTTCGAACTCCTTTCACAGAAATTGGTGGAGGTAAATTCTTTATCACATCGATCTTGGCTTTATCCACTTCGATTCCTTGTGATGATATTTTATGGCCCAATATGATGCCTTCATTTACCATAAAATGACATTTTTCCCAGTTTAAGACTAGATTGGATTCCTCGCATCTTTGCAGCACTTTTTCTAGATTGCCGAGGCAATGATCAAAGCTATCTCCAAAGACTGAAAAATCATCCATGAATATCTCTAGGAAGTCATCTATCATGTCAGAAAAAATCGCCATCATGCATCTCTGGAAGGTTGTCGGGGCATTGCAAAGGCCGAACGACATCCTTCTAAATGCATAAGTTCCATATGGGCAAGTGAAAGTGGTTTTTGCCTGGTCTTCTAAATCAATGGCAATTTGATTGTATCCTGAATAATCATCAAGAAAATAGTAATAGGGTTTACCAACAAGTCTATCAAGCATTTCATCAATAAAGGGTAAAGGGAAGTGATCCTTCTTCGTTGCCTTATTCAACTTGCGATAATCCATACAAACCCTCTAGCCGGTCACAGTCATGGTTGGGATTAGTTCGTTGTTCTCGTTGGTTATGACAGTCATACCACCTTTCTTAGGTACACATTGTACCGGGCTTACCCATGCACTGTCAGAGATGGGATAGATAATTCCTGCATCAAGCCACTTGATTATTTCCTTTCGTACTACCTCCTTCATAGCGTGGTTAAGTCTCCTCTGAGCTTCAACAGTGGGCTTATGGTCTTCTTCTAAAAGAATTTTATGCATGCATACCGCTGGGCTTATTCCCTTTAAATCATCTATTAACCACCCAATGGCCTTTTTGTGCTACCGCAGCATCGCTATTAGGGTTTATTCCTATTCTGGCAGCAACTTAGAAGAAATAATTACAGGCATCGTGTGGTTATTTCCCAAATAAGCATATTTTAGTTTTTCCGGTAGGGGTTTTAATTCTGTGACCATTGGTTCTTTATTTACAGATTTTTCATTCTTACTTTTATAGTCTAATGGTTCGAAGTACTTACCTGGAAGATGTGTTGTCCAGTTAACTTCCTCCTTCTCGGCTATTTCAACACTGTTCAAAGTACTGCTGTAGCAGTCATCCATATCAATGCCGAGGCATACCTTTGATGTGTCATGAAGATCACTGCCGAGGCAGTTGTTGCTAAGACAAGGTATTGTATGATCTTCATTTGCGTCATGTAGCATCTGACATTCTTCTTCCAGCTCATCATGCCTTTTCATCAGTTGAAACACATTTAGTTTGACTTCTTGATCATTACTTCTCATTGTCAATTCTCCTTTTTCCACGTTAATTAATGTGCGTCCGGTTGCAAGGAAAGGTCTCCCCAGTATGATCGGTGCATTATCATCTGCTTCACAATCAAGGACAAGAAAGTCAGTAGGAAAAATAAACTTATCGACTCTTACCAGGATGCCCTTGATTTTGCCTTCGGGTTGCACATAGGATCGATCCTCTAGTTGGAGCATAACTGTTGTAGGTTTCACCCTTCCTATTCCAAGCTTTTGAAAGACAGATTTGGGCATTAGATTGATGCTTGCTCCAAGGTCGCACAGGGCCTTACCTTCATAATTTTTACCTATCGCACAAGGTATGATAAAGCAACCAGGATCCTTCAACTTCGGTGGAATGCGATTGTGTAGCATTGTCATGCATCCCTCAGTAGCAGCCACTGTTTCAAACTCACCTATTCGTTTCCTCTTGGACACCATGTCTTTTAAGAACTTGGCGTAATTAGGCATTTGTTCAATTGCCTCTACGAATGGTGTGTTAATGTGGACTTGCATTAAGATGTCAAGGAATTTCTTGAATTGCTGGTCCTGTTTTTGCTTTTTCAACCTTTGTGGGAAAGGTGGTGGTGGTCTCATCTCATCCAGGGTTTCTTTAGTTTGAAATTTAATACCTGGGACCACTGGGGTTGTTGCTGTCTCAGCAGGCTGTTCAGGAGCTGCTGTGCTCTCTGCCGGGGCAGTGTTATCAGAATAAGTTTGCTCAACCTCTTCTTTTGTTGTATCCGCTGATTGAATTTGGCTTGCTGGGATCTTTTCCTTCAGTTGTAGACCACTCCTAGTAGTGATAGCTTTGCACTGTTCATGGCCCATTACCTTAGCAACTTCAGTATTGCTAGGTAGTCCTCCTTGTGGTCTAGTGTTTATGTTTTGAGCAAACTGCCCAACCTGGGTTTCTAGCGTTTTAATGGCCGCTTATTGATTTTGCAACCTCATCTCAGTTCTATTCATAAAAGCATGTGTCCTTTTGATGAAATTACTGTTCTCTGCCATGTATGACTCTGTCTTCATCATAAAGGCTTTAAGTGTATTCTCTAACGAACTTACCGGTTGCTGCTGCATCTACTGCTACAGCATTGGTTGCTGGACCTGCTGTTGCGGCAGACGTTGCATCGATTGCTAAAATCCTGAAGGTTGGGTGGTTGGGTTTAAGGCATTGTTTGGATTGCTCCATGATAGGTTTGGATGCCTCTTCCATGAGGGGTTGTATGTGTTGGAAATTGTTGCGTGTCAAAAGTGCACGTTTAGTGCAAGTGGACACATCGAAAGTAATAAGTGATAAGTATTTTATCGAGTTATCGTCTCCTCAGGGACAAGTATACTTAATATGCTTTCTTCACCTTCTTGTTCTGTAGAAAAGTAAAGAACACAAGTGAGTTGATTTGATTTATCTAAACTAAAATAACTAAATAAAAATAAAAGGTTGAAATAATAGAGAGAGATGGGTTAGGATCGAGTTGCGTCATATTGTGGATTTCATTGACTTGTCTCTGTCCAATGCAATCGTATATCACTGCCTCGGCAGCACTACAGTTTACTGCCTTGGCAGCGACAATACTGTCTGCCGCGGTAATCCCTTGCTCGTGGGTAGACTTTACCAAAGTTCGGCAAAGTGTCCTTGGATGACTCCGCTTATCCCTAAGTCAGAGTGCTGTTGATGACTAGTCCTTAATGATACCTCCCGGCGTGAACCAATTATACTCACAAACCAATCTCACACTTCTTTTAGCCGTTGAAACTCTTAACCTATCCCTAGGCCGAGTTAGTATTTCGCGATTGAAACACCGTACTTACCCCTTTCGTGAATCTAACTCTCCCGAGCTTAGATAAATGGATGATTCACAATATCCTCTCCCGAGCTCAGTTGTGAAAACAAGGAATAACAAAGGATAAGCAAACCTTGATAACTTTATTGCATTGAATGAAAGACAAAGTACAATCTCCTCTCACAAATACTTGACAACCTTCACCTAATCCCTAAGAAGGTTTAGAACATAATGGAGGAGAAGAAAATAAGAATAGAAATTGGCTCTCTCCCTAGGTATTCCGTGTTTTGTACATTGGGTGGCTAGGTCCTTATATAGGCTAGACCTAGGGCAAACCTTTCCTAAGTAGAATACAACTTGGAGTAGGGAACAAGTCAAGTACATAATAATAAAAATATTTCCATGTTTGATTCGGCTAAGGGGTTTTCCCGCGTGGTCTTCCTTTGGGCTCTTCCTTGTGCTAGCCAGCTCTGATCCATGAGCTTCAAGTCCAGACACGTTCCTTGGATTTTTATCTTTCCATCGCCTATAGTCTTGCTTCCTGTCTTTTTGCTGCTGCCTCGGCATCAGGTCCTGCCTCGGCCTTGTCGCTGCCGCGGCACTGGTTCTCCTGCACAGATATGAAAACGCAGTAAAACGTACCTTTTTCTATAAATATTATCTATATAAGTATAACTTCTAAATATATCGGATTAAGCACATGCATTGGTCCGAGTGGGTGTATATTTGATGATTAATGCCCATAAAAGGAGTAAAAAGTGATAGTGTGTTGAGCACTTATCACACCCCCAAACTCGAACTATTGCTTGTCCTCAAGCAATGCAAACCATCAATTTGCCGAACTAAACTCCCTCTTGGTCTTACATGTCCATCTATTCTCCCAACCATAACTAGGCCTATTCTTTAGCCTTAACCATTCGGTTACTCAAGGATTTACCTAGAAATAAACTATAGGAGAGTGTGTGTGTTTTTGTGGACAAGTTGATTAAAGGCTTTCTTAGATAAACTCTAAGTTCAAGACAAATAGACATTGGTTAAGTGCTCTCTTCTGTTTCAAACCCCAAATCTTGAGCCGGTTTCGGCACCTCAAAGACTTGTGTTTTTTTTTCACTAAAATCCTTCTTTCTTTTTAATATTCTTTAACACATACTAGAGCCAATTTCGGGCACCTCTAGCATGAAGAAGAGACTTTCTAGAGCCGGTGGTAGGCACCTCTAGTTACTTTCCAAAAATCTAAGTCTTTATCACCTAAGTTTATTAAAAGAATTCCTATAATCCCACAAGTCCCAAAAGTGTTTAAAGTTTAAAGTTCTACCTATAGTAAGCTTCTAAGTTTTCATCCTTAATCATCCTAAGATTAAACCCTCTTAACAAAACCTAAACATGGTAAGGAGAAAGATTTCTATAGCCTTAAAGAATAAACTAAGGCAATACTGATGATGAGCAGTGCAAGAGTGTAGGCAGTGAATTCAAGTAAGGCGGGGAGCATAAAAATTAAAAAAAAAATTCACTGGCATACTCCCTTTTTGGCAAGGCCGCGGTAGTAGATTGCTACCTTGGCAGTGAATCTGCACCCCCACTGAACTTGATGTGTCTAATTCATTTATCGTGACTTGGCGTCTTACTCCTCCTCGCCTAGATGTAGGAAACTGAAAGTCATTCTTTGCGAGTTTATTCAATATTTCAATAGCTTCCTCAGGTGCTTTATCCAGGAGTGTTCCGTTTGCCGAGGCATCTAACATCATCCTTGTCGGGGCATTCGTGGCATTGTAAAACATTGTCACTTGTGTCCATAGGGGAAATCCATGCAAAGGACACTTGTGCAATAGCTCCCTGTAGCGTTCCCATGCCTCGTACATTCGTCCGTCTTCTGCCTGTCGAAAAGAAGTAATTTCATTACGGATTCTATCATATAAATTAGTGGGATTAAAACGAGTAATGAAATCTCGACAAAGTTCACTCCAAGATCCAATAGATCCTGCTGGAATGCTATTTAACCAAGCTTTCGCCCTATCCCTCAGTGAATAGGGGAATAGCTTCAATCGCAAGACATGTTCATGGACTCCTTGGATTTTGAAAGAGTTGCAAATTTCCATGAAGGACTTGAGGTGTTGCCTTGCGTCTTCAGTTGCAGACCCACCAAATTGTCCAATTGTATATAACATATTGAACATAACAGGTTTTAGTTCAAAATGGGCTGCTTCAATCTCCGGTGTGACAACTCCTGGGTTTAATCCGTTTAAGTCCTCTTCCAGGAAGTCTCTGACAGTGAGCTGCCGCGGCCCAGGTGGCGGCGGAAGTCCTCCATTGTCGGCAGGTAAGTTTTGTCCTGCCGGGTGTTCTGCCATGGCTCCTTGGATCTGTCTCCTAAACCTTTGCCTTGTTCTTTCGATCTCTGGATCTAACTCGTACAAGGGGTTGGTTGGATTGGCCCTGGTCATACACCACGAAAAACAAAAGTAAAATAAAAATAAACAAGAAAATAAAGAAAACAAAATTTAGTTGTCAGTCCCCGGCAACGGCGCCAAAAACTTGTCGCATGTCAAAAGTGCGCGTTTAGTGCAAGTGGACACATCGAAAGTAATAAGTGATAAGTATTTTATCGAGTTATCGTCTCCTCAGGGACCGGTATACTTAATATGCTTTCTTCACCTTCTTGTTCTGTAGAAAAGTAAAGAACACAAGTGAGTTGATTTGATTTATCTAAACTAAAATAACTAAATAAAAATAAAAGGTTGAAATAATAGAGAGAGATGGGTTAGGATCCAGTTGCGTCGTATTGTGGATTTGATTGACTTGTCTCTGTCCAATGCAATCATATATCACTGCCTCGGCAGCACTGCAGTTTACTGCCTTGCAAGCGACAATACTGTCTGCCGCGGCAATCCCTTGCTCGTGGGTAGACTTTACCAAAGTTCGGCAAAATTTCCTTGGATGACTACGCTTATCCCTAAGTCAGAGTGCTGTTGATGACTAGTCCTTGATGATACCTCCCGGCGTGAACCAATTATACTCACCAACCAATCTCACACTTCTTTTAGCCGTTGAAACTCTTAACTTATCCCTAGACCGAGTTAGTATTTCATGATTGAAACACCGTACTTACCCCTTTCGTGAATCTAACTCTCCCGAGCTTAGATAAATGGATGATTCACAATATCCTCTCCCTAGCTCAATTGTGAAAACAAGGAATAACAAAGGATAAGCAAACCTTGATAACTTTATTGCATTGAATCAAAGACAAAGTACAATCTCCTCTCACAAATACTCGACAACCTTCACCTAATCCCTAAGAAGGTTTAGAACATAATGGAGGAGAAGAAAACAAGAATAGAAATTGGCCTTGTCGCTGCCGCGGCACTGGTTCTCCTGCACAGATATGAAAACACAGTAAAACGTGACTTTTTCTGTAAATATTATCTATATGAGTATAACTTTTAAATATATCACATTAAGCACATGCATTGGTCCGAGTGGGTGTATATTTGATGATTAATGCCCATAAAAGGAGTAAAAAGGGATAGTGTGTTGAGCACTTATCAGACATCATATTGTTGCGGTTGTAGTTTCTAACATACATACCGGTTTCTTGATTCATACAGTCAGCAGAACTGTGGTTACCTCCACATAAGTCACAATAAGAATCAATTACCTTGACCTCACGGGTATTTTGCTGTAATTGTAAGTTTTGCACCATCTTTGTAAGAGAAGCCAATTGTGCTGCCACTGAATTTGATGTGTCTAATTCATGCACCGTTGCTTGGCGTCTTACTCCTCCTCGCCTAGATGTAGGGAATTGAAAATCATTCTTCGCGATTTTGTTTAGTATTTCAATAGCTTCCTCAGGTGCTTTATCAAGGAGTGTCCCGTTTGCCGAGGCATCTAACATCATCCTTATCGGGGCATTCGTGGCATTATAACACATGGTCACTTGTGTCCATAGGGGAAATCCATGTAAAGGACACTTGTGCAGTAACTCCCTGTAGCGCTCTCATGCCTCGTACATAGGTTCATCATCTGTCTGTCGAAAAGAAGTGATTTCATTACGAATTCTATCATATAAGTTTGTAGGGTTAAAACGAGTAATAAAATCACGGCAGAGTTTACTCCAAGATCCAATAGATCCTGCTGGAATGCTATTTAACAAGGCTTTCGCCCTATCCCTCAGTGAATAGGGGAATAGCTTCAATCGCAAGACATCTTCATGGACTCCTTGGATTTTAAAATAATTGCATATCTCCATGAAGGACTTGAGGTGTTGCCTTGCATCTTCAATTACAGACCCACCAAACTGTCCAATAGTGTTAAGCATATTGAACATGACAGGTTTCAGTTCAAAGTGGGTTTCTTCTATCTCCGGTGTAACAACTCCTGGGTTTAATCCATTTAATTCCTCTTCCAGGAAGTCTCTAACAGTGAGCTGCCGCGGCCTAGGTGACGGCGGTAAAACTCCATTACCGGTAGGTAAATTTTGTCCTGCCGGGTGATCTGCCATAGCCTCTTGGATTTGTCTCCTCATGCTTAGCCTTGTTCGTTCGGTCTCTGGATCTAACTCGTATAAGGGGTTGGTTGGGTTGGCCCTGGTCATACACAAAGAAAAACAAAAGTAAAAAAATAAAAAAGGAACAATAAAATAAAGAAAACAAAATTTACTTGCCAATCCCCGGAAACGACGCCAAAAACTTGTCGCGTGTCAAAAGTGCGCGTTTAGTGCAAGTGGACACATCGAAAGTAATAAGTGATAAGTTTTAATCGAATTATCGTCTCCATAGGGATTGGTAGACTTAATGTGTCTTCTTCGTCTTCTTGTTTTATAGAAAGAAATAAAAAAAACACAAGTGATTGAGTTTGGATTAACTAAACTAAAATAACTTAGTAAAAGTAAAGAGAATTGAATATTAAAGAGAGATAGGTCAGGATCCAGTTGTGTTGTATTGTGGATTTGATTGACTTGTCTCTGCCCAATGCAATCGTATATCTCTGCCTCGGCAGCACTGCAGATTACTGCCTCGGCATCGATAATACTGTCTGTCGCGGTAATCCCTTGCTCGTGGGTGGACTTTACCAATGTTCGGCAACGTGTCCTTGGATGACTCCGCTTATCCCTAAGTTGAAGTATTGTTGATGACTAGTCCTTGATGATACCTCCCGACGTGAACCAATTATACTCACCAACCAATCTCACACTTCTTTTAGCCGCTGAAACTCTTAACCTATCCCTAGGCCGAGTTAGTATTTCGCGATTGAAACACCGTACTTATCCCTTTCGTGAATCTAACTCTCCCGAGTCTAGATAAATGGATTACTCATTGTCGTGAGTCAAAAGTGCGCGTTTAGTGCAAGCGGACACATCGCAAGTAATAAGTGATAAGTATGTTATCGAGTTATCGTCTCCTCGGGGACTGGTATACTTAATATGTTTCCTTTATCTTCTTGATCTGTAGAAAGATAAAAACACAAGTGAGTTGGTGTGATTTATTTAAACTAAAATAATTGAATAAAAATAAAGAGTCAAAATATTAGAGAGAGAGATGGGCCAGGATCCAGTTGTATTGTATTGTGGACTTGATTGACTTGTCTTTATCCAATGCAATCGCATATCCCTGCCTCGCCAGCACTGCAGTTTACTGCCTAGGCAGCGATAACGCTGTCTGCCGCGGCAATCCCTTGCTCGTGGGCAGACTTTACCAAAGTTCGGCAAAGTGTCCTTGAATGACTTCGCTTATCCCTAAGTCAGAGTGTTGTTGATGACTAGTCCTTGATGATACCTCCCGGCGTGAACCAATTATACTCACCAACCAATATCACACTTCTTTTAGCCGCTGAATCTCTTAACCTATCCCTAGGCCGAGTTAGTATTTCGCGATTGAAACACCGTACTTACCCCTTTCGTGAATCTAACTCTCCCGAGCTTAGATAAATGGATTACTCACAAACTTCCCTCCCGGGCTTGAATGCAAGAACAAGGAATAACAAAGGATAAGCAAACCTTGATAATCTTTATTGCATTGAATAAAAGACAAATTACAATCTCCTCTCACAAATACTCCACAACCTTCACCTAAACCCTATGAAGGTTTTAGAACATGATGGAGAGGAAGGAAACAAGAGTAGAAGTCGGCTCTCCCTAGGTATTTCGATCTTTGATACATTGAGTGGCTAGGTCTTTATATAGGCTAGACCTAAGGCAAACCTTTCCTAAGTAGAATACAACTTGGAGTAGGGAACAAGTCAAGTACATAATAATATTATATTTCCAAGTTTGAATTCGGCTAAGGGGGCTTTCCCGCGTGGTCTTCCTTTGGGCTTTTCCTTGTGCTAGCCAGCTCTGATTATTGGGCTTCAAGTCCAAACACGTTCCTTAGATTTTTGTCTTTCCATCGCCTATCACTTTGCTTCCTATCTTCCTACTGCTGCCTCGGCATCAGGTCCTGCCTCGGTCTTGTCTCTGCCGCGGCAATGGTTTTCCTGCACAGATATGAAAACGCAGTAAAACGTGTCTTTTTCTATAAATATTATCTATTTAAGTATAACTTCTAAATATATCACATTAAGCACATGCATTGGTTCAAGTGGGTGATTATTTGGTGATAAATACCGATAAAAGGAGTAGAAAGTGATAGTGTGTTGAGCACTTATCACACCCCCAAACTCGAACTATTGCTTGTCCTCAAGCAATGCAAACCATCAATTTGCCGAACTCTACTCTCTCTTGGTCTTACACGTCCATCTATTCTCTCCACCATAGCTAGGCCTATCTTTAAGCCTTAACCATTCGGCTACCTAAGAGTTAACTAGAAACAAACTATAGGATGTGAGTGTGTATGTTTTCGTGGACAAGTTAATTAAAGGCTTTCTTAGATAAACTCTAAGTTCAAGACAAATAGACATTGGTTGAGTCTTCTCTTCTTTTTCCAAACCCCAAATCTTGAGCCGGTTTCGGGCACCTCAAAGACTTGTTTTTTTCTTTTTACTAAAAACCTTTTTGTCTTTTCTTTTTGATATTCCTTAATACATACTAGAGCCAATTTCGGGCACCTCTAGTATGAAGAAGAGATTTTCTAGAGCCGGTGGTAGGCACCTCTAGTTACTTTTCCAAAAATCTAAGTCTTTATCACCGAGTTCATTAAAAGAATTCCTATAAGAAGAAACTTTTAACCCAAAACACTACACCATAGAAATTAAGAAAAGATCATTTTTTTAATATCCAGACACAAATTACATCTTTTTGCTTCAACAACTAAAACTTGAGACAATTAATCAATAGGGTGATGCATTTCGTTGTAAATATATGGTATATTCAACTAAGAAAACCCAGAATAAAGTTTAAAATGAGTAATTTTGAAGAGTGAAAAGGATACTCAGGTTGTTGCTTGTATGATCAGAAGAACTGAGTGAACAAAATAAAGGGTTGAGAGAGACAGATAACATCATCTTCCAAACAAAAGATTTTGTTTAGGGGTATGGGTTTAGTTCCTCCGTGCCGACATTTCCCTGGTAAAAGAGTATGGGAAGAAAATAAATATGCAAGCAAATAGAAAAAAAAATGAACATATGGAGATGCGGGGTATCGAGCGCTTTACAATCTGAGCTACATCCCTTGTTGATATATCAGTTAAAATTAAATTATAAGATTAAAATGGAAACAGTTGGTGCAGGTTTATATAAAATATTTCCAAATTAAGATCGTTTATTTTCCATTTCAACCCACCAAAATTCCCTCCATGAAACCAAAACTTTTAAATTTTTTGTTCGAAAAATCTCAAAACATTATTGAATTTTGAATTGAAATCTTCCTCCAAAATCCTCCATTACTTATGTGATTTTGTCTCTCTTCGTCTCCACCATTCCCACACTTGACTCTACCACAATCAAAGATCAAAATGGCTATTATCTCCCTCGGTGAACATGACAACAAGGAGAACATCCCTCCTTTCTCATCCAAATACCCAACTTATGCTCTAAAAATACCTTCATCTTCCTACAAAAACAAAAACAGAAGATTAAGAACGCCACATAAAGACATTACCAATCTCATATGTTCATCTCCGGTTCAATCCGATACAATGATTTCGGTTTCTTCCCAGGCTGAAAATGTGGTTGGATCAACTTGCAACAAGACTTGTTTGGTGTATAAAAGTGGCAACTTCAGATAGCTCAACCGTTAGATTTAGATCCATAATTATATTACTAGGGAGGGTGGTTCATTTGTCAACTACTCAATCTGCTTGATTGAATTGGAGGCTTCATTTGTATTTATTCCCCTTGCAAGTTGTATCAATGTCTGCCTATAAAATTATACATTGTACACAAATATTCTATAATATCTCAGAATCGAAATCTGACCTTACATATTTATACTACCGAGCAAAAATATGAGTTGATTTGATAATCCTCTTCAATGTTTTCGAATTGATAAGCGAATGCTCTACCATCTGAGTTGCATCCTCTACTGTAGGATTAGATCAGAATTTTTATTGTAAACCATGTTTCAGAACCAGTGCCTGCAGTTTTCCATATTTGCATGAATGAATGCAGAATATCCAGCACCGTGGAGTATCTGTAGCTATATCACCATAATTTTCTACCCATTGAATAAAAATTAAATATGAACCAATTAGGCAAGTAGAAAGAGTTTATGTTAAACAGTTGTCCTCCTCAAGAACAAAGACTAAATCCGATTTTCTTTCAAGACAATCTCTCCAGTTTTGAACTATTAAGGATTCTTTCTTAACTACATGTGAAACAAATATCCGAATCTCTGTGACATGCTCAAAATGTGTGTTTCATAAGTCTAAGGAGGCAAACAGAATCCAAGCCAGCAATTGTCACTCAATCTTGAAAAATAATGGAAGCTTACCAATTACCATACGTAAAGATTTGTAAGACCAACTAAAAATTATATCATATAAAATATTTCCAAATTAAGAACGTTTATTTTCCAATTCAAGCCACCAAAACTCCCTCCATGAAAACAAAAGGAGCGAAACCAGAGCCAACTGCATTTTGTAGGAAATATATATAACTCATTTGCCAAGCAATTAAAGTAAGCCAAAAACAACATATTAGGAATCTGGAAGGGAAACATGAGGCTTTTGAGAAAAAGCAACAAATATATTGAATTTTGGAACATCCAACATGGCTAATAACCCTGCAACTTTAGTTCCAAACTTCATCACCAACCAAGGAAACACAGTTTCACCTAATCCTAATTCCTAGCACTGCTTCTGATACATTTATTAAGGAATTAACGAGGGAAGAAATGAAACAAAGGCGATCAAGGGATTAGCTTATAATACTGATGAATTGTTAGTTCCAAGCCACCTATGTAAGAAAGCTATTCTGGCAGGAAACTGAATGCAAACCAGACCCACCCATTCAACAAGTTACAGATAATGTTGCCGATACTTTTGGCAAGTGAAGCAATCGGCAATATCCTAAGTTTCCCAAAGTTCCATCTACTTTCTTACTCGTTTGTTGATTCACTATTATTTTCCCCTCTAACCACATCAAGAGATGAAGCACAGATCAGTAAAGAAAGAACATGTGTAATAATGGTTTTTAGCAAAGAAAGAACAAACGTAGGTAGAAATGTGTAATACATAAAAATGGTACAAAGTATAAACTTACTCTTTTTAATATTTAAATTATTCTTTAATACCACCTGGTGGTTAACCAAAGGTCTCTCTGGTCTGATGCACATAAGACATAACAAACATCCAGCATTCTAGCAAAATGTCAAATTAAATATATCTAACTGTAACTGAGAACCAACAAAATCTAAACGTTCTTATATGTGAAAAGATACATTCTTGTCTTGAGGCCAATAACTGTTGCAACTTCATCTAGATCACTGGTGTTTACTCATCTAAATATTTTAAGTAATTTATTTCAGATTTGTAGAGTAGTAGGATCAAAATAAACAAAACAAGAGAATATATCCATCAAAACTACACAAAGAAGAGAATATCTCAGACTTCTAGAGCAGTAGGATCAGAAGTCTGACTCTTATAACTCCACAAAAACAGTATTGTTAGAATTCAGTCTACATGAAGAACAAGGAAAAGTATTTGGATAAAGCATAGGAAACAATTCAGTCTTGTCTATCAATCATCTGCTTTATTACTCTCATGGTTCAACCTATTAACCTCAAAATGGACACAACCACCAAGAAATTCAGAACTATGAAAGTAATGGCAAGAAAAATCATAAATCTTTTAACGTCCAAAACACTACACCCTAGAAATTCAGAAAATGGTAATTTTTCTCTTTTCCTAATTTTTCGAACTAGGCTCCCTAGCCTTGGTCAACGGGTCAACATAGTTGACCTGTATCGAACTAAGGTTCGATACCCCTGTTCCGATACCCTTCTATAGGGAGTATCGATACCCCTAGTCAATTTTGGTTCAACTTGAAAATGAAAATTGTCTTGATCAATAAGATAATATTAATGATGATTAAACGAATAAAACTTGGTTAGAAGTTTAGATTAAACTCGACTGAAATTAAAATTAATAAATTAATGGAATTTAAGAAATCAAATTGGTTAATTGTACAAATATGAAAAAGTTTTAAATTAGCCTCAGATTTGATAAGTGTTACAAGAGTTTGGCTCGTAAAGTTATACAAATGAATAAAATGTTTTACAATTGAGTACAAATTCGGTTTCTATGCGAGTCGAACGTCTGGTTGATGCCTCCGCCTCCTAACCCGGGGCGAGGGTGTCACAAATAATCCTTTTTCAGACATGATAACCGGATCAGTTACCGGTCACCTTCCAGAAAAATATGGAACATAATGAACAACTTGTTCCACCATATGTGGCATCATCTCTCGTTACTCAAACTTCAGCAGGGTCTGCAAAAGTTTCGTTCACATTGAACTTTGAACAGTCATTTAAGAGAAAACACGAAAACCATTGATTTTTTCAACAAACCGGATTTATCCCACATAAGCCAAGCCGGAATATCAACTTCAGCTCAAACCTTTTAACAGCACAACCTGTGCCAGACACATATATGTCTGACACTCCCCACCTGGTCAGGACTGTGGAGTATGTTTTTACATCACATACACATCTAACACCTTATCACAAAGCTCTTTCATCTTCATTTTAACTTTCCTTATAGCTCGGATTGTAAAACATCTTTGGACATTAATACACATATTTCATGGAACACCCTTCTATCCCTCAAGCTTATTTGGTTCAATCCAACATATTCTTATCCTTCTGCACATGAAACAAGAGCATAAACCGAAAATATGGAATCCCTCGAAAAACATTTATGCATGTAAGAATATTATATAAGAAAGTCTAGACTAGATAGATAGCACTTCCATTAACATGGAATAAGATCTTGCTTTATGTACAAGAAAAACAAACAAGGACATCTAAAACAAACCTCCAACTTAACCTAATAGAAAACATTCCCATGTAATCCCTCAAGGTCTTGGTCCTTAGAAAACAATAGAACACCACCGGATTCCTCAAAACTATCTCATGAACTTGTCCTATTTCAAAACTCTAACCAAAGCAAAATAAAAAATAAAAAATAAAAAAAATCTCTTCTTTACCATCAGAATAGGGTTTCAGTTGTCTGAATGAATAGGTAATTCTCTTTTTTACTTCTATCAGTTGATGGATGTGAAATAGTGAGTGAAACTTAAAAGTATGCGGCAAGTTGAGATTATAGGCTACTGAATTGAACTTTTTGATGATCTTGTAGAGAGCAAAATACCATGCAGTGAATCTTAGATTGCAAAGTGATTTCCGTGATGATTCGAACTACATGGATCAATTGAGTTAGAGATATGTTGAAGATATGTACGCGACACTATCTTCTATGAGGATTTTGTATGATCAGCTAGACGAAGAAGAGCAGGATTTGGAGGATCTCGAATCATCATGGAGGATTGCTCAACCATCACAATGACATGCCTAGACATCTTCCCTACATAAACAAGAACTGCCGAGGAAGAGAAGAAGATATGATTTTTTTTTCTTCTATCGAGTATTTTCATATTAATTTTATTTTTTTATATTAGTTGTTTAAACTTAATTTGAATTTTTTTAGATTAATTGTTTAAATTTTTTATATTTGAGATTTATATTAAAGTTTTGTTTTACTTTGAGTTTACTTTGTTTTATTATAATGGAATATGTTGTCACATAAAGTTAACATCACCTGCAGATAATGCCTTACTAGAAATAATCATGACCTGCACGCCACCTGTATGTATGTGGCCTATTCTTTTGAAATTTAAATTTTATTAGTAAAAATTTCAAGAATCTGAGGTGGCGCCTTCAATTTACTGTTGTTTTTGTTGTAGATCTCCAATTATAAGATAATTATAAGCATTAAACGAGCATAAACGCAGCGGAAAAAGGATCGAAATAAATACCTCCAGCCATTGTCAAGACCTTATGTCAAATGGGATGTGGTTGCACCACCGTCGAGCTCGTCGGACCACCGTAAAAATAAAGAACTCGGCTACAAAAATAATTAGAACCGACAAGATCTTCTAAGCACTCAAAATACTCATTAGATGGAATATGTGAATCTTGTATTTGATGCTTAGGGACCTTAGGCTAGGTTGGTATTTATAGGGTTCATCCATCAAGAACCACCAATCAAATGGACAAAAATGCCCCTCAACCTCTCGGCACTATCTCCCTTAACCGAACCATGATATGAAAGTGGGAAAACATGAAGATTTGTTTCCATGTTCACATTTCCAATTTGGAAAACGTGCATGGGAAACTGCGGTTCACACGAACCATCACAATGGTTGGTTATTCAACCAACATTCTCCCACTTGGTTCGTATTGTCCATGAAAACTTAAAGTTAAAACATAATGTATGAATCACGGCGACATTCCCTCTTATGATTGAGTTGTATCTTCCATGTATCACAATACATCAAGTTTTAACGCTTTAGCCCATATACTTTATGAATAAACCCAATGTTTATTCTAGGTCCAAACTTTAGTGATATTTCTCGAGATAATTAACTTAATGTGTACACAACATAAATGAGAAATATCAAACTTTATTAGAGTTTCAACAGAATTGTTCATACAATGAAAAATTACAAAGTAGGAACAAGTCCCATAGTGACAATATGATCCTTAAATTTATGTGGTGGCATGCCCTTAGTCAAAGGATCAACTAACATCTGCTCAGTGTTAATGTGCTCAATGACCACTTTCTTTTCTTTAACACGTTCCCTTATGGCTAGATACTTAATGTCGATGTGTTTACTTCGACTTCCACTTCTGTTGTTCTTAGCCATAAAGACAACAGCTAAATTGTCACAATATATCCTTAATGGCCTAGAGATTAAGTCCACAAGTCTAAGCCCAGAAATGAAACATTTTAACCATATTCCATGTGAGGTAGCCTCAAAACATGAAACGAACTCGGCCTACATAGTGGAAGTAGCAGTCAAAGTCTGCTTAATGCTCCTCCAAGATATAGCTCCGCCGGCAAACATAAATATGTAACCTGATGTTGATTTACGTGAATCAACACAACCAGCAAAGTTTGAATCAGAGTAGCCAATCACCTCCAAATGGTCAGATCGTCTATATGTAAGCATGTATTCTTTTGTCCCTTTGAGATATCTCAAAACTTTCTTTGCAGCTTTCCAGTGGTCTATACCTGGATTACTCTGATATCTTCCCAACATCCCAACGACAAATGCAATGTCAGGTCTTGTACAGACTTGAGCATACATCAGGCTTCCAACAACAGAAGCATATGGAATGTTTTTCATTTGCTCCTTCTCAAATTCGTTCTTCGGGCATTGATTCAAATTGAACTTATCACCCTTCACGATAGGAGCAACACTAGGTGAACAATCTTTCATCCGAAATCTTTCTAAAACTTTGTTGATGTAAGTTTCTTGAGATAGACCTAAGATACCTTTATGTCTATCACGATGAATCTTAATGCCAATGACATAAGAAGCATCACCCATATCTTTCATATCAAAGTTTTGAGAAAGAAATTGTTTCACCTCATTTAGCATACCCCTGTCATTCGTTGCAAGTAAAATGTCATCCACATATAGAATAAGGAAACAAATTTTACTCCCACTGACCTTTTGGTATATACATTGATCCATAATATTCTCAACAAAACCAAATGAAGAGATAACTTCATGGAACTTTAAATACCACTGACGGGAGGCTTGTTTCAATCCATATATAGATTTCTTTAACTTGCAAACTAAGTGATCACCATCACTAGAGAAAAATCCTTCAGGTTGTTTCATGTATACCTCTTCCTCTAGATCACCATTAAGAAAGGCAGTTTTCACATCCATCTGTTGTAACTCAAGGTCAAATTGAGCTACTAATGCTAACAAAATGCGTAAGGAATCTTTCTTAGATACTGGACTAAAAGTCTCAGTGTAATCGATTCCTTCTCGCTGAGTGAATCCTTTAGCAACGAATCTTGCTTTATATCTCTCTATGTTGCCTTTTGAATCTCTTTTTGTTTTGAAGACCCATTTACATCCAATGGCTTTTACACCATCAGGCAACAGTACAAGATCCCAAACTTCGTTGCTCTTCATAGAATTCATCTCATCCTTCATAGCATCATACCATAATTGTGACTCAATGCAGCTCATGGCACTTGAAAATGACTCAGGGTCATTTTCAGCTCCAACATTATAGTCAGATTCTTGTAAATACACAAAATAGTCACTAGAAATTGCTGACTTTCTTTCTCTAATAGATCTTCTTAATGTTGAACCAACATTCTCTTGTGGATCATGTTGTTCAACTGGTTGTTCAATAATTTCTGGAATTTCTTGAACACCTTGATCTATTGGAGTATTTTTAGCAGTTTGTGGAACTTCATTGATTGGTTGTTCAACACCCGATTGAGCTTGAGGGGTGTTATATATGATAATCAATCTCTCACTTGAAGTGGATGGTTGATCTACGGGTATTGAATCCCGAGACAGATCACTCCCACTGATTGAGTCATTCTCAAGAAATTTTGCATTTCTTGATTCCACAATTCTAGTGCTATTAGATGGACAATAGAATTTGTAACCTTTGGACTTTTTGGCATATCCAATGAAATACCCACTAATAGTCCTTAGGTCCAGTTTCTTTTCTTGTGGGTTATAAATTCTCACTTCAGACGGGCATCCCCATACGCGTATATGTCGCAAACTAGGTTTCCAACCTTTGAATAACTCAAAAGGTGTCTTTGAGACAACCTTGGTTGGGACCCGGTTTAATATATACACAGCCGTCTTAAGAGCTTCAACCCATAAAGACTTAGGTAGCTTAGAGCTACTAAGCATACTTTGCACCATGTCCATTAAATTTCGGTTCCTTCTTTCCGCAACACCATTCTGATCAGGCAAGCCTGACATGGTGTATTGCGCAACTATACCGTTGTCTTGAAGAAACTTCGCAAATGGACCATGTGCTTGTCCATCTTCTGTGTATCTACCATAATACTCACCACCTCTATCCGTTCTCACAATCTTTATTTGCTTACCGCATTGTTTCTCTACTTCAGCCTTGAAAACCTTAAAGGCTTCTAATGCTTCACTTTTATGATGAAGCATGTAGAGATACATGTATCGCGAGTAATCGTCTATGAAAGTGATGAAGTATTTCTGACCTTGTACATCCATATCTGGGCAACAGATATCAGAATGGATGATTTCCAATATGGTCGAACTCCTCTTGGCACCTTTCTTTGACTTATTAGTCTGCTTACCCTTAATGCAGTCTCCACAAGTATCAAAATCAGTAAAATCTAAGGTATTGAGTACCCCATCATTTACTAATCTTTTAATCCTTTCAATGGAGATATGTCCTAATCTTCGATGCCATAAAGTAGAGGAATCTTCATTTATAACACAACGCTTGGTACCCGTTTGAATGTGCATAACATTATGAGTGACATTATTTTGTAAATCAATAGAGTAAATACCATCGCATAAAATTCCATTTCCAACAATTTCTGATTTATAAAATAAATTGAAACCAACATTCGAAAAATTAAAATAATACCCCAAGGGTACAAGTCTTGAAACAGAAATTAAATTTCTTGAAAAACTAGGAATATAGAAAGTCTTTTCTAAAATTAAAACAAAGCCACTACTAAGCACTAATTCACAGGTCCCAATAGCTTCCACATGCGATTGCATTTTGTTTCCTGAATAGATGTATCGCTCAGCTCCCACTGGTTCCCTCAGGTTTTTTAATCCCTGTAAGGAATTTGAGACATGGATTGTAGAACCAGAATCAATCCACCATGTGTTATAATTAACATCAACCATATTTAACTCAAAGCAAACAAGTGAGATTGATTTACCTTTCTTTTCAAGCCAGCCCTTATACTTGACACAGTCCTTCTTCATGTGTCCCTTCTTTTTACAGAAGAAACACGTGGACTCTTTCTTGATGTCATCTTGGGGTTGCATTTTAGCTTTCCCCTTTTGCTTGGCTTGGACTGAATTCTTTCCTTGAGTAACCGTCAGTGCACTCTCTCCCATCTCTAGTACGAGCCTACCCTCTTCTTGATCACACATGGTCAAAAGATCATCAATAGACCATTTATCTTTATGTGTGTTATAAGAGATCTTAAATGGCCCGTATTGAGGAGGAAGAGTGTTAAATATATAGTGCACCAAGAAAGATTCAGACATTTCAACCTCAAGTGCCTTAAGTCGAGCTGCCAAATCTCGCATCTTATTAATGTGATCACGCACACCTCTCACCGTAGTGAGCCTTAGAGATGTGAACTTCATAATTAAGGTGCTGGCTAATGACTTTTGAGAAGTCTGAAACTGTTTCTCTATAGCCTTTAATAGCTCTTGGACATTCTCATAATGCTCAATTGAACCACAAACATCAGCAGGAACCTTGCTCTTAATGAACATAATGCTTAAGCGATTAGATCGCTCCCACTTTTCATATAGAGCAAGATCAGCCTGATTGTTGGTGTCACTGATATGTGGCTCAGGTTTCCTTATAGCATAGTCAATATCCATACACCCTAATTGAAGAAGAATACCTTCCTTCCAAACTTAAAGTTCTCACTAGTTAATTCAGGGATATCTACTCTATTATCAGAGATATTCACAGGTAATAATGTTGCAAAATAAATTGACATACATGCTTAATATAAATTTGAGGCATAACATAAGCTATAATTTACCAATGCAAATTATAAAAATAATGAATCTAGTGACATAAAAATTGCCTGTGGGCTAAATTTTTAATTCGATTAGATTCATTTGATAGAATGTCTTTTATCCTTTATGTAAAAATTATTAAATTTATTTTTAAACTCCTGTGGGTAATTATAAAAATTTGTCTAATAATTTTTACCTTGATGTTAAGGGATTTAATATCTAAGCTTTCTGTATGTAATTTTTAACCTTAGTAATTTTATTTAACTAAAGATGTTGTGGCTAGTCTTTAACTAAATAAAATTATGAAAATCACTTAGCTAGATATTAACCTTAAACTTTATTTAAAGTGTTGCTTGTTCATTATGCAACGTTTTATGTCTAGTCCTTATAATAATTTTATTTAATTAAAGTTGTTGTGGCTAATTCTCTAATTAAATAAATTATTTGGATCCCTAGACATATTCTATAGTTTTATTGCTAAAGCTTTATGCAATAAGTCCTAAGGTTTATGTACCTAATTTTATGTATATAACTAAGTTATAACATATCTTAATTTAGGCACATACTATATATTAATTTCTAAAATTTATTTAAGTAAAAATAAATTAATAAATTTTAGAAATTAATCTTATAAAATTTTTGCAACATAATTTTTCTCAAAATTTCAGAATTTAAAGATCAAAAAAGGCATTTTAATTTTGAGAAAAATTAAACATGACAAGGCAGAGATTTAACATGGCTCCGATACCAAATATAAGCATTAAACGAGCATAAACGCAGCGGAAAAAGGATCGAAATAAATTCCTCCAGCCATTGTCAAGACCTTATGCCAAATGGGATGTGGTTGCACCACCGTCGAGCTCGTCGGACCACCGTGGTAACGCCTCGAACCACCGTAAAAATAAAGAACTCGGCTACAAAAATAATTAGAACCGCCAAGATCTTCTAAGCACTCAAAATACTCACTAGATGGAATATGTGAATCTTGTATTTGATGCTTAGGGACTTTAGGCTAGGTTGGTATTTATAGGGTTCATCCATCAAGAACCACCAATCAAATGGACAAAAATGCCCCTCAACCTCTCCGCACTATCTCCCTTAACCGAACCATGATATGAAAGTGGGAAAACATGCAGATTTGCTTCCATGTTCACATTTCCAATTTGGAAAACGTGCATGGGAAACTGCGGTTCACACGAACCATCACAATGGTTGGTTATTCAACCAACAATAATGTGCCTTACATCCAAAATTATTACGTCACTTGTATGTGGCATATTCTTTAGAAATTTAAATTTTTTTAATAAGAATTTCAAGAATCCGCGATGGTGTCTTCAATTTACTATAGTTTTTTTTTATTGTAGATATCAAATTATAGGATAACGTGCCTTACATCCAAAATTATTACGCCATATGTAGATGGAGTATTCTTTTGAAATTTAAATTTTATTAATAAAAATTTCAAGAATCTGCAGTGGCGTCTTCGATTTACTGTAGTTTTTGTTGTAGATCTTCAATAATAGGATAACGTGCCTTACATCCAAAATTATCCCCTATAAACAATATTTGTAATATCCTCAATCTGGCCTAGTCAGAAAGCATAAGTAAACTCTTGAGCAATTGAAAATTAAGCTAGGCCATTGAAAGTTTAGAAGCTCAAAAACGACATTTTAAGTGAATTTTTTTTGAATTTAAGCCTCGGTAAGCTAATTACGACTCGAATTAAAGTGAATTGAAATAAAAAAGAGCTTAAAGATATTATTTCAATTGTTAGATTGAAGCTATAACACAAACAATTAGCTTACAATTAAAAAAGAAAATAAAGAAAATTAAAATGATCAATTCATGTTATAGTAAATTATGTGTGATTAAAATAAATAAAAAAAAGATAATTACAAGGAGTGGAATTTAAATAAGGTAGAAATCCACTTTATTGACTATCTAAAATTCTTGTATCTTTCTTGTTTGCTTCTTCCTTTCTTCTTCTTCTTCTCACGATAGCAAAGAGATCAAGAAAGTACCATTTTCTTTCATTTTTCAGCCATTGTTAGAGAGCTAAAAAGCTCAAATTTGAATTATAATCAACCATAAGTTTAAGAAGCCATTAAAGCTAATTAGAGCAAGCTTGGGACAACTTTAAAATAAGGTGAGTGTTCTTGTTCTTCTGAACATTTGGAGCTAGTTAAAGTTTAGATTATGATATGTATTAATTGAATAAGGTGTTAAGGACATGAAAGAATGATTTTATCAAGCTAGGGTTAGTGTTTATATGCAAGAAAATGAAGAGAGAAAGCAAAAACAGTCCATTAGCATAGCTGAAAAACGAAATTGGTTAGGATGTACGAATTTGATAGGATTGAGGTCGAATTTGAGGGAGTTGTTTAGGGAAAATTTGATGTAAATTGAGTTAAATTTATTTTAGAATTTTTGGATGAATGAAAATGGTAATCTAAGTGACTCAATGGAAGCAAGAAATTAAGTTTGTAGAATATGTCCTGAAGCTCTATTCTGGGCAGTGTGTTCAAACATGCATCATTATTAGTATACAATGAATTTGAGGCTGAAAATTTGCATGATTATACCCTTATGAGTCTAGTTTAATTGAAAAAAAAACATCATTTGGAGTTGTGTGCTGGAAGTTATAAGAAAAATTAGTGAAATTGGTTTCAATCATACGAGAACCAGTAATGTATAACTTTAAAGAATAAACTATATTAATTAGCTAGGATATAAAATGCAAGGCCAATATGTTCATTTAGATAGTTTCGATACTTTTCTAAAGATATATGGCAATCGCAATTCCGAGTTACGGATTGTGAGATATGCCCTATTTAGTGAAGGGTAGTCAAATTGTCAACAAGATGAAATAATCTTGAAACTTAAATGTTTTAAAATACTTAGTTAACTGAATAAATAATGAATTGATTCTTATATGTTTTATATATCTTTTTGTATGTAAATATGGATCAATGAGCACAAAAAAGTGAAGAGGGAAGAAGGGTTGAACGGGACCATAAAGCAAATAAAAAAATTATCCATTCAAGTTAGCTTGAAAGTAAAGTGAGTGTAGCTATCTTAAGGTTAGGACTTAGGTCCTAGCCAATCCTTGATTTAATTGAATTGCTAAGAAAATGAACTAATTATAAACTTGGTAATAAAATGGGAAGAAGAAATAATAATTTGATAATTTGTTTGAATGCTATGAAAATGTGAATTTGTGATAAAAAAGTTATATACTTGTCTATGTTTGATAGCATTTTTTGAAATGAATACATGATCATGTTTACATTATTTGGAGATGCCAAGGTATGTATATGACATGCTACTGCTTGGATGCAAGGTATATAAATCATGCATAAATAGTGTATACATGCAATAATACTGGCTTAGTTGCTAAATGAACTTGGAAATTGAATTTAAAAGCTTGAAATTGTATTGACAAACATGTAATAGAAGTTAAAGGACTTGAATACTAGAACTTGAAACTAAAATCTTGTAAAATGAATTAGAAAATCTAATACTTGAACTTAGATTGAAATGAACCTGAAAGCTGAAATTGGAAGCTTAATTTATATGATCTTGAAATACTTGACTTATATGAACTTAAATACTTGAAAACACCTCGGTTGCTAGTTGAGTCTAGGGCTATTAATGTTATGTATTTTGTGTACTTTTGTCCAGTACTTCGGTATTAATGTTATGTACTTTGTATATTATTGCAGAGTACTTTGGTACTCATGTTAAGTACTTTGTGTACTATAGGGGTTGGTGAGTCACCTTCATTTTCTGGTGGTTAGTCACCTAATTGTTGCGCCCCGGTTCTGAGGTTGGAAGTTAAATTTTAAAGCATGTCTATGAGGATTGGATGCCTTGACAATTAATTGTTAGGTTTGCATTGCTTGAGGACAAACAAGTTTCATATGATTAAATCTGAATGATATATATGTTTCGAACAAGTTGAGTCAATATATTGATCTCTAGGTTCGAATTTTTAAGAAAATAAATAAATAAATGGTTTACATGTGTAGGTAATTAGGCTTATTTCGAATAAGTTGATTACTTGAGTAGGTAATTAGGCTTATTTGGTATACATGATTTGGATTGAGAAAATATTACTTGATTGTTAAAGTCAAAACATACCTGAAAGTAGATGATCACTGCAAACATAATGTATACATACAGTTATGAGGTAACAGTGACAAAATATATCTAATTGGCAAGTATAAGTCTTAACATCAAAGGCATTTCTTCCCTTTAAACACACCATCCATTAGGATGCAGCTTAAAATCTCCTTGCAGACTCGTGTGGGGACGAACCACCCTCCCCTGCTAGATGATCAATCTATGGAATTCCATTTCTGCAAATCCAACATCAACCTAATGGTGATATAACCTGGTGGTTAACCCAAGGTCTCTCTGGTCTCAGACACATCAATGCATTCTAGTAAAAATGTGAAATTAAATATATATCTAGCTGTAACTCAGGACCAACAAAATCTAAACATTCTTGTCCGCCAACTGCTGCAACTTCAGCAAGATCAATGGTGTTTACTCATATAAATATTTTAAGCAATTTATCTAAGATTTCTACAGCAGTAGGATCACAAGGAAACAAAAAAAGAGAATATCTCCATCAAAACTACATAAAGAAGAGAATTAGAAGAACTGAGTGAATAAAACAAAGGGTTGAGAGAGATAGATAACATCATCTTCCAAACAAAAGTTTCTGTTTAGGGGTATGGGTTTAGCTACTCCATGCCGCCATTTCCCTGGAAAAAGAGTCTGGATAGAAAATAAATATGCAAGCAAATAGAAAAACAGGATGAAAACAGTAATGGAGATGCGAGATATCAATCCACGTACCTTTCACATGTTAAGCGAACACTCTACCAGCTACATCCCCAATTATTAAGAAAGTTAAAATTAATATATAACATTGATATAGAAACAGTGCGTGGCGATTTATATAAAATATTTCCAAATTAAGATCGTTTATTTTTCAATTCAACCTACCAAAATTCCCTCCATGAAACCAAAAATTTTAAATTTTTGTTCGGAAAATCGCTAAACATTATTGAAGTTTGAAATGAAATCTTCCTCCAAAATCCACCATTACATATGTGATTCTATCTCTCTTCTTTTCCACCATTCCTACACTTCATTCTACCACAATCCCAAATCAAAATGGTTGTTGTCTCCCTCAGTGAACATGACAACAAGGAGAACATCCCTCCTTGCTCATCCAAATACCCAACTTATGCTATCACAAAACCTTCATCTTCCTCAAAAAAACAGAAACAGAAGATTAGGAACACCACTTCAAGACATTACCAGTCTCATCTGTTCAACTCCGGTTCAATACCGTACAACAATTCAGGTTTCTACCCAGGCTGAAAATGGAGTTGGATCAATTTGCAACAAGACTTGTTTAGTGTATAAATGTGGCAACTTCATATAGCTCATCCACTACATTTAGATCCATACTTACATTACTGGGGAGGGGAGGGTGGTTCATTTGTCAACTACTCAATCTACTTGATTGAGGATTCATTTGTATTATTCTCCATGTAAGTTGTGTCAATGTCTGCCTATAAATTATAGGTTAACATAAAAATGTTATAATATGTATTAGAATCGAAATCTGGCCTTCCATGTTTATACTACAGAGCAAAAATATGATTCCATTCGATTCCCCTCTTTAATGTTTTCGAATAGCTAAGCGAATGCTCTATAATCTGAGCTGCATCCTCTACTGTAGGATTAGATCAGAATTTTTATTGTAAACCATGTTTCAGAACCAGTGCCTAAAGTTTTTCATATTTGCATGAATTACTGCAGAATATCCAGCACCATGGAGTATCTGTAGCTATATCACCATAATTTTCTACCCATTGAATGGAAATTAAATATGAACCAATTAGGCAAGTAGAAAGAGTTTATGTTAAATAGTTGTCCTCCTCAAAAACAAAGACTAAATCAGATTTTGTTTCAAGACAATCTCTCCAGTTTTGAAATATTAAGGATTCCTTCTTAACTACATGTGAAATAAATATCTGAATCTCTGTGACATGCTCAAAATGTGTGTTTCATAAGTCTAAGGAGGCTTACTGTAGATTATTTAAGTTTGTACTCTATTCAAATAGAGTTTAGATGAGAGTTTCAATCCAATACAACGATTCCAGTTTCTTCCCAGGCTGAAAAATGGGGTTGGATCAATTTGCAACAAGACTTGCTTGGTGTATAAATGTGGAAACTTCAGATAGCTCAAACGTTAGATTTAGATCCATACTTATATTACTGGGGAGGGTGGTTCATTTATCAACTACTCAATCTGCTTGATTGAGGATTCGTTTGTATTTATTCTACTTGTAAGTTGTATACGTCTGCCTAAGATGTCTCAAAATCGAAATCTGACCTTATATATTTATACAACCGAGCAAAAATATGATTTGATTCGATTCTCCACTTTAATGTTTTCAAATTGCTAAGCGAACGCTCTACCATCTGAGCCGTATCATAGGATTATATCAGAAATTTACTGTAAACCATGTTTTTGGTCCAGTGCCTGTAGTTTTTCATCCTTTCATAAATTACTGCAGAATATTCAGCACCATGGTGTATCTGTAGCTATATCACCATAATTTTCTACCCATTCAAGGGAAATTAAATATGAACCAACTAGGCAAGTAGAAAGAGTTTATGTTAAACAGTTGTCCTCCTCAAAAACAAAGACTAAATCAGATTTTGTTTCAAGACAATCTCTCCAGTTTTTAACTATTAAGGATTCATTCCTAACTACAGGAGATACAGATATCCGAATCTATGTTACATGCTCAAAATGTGTGTTTCATGAGTCTAAGGAGGCAAACAAAATCTTAGCCAGCAATTGTCAATCTTGAAGAATAATGAAGGCATACCAATTACCATACCTAGAGATTTGTAAGACCAACTAAAAATATATTATAAAAGAACCCCTCTAGTTGCCTAACAGTTTCATATGCCGCTGCTTCATCATCGTTTGTCATCCATCATCTAATCGAACAGCCCTTTGTTGTGCCAAATATCAACTAGAAAACCTACCATTTCCTGCACAATCAGATATATTGCAGTTAGTAGTTGTCAGTGTTGTTTGTTTGTGATGGTATTCCTATGTCTGTTTCTCTTTTTTGTGTATAATAAGGAACTAAAACGAGGGAAGAGAATCGTAAAAAAACTGATAAACCAGCTTAGCATTCGAATGTTTTCTTTGATGATTGATTCCATAAAAGCTACTTGCTCTCGATGTCCAGTTCGGGAAACTTACCGGTAAAGGAATTGGCCGGGAAAATGGCTCATTAGTTAAGAGAAGCTCTTCATATGTTGCGGAGCAGCTGCAAGTTCAGCATAAAGTACTTGCAGTTATGATCCAATATCTTCAAGCAACTTTAAGAAAAATTTATAGTAAATAATGGCTATTTCTGATTTCTAAGCTGCAACTTAGTTTTAGTTTCTAGTTGAGCTAACAAGTGTATGGAGTTCGAGAATACGTATATATAAACATCAACAGTAGCCCTTTTTCAGACAGGAAAACCGGATTTGTTACCGGTCCCCTTCTGAAAAGTATGGAGTTTGAGAATCCGTATACATAAACATCAACGATAATGTAACACCCCTAAAACCGGGTTAACAAAAGATTCGAATAATTAGTAGATTAAAATGAATCAAGTATATTTGGATTAAAATAAGGACTTAATTGAATTAAAAACAAAATAAGAAGATTGCATGGTAAAGTAAGACTTCCATAAACTACCCCTAATAATAAATCAACTTTAGATATATCATTAAGGGTGAAATGGTCCTTTCACTCTCATTAATTAACAAACAAAATGAGCCAAAATTTCCTTCTTTCCCCCCATTTCCACGGCAACAAAGAAAAATTAGAGGGAGAAAGTCTTGAGAGAAAAAACCATGGGAAGCCATTGAAGAAGAGATTAAAAGCTTGCATGGTTGTGAAATTGGTCTAGGAAATCAAAGATAATAATCTCGGTAAGCTTCTTCTTCTATAACCCAAACATTGAAAGCTTGAATTCTTAGATCTTAGAAGCTTCTATGATGCTTACATGTCTAGAATGAAAATTGTGATTGTTTGGGTTTAGCTTGAAGCATGAGAAAATGGATATGAGGACTTGAGGTTAGGATTTTGTGAGTGTATATGCATTAGTTGATTTAATGATTAAACTTACATGAGATTAGGTTGATGGAAATGGGAAAATTATTGATGTTGATTTCATATTTTTGATGCTGGAAATTCATGGAAATAATAATTTGGGGGTTAGGAATTAAATGCATGAAATGAGAAATTGTCAAAAATGCCTAGAAAATGTATTTCGGGTAGCTACTTTTGAGAAATTCTCTAGGCCACGTATGAAGGAGTTATGAGCTGAAATTTTGCAGTTAGATACTCCAATATACCTAGTTTAAGGGAAAATTTACGAAACCTCAATCGGAGTTCGATAGAAAAAGATATAAGCGTTTCCGTAAGGGTTGTCCGAACAGTCCCGGTTCTGGACAGACCTGATCCGAATGAAATTGGAGCTGATCGAATAGGAATTAAAATGTAAGGTTAATTGGTCCTTGTAGAGGATTCTTCTAGATTTCCAAAGAGGTAAAATGGGCTAAAATCGGACATGTAAATTAGGAGATACGATCGATTCTTTTTAGGGTAGCAAAGTTGTCCCTAATGGACAAACGTCCATGTTTACAATTGTTAAGCATGTGATTATGTTTATTAAGTGAATTGGTTATATCCTAATGGATCTTTAAATGAATATGGCTTACTAGATAACCCGAGAGAAGAGGACAACGAAGAAGAAAGACTCGAATTGGCAAGGAAGAAAGGCAAGGGGATCACCATCTACAACTCTTGAATAGCTCGGAATTAACTGTGAGTGTGGCAAACCTTAGGGTTAGGACCTAGGTTCCTAACCATCTATTTTTTATTTGATTCGATTTTATTATGTAATTGGACTAATCTATAATTGTTAATAAAAAGGGAAGGAGGCTAATGTTAAATGATTTGTTTGATATGAATTGCTTGTTAGTTGATAGTACTAGCTTAGTACATATGCATAGCTCGGAAATGCTGAGGTAAGTAGGGCACGCGGCTACGGATGCCAGGTACGTGATTCATGCATGCTTACGATGATATGATTAATGGCTCGGTAACATGATATGCATGACTATATGTTCATATGACATGTTGGATCATGATTGATGCTTATATGTTAGCATGTTATGTACACTTGCTCTTGATGATATGAATTTGGTAATATAAATCGAATAATGGTCAATGGAAAATGAAAATGATATTGAGCCTTGGTTGATAGTTGGTCATAGGTAGTACGACATGCCTAGGGTCTTGAGCTCATTGTTTAGTGCTACGACACTCTTGTTTAGTACTTCGGTACTCTTGATTGGTACTGTGGGTACCGTGATTTTGGTTGTTAGTCACCAATTGTTAGATACCATGGGTATCTCTTGTTAGTACCTTTGTGGTACTCTTGTTAGTGCCTTTGTGGTACTCTTGTTAGTGTCTTCGTGACACTCTTGTTGACTCGCTTACCTTGTCCTACTATACCAAGGCATCACTTGAGAATAAATTGGAAAACTAATGTTTAAATGAAACTATATGCACAAGTACTTGTTCTCGAATCATTGGAAATTGTTTATGAATTGCTATAGAGCATCTAAATGAAAATGTTGGCTATGTGTAGCACTTGAATGATGAAATGACTATTGAATATTGAATTGACTATATGGCTATAGGTAGCCCTTGAAATGGAATGTTAAATGAAAGCTTGAAATTGGAAATTGATTGATGAATAACATGCTTTGAATAAATGCTAGTTATAGCTTGGCATATAGAATATGAAATTGAATAGTATGCGAGTCTTGTTATTGATATGAGAAGCATGATAATCTAGAAATTTGATTGATGCCATTGCCATGGAATATCTTGATGTTTATTTGTTACATGTCACCTTTAATGCTATGAACTTGCTATAGAACATGCTATTTGCTATGTGTTTATGTCTAATATGGTTAGACTAGGACTGCCTCACTAAGTACTTCATAGTACTTACCACTCGTTTCCTCCTTCCCAACTAACAGGACATCGAGCTAAGGAGCTACATCGAGATTGATCGGGAGCAAGGACAACAAGCAAGCAAATGTATGGTATTTTGTAATGTTTTGTTAACTCCTAGAATGGTGGCATTAGTGATCATGGCATGTTAGCATTTTGCATTTGAGGGCTTGTCCCATGGTTTTGTATATATGGCTTGTTAATTGTCTTGGTTTGTAAGCCATAAGGCATGAAGAACTTATTAGATTTAGCTTATGGTCTAAACTTGCATGGATTCTTGTTTGGTGCATCTAGCCTATAAGTTTCATGGTTAAATGGGGTATAGGTTACTTGTTATGAAAATCATGTTTATGCTACCATTGGTAGTTAAGGACTAGGTCCATAGAATGTTTATTGGTCTTGATAGATATATGTATGTGAAATTGGAAATTGTAGGTTAGCTAGGTTGACCTGTATGGCATAGAACTAAATTAAGAATGTTAATGTGAATGGCTAATAGGTTGGATGGTTACTTGGCTAAAGCAAATAGGCTAGTAGATTGATAAATGTTGCCTAAACATGTTGAATCTGTCCCTTAAGATTTAGGGATGGTATAAGATAACCTATATAGTTTTTGAAAGTGTCTAAGTGTTTTAAAAAGTTAGAAATCTAGAATTTGGGGCAGGGGTATCGATACCACCCTTGGCAGATTCAAAATGGCATCGAAGCACGGTTCGATGCCAAGCTTCATAAAAGAACTCCCTGGTTCGATGCCAGTATCGAGCCAAGCCACTATAGCCTTAAGCCATTGAGTCCTTGGAGTAGACCAGCATCGATACCTGGTTCGATACTGGGACTTCCAGTAACGAAATGGCATCGATTCCAGTATCGAACCAGGCTACTCAACCTTAGTCAACGAGTCAAAGAGGAAGGCCAGTATCGATACATGGTTCGATACTGGGACTTCCAGTAACGAAATTGCATCGATACCTGTTTCGAACTAGGCTCCCTAGCCTTGGTCAACGGGTCAACATAGTTGACCTGTATCGAACTAAGGTTCGATACCCCTGTTCCGATACCCTTCTATAGGGAGTATCGATACCCCTAGTCAATTTTGGTTCAACTTGAAAATGAAAATTGTCTTGATCAATAAGATAATATTAATGATGATTAAACGAATAAAACTTGGTTAGAAGTTTAGATTAAACTCGACTGAAATTAAAATTAATAAATTAATGGAATTTAAGAAATCAAATTGGTTAATTGTACAAATATGAAAAAGTTTTAAATTAGCCTCAGATTTGATAAGTGTTACAAGAGTTTGGCTCGTAAAGTTATACAAATGAATAAAATGTTTTACAATTGAGTACAAATTCGGTTTCTATGCGAGTCGAACGTCTGGTTGATGCCTCCGCCTCCTAACCCGGGGCGAGGGTGTCACAAATAATCCTTTTTCAGACATGATAACCGGATCAGTTACCGGTCACCTTCCAGAAAAATATGGAACATAATGAACAACTTGTTCCACCATATGTGGCATCATCTCTCGTTACTCAAACTTCAGCAGGGTCTGCAAAAGTTTCGTTCACATTGAACTTTGAACAGTCATTTAAGAGAAAACACGAAAACCATTGATTTTTTCAACAAACCGGATTTATCCCACATAAGCCAAGCCGGAATATCAACTTCAGCTCAAACCTTTTAACAGCACAACCTGTGCCAGACACATATATGTCTGACACTCCCCACCTGGTCAGGACTGTGGAGTATGTTTTTACATCACATACACATCTAACACCTTATCACAAAGCTCTTTCATCTTCATTTTAACTTTCCTTATAGCTCGGATTGTAAAACATCTTTGGACATTAATACACATATTTCATGGAACACCCTTCTATCCCTCAAGCTTATTTGGTTCAATCCAACATATTCTTATCCTTCTGCACATGAAACAAGAGCATAAACCGAAAATATGGAATCCCTCGAAAAACATTTATGCATGTAAGAATATTATATAAGAAAGTCTAGACTAGATAGATAGCACTTCCATTAACATGGAATAAGATCTTGCTTTATGTACAAGAAAAACAAACAAGGACATCTAAAACAAACCTCCAACTTAACCTAATAGAAAACATTCCCATGTAATCCCTCAAGGTCTTGGTCCTTAGAAAACAATAGAACACCACCGGATTCCTCAAAACTATCTCATGAACTTGTCCTATTTCAAAACTCTAACCAAAGCAAAATAAAAAATAAAAAATAAAAAAAATCTCTTCTTTACCATCAGAATAGGGTTTCAGTTGTCTGAATGAATAGGTAATTCTCTTTTTTACTTCTATCAGTTGATGGATGTGAAATAGTGAGTGAAACTTAAAAGTATGCGGCAAGTTGAGATTATAGGCTACTGAATTGAACTTTTTGATGATCTTGTAGAGAGCAAAATACCATGCAGTGAATCTTAGATTGCAAAGTGATTTTCGTGATGATTCGAACTACATGGATCAATTGAGTTAGAGATATGTTGAAGATATGTACGCGACACTATCTTCTATGAGGATTTTGGATGATCAGCTAGACGAAGAAGAGCAGGATTTGGAGGATCTCGAATCATCATGGAGGATTGCTCAACCATCACAATGACATGCCTAGACATCTTCCCTGCATAAACAAGAGTTGCCGAGGAAGAGAAGAAGATATGATTTTTTTTCTTCTATCGAGTATTTTCATATTAATTTGATTTTTTTATATTAGTTGTTTAAACTTAATTTGAATTTTTTTAGATTAATTGTTTAAATTTTTTATATTTGAGATTTATATTAAAGTTTTGTTTTACTTTGAGTTTACTTTGTTTTATTATAATGGAACATGTTGTCACTTAAAGTTAACGTCACCTGCAGATAATGCCTTACTAGAAATAATCATGACCTGCACGCCACCTGTATGTATGTGGCCTATTCTTTTGAAATTTAAATTTTATTAGTAAAAATTTCAAGAATCTGAGGTGGCGCCTTCAATTTACTGTAGTTTTTGTTGTAGATCTTCAATTATAAGATAATGTGCCTTACATCCAAAATTATTACGTCACTTGTATGTGGCATATTCTTTAGAAATTTAAATTTTCTTAATAAGAATTTCAAGAATCCGCGATGGTGTATTCAATTTACTATAGTTTTTTTATTGTAGATATCAAATTATAGGATAACGTGCCTTACATCCAAAATTATTACGCCATATGTAGATGGAGTATTCTTTTGAAATTTTAATTTTATTAATAAAAATTTCAAGAATCTGCAGTGGCGTCTTCAATTTACTGTAGTTTTTGTTGTAGATCTTCAATTATAGGATAACGTGCCTTACATCCAAGCTAGGGTTAGTGTTTATATGCAAGAAAATGAAGAGAGAAAGCAAAAATAGCCCATTAGCATAGCTGAAAAACGAAATTGGTTAGGATGTACGAATTTGATAGGATTGAGGTCGAATTTGAGGGAGTTGTTTAGGGAAAATTTGATGTAAATTGAGTTAAATTTATTTTAGAATTTTTGGATGAATGAAAATGGTAATCTAAGTGACTCAATGGAAGCAAGAAATTAAGTTTATACAATATGTCCTGAAGCTCTGTTCTGGGCAGTGTGTTCAAACATGCATCATTATTAGTATACAATGAATTTGAGGCTGAAAATTTGCATGATTATACCCTTATGAGTCTAGTTTAATTGAAAAAAAAAACACTTCATTTGGAGTTGTATGCCGGAAGTTATAAGAAAAATTAGTGAAATTGGTTTCAATCATACGAGAACCAGTAATGTATAACTTTAAAGAATAAACTATATTAATTAGCTAGGATATAAAATGCAAGGCCAATATGTTCATTTAGATAGTTTCGATACTTTTCTAAAGATATATGGCAATCGCAATTCCGAGTTACGGATTGTGAGATATGCCCTATTTAGTGAAGGGTAGTCAAATTGTCAACAAGCTGAAATAGTCTTGAAACTTAAATGTTTTAAAATACTTAGTTAACTGAATAAATAATGAATTGATTCTAATATGTTTTATATATATATCTTTTTGTATGTAGATATGTATCAATGAGCACAAAAAAGTGAAGAGGGAAGAAGGGTTGAACGGGACCATAAAGCAAATAAAAAAATTATCCATTCAAGTTAGCTTGAAAGTAAAGTGAGTGTAGCTATCTTAAGGTTAGGACTTAGGTCCTAGCCAATCCTTGATTTAATTGAATTGCTAAGAAAATGAACTAATTATAAACTTGGTAATAAAATGGGAAGAAGAAATAATAATTTGATAATTTGTTTGAATGCTATGAAAATGTGAATTTGTGATAAAAAAGTTATATACTTGTCTATGTTTGATAGCATTTTTTGAAATGAATACATGATCATGTTTACATTATTTGGAGATGCCAAGGTATGTATATGACATGCTACTGCTTGGATGCAAGGTATATAAATCATGCATAAATAGTGTATACATGCAATAATACTGGCTTGGTTGCTAAATGAACTTGGAAATTGAATTTAAAAGCTTGGTGTATTTATAATTTGATGAGGGGCAGAGTTATAAATACTTAATAGTTGATTATTAAATCAACTATATAAAGGGGTTATGGTCCCCAAGAATTAGGTTAACTTGCATATCACTTTTCTCCGTCTGAGAGTTGTGTGGCAAGAGGTAACCTAACTTCTTGGAAGATCAAACCCTCTGGAAAAACTCTATCGAGATTAATTCAGGTACGCTTCCGCATTCAGTTTATTTATTTTATCATTCTTGATGATTTGACACGTATAGATCTTGGGTTTATATTCGTATTGAATATATTTTCATTCTAACAGTACGGACAAAACACATCAAAATCGATTGTTATTTGATACGAAAAAAGATTTTGTAGTAACACAAGATATCACAGCTTATGGACGAATATACAAACATCACCAGAACTCTAGATTTTAGAGTAACACAAGATAAAAAAAATGACCAGAACCACCATAAATCATCTCCTGCAACAATTTCTTGGCCTAAAAGAAGAAATATGTGTTTATATTATTAAGTTTTGCTAAAGGTGCATGAAAGGAGAGAACCTTTTGTGGAAATAAACTACAAACTTGCAAAACTGTGAAAAAATATGCACAAAGCAAAGGATGTTAGATATTAGTTGTTAATTATGGTTGTTAATTTGTTAGTTGGTTATTAGTTTATGTCGCGTGTAAAAAGTGCGCGTTCAGTGCAAGTGGACACATCGCAAGTAATAAGTGATAAGTATATTATCGAGTTATCGTCTCCTCAGGGACTGGTATACTTAATATGCTTTCTTCACCTCCTTGTTCTGTAGAAAGATAAAAACACAAATAAGTTGATTTGATTTATCTAAACTAAAATAACTAAAATAAAAGTAAGGGATTGAAATAGTAGAGAGAGATGGGCTAGGATCCAGTTGCGTCGTATTGTGGAATTGATTGACTTGTCTCCGTCCAATGCAATCGTATATCACTGCCTCGGCAGCACTGCAGTTTTACTGCCTGGGTAGCGATAACACTGTCTGCCGCGGCAATCCCTTGCTCGTGGGCAGACTTTACCAAAGTTCGGCAAAGTGTCCTTGGATGACTCCGCTTATCCCTAAGTCAGAGTGCTGTTGATGACTAGTCCTTGATGATACCTCCCGGCGTGAACCAATTATACTCACCAAACAATCTCACACTTCTTTTAGCCGCTGAAACTCTTAACCTATCCCTAGGTCGAGTTAGTGTTTCGTGATTGAAACATCGTACTTACCCCTTTCGTGAATCTAACTCTCCCAAGCTTAGATAAATGGATGATCACAATATCCTCTCCCGAGCTCAATTGTGAAACAAGGAATAACAAAGGATAAGCAAACCTTGATAATCTTTATTGCATTGAATGAAAGATTTAGTACAATCTCCTCTCACAAATACTCTACAACCTTCACCTAATCCCTAAGAAGGTTTAGAACATGATGGAGAGGAAAGAAACAAGAGTAGAAGTCGGCTCTCTCCCTAGGTATTTCGTTGTTCAATACATTGGGTGTCTAGGTCTTTATATAGGCTAGACCTAGGGTAAACCTTTCCTAAGTAGAATACAACTTGGAGTAGGGAACAAGTCAAGTACATAATAATAATATATTTCCATGTTTATATTCGGCTAAGGGGCTTTCCCGCATGGTCTTCCTTTGGGCTTTTCCTTGTGCTAGACAACTCCGATTCATGGGCTTCAAGTCTAGACACATTCCTTGGATTTTTGTCTTTCCATCGCCTATACTTTTGCTTCCTGTCTTTCTGCTGCTGCCTCGGCATCAGGTCCTGCCTCGGCCTTATCTCTTCCGCGGTACTGGTTCTCCTGCATAGATATGAAAATGCAGTAAAACGTGCCTTTTTCTGTAAATATTATCTATATGAGTATAACTTCTAAATATATCACATTGAGTGCATGCATTGGTCCGAGTGGGTGTATATTTGGTACTTAATGCCCATAAAAGGAGTAAAAAGTGATAGTGTGTTGAGCACTTATCACACCCCCAAACTCGAACTATTGCTTGTCCTCAAGCAATGCAAACCATCAATTTGCCGAACTTTACTCTCTCTTGGTCTTACATGTCCATCTATTCTTCCCACCATAGCTAGGCCTATTCTTTAGCCTTAACCATTCGATTACTCAAGGAATTACCTAGAAACAAACTATAGGAGTTGTGAGTGTATGTGTTTTTGTGGACAAGTTGATTAAAGGCTTTCTTAGATAAACTCTAAGTTCAAGACAAATAGACATTGGTTAAGTGTTCTCTTCTTTTTCAAACCCCAAATCTTGAGCCGGTTTCGGGCACCTCAAAGACTTGTGTTTTTCTTTTCACTAAAATCCTTCTTTCTTTATAATATTCCTTAAAGCATACTAGAGCCAATTTTGGGCACCTCTAGAATGAAGAAGAGACTTTCTAGAGGCGGTGGTAGGCACCTCTAGTTACTTTCCAAAAATCTAAGTCTTTATCACCTAAGTTCATTAAAAGAATTGCTATAATCCAACAAGTCCCAAAAGTATTTAAGGTTTAAAGTTCTACCTATAGTAAGCTTCTAAGTTTTCATCCTTAAGCATCCTAAGGTTAAGCCCTCTTAACAGAACCTAAACATGGTGAGGAGAAATATTTCTATAGCCTTAAAGAATAAACTAAGGCAATACTGATGATGAGCAGTGCAAGAGTGTAGGCAGTTAATTCAAGTAAGGCGGGGAGCATAAAAATTTATAAAAAAAAATTCACTAGAATACTCCCTTTTTGGCAAGGCCGCGACAGTAGATTGTTGCCTTGGCAGTGAATCTGCACCCCCAAACTCAAACCAAGCATTGTCCTCAATGCTTTATATTTCGAAGGAATAAACGGCAAAACAGAATATGAATTATGCGCAGCAAACAGAATATGAATTATGCGCAGCAAGTAAAAACAGTAAAAGCAATTAATATTGATTTAATGGACAAAGAAAATTTAAAGCGACTCCGAGGAGCTGCTTGTAACAATTTTCCTCCGTGGCCTTGATGCCAAATGCTTTGTCCTTGGGGAGGGCGATGGTTGTGCCTTTGCTTGCCTCGGCGGCTGGACTCGAGTGGGTGGGGTCCTTTGCATCGGGGCTTCTACTTCTTCTCCTTCTTCAACATCCGCCATCTCTTCGGTTATCATCACGTCCGTTCCTTCTCCCATCGCAGTAGCTCCTCCGGTGTGGTGTGTGCTTGGGCCGGCGACAGTTGAACTTTGGTGCACATATGCATCTATCTCGGCAGATAGACTGCCCATGATAATTGGCGATCTGGGTGGAGTGCTAAAGACGGCCCTCCGCTTAGATGGCCTTCGGCTGACAGATGAGGCCGCGGCAGAATCTGCCGCCCTAGATGGGCCGGCATCCTGGTATTGGGGCTGAGGGTCCGGATGGAAGAATGGTCGTGGTCCTCCCGGGGCTGGTGTAGTCTCGGTGTAGGGTGCGGCGGTGACGAACATGTTGCTTGGGAACTCCGGGAATTGTACGCCTTGGTCCGGGAAGGCGTGCAGCATTATCTGGGCTAGAGTGCCATTGAAGTCCCGTTGATACTCCATGTATCGTTGTTGTCGAAGATCCATTGCGGCCATTCGCTGCAAGATTTCTTGGTATGGGTCTGCTGCGGCGGAGGTGTGGGCAGTACCAGGCATGTTTGCCGTGTACTGGGCCCCGGCAGCAGTATCAACAATGAACTGCTGCGGCGTTGCCTGTACAGGTTCGGCTTGAGTGATCTGCATGACTTTGTGGCAAAAATCCCTGGTCCATCCTCGTCTTGGGGGGTGTATTCATCCGTTTCTTCAATGGGTACACCTACCGAAACACATAAACCCGTAATCAAGCAAGGGAAATACAATGGTCCTCTATCTTTCTTACCGCACTTGTGAATTTCCCGTAGGATGATTTCTCCAACGTTGATGGTCCTCTTGTTGATGATGGATTGGATAAGCATCAATCTCTTGCGATCCACCGTGCTATTGTGTGATGTTGGGATGATGCGTCTTTTGACGAAGGTGTTCCACATCTTGGCCTCTGGCTTCAAGCTTTGTCTTATTACAGATCCTTGATGGGTACTGGTTTCCCATGGAGTGTTCCCGTAACAAAGGTCGTCTTTGATGAATTCATAGTCCTCGATAGTGATATCTTTCAAGAATTCGGCATGGATATCACTGTCTGGGGTGAGGCCGTAGAAGTTGTTGATCGTCTTGGCATCGAGCTGGACCGGCCTGCCGCGGCAGTGAACGAACAGGGAGTCTTTGTTGGGCCCATGAGCGTAGAACTCCCGCACGATCGTGGCGTTCGCCTGGGCAGGTTGCAAACAGAAAATTTCCCAATTCTGGTACTTAATTCTGTCGTAGAGGTAGTGTTCAATGCCGTAGTTTTCTTCGTCTGCATGTTGAAAACCTTGATCTTCCCAAAGTTGCCTAGCGATGAAAGATCGGTTGAATCGATCCTCAACGTTGGCTGGGGCGAATCTTTTGTATGAAGCCATCAAGATGGAAAGATGTAAGTTCTTGGAGTTTTTTCTTGAAGAGAATCTGGAGATTGTAGAAGGCAGAGAGTAATTGAGAGAGAGATTGTTATGAATACTAAAGAAAAGCAAGAGTGAATAGTTCAAGAGGAAGGGGTCTCTTATATAGGCCTCGGCCTTGTGACCGTTGAGACCACTAGCCGTTGTAACCGTTTCCTTTTCTGTCGTTTCCTTTTTTTGCCGTGGCAGGAATCTCGGCAGACTAGCCGTCACTGTTCTGCCCGTTGGGACTGCTGCGGCCCTGACACTGTTTTATTGCCTCGGCAGAGTTCCTGCTGTGAACTATTTTTCCCTTATCTTTTTTTTTTATTCCTAAATAAAAATTTAACACAAAAAAGAAAAATACTGAAAACGAAAGGAATTAGAAAAATAAAAAAAATAAACTGCTAATCTTAATATACTATTTAAAGAAAAGAGGAGAGGTTAGGTTACTGGTGGAGAGCATGCAAATGCATCTCCCAGAATTATTTTCTCCATTAGGCCCAATTTATGAACCAGTTGTGGGCCACTCCTTTGTGCTGTCTGTCCATCCATCTTGGGTTTGATTTTCTTGCCGAACATTCTGCCGAGCAGAGTGCCCAGGCAGGATATCTTATTATCTACGGTGTGGATGGCCTTGCATTCCTCTGGATCATCATACTTCCTTAAGTTGTAGAATGCGTTGAGTTTGATTTGTTGGTCATTGACCCGCATAGTTAACTCTCCTCTTTCCACGTCAATTAATTTGCGTCCAGTTGCTAAAAAGGGTCTCCCAAGGATGATCGGTGCATTGTCATCTGCTTCACAATCAAGGAAAAGGAAGTCGGCAGAAAAAATAAATTTGTCAACTCTTACCAGTATGTCCTCGATTTTGCCTTCAGGTTGCACATAGGATCTATCCGCGAGTTGGAGCATCACTGTTTTAGGCTTCGGCCTTCCAATTCCAAGCTTTTGGAAGACTGATTTAGGCATAAGGTTTATGCTTGCTCCAAGGTCGCATAGGGCCTTTCCTTCATAACTCTTTCCAATCGCACAAGGTATAGTGAAGCAACCAGGATCTTTTAACTTTGGTGGCATGCGGTTACGCAGCATTGCCATGCATCCCTCGGTAGCAGCCACTGTCTCAAACTCACCTATTCGTTTTCTCTTTGACACCATGTCCTTTAGGAACTTGGCGTAGTTGGGTATTTGTTCAATAGCTTCAATGAACGGTATGTTGATGTGGACTTGCTTCAAGATGTCGAGGAACTTCTTGAATTGCTGATCCTGTTTTTGTTTTTTCAACCTTTGCGGGAAAGGTGGTGGTGGTCTCATTTCATCCAGGGTTTCTTTAGTTTGTAGTTTTATACCTGGTACCACTGGAATTGTTGTTGCCTCGACAAGCTGCTCAGGAGCTGCAGAGTTTGCTGCCGGGGCAGTGTTGTCAGCTTCAGTTTGCTCAGCCTCTTCTCTTGCTTGATCTGCTGATTGAGTTTGGCTCTCTGGGATCTTCTCCTTCAGCTGTAGACCACTCCTAGTAGTGATTGCCTTACACTGTTCATGGTTTATTACCTTAGCAACTTCAGTATTGCTAGGTAGGCCTCATTGTGGTCTAGTGTTTATGCATTGAGCAAACTGCCCAACCTGAGTTTCCAGCGTTTTTATGGCAGCTTCTTGATTTTGCAACCTCATCTCAGTCCTATTTATGAAGGCATCTATCCTTTTGATGAAATTACTATTTTTCGTCATGTAGGACTCAGTTTTCATCATAAAGGCCTTTAGCGTGTTTTCCAATGAACTTACCGATTGCTGTTGCATCTGCTGCTGCGGCATCGACTGTTGGACTTGCTGCTGCGGCATCGGCTGCTGAAATCCCGATGGTTGGGTGATTGGGTTTAAGTCATTGTTTGGGTTACTCCATGATAAGTTTGGATGCCTCTTCCATGAGGGGTTGTATGTGTTGGACATCACATTGTTGCGGTTGTAGTTCCCAACATACATACCAGTTTCTTGGTTCATGCAGTCAGCGGAACTGTGGTTTCCTCCACATAAGTCACGGTATGAATCAATTACCTTGACCTCACGGGTATTGTGTTGTAACTGTAGGTTTTGCACCATCTTGGTAAGAGAGGCCAATTGTGCTGCCACTGAACTTGATGAATCTAATTCATTTACTGTGGCTTGGCGTCTTACTCCTCCTCGCCTAGATGTAGGAAACTGAAAGTCATTCTTTGCGAGTTTGTTCAGTATTTCAATAGCTTCCTCAGGTGCTTTGTCCAGGAGTGTTCCGTTTGCTGAGGCATCTAACATCATCCTTGTCGGGGCATTCGTAGCATTGTAAAACATTGTCACTTGTGTCCATAAGGGAATCCATGCAGCGGACACTTGTCCAATAGCTCTCTGTAGCGTTCCCATGCCTCGTACATTGGTTCGTCTTCAGCCTGTCGAAAAGAAGTAATTTCATTACGGATTCTATCATATAGATTAGTAGGATTAAAGCGAGTAATGAAATCACGGCAAAGTTCACTCCAGGAACCAATAGATCCTGCTGGAATGCTATTTAACCAAGCTTTTTCCCTATCCCTCAGTGAATAGGGGAGTAGCTTTAATTGCAAGACATCTTCATGGACTCCTTGGATTTTAAAAGAGTTGCAGATTTCCATGAAGGATTTGAGGTGCTGCCTTGCGTCTTCAGTTGTAGACCCACCAAATTGTCCAATTGTATTTAACATATTGAACATAACGGGTTTGAGTTCAAAATGGGCTGCTTCAATTTCCGGTGTGACGACTCCTGGGTTTAATCCGTTTAAGTCTTCTTCCAGGAAGTCCCTGACAGTGAGCTATCGCGGCCCAGGTGGCGGCGGAAGTCCTGCATTGCCGGCAGGTAAATTTTGTCCTGTCGGGTGATCTGCCATGGCTCCTTGGATCTGTCTCCTCAACCTTTGCCTTGTTCTTTCGATTTCTGGATCTAATTCGTACAAGGGGTTGGTTGGATTGGTCCTGGTCATACACCAAGAAAAAAAAAGTAAAATAAAAATAAACAAGAAAATAAAGAAAACAAAATTTAGTTGTCAGTCCCCGGCAACGGCGCCAAAAACTTATCGCGTGTCAAAAGTGCGCGTTCAGTGCAAGTGGACACATCGCAAGTAATAAGTGATAAGTATATTATCGAGTTATCGTCTCCTCAGGGACTGGTATACTTAATATGCTTTCTTCACCTCCTTGTTCTGTAGAAAGATAAAAACACAAATAAGTTGATTTGATTTATCTAAACTAAAATAACTAAAATAAAAGTAAGGGATTGAAATAGTAGAGAGAGATGGGCTAGGATCCAGTTGCGTCGTATTGTGGAATTGATTGACTTGTCTCCGTCCAATGCAATCGTATATCACTGCCTCGACAGCACTGCAGTTTTACTGCCTGGGCAGCGATAACACTGTCTGCCACGGCAATCCCTTGCTCGTGGGCAGACTTTACCAAAGTTTGACAAAGTGTCCTTGGATGACTCCGCTTATCCCTAAGTCAGAGTGCTGTTGATGACTAGTCCTTGATGATACCTCCCGGCGTGAACCAATTATACTCACCAAACAATCTCACACTTCTTTTAGCCACTGAAACTCTTAACCTATCCCTAGGCCGAGTTAGTGTTTCGCGATTGAAACACCGTACTTACCCCTTTCGTGAATCTAACTCTCCCGAGCTTAGATAAATGGATGATCACAATATCCTTTCCCGAGCTCAATTGTGAAACAAGGAATAACAAAGGATAAGCAAACCTTGATAATCTTTATTGCGTTGAATGAAAGACAAAGTACAATCTCCTCTCACAAATACTCTACAACCTTCACCTAATCCCTAAGAAGGTTTAGAACATGATGGAGAGGAAAGAAACAAGAGTAGAAGTCGGCTCTCTCCCTAGGTATTTCGTTGTTCAATACATTGGGTGGCTAGGTCTTTATATAGGCTAGACCTAGGGTAAACCTTTCCTAAGTAGAATACAACTTGGAGTAGGGAACAAGTCAAGTACATAATAATAATATATTTCCAAGTTTATATTCGGCTAAGGGGCTTTCCCGCGTGGTCTTCCTTTGGGCTTTTCCTTGTGCTAGCCAGCTCCGATTCATGGGCTTCAAGTCCAGACACGTTCCTTGGATTTTTTGTCTTTCCATCGTCTATACTGTTGCTTCCTGTCTTTCTGCTGCTGCCTCGGCATCAGGTCCTTCCTCGGCCTTATCTCTGCCGCGGCACTGGTTCTCCTGCACAGATATGAAAATGCAGTAAAACGTGCCTTGTTCTGTAAATATTATCTATATGAGTATAACTTCTAAATATATCACATTAAGTGCATGCATTGGTCCGAGTGGGTGTATATTTGGTACTTAATGCCCATAAAAGGAGTAAAAAGTGATAGTGTGTTGAGCACTTATCAGTTTAGACTATAAAATACCAACATCCATGTATGTCAAATCATCCATTCTTAATAAAATTCTCAAAATTCTCTCAAACATGCCTGAAGTATCACGTGGTATCAGTCGTCGTTGAAGATCCCAGTGCCGTTTGTCTTCCACTGTTGTTGTCGCCGTTTGAATCTGGTATCGTTTCTTTGTTACCTTATTCTTTCAATCAACTTCTTATTTGTGATTGTGGCAAAACCCAAACCCACGAAGGAAACTTCATTTCCCACCACAAGATCCTACCTTGGCCAATCGGTGGACCCAACAGGTGATGGAGAGGATGATTTGTACTGTCGCCTGAAATTCCTTCAAAGGAAATTAGAGTTCATAGACATCCAAGAAGAGTACGTGAAAGATGAGCAGAAGAATCTTAAACGAGAGTTTTTGAGGACGCAAGAGAAAGTCAAGCGGATCCAGTCAATGCCCCTTGTCATAGGCCAATTTATGGAGATGGTTGATGAAAACAATGGAATCGTGGACTCTACCACGAGGTCCAACTATTATGCAAGGATATTGAGTATCATTAATAGAGAGCTGCTAAAGCCGTCAGCTTCGGTGGCTCTTCACCGCTACTCTAATGCTTTGGTCAACGTTTTGCCTCCTGAGGCTAATTCCAATATCTTTCCGAGAAGCCCGACGTTACGTACAAGGATATTGGAGGATGCGACATCCAAAAACAAAAAATTCGTGAGGCAGTGAAATTACCGTTGACTCATCATGAGCTCTACAAGCAGATTGGGATAGACCCTCCTCGTGGTGTTTTACTCTATGTCCCTCCCCTGGTACTGGAAAACCATGCTTGCAAAGGTTGTTGCTAACCATACAACAACTGCCTTCATTAGAGTAGTTGGGTCTGAGATTGTTCAAAAGTATTTGGGTGAGTTTCCAAGGATGGTTCGAGATGTCTTCCGCATTGCTAAAGAAAATGCTTCAGCCATTATCTTTATTGATGAGGTAGATGCCCTTACTACTACCTAGTAGTTATTGTTCATTGGATTCTCTTTTCTCATTGTTTACTCATCAAAGAAGTTGTTCATTGTTCTGGTTCTCAATGATAATCTTCTTTGAGGTATTTGCAGTATTGTGTTGCTTTGGGTTAGTGTTATTTGGTTTTCATTTGTTGGTTTCTGGTGTAGAATCTGTGAGTTAAAATTGATAATGTCTATTGTTGGTGTTGTTATTGAATGCTTGTTACGTTTATTGCTTTGGAAGCTTCGTTATCTTTTACTTTGTCCGTAAGGATAAATGAAATTTTGGTTTAATAACCAAGTTTGGAGGTTAGAAAATATCCGGGGAATGTATAGTGTTTAGCAACCATACACTCCTTAACCGAACATAAGAGAGTGTTTTCTTGCTCGAGAGTGGGCTCCAGATTGAATTCGGGAGTTCGTAGCTTAACCGCCTTTCTCCCAACAAAAAGAAAGATCAAATAAGTGCGAAATAAGACAATGAAGATGAAGCAAGAGTAGATTTCATAGAAACTGATAAAAGAAGGGATTCTTAAAACACTGCCAAGACAACAAGTGTAAACAATAATTATTGTTGATCAGTCGTTCAAGTAAAGGAAGAAGTAGAGACTAATCAAGCCATTATTAGCTTTCAAAAGCTGATAATACATAATCTACAACAACATCTGCATTGAAAGTTGCAGAGAGAAGAATTGAAGAAATTTGAAGCAGAAGAAGAAAGAAGCTGAGAAAGCAAAGAAAATGTTAGATATTAGCTGTTAATTGTGATTGTTAGTTGGTTAGTTGGTTATTAGTTTAGACTATAAAATCCCAACATTCTTGTATTTTAGATCATTCATCCTTAATAAAATTCTCAAAATTCTCTCAACATGCCTGAAGTATCACAAAGGACAAGAGCAGAAAGGGATCATTTAACCCATAGGAAACACTTCACCGTTGTCTATCAATCATTTAATTTATTACACTCCTGGTTCAACCTATTAACTTCAAAATGGACACAACAACCAACAAGAAATTCAGAACTATGAGAGTAACAGAAACAAAAATACTAAACTAAGAAGAAACTTTTAGCCCAAAACATTACACCATAGAAATTAAGAAATTTCTAATTTCTCTCTTTTCCTAGAACGTATAACCTATTTCAATAGGCTTACCTGCATAAAAAAAAAAATTGTTTTTTTAATATCCAGACACAAATTACATCTTTTTGCTTCAACAACTGAAACTTGATACAAATAAGCAATAGAGTGATGCACTTCGTTGTAAATATATGGCATATTCAACTAAGAAAACCCAAAATATAGCTTAAAATGAGTAGTTTTGAAGTGTGAAAAGGATACTCAGGTTGTTGCGTGTAGGATCAGAAGAACTGAGCGAAGAAAACAATTGAGAGAGACCGATAGCCTCTTCTTCCAAACCAAAGATACTGTTAGGGTTATGGGTTTAGCTACTCGATGCCGCCATTTCCCTGATAAAAGAGTATGGGAAGAAAATAAATATGCATGCAAATAGAAAAAAAAAGAAAAAAAATAAATGGATGGAGATGAGAGGTTTTGATCCCGTACCTCTTACATACCAAGCAAGCACTCTACCATCTAAGCTACATCTCCTGTTTATAAATAACTTAAAATTAATTTATAAGATTAAAATATAAACAGTTGGTGCAGGTTTCTATAAAATATTTTCAAATTAAGATCATTTATTTTCTATTTCAACCTACCAAAATTCCCTCCATGAAACTAAAACTTTTAAATTTTGTTCGAAAAATCTCAAAACATCATTAAAGTTTGAATTGAAATTTTCCTCCAAAATCCACCATTACATATGTGTGTTGTGTCTCTCTTCTTCTCTACCATTCCCACACTTGACTCTACCACAATCAAAGTCAAAATGGATGTTGTCTCCTTCAGTGAACATGACAACAAGGAGAACATCCCTCCTTTCTCATCCAAATACCCCACTTATGCTCTCAAAAAACCTTCATCTTTCTCAAAAAACAGAAAAAGAAGATTAAGAGCACCACTTCAAGACATTACCAATCTCATATGTTCATCTCCGGTTCAATCCGATACAATGATTCCGGTTTCTTCCCAGGCTGAAAATGGGGTTGGATCAGTCTGCAACAAGACTTGTTTGGTGTATAAATGTAGAAACTTCAGACAGCTCAACCGTTAGATTTAGATCCATACTTATATTACTGGGGAGGGTGGTTCATTTGTCAACTAATCAATCTGCTGGATTGAGGATTCATCTGTATTTATTCTCCTTGTAAGTTGTATCAATGTCTGCCTATAAATTATAGATTATACATAAGCATGCTATAGTATATCTCATAATCGAAATCTGACCTTCCATGTTTATACTACCGAGCAAAAATATGATTCGATTCGATTCCCCTCTTTATTGTTTTCGAATTGCTAAGCGAATGCTCTACCATATGAGCCGCCTCCTCTACCGTATTAGATCAGAATTTTTTGTTGTAAACCATGTTTTGGATCCAGTGTCTACAGTTTTTCATATTTGCATGAATTAATGCAGACTATCCATCCCCATGGAGTATCTGTAGCTATATCACCATAATTTTCTACCCAATGAATGGAAATTAAATATGAACCAATTAGGCAAGTAGAAAGAGTTTATGTTAAGCTGTTGTCCTCCTTGAGAACCAAGACTAAATCAGATTTTGTTTCAAGACAATCTCTCCAATTTTGAACTATTAAAGATTCATTCTTAACTTCATGAGAAACAGATATCCGTATCTCTGTGACATGCTCAAAATGTGTGTTTCAAAAGTCTAAGGAGGCAAACAAAATCCAGGCCAGCAATTGTCACTCAATCTTGAAGAATAATGGAGGCTTACCAATTACCAATTACCAATTACCTAGAGATTTGTAAGACCAACTAAAAATATATCATAACAGTTTCCTATGCCGCTACTTCATCATTGTTTGTCATTGATCATCTAATCGAACAGCCCGTCGTTGTGTCAAATATCAACTAGAAAATCTCCCATTTCCTGCACAATCAGATATATTGCAGTTAGTAGTTGTCAATGGTGTTTGTTTGTGATGGTATTCCTATGGTTGTTTCTCTTTTTCGTGTATAATAAGGAACTAAAACAAGGGAGGGAATAAAATCTAAAAAAAACTGATAAACCACCTTAGCATTTGAATGTTTTCTTTGACGATTGATTCAATAAAAGCAATTACTTGTTCTTGAAGTTCAGTTCGGGAAACTTACCTGTAAAGGAATTGTCTGGGGAAATGGCTCATAATTAGTTGAGACTTGAGAGAAGCTCTTCATATGTTGTGGACCAGCTGCAACATGTCCTCAAACAACTTCAAGAAAAAATTAAAGTATTAAAATCTACACATCAAGTAACAAAAGAGACGATCCTTGTTTATTTGTACATGTTATGTGTAATAATGTCTATTTCTAATTTTTATGCTGCAACTTAGTTATAGTTTCTAGTTGAGATAACAAGTGTATGGAGTTTGAGAATACATAAGTATAAACATCAACAGTAGCCCTTTCTCAAACAGGAAAACCGGATTTGTTATCGGTCGCCTTCTGAAAAATATGGAGTTTGAGAATCCTTATATATAAATGTTATGTTCGTAGATGAAGAAATAGGTTAGAGAAGCAAAAGAATAGATTCAAGAAAGAAACTTGTACATTCATAACATAAAAATGTCATCTTTACAATTCTTGCTCATATAACTGTAATGGCACGGTACAATTCTTATTTTTTTGAATACATGTGTAGGTGGTCTGTCTGCAGTAACCAACTTCATCCTTCCTTCTGGCCAGATAAGCATTTCTTCTTTTGTCTTTGGGCTTCCATTCACTGTTGGAAAAACACTGGTTTGTAGCCATCTTTGGAGCATATTTTGAACAAGTAAAGATGAGGATTTGAATAAGGAAATGGTTGATTCCTATTCTACGCCATGAGATCTTTACAACGGTAGCTCATACGCTCAAAATCGTTGAGTGATGAATGAGAAATTGATGCTCAAAGTAGGAAGGTCAAGAATAAATAAAAGGAATATAGAACCCCTTATCCCACATTGGTAGGATAAATGGAGTGGGAGTTGTATATATATAACTACCCATAAGCAAATTATTGAATGACTTTAGATGACTTTGTGCCTTGCGCGCAAGGGTGGTGTGAATCCAATTCCATTCGGGTTGGGGTGCACCCGCACGACGTGGGCGATGCAAATGTCCGGACCGGTCGGGCCTTTCCGGGGCCTGTGGATATTTTACTCGTTGTGCACATTTTTTCCTTAATTTATTTTTTGAAAATATCCAGAAAAGAGTTTTAATTCAGAATTAATTTTGAATTAATTAGCAGTTGACTGCTTGGGATAATTAGAGAAGTAATTGTTCATTATGGTATTTAATTTGAATTAAATATCGGATAAATGACAATTAATCCCAGATATTGACAATTAATCCCGGATTTTCCGGATTTTAATTCGGGCAATTCTGACCATTGTTGCCCTACAATTCCACTATAAATATGAGATGATTTTCTCTGTTTTACTCATCCCAAAAACGTTTTCCTCTCCTCTGATTTTCTCTCGGTGATCGGCAAAGATAAGAGCAGTTCGAGAACTCGGTATAAGTGCTATTGTTCGGAGTTCTTCCCATTTTTGTATCTTGGGAGATAAACTGCCAAACCACTCAGCACCATCGGAGTGGCAGAAAATCTGTCTTAAGGAAACTGCTTCCGGCAGGCCTCAACTTCATTCCGTTTTCAAATCAAAATTCGTTTTGAATTTTTATTCTTCTCAATTTCCGATTTTATTTCAGTGTTACTAACATCTGTTTATTTCCTTGGATCGTTTGGGAATAAGATTGTATAATATTCACCGGGCTTGCTTTTGTTTTCATTAAGCATGACCCAAATCCTTCATTAATCTCAACGGCATCGTTTGGTCAATGACCCTCAACGACATCGTTTAGTTCATTAAAAGAAACGATATCGTTTGGTTCTTCCCCCTTTGATATCAGATCGATCTTCTCATTTTCTTCAATTTCTGTTAGCAGTCCTAATTTGCCTCAATCAATCCCTAATTTCTCTTTTTTCCCTCGTCTCAGGCCTTGTTCTTCTTCCACTGTCATGACAATCCTCCCCTCTTCAGTTTATTCTTGTCTCCAAGGATCAAATTCCAGAAATTGAGCCTTCAAATTCGAGTAGTCTTCCCATATCACATTTTCTATCCTCAGATTTGACCATTGAATTAAAAGTTGAGTCACTGCCCTGTTATTCCTCTTGACCATGCGTTTATCCAACACCACAGCAGGGAAAACCTTCATCTGACCATCAGTGTTCACTTCGGGAAGATCCAGAGGTAACATGATTCAGACCAATCTTCTTCTTCAACAAACTAACGTGAAAAACTAGATGTATCTTGGAATGAACCGACAATTCCAATTGATGATCCTTTTTTGCACCTTGTAGGGCCCATAACATCTCGCGATCAACTTCACATTCTTTCTCAGGGCTACAGAAGACTGTCTATAGGGCTGGAGTTTCAGGTATACTTCTTCACCTACTTTAAATTCTCGGTTGTTTCGGTTCCTTTGTGCAAATTGCTTCATTTTATTTTGTGCCTTGGCCAATTGCTCCTTTAGTAGTTGATCTAGTTGTTTTTGATCTTTGATAACTTTTTCTACACTATTGACTGACGTGGCTCGACTCCAATCCAGCATTGGAGGTGCATACCCATATAAAGCTTGGAATGGTGTCATTCCAAGAGCGGAGTGGAAATTAGTGTTATATCATCACTCTGCTTGGGGTAACCAATTAACCCAATCATTTGGTTTTAGGAAGCACATTCCCCTAAGGTATTGCTCGAGGCATTGGTTGAGTCTCTTAGTTTGCCCATCTATCTCAGGGTGTTAGGTAGAACTGAAATAGACAGTAGTACCCAGCTGTTTTATCAGCTCCTTCCAAAAAAGACTTGTAAAAGTCTTATCTCGATCTAAAATTGCTATTTTAGGTGATCCATGCAGCTTGTAAATCTAGTCTAAGTAAGCCTTAACAACTTCTAGTGCAGTGTAAGGATGAGCTAGGGCTATGAAGTGGTCATACTTAGAATATTTATCAATGACCACCAAAATGCAGTTGAACTTCTAAAACTTAGGCAACCCTTCCACAAAATCCATGTTGATCACCCCCAAGCTTGCTGAGGAATAGGTATAGGCTGAAGCAACCCAGGTTTAACTAGATTCTCAACCTTGGTTCTTTGGCAAACTTCACATTCCCTCACATAAGACTCCACAGTAGCCTTCATGTTAGGCCAGTAGAAGTAAAGTTTAAGTCTGTGGTAAGTGGCCTGAGATCTAGAGTGTCCCCCTAAAAAAGAGTCATGTAGTGTTTTTAAAAGCTGCAACCTTAGATCCCCATGTTGCTCCTACATAAACTTTTCCTTTAAACCTCAGAATCCCTTGTTTAATTCCCTAATCCTTGTCTGTCAGATTAGGTGTCACTGTAGTAGCTGTTATTTTTTCTTGAGCTACTAGATCTCTTCATAACTCTTTTCAATTTCTTGCATCCAAGTTGGAGTCAGTTGGGGAGATGAGAGTTGGTAATTCTCAGCTTCTTCTCCTTCGAATCGCTTGGACAAGGCATCAACTACTTGGTTATGCTTCCTCTTCCCGTACTAGATCACATAGTCAAGTCCCAACAGTTCGAATAGGCCTTTTTTTGTATAGTGGTAGTAAGCTTCTGTTTTAAGAGATGCCTTAGGGGTTTATGGTCGATTTTAATCACAAAAGTATTTCCTTTCAAATAGTGCCTCCACTTTGAAATAACCATTAAAATAGTTAGATACTCCTTTTCGTAAATTGAGAGACCTATGTGTTTAGGTCCCAAGGCTCTGCTCATATAGGCCAGTGACTTTCCTTCTTAAGTGAGTACTACAATACCCTTCTGGCTTGCATCAATTTCTAAGCAAAAGGGTTTATCAAAGTTAGAAAGTGCCAACACTGGTGCTTGACATATTGCTAGCTTTAGAGCTTCAAAAGCTTCTTTGGCTTCCTCACCCTAATGAAAATTATTCTTTTTCAGTAATTCTGTAAGGGGTTTACTGATGACTCCTAAACCCTTTATAAATTTTCTATAATATCCTATCAACCCCAAGAATCCTCTCAAGGACTTAAGAGTTTTTGGTCTCGGTTATTCCTTCACTACTTCTATCTTAGAATGGTCAGTAGATATCCCTTCCTTTAAGATCAGATATCCCAAATACTCAATTTATTTCTGCCCAAAAAACACTTACTCCTTTTGACAAATAATTGATTCTCTCTTAATATTTCCAAAATTGTCCTTAAATACTCAACATGAGTGGTTAAATTAGGGTTGTATATCAAAATGTCATCAAAAAATACTAAAACAAATTTTCTAAGATGTGGGCTAAACAAATCATTCATAAGGGATTGAAAAATAGCAGGGGCATTATTGAGCTCAAAGGGCGTTACCTTAAATTCAAAGTGCCCTTGGTGAGTCCTGAAGGCAGTCTTGTGTACATCTGCCTCTTTCACCCTTATTTGTCAATACCCTAATCTTAGGTCCACCTTTGAGAAATAGGCAACTCCTTCCAGCTCATCTAACAAGTCCTCCACCATTGGTATTGAAAACTTATTCTTTACTGTGATAGAATTTAGTTGTCTATAGTCCACACAAAAGTGTCATGAGCCATGTTTTTTCTCTACTAGCAAACATGGTGATGCAAAAGGGCTACTAATGGTCTGGATAATGAAAGCTGCCAACATGTCTCTAACTTGTCTTTTCACTTCTTCCTTCTGAAAATATGAAAATTTGTAAGCCTTAAATTCACCGAAGGTGTTTCTGGTTTCAAAATTATAACATGATCATGTGATCTTGGAGGAGGCATCCCTTGAGGCTGGTCAAATACTCCTTTATACTCTTGTCAATAATTCTTGTATTTCTTTTGGTATTGCAGTTTCTGTAGTTTCAGCACATAATAAATAGACTTCTCTTATTATATCTGGGTCCTTCCCAGTAAATTTTTGTAACCTTTTTTCAGAGATGATCTTTATGTCCACTACTCTTTTTTCTCCCTGCAGCAATATGTTCTGCCCTCCCTTTTCAAAGCTTAAAGTCAATTCATTGAAATCCATTAGAATAGGACTGTATTTCTTCATCAAACCTACCCCTAAAACTATATCACTACCTCTCATATGCAACACTCTAAAATCATGCTCAAATTGGTGACCATGCATCTTCCAGCTCAACATGTTACTTCTAGAAGTACTATATAGTTTTTCCCCATTAGCAACTGTGATGGCTAAAGAGGGTGTTTGTACCATCTCTTTTCTTTCTCCTGCCCATTTGGGAGTGATGAAGCTATGAGTACTCCCACTATCCACCAAGATGTTCAATGGTTTTTCCTTTATCACCCCTTGAATCCTCAGGGTTGTATACCCCGAACTACCATTTATAGCATTGATAGAAATTTTCAGGGCTAATTCATACAATTTTGTCTGTCTGCTAGCTTCAAACAGAGTTGTTGGTTGTAAAACTTTTACTCTGTGTTTCAATTCCTCCTTGAGTCCACTCAGAAACATAGAAACAAAATATTCTTCCTTCAAAGTGAAATTATGTTGAAGCATAAAGGGCTTGAGTTCTTCAAACTTCTCCTAATATTCTTCCACTGACCCTTTCTGCATTAACTTGTTGAATTCCTCGATTATGTTACTATGGGTTTTATCACAAAGCCTATGGCACACATCTGAAACAAATTCCTTCCATGTAAGTTGGTGTTTCTAGGTGATGTATCCATCGAATCAGGATTCAGCCTTTCCTTCCACATACATGATTGCTAACTCCACCCATTGTGTCTCTGGTACCCCAAAAATACTGAAGTACTTTTCACATCTCCTAGTCCACCCCCTGGGATTTAGTCCTCCAAACATTTAGAGTTTCACTCTAGGCCTTGAAAATAGGGACCTCAGTTTCTTCTTTTCAATGTTCCTTCTTCACCTTCCATTGAATGATCTCCCCCACTACTTAATTTTAAACCCAAGTTTTTAGTTTGCACTTTGGTTTCGTTTATGCCCTCGAATTTACTAGCCAAAATACCAGCTTTACCAAGTTTAATGGAATATCTTTCTTTCTCATCTAGCACCGTTACCTCCACATGTTGCTTGCCTTCTTTTTGATTTAAAAAAGAGCCTAGATATCATTTTTCTTGGACTATCCTCTCGTCTCTTAGACCTCAAGAAGCTTAATATCTCCTCCATATATCCTTCTGTGATTTCAAATCTGAATTCCAGATTATTGAATTTGTTTTCCAATCTTTTGTGTGGATTTTCCTCTTCCTCTTGAACTACTTCAGTGGTTCTTGTTGGTTTTGTACGCATGGTCCCCTTCCCTTCCCTTCCGTCATGGCTTGGTTTCTCTTTGGTTTTTTCAGCTTGGCTTGGATCTAGTAACCGAGCTCTAACTACCAATTGTTATGTTTGTAGATGAAGAAATAGGTTATAGAAGCAAAAGAATAGATTCAAGAAAGAAACTTGTATTCATTCATAACATAAAAATATCATCATTACAATTCTTGCTTATATAGTTGTAATGACACAGTACAATTCTTATTTTTTGGACAGGTGTACAGGTGGTTTGTCTACATTAATCAACTTCATCCTTCCTTCTGGCCAAGTAAGCATTCTTCTTTTGTCTTTGGGCTTTCATTCACTAGGCTTGTTTCTGTTTTCATTAAGGATAACCCAAATCTTTTATTAACCTCAATGACACCGTTTAGCCAATGAACCTCAACGATATTGTTTAGTTCATTAAAAGAAACGACATCGTTTGGTTCTTCCCCTTTGATATCAGATCAATCTTCCCATTTTTTTTAATTTTTGTTCTCAACCCTAATTTGCCTCGATCAATCCTTAATTTATCTTTCTTCCCTCGTCTCAGGCCTTGTTCTTCTCCCACTGTCATGACAATAAACATCAACAATAATCCTTTTTCAGACAGGATAACTGGATCAGTTATCTATCACCTTCTAGAAAAATAAGGAACATAAGAAACATGTGCCACCATACGAAGCATCATCCCTTGTTACTCAAACTTCAACAGGGTCTACAAAAGTTTCATTCACATTGAACTATGAACAGTCATTTAAGAAAAAACATGAAAATCATTGATTTTTTAAAGTTATTTTTAGTTAATTTAATATTTTGATTCGATTCAGGTTGGATGTGGATCAGTTTCAGACAATGTTGTCCTTAGGGGTGGGCTATAAGGGCGACAACCTAAACCCACCCCTATCTTGAGCTCCCAATTTTAATTTTTTATTAAATATATTTAATTTTAATTTATTAATATTTATTATTAGAATTTAATCTTTAATATTTATTATTATAGGTTAATTATTATTTTCTAATTATTATTATATAAGTTTATTTTTAGTATTATTATTATGGTTTTAATTTTTTAATACTCTTAAAATTCATATTTTATATTTTTATTATAATATTTGTTATTATGGGTCTATCTTTTACTAAAATTATTATTAGTGGTCTACTCTAAGAAACATTTTTCAATATTTATTAATATATTATTAAAATTTATTTATTTTTGTTATTTGCTATTAAAGTCACGAGTTTTCTCTAAAACTTGTTATTAGGAGTTTAATTTTAAAATTCATTTTTTAATATTTATTATAAGAGATCTATTAATTTTTTTAATATCTTTACTATTAGGGTCTAATTTTCCCTAATACTTACATAAGAGGACTTATTTTTTCAATAATTATTATTAGGACCATAGTTTATCAATATTTGTTATTATATGTTAGATTTTTCATAATATTTGTTATTAGAGGTTTATTCTTAAAATTCATTTCCCCCATATTTATTATTAAGAATTAATTTTTTATCAATACTTGTCATAGGGGCCTGTTTTTTCTAATATTTGTTAGTAGATATTTAATTTAATTTTATTAATACTTTTTATTAGAAAATTATTTTTTTCTAATACTTATTATTAGAGGTCTATTTTTTTACGTTTGCCCTAAGGCCACTAAAATCTCAGGAACGACTTTGGGTTCATTTCAGGTCGGGTCAATATCAGATAATTGGCAAGTTCATTTCAGGTCGAATAGATTTCAAGTCGTGCTTATTTCAGGTCAGGTTCATTTTAAGTTGATTTTATTTCAAGTCGGGTTAATTTGGGTTTTGAATTCAAATTAATTATTATGTTTAAGTATGGTGCAAATAATCGATAGACTTTGGGTTGATCATTTATTTCAAAACAATTATTTAACGTCTAACGTCTTTCACTACCATGAATCATATTAAAAATAAATATTACGCACTAGGCAAAAAAATATTATCAAATGATTCATATCTTAAAAATTGGACTAAATTATAAAAATTAGAAATTAATAAAGGCAAATTGCGGTCTTCGTAGATAAAAAATATCATGACATTAAAAACACTAAACTAAATTAAAAAATATGAATATGACTCAATTTAGAATAAGAACAAAGTTTTAGGGACTATAATTAACAAAAGTATAAATTAAAATAATAAACATTGGGCTAAATTATCAAAAAAAAAAATGGGTTCAATTTTAACTAAAATTAAAGTTTTAAGGACTAGAAAGAATAAACATTAGAATAAATTACAAAAATTAAAACTAAGGAGTAAATTTAAGTTTAAAATTAAAAAAAAGAATAAAAATAAAATATTATCTTATTAAAAACACTAGATTAAATTATAAAAATAAATAATGATCAATTTAGAATAAAAATAAAGTTGTAAGGACTAGAATGAATAAAAAGATCATCAAATGAGTTATATCTAAAATATTAAACTAAATTACAAAAATTATAAATTAATAATGATAAATTTCGTTGAAAATCTAAAATTTTAAAGTCTAATAGAAAAAAATATAGTCATGCTTTAGTATGTATATATAATATACTTTTTTATAAAAATATATAATATATGTATATATATGTATATCTTTTAATATATGTATTAACGCATTAATATATATATAGACCTCAATATATATACATAATATATATATATATATTAATGTATTAATATATACTTAAATATAATATATATATTAATATATATATGTATATTATATATATTTATATTTTAATAAATATATATATTGAGGTATATATATATAAATTTATATTTTATTATGTGAATTTTAATGTATACTTTAAAATTTATATTTTAATTTATACTTAAATGTATATATATTAATGTATATGTATATAGTATATAGTAACAATATATATTTAAATATAATATATATTTTAATATATTAAAATTTCTTCAATATATACTTTAATATATAGTAATAATATATATTTTAATGTATACTTTAATATATAACTAAATAATAATAATATTCCTCCAAAATTTATTATATATTTTATTTCCTTCCAAAATTTTATCTTTTCCCATTTTTTATATTAATCAAAGCTTATTTTTAATTCTCTCTAAAATTTTGATAATTTAATCTCAAACTTAAAATTTGATAGCTTATTTTCTTTCAAAATTTTGTTTTTTTTCTTTTTTTTATAATTGAATTTTTTTTATCAATTGTGTTGGTTTAATTCAATTGAGTAATAATTTAGATTAATTTAATAAAACTTTATATTTAATTTAACTTAATTAAATTTTAAGTTTAATAAGTTAATTTAATCTGAATATATTATTATAATATATAATATAATTATAGTAAATTTGATAAATAATAATAAATTTAAATATTAATTTATAAATTTGAATATATTATTTTTATATTAAATTTGAAAATTTTGATATATAATTAAATTCTAAGTTCAATAAATTAAATATTAATTTAAAGTTTAAAATTTTAAAATTTCAATTAAATTTTAATATAAATTATAATTAACATTAAATTCAAAACAATTAAATTAAATATTAAAAAAATTAAATATATAATACTAAATTTAAATTTTAATCCATAAATTAATTTCTAAGTTTAAACCCAATTTTAACTCCCGAAATCGAATTCTAATTTCCTAAGCTCAATTTCAATTCTCTAATCCTAATTAAAATAATAGTTAAAGTATAATATCAATTTCCTAAGCTCAAAATAAATTTATAATTTAAATAAATTAAATATTAATAATTTTAATTAAATATATTATAATTAAATATTATTTTTATTATAAGAAAATAATTTAAATGCTAATTTAAATTTAAAAATTATAATTTTAATGAAATATTAATTTAAAATTATAATTAAAATTAATCCTAAATAGGAAATAAATTAAATTAAATTACATATATAATAATAAATTTAAATATTAATTCTAAATTAGTTTTCTAAGTTTATATTCAATTTTAATATTTTAAACCTAATTATATTTATCAATATTTTAAATTCATCAAATTATACATATTCTTAATTACATGTCATGTAAATATTAGTTCATGTCAATAATAAATCGGGTTCAAAACAAGTCGGGTCAATTATCAGATTGAGTTCAAAACTAGTTGGATAAAATTAGGTCTCGAATCTATTTAATCAGGTAATATCAGTTATCTACCAGATCAGACTCATTCAGATTTGTTTCAGTCGGATACATGTCGGGTTTCGGATCCACTGTAACAAGTTCAAATTGGATTCAAGTCGTTCTAGGTCGGATGTAGGGGTGTAAACGAGTCGAGCTCGAGTAGTGCTAAGCTTGGCTCAACTCGTTAAGATTTTGAGTCGAGTTCGAGGTTGGGTAATTTTAAACGATCCTGAAATATCTGAGCTCGGCTTGTTAAGACTCAAGTCGAGTTTGAGTTTTTTTTTTCGAGCCTAATCACGTCTCATTTAAAGCTTAATGGAGAAAAAACTTTGATACATAAGTTGTGTAAACTCAAACTTGTTAATTTTAGGTTTTAGTTTCTTATTTAGGATTTAAGACGTACGTGTAAAGTTCAGATTTTAGGATTTTAACTTTAAAAATTTAGATTTTAAATTATAAAAAAATAAATATAGTATATTTATGTTTTCAAGTAGCTAGTGAGCTTCTTGAGTCGAGTATCATGTAGCTTGGCTGGGCTCGTTAAGAACTCGAGCAGAGTTCGAGTCGAGTTTTGATCGAGCTTTGACCGAGTTGAGTTCAAATAGCTCGCGATTTGTCTCGTCTCATTTATAGCCTTAGTCGGATGTAGGTCGAATTCGATTACAACAATAACAAGTCCAAATCAAATTCAAATCAATAATAATTGAATACAAGAAATTCAGATTATTACATTCTCATATCAAATTAGGTTATGACTTGAATTATTTTTGAATTTAAATTTAAATATATTTAAATTTAGCTAAGTATAAATTCAGATATATTTAAATTTTACTTATCCACACATTACAAATTTTCAACTTGATTAATTCAAGCACGATTATAAATCATCAGTTTTTCAAACTAAATTAATTGAGTTCAAAATCTACAAACTTAAGGATTAACATGGATTTTAAAACAAATTAATATCTTAGTACATAAAATGCCATAATAAAAGCATAATCAAAGTTTATAAATAGAAATGATCCAAAATTCATAGGGCGGACAAATACGGAGCGGGTGGATATGAGAAAGGTGGATACGGTGTGGGTAAGGTCTTAAACCCATCACCTATTAACTACCCACCAAATTTATACTCATCCCCACTCCAACTGATGTGAATACGGTACGAAATCCGTAAAACTGTACTCGTCTGTCATCCCTAATGTAAACCAAACCCCTTTAAAACTCTTATAGTCGGCTCATAACTGCACTGCAAACACCGCCTATGACACCTTACATATTATCTTCATTCAAACACTACCTATGTAAATTTCCAAGAAGATAGAATCCAACCAGATTGCACCGAAAACACTGTCTATGTAAATTTCCAAGAAGATAGAATCCAACCCTATTGCACAGCAAACACTGGCTATCACACCTCACATATTATTGAACATGACACACAACCAAGATAGATAACAGTTGAGATATAACTTTATGTTGTATATTATTAATATAATTTATTATTATTAATTTTATTCCCAGTAAACACTATTATAGGTAGATAATGACATTAAAGGTTTGAAATCTTTGGATATGGAGATGCAAACTTGATGAACTCAGCATCTTTCTCCAACAAAACCATCTTGGCTTCATCCAATGTGATCCAAGCTTCAATGCCTGAACCACACTTGGTTCCGATAAGAATAGCATGGTTCATAAATTCAGACCGGATTTCCCCAAACGGAGCAATCAATACAGGCTCGCCCCACCCGAAATCCAGGTCGTAAAACCTGTGATGGCACCAGCTGGTGAAGCCAAAGATGTCTGGCTTCTCAGAGGAAAACATGGTTTCAAGCTGACTAATTAACTCACCCAAAGTTTCAAACCCGGACTCCCCTTGTAATGAATGCAGGTATTCACCGTCGAAAGCCGCCACGGATTCTCCCATCAACTTCACCAATTCAGATAACTCGGTGCCGGTCTCATCAGCTACATCTACAGCGCAACTTGGGAACCAAATCAGGTTTCCAATCGAATATTGTAATAAAGTAGGGTCCAATATTCTTGGCCTAAAGCTTGCAGCTTGTGCTGCTACATATGGTTTCGAGGATCTTGAGATGGTCGAAGACGCTTCCATACACCGTTTCAAGATAAAACCCGATAAAGCTTGAACTCGAGACGGTGTAGCCTCCTGCTCACCTTTGGCAATGGCCCTCAGCTTGGTTATGGATTTCGCATCGAATATGAATCTCTTTGTTACGGAATTCTTAGATCCCGGGAACCACAGGTTTTCCATGGTTGACAAGTAATTCTGTGGCATTACATTTCTGGGTGGGAACAATTTGGATGCCTCATCTAAACCATGAAATCCGACATCATGAGGACCGGACCCTCTACAGATTCTGCTCCAAACACTGCATAAGAGAAAAGATACATGCGCATCGGCGATCTTATGAGTACAGGCCAGCCCTATGGCAATCCCCCCACAAGCAAAAATGGTAACTTGGCACACAAGGAGTGGAACCATCTCCATGTTTGATTCCTTGGAGAAAGGATGGCAGGGAAGCAATTTGTTCAATGACTTCACCTCATGCTGCTTGAGGAGTTCCGACAGTCGACAACCAGCTCGAGCCGATATAAATGATACGCCTTTGTCGAAACTGTGGATGGACGTGTTGCGCTTGATCCTACCGGAGAATGGATATAAAAAGTTCAGAGTTTCTGAGAGTGAGGTCTTTAGCAGAGGAAAGATCGTGTCGGTGGTTTCATTGGTAGAGTAGAAAAAGATTTGTGTGCCGTAAGTCGAGGGGGTGAGTTGATCAAAGAAGCTGAGTTTGAAAAGTTTCCTGCCATGGATTTGTGGTGAAGACGGTTTGATGGTTTCTCTTTCAAAAATTTCAACTTCAAAATTCAACATTTTGCAAATTGTTTGGAGTATTGGTTTTCAGAAAGTGGGTTAAACTCATGCAGTACTACACATTCTTATATGTAGGGGCCAAACTTAATGATCGATTACACGTGTCATATTTAATACTTACAAAATAAATAAAGATATTTATTAAAAATATAAAAAAAATAACTTTAAAGTAAGGGACGTGGATCGTCAAAATATGATAAAATCTTTTTAATCTTAGTAAAAATAACGTAAGTTAGAGAAACTCGATAATCTAAGATTATTAAAAGATGTTAGACAAGAAATTATTACATGAATTCGTTCCACCATTTAGGATATGGTCTTCAACCAATTAAATTGAGACATATTATATATTTTTTCTATATCATATTTACACATAAGCATTGTCCAAATCATCCAATTTAATGTATTTGATTTAAAAAAGGAAAAAATATTATCAAAGATTTTTTGTGATATCTTTCTCTTTGTTTTTTAAAATTTTTCTCAATTATTTTTTATAGATTTAGGGTTTATGGTTTAGAGTTTAGGGTTAGGGGTTAGGATGTATGTTTAGGGTTTAGGGTTTAGAGTTTAGGGTTTGGGTTTATGTTTAGGGTTTAGGGTTAGGTTTAGGGTTTAGAATTTAGGGTTTATGGTTAGAGTTAAGGTTTAAGGTTAGATGTCATGGTTTAGGGTTATGGGTTATGCTTTAGGGTTAAGGTTTATGGTTAGGGTTAAAGGTTAGAAAAAATAATTAAAAATTAAACAATAAAGAGAAAGATAACATAAAAAAATTTAATAATATTTTTTTAAAATCAAGGCATTAATGTAGATTATAAAAATAATAAAGTTATTCTTTATTTGTTCACATGAGTATTAGACGATAAGTATATATACCAAAAAATTAGAAAAGATACAAATTTGAGAAATTTAATAATTGAGTAACGTATTTTATTAAACACAAATTAAGAGCATTGTTGGTTATATGGACTGCAAAACAGGGCGTTAGCACTGACAGGAAAAATAAATAAATAAAACTGAAAGATAATTAGACTCTGTCGTGATATGGAGGCCACTGCCTTAGAAACAATTCGCCTCGATGTGTGTACTCGCTACTTTAGGCAGTTGTCCCCCGAAGGTTAGCACGGTCCTCCAAACAATGTACACCCAAAGTTTGGAGTGGACTGTAGAGGAAATGATCGTCTAAACCGGAGTCAAACAAAAGCTTCTCTAAGCTTTTCAAGGAATGCTCTCAAACTCTCTCAAATAAGACAGAAGTGAATCTGAATGGGATGATTAAAACTGAGAGAGAGCTCTCTTATTTATAGATTGAAAGCAGGGGCAAATCTGTCCGAGAATCAGATAAAATCTGATTTATATAACAGATTATATCATAATCAAATCTCTAATAATATCAGATAATATCCATTTAAAATCTCGGATAAATCTGTTAATATCTATCCAAAAATAGTAGATTTGATAACCGAAAATATCCATTTAAATCTCGGATAATATCTATTCAAAATTAGATTTAATAACAGATAATATCAAATCAAATCTCTGATATTTATTAAATCTAATTGGTTACACATTTAAAATTCAAAATGAATTTTAACTTAACCGAACTGCTTCCATGTCTCCTATAAATACGGAGTGTAGGATTCAAGCATTATCCAACAATCCCCCACTAATGCGAATGAATCCTCTTAAAAAAATCATAAAGTTCGACTATCACTAGACGAGCACTGGCGAGATTAGTTATTTAAGTACATAGTGAACGAATCTTGAACTAGTACGTAGTGATGATGAGTAATCCTCCTCTTAGATAAATGAAACTAGTCTTCAACTTTCTAAGATCGGGGTGAACTCATAACACATAACTAATCTCTTCATCCACCACAGTCCGCGATGTGAAGATATGTATATACATGAAGTATATATTTAGCCATCTTACCTCGGGATTTTAGTAAGTGTACTAGAAAAACAGCCCATCGTTTTTCATAGAATGCGGCTAACTCTTCTCACTTACATAGGTTATTTCATCAAGTTTATCTCAACATAAACCACCCAAAATCGGCTATGAAATAATTAAGAACTTTTTATAAAGCTCAACCTCACAAGAAAATAAGGTGATTTCTTCAAGTTCATATTAAATGAACCACCCAAACTCTAGGCTAAGAAATCATTAAGAATAAAAACTCAACCTCTTTGTTCGGTAAATTCAATAATGTTCTTCTCAATAGAACAATCCAACCTCTTTTGATAGAATTTATTAAGAGTTAAAATAAACTCATCCTTCCGAGCGGTAAGTTCAATTAATCCTTCGCAATAGGTCTAAGAACTTATTAAGAGTAGTTATTCAACCAAAATCGGTAAATTCATCAAGTCTTTCTCACTAAGACCACCCAAACTTGGGCTATGAATTTATTAAGAGCATTAAGCTCAACCTGGGCATGTACATGAAACGTCATAGGGATTGGGTAGATGGACATGTACACTATGAGTCGTTCCATGGTTTCGTTTGACCACATTGAACTTAGAGAACTAAGTTGGGTATCCACCATGAATCACTCAACCAATGGGCTTAAGACCCATCCCCCTCGACGAATCCAGAATTTATTTCTTGCTCAATCCTTTGGTAGGAGGATCAGCCAAATTCATCTCCGACTTAACATACTCTAAGGCGAGTACTCCGTTCTTTATTAGGTGCCTCACATATTCATACCTTATGCGAATGTGTCTCTTCTTACCATTGTAAGCTTGATTTATTAACACATGTATCGCAAATTACGAATCGCACAATAAAGATATTGGAGAAGTCGGTTTCCCTATAAAGGTATCTATGCTAAAAGATTCCTTAGCCACTCGGCTTCTTGCCTAGTTAAGTCTAGAGCTATAAACTCTGACTCTATAGTGGAGCGTGCAATACAAATCTGTTTGGCAGACTTCTACGTGATTGCAGCTTCATTTAAAGTGAAAACATATCCACTCGTAAAGCTTACCTCATCACTATTAGAAACCTAGTTGGCGTCACAACATCCTTTTAAAGCAACAAGATAGCCAACAAAAAAGAGTTTCCAATCTATAGTACTCGAAGGTACTTTAGTAAGCATCTAAGAGTCATTCAATGTTCACCACTTGAATTATGAGTATATCTACTCAATCTACTCATAACATAGGCAATATCGGGCCAAGTATAGTTCATTAAGAACATTAGGCTTTCTATAATTTTAGCATATTCAACCTGGGAAACACAGCTTCCTTTATTTTTAAAGAGATGAGTGCTAGAGTCAACAGGGGTTCGAGTATAAATGACATCTCAACTGTCAAACTCTTTAATATTTTTGAGTGAACCCTATGACTACTAGCCTTGCCTTACTCTAGATTGACCCATCTGACATGAGTTTCATTTGTTGTTGATAGGTTTAAATCCTTTAGGCAAGTCTACCAATTCCCAAGTATGATTTAGACATTATTGACTCTAGTTTATCATTAACAACTCTTCTCCAAAACTAGCGTCAATAAATCTCATAGCTTCTCCATAAGTTTTAGGATCCTTATCTAATTAGAAAACTTAAGCTATAGGATCTGATAAGTTGTCTAAATCATTTATCTCGGAAATAAAGGAAGTAACAAAATCTGGTCCAAAAAAGGTTTTTTAACCTTTTCTTCTTACTTCTTCTAGGCTCTAACTCAAACTCTAGAGCATATTATGCAACATTGTTTGTAGCATACTCAATAAATACTACATCAACGATTTTAAGGACCGATGGTGGACTTCTTAAAGTCAGGCAAATCTACTTTAGCCAGACACCCCCACACTTTTAGGTGTTGCAAGTTTGCATAACCTTTCCACAATTCGTATGGGGTTAAGTCTAATTTCTTTATGAGGTACTCGGTTTAAGATTTACCGATAGAATGACTTCCCCCGACATGTTATCAATTAACCCAGAACTTATCAACAATGAATTTATCTCTTTTAAAGTTCTGGTTTTCCTCTCGAGTATGCCGTTTTGTTGAGGAAAACAAGGGGTAAAAGTTTCATGAACTATGTCATTCATCTCATATACCTCTTTAAGAAATTTAGATCCAAATTCACCACCTCTATCGGACCTAACATTTTCCTTCTTTTCATAAAGAGAATTTTTATAGAGATTTATATACACTCCTAAGATAGACAAATCTTTTCTTCCTTCTTAAAATTCTTAAGAAAATATCTCAAAGAGATTTAATGGCTACCTTCATCTTATAGTAACATTAATGTCTATCATTTTCTCTTTATTTTAGACAAGGTTCTTGCTTTAAAAGACCACTAGAAATATTCATCTACTATGACTAAAAGAAAGATATCTTAAATATTATTAAGATTATTATTCTAACTTCTACACTAAGTATAGAATATTTATTTAGTCATAGTATTTTGTAAATTGAAATAATGAGCATAGTAATGCACCAGGTAGGTTTAAAAAGAGAGGTGATGCATAAAGCATACTTAAATACCAAGTCTTTCAAAGAACCTATTCTAGACATGCATTTGTTAAACTATCTCACTACTTTCCAATTAATCTCTTATGAATATTTCTCTTCATTTAGGTCTTTTAAAGTTATGCTTAATATATTCCCCACTAAAAAAAAATATTAAGCATTCTCAAGATGAATTTTCTACTCAAAAAAGGTCATCTAGCCCTCTTTTACAACCTAATCTAACAGATACTCACTAAGCTTACAGATTAGGTAAAGGCTTAATATAAATTCATGCATTATAAATCATGAATTAAATAATCTGACCTTATAAGTAGAAACACAATTCATGTAGACCTTGTCTATTTTGATCATGCCTGCAACTTTAATCCTTGTGTCATGATCTCAAAAATTCATCGTGACTGAAATTTCATAGCCATTTTGAATCTACAAAATTCAAATAAAAATTATATATGGTTAATCACGAAAATAATTTACTAACAGTAATAAAAAAATAAAAAAAATTACTGATAGTAAAAGATCCTTATCTTTAGGATTTTGGTTCTTATCTTCAACTTCACCACCACCTTCGATTATTGACCCGTCAAGTGCGTCAAGCTTGATCAAAGCCAAACCAGCTTGATAATAATATCATTTTTGCAGTATAATTTGTTTCTAAATTGTTGGTTATATGGACTGCAAAACAGAGCGTTAGCACTGACAGGAAAAATAAATAAATAAAACTGAAAGATAATTAGACCGTGTCGTGGTATGGAGGCCACTACCTTAGAAACAATTCGCCCCGATGTGTGTACTCGCTACTTTAAGCGGTTGTCCCACGAAGGTTAGCACGGTCCTCCAAACAATGTACACCCAAAGTTTGGAGTGGACTGTAGAGGAAATGATCGTCTAAACCGAAGTCGAACAAAAGCTTCTCTAAGCTTTTCAAGGAATGCTCTCAAACTCTCTCAAATAAGACAGAAGTGAATCTGAATGGGATGATTAAAACTGAGAGAGAGCTCTCTTATTTATAGGTTGAAAGCAGGGGCAAATCTGTCCGAGAATCAGATAAAATCTGATTTAAATAACAAATTATATCATAATCTAATCTCTAATAATATCAGATAATATCCATTTAAAATCTCGGATAAATCTGTTAATATCTATCCAAAAATAGTAGATTTGATAACCGAAAATATCCATTTAAATCTCGGATAATATCTATTCAAAATTAGATTTAATAACAGATAATATCAAATCAAATCTCTGATATTTATTAAATCTAATCGGTTACACATTTAAAATTCAAAATGAATTTTAACTTAACCGAACTGCTTTCCTGTCTCCTATAAATACGGAGTGTAGGATTCAAGCATTATCCAACAAGCATATCTTGAATTATAAACATTGATAAATTTAATTCAGCAGAGTAGATTTTTGACGAAAAAAATATTATCTTAATTATTTAACTACACTCTAAACGTACGCTAATATACGTTATTTCAAAATTGTATCCAAAAAGACTTACCTTATACTCGTTGAGCGTAGGAGCTTATAAAAAGATTCGCCTTAAATTCTTTCGGCATATGAGCTTACTTAATAGAATGTCTTTAAGTCCAGAAAGATTTATCAATGTTAGTCTACAAATGTTCAATCAAATCTTAAATAATTATATTTTCGGATAGAATTAATTTTATCCAACAATCACAATATCAAAAATCACATATTATATATATATATATATATATTATAGAAAAAACAGAAGTTATGAATTGTGCTTTCATTTAGATAATAAAATCTTATTTTAAATTGGAACAAATAATCTGAGTTTAAAAAAAATTATGAACATATAAAACACACTAGTTGATCAAATATTTTATAAAAGTACTTAATATTTACTGAAAATGAGAAATATTAAAGTACTTAACATTTAAAAATTGATGCATTAAAATCATTAAAATATTAAGAGCAAACTAGTACTTTAATTTTTAATATTTAAATCGAATATTTGAATTTTTAAATTGAATATTCAAATATTTAACTTTAATATTATATTAAGAATTTAAATTGAGTATCAAAAAGTTAAATTAAATATTTAAATATTTAAATTAATATTTAAATTAGAATATTAAATATTTAATATTTTTAAAAAAATATTTTTACTTCTTTATTCTCTAGCTTTTACTTTATTATAAGATATATATTAAATGACGCAACTCATATCACTAAAGTTGGCATGATATAATAATAAAAATATGAGATTTTTAAAAATTTTCTTTTACCGGGTGATGACACGTATCACGATTTAATTTCAAATTGACTGAAGACGATTGAGTATTTTTACATTAAATCAAATTATTTAATTTTTTGAATCGAATTAAATTTTATTCACCCTTAATTTTTAAAATCTAAAAAATTTAAATTAAAATTTAAAATTTAATTTTTAAATATTTTTAATAGTAGACATAAAATAAAAATCGTTTATTCTCAATGAAATGGCATTTATAAGTATGACACCCCCACCTATGTAGATTTGCGTGAAGATAGAATCCCCACTGCACCGCAAACACTGCCTAAGGAACCTCACATATTATCGAAACAGGTAGCCGTAGGGATGGGTATTCTATCCGATTTAGTAAGTTTTAATTCGATCTGATTTAATTAAATCGAATTTTTAATAAAAAAATAGTATTTTAAAAGAAAATAATATTAAGATTATATTGTAATTGAAATTATTTTTATTTATTTTTAAAAATATGTATTAAATATAATATTGATTATTATAACAATAATAATAATTTAATTATTTTTTATGATTTTTTTATATGAAATACGTAGATTGAAGAAACTATTTAGATTTTAAAAATAATTATAATTAAATATTTTTTAAAACTTTTCACAATTTTTTATCGTCTATTTTGCTAAAATTATATACATAGGTATTTAAACTTTAATTTTATCGCTTTAAGTTTTTATACTTTAAATTTTAAAATTTGATCTTGACATGAATGATAATTTTTAAATTATAAAAAAAATAGTCAATTTGTTATACATAAGTTGTTTATTTAATTTTTTTTCTTTAATTTAATCATTGTTAATCCTTATAATTAGTTATATTATAGACGTCTCGTTAGGATTAAATATAAATTTTATAACTTAAAAATATAAAGACTTAAATTAATTAAAATAAAAATAATAATTTACATAGAATAATAAAAATATTTTACCTTTTAATCAACTGCGACATAAAGTACTTGCCGTTATTATCCAATATCTTCAAGCAACATTAAGAAAAATTTAAAGTAGTAATAATGGCTATTTCTAATTTCTATGCTGCAACTTTATTTATAGTTTCTAGTTGAGATGACAAGTGTATGGAGTTTGAGAATATGTATATATAAACATGAAAAGTAGCTTTTTTTTTAGAAATGGGTTTCTGACGGGAGTAGTAAAAACGATCGTATAAAATTCTTTAAAATAGAAGAATTATAAAATTTTAATAAACTGTATTTATTAAAAAATGTTAATCTTGAAATTCATTGTAAACTTTTAAAAAAATATTCTAAAAAAATGAGTTATAATCGTTAAACGTGATAATTATTTAAAAAATGTGACAATTAATTATAAAATCTTATTAATTATTTTTTTATTATTGTTTTTTTAAAACTAGTGAGATTTTTGGATGTAAATCATTTGTCTCTTTTTTATGTCTCCATTCGTATTTCCGCTTTAAATTAGAGGGTTTAAGGGGTAGGATTTAGGATTTAAGGTTAAGGATTGTAGTTAGGGTTTAGAGAATAAGGGTTAATGTGTATTTTTAGGGTGTATGGTTTAGGATATAAAAAAGGGCTATGATTTAAATTTTATTTTTTTAAAAAATTTAATAGGAGACATGATAAAGAGGCAGAGGATTTCTACCTAGATTTTGGACAGACTCAATACAAACAACAGTATAAGGATCCTAAAAATGACAATTGCATTTAAGGGGCATATTTTTAGAACTAGTGAGGGTAGTGGAGAATGATTTCCGAGGGTCACATTTTAATAAATTGCACAGGATAGGGTGGGCAATACCGGGTACCTGACCAATTTAAATAGAATTGGTCCCGGTCCCAGTAACCACTAGTTCCTGAAAATTGGAACCAGTCCCGGTCTCGGTCACACCGGGTCCTAAATTTTAAGAACCGATCCTGTTATTGGTGGGAACGAGTTCCAATATTGGGTACCCGATCAATTAGTTTATTCTTAAAAATATTGAGTAATTGAAGAAAAAAAATCAACCATCAATAAGAATATTAAAATATTGTAGGCTTGAAAATTAAAATTTTAAAACTAATCATACTCATAATATTCATATTTAAAAAGAAAGTTTGATAAGAAAAATAAACAAAAGAAAACCAATACCAGATATTTGGTATTGGTCCCAGTTCTATTGGGTACCCATCGGTTACCGGATCTAAAAAATCAAGATCCAGTCCCGGTATTTTGGATCCAACCCCGATTTCATCAGAATATATCAGATAAAAATGTAACAGGTTTTACCGAATCCGAAACCAAAACCAGATAATTGAATTTTTTGGTCACCCTTAATACAAAACCTCTAAAATATTTAAACAGTACCTTTCGGAAAGTATGGAGTTTGACAATCCTTATATATAAACATCAACAACAGTCCTTTTTCACACAGGTTAACCGGATCAATTACCGTTCACCTTCCAGAAAAATATGGAATATACTAAACTGTTATGAGCTGTTTTAAATATTTTGTATTTTCTTTTCTGTTAATCTGTTATTTTTTGTTTTTTTATGCTACCTTGTAAAACGCTGTCGTTTTGACAAATTTCTTAATGTCAATGCAACAACAAGAGAGAAAATACTGATGATCAAACACCATAACTCAGGGAAATAACCATGATTAACAAATGCAGAAGCACTTGAATCTTTTTCCCTTTATCACCAGTTTTTCGACAATCCGGTTGGTGTTTCTCATTTGAATGGGAATATCGATCTCCGTACCTTTCCTCGCATGCTAAGCGAACGCTTTACCATTTCAACTATATCCCCTTTCATTTAAATTGGTTAATTATATTTATTTAATAACATAGATATAGAAACAGTGTACGGAGATTTCTATAATAAAATATTTCCCTCCATGAAACCAAAAATTTTAAATTTTTGTTTGAAAAATCTCAAAACATCATAGAAGTTTGAATTGAAATCTTCCTCCAAAATCCACCATTACTTATGTGATTCTGTCTCACTTCTTCACCATTCCTATACTTGACTCTACCACAATCAAAGATCAAAATGTCAGTTGTCTCCCTCAGTGAACCTGACAACAAGGAGAACATTCCTCCTTGCTCATCCAAATACCCAACTTATGCTCTCAAAAAACCTTCATCTTCCTAAAAAAACAGAAACAGAAGATTCAGAACATGAACACGCTTCAAGACATTACCAATCTCGTATGTTCGACTCCAGCTCAATCCGATACAGGATTCCGGTTTCATCCCAAACTGAAAATGGGGTTGGATCAACTTGCAACAAGACTTTTTTGGTATATAAAAGTGGCAACTTCAGATAGCTACAATACATATATTACTTAGTAATTAGTACTTACTAGGGTGATACAGCTTCATTTCTCAACTACTCAGTCTGCTTGATTGAATCCGAGGCTTCATTTGTATTTATTTTTCGAGTAAAAATATGATTGGATTTTTTTTTTCTCTTTAATTTTATGAATCTTCTAACTGCTTGAATGGATTTTTTATTTATTTATCGTAAGCCATTATAGGAATCATTGCCTGCATGCAGGGTTTCACATATGCAGAATATCCAGCACTGGCGGGATGGAGATCAACATAGTTTCTGTCCATTCCAAGTAGGATTTAGGCGAGTAGAAATAAGGGTGGGCAAGATCAGGTATCTGGTCAATTTACCTAGAATTGGTCTTGGTCTCGATAATTATCGGTTACTGAAAATTAGAACCGGTTTCGGTTAGACCGAATCTTAAATTTCAAGAATTGGTCCCGGTATTGATAGGAACCAATACCAATACCGGATACCCGATTAATTAGTTATTATTAAAAAAATTGAACAATAAAAGAAAAAAAATTCTAACTAATAATAATAATAATATTAAATAACAAAGTTAGAATGTTGTAGACTTAAAAGTTCAAACCTTAAAACAAGTTATACTCATAATATTCGTCATAATATTCGTATATAAATATAAAAATAAACTAAAAAACTCAAGATATTAGGTACGCACCGGGTACCGGGTCTAAAAAATCAAGATCCAGTCCCGGTCCCGATTGTAATCGGGACCTGAATTTTGGATTTGGTCTCGGTCCCGTCGGGACCAATTCTAAATAAAAATCCACCAAATCTAATCTAGACCGAAACCAAAATCGGGTAATTGAGTTTTTTTCCACCCCTAAATAGAAAGAGTTTAAATTAAACCCTCCTCAAGAACAAACACTAATTCAAGATTTTCTTTCAAGACAATATATCCATTTTAAACTATTAAGGAATCCCTCTTAACTACACTTCAAGAAAGGTTAATTATTTGCTTAATTGAAATCAAATTATAGGTTTGGTCTTTATAGATTTTAGACTAAGTTTCTAAAATTTAGAGTTATTATATAAATTTAATTTTTAATTATTTATCATATTATACATATATATTTTTTCATATTACTTTTCATATGTATAAATGAGATTTGTAATGTTATTTTAATAAAAAAATATCATTTAAAATTCTAAAATATATTTATAATGTCATTTTTAAATAAGAAACCTTTAGGAATAAAATATTGATTGACTATAAATTAGTCAACAATTTAATGTGAATAAAAGCTTTAGAAAAAATTTAGTTGAATGATCAAATTGAATAAAATATAAAGTTAAAAGATTATATTTTGTTAAAAATATGAATTGAAGTTATATACCTATTATATAGTGTTAGTGAATCATATGGTTTAAACGAAAGATGAATTGCAAAACACAATTAATAAATTTATATAACTTTGAGTAGAATCAACGATTACAAAATACAAAGACACAAGTGTTAGAGTTTTTTTAAATCAGTTACAGTGGGTACAAGTAGTATATGTTCTAAATTGATTCTTTAACTATCATGTTGCAAATACTGATGCTTAAACTCATGACCTCTAGGAACAACAATCGTTCCCTTAACAACTGAAGTACGATGGTTCGTGCACAAGACATTCTAAAAGTGCTTTTAAGAAATTAAATGACTATTTTAGACCTGATGTTATAAATTAAAAAAATATATATATTTAAATGATAATTAAATTCTTTCATATTATATTTTTTTGGATAAATGAAATTTAAAAAATAAAACTTCGCGTTATTAGCACGATGCTCTAACCAGCTGAGCTAATAGGCCAATTATTTTTAAATTATGATAAAATATAAAAATATTAATAAATGAATACATAAATTATTTTTGAAAAGTACTTTCTAGAAGTGCTTTCGAGAAAATATATAATTTTTACATGAATATATATAATTTTTAAACTAAAAAAATAATTTATGTTAAATCTAATTATGTATTTGTAAAAAATAAATTATAATAAAACATAATAAATGAAGGTTAAAATTGTAATCTCACTCCTAAAAGCACTTTTCCAATCGCAAAAGCTAAAACTTTTAACTTTTGCGTTTGGGCCGAAAAACATTTTTCAAACGCAGTTTTTTTCTCTAAAAGTTAATTGTTTAACATTGCTTTTGTGTTCCAAAAGTTGGTTTAGAACGCAATGCTAAATGCAGTCAAGTTATTTTCTTTCTGGGTAAGGAAAATGAGTTGAAATCTTCCGCTCCTAATCGTGTCTCGGTTAAAAAAATCCAAAAAATAAAAATTAAATTTTAACCTTAATTTTTTACACCTTAAATCTTATACCTTAAAAAATACACCATATCCCTAATTATCTAAATCCTAACTATAAATTCTAAATTTACTAATATAAAGTATGATACTAATAGAGATACAATTAACAGACATACGCCCAATAAAAAGATTTACAAACCCAACATCGTATCCCTTTTAACTTAATTAATATATATATAGGGTTTAAGGTTTAGGGTTTATATATATATATATATATATATATATATATATATATATATATATAAACTCCAATTACTTCGTTTTTTAGCTTGGGTGCATAAAGGTGTGTGAAAATAGATATTTAATGTCTATATTTGGTGCAGCGTATGATTGATTATTGTGGTGTTTGGATGAGAGCTAAGCTGATAAAGGAATTGTATTCTAAGAATACAGCACACCATCATGGACACATGGGATCGTTAGCAAGAATATGAAAACATATAAGGCTTGGATTCTTGGGATTTGGAGATGCAAACTTGAGGAACTCAGCATCCTTTGCGTATCCACTGTTATCCAAGCTAGCTTCAATGCCTGAGGCCTGAAGCACATTTTGTTCCGATAAGAACAGCATGGTTCATAAACTCGGACCTGATTTCTTGAGAATAGGTCAGCGGCTTGCCATAAGGCTATCCCCCAACAAGCAAAAACGGTGACCTGGCACACAAGGAGTGCAACCATCTCATTGTTTGATTCCTTGGAGAAAGGATGGAAGGGGAAGCCATTTGTTCAATGACTTAACCTCATGCTGCTCCAGGAACTCCGACAGTCTACAACCTGCTCGAGCCGATATAAATGGAACACCTTTGTCGAAACTATCTACGGACGTGTTGTGTTTGATCCTACCTGAGAATGGATACAAAATGTTTAGGGTTTCTGAGAGTGAGGTCTTTAGCTGAGGGAAGATGGTGGCGGTGGTTTCAGTGGCGGAGTAGAAAAAGATTTGTGTGGTGTAAGTAGAGAAGGTGAGTTGCTCAAAGAAGCTGAGTTGGACAGTTTTGATGCCATGGATTTGTGATGAAGTCTCTTGCAAACATTCAAAGTTTCAACTTCAACATTTTGCAAATTTTCTAGTAGCGTTGTTTTCACAAATGAGGTTAAACTAATGCCATACACATGCACATATATCAAATGAGGGAATAAGTTTCATCTACTGAGTTCAGGATTTAAGGTTAAAAGTTAATGTTATGGTTTAAAAAATTTGGGTATAAAGTATTTTTTACGGTATAATGTTTAGAATTTAATTTTATGTATTTCTTAATTGAGGCATAAAATAAGAGTAGAAATCTTTTGCCTCTTTATCATGCTTCCTTTTATGTCTCTTGTTAAAATAATTTAAAAGATTAAATTTCAAACCCTTATTCTTATTTTCAATATTCTAAACCTTAAACCCTAAAAATACACCATACTCCTAATTTCCTAAACTCTAACTACAACCTTTAACCTTAAACCCTAAACCTACTAATTTAAAATGAAAACACCAATGGAGACACAATTAAAAGGTAGACGATTTACACCCATAAAACGAGGCATGATTAGAGGGTAGAAAATTTTTGTTCATAGTAAAGGAATGAAGGATGGCATATCAAGAGTGGAACAAAAATACTCACCCACTAATCACGTCTATTTCTATGTCTCGTACTAAAATCGTTAATTGATCTCAGCGGAAGATTAAAAAAATATAAATTTTCAATACCTTTTTTGTCTTAAAAATTTAAGTTTAGATTTTATAATTAAAATTTAAACAATTTAAAATAAACTAAATTTATTAGGATTTAAAATTAAAGATTTAAACTTATTATTATCATATCAACACTGTAAATTTAAATTATTTTTTTATTTTACAATAAAAAGATATTTTTAAAGGATACTTCAATCTCGTTATAGTCGAAGAGTAAAATTAATTATTTTTGAGTTTAATACAAAATAAGTTGATGGGTTAAATTGGATAATTTTGTAATACACTCAATACATCTGATCTATATAATTTAAAACTGAATCGAAATCGACTCAAATAACCAAGACATTAACAATAATTATAAAACAAAACCTCTTTTTTTTTTTTTTTTTTCAGTTTTAGAGTAGCTTACAAAAAACATTTTAAAGACTACATTTAACAAGGCATAGATTAGCACGAGATATTAAATATAAGAAAAATTCTACAACGGATATCGAACACTGCTGAACACTTTTAATGTTGAACATTTTTTAACATTATTAAATTAATTATTAAAAAAATTTAAAATCTCAAGGACTCAATATGTAATTAATAAAAGAATAATAAATTCAATATATAATTAATAATTGTCTGATTAGTCTTTTATATTTTTATTCATTATAGGCTTAACTCAGTAATAAGTGCCTAAAGTATACACTTTTTCTGAGATAAGTGCCTAATGTATTTTTTGGCTGAAATAGGTGCCTAAAGTTTTATTCCCTTAATATTTTAAGGTAACACTGTTAAAAGAAAATTGTTTAATTTATAAATAAGTACCTAAACTATATATATTTTAAAATAGGTTCCTAATGTAATTTTTATTGAAATAAATGCCTAATTTTTTCAGATAAGTAATTTATATTTCTTATAAGATGTAAAATTATTTATATATCATCGTTTTAATCTATTAAATTATTTATTATAATTGATTAATAATTTATTTAAATTTGATTAGTAACTGAAATTATGAGAAAAAAAATATTTTTTAACAACACTAAAATAAAAAATAATTAAATTTATATAATTTTATATTAATATTTCCAATTATTTTTCGATACAATTATAAATGTAATAGGAATATAAGAATTTTTGTATATATTCCCCATGTGAACCCGCGGCATGTCCTTGCAAGTGAATCGATTTGTCCCATTGATGATTGTTGTGGAAAATATAAAAAATATTAATATAAAATTATATAAATTTTAATTATTTTTTATTTTAGTGTTGTTAAAAAATAATTTTTTCTCATAATTTAAAAGGTTAAATGATTAATTTAAGATATAACTAATTTTATATCTTATAAGAAATATAAATTACTTATAAGAAAAAAAAATTAGGTATTTATTTTAATAAAAATTACATTAGGCACCTATTTTTTTTAAAAATATATAGTTTAGGTACTTATTTATAAATTAAACAATTTTCTTTTAACACTGTTACCTTAAAACACTAAGGGAATAAAACTTTAGGTACCTATTTCAGCCAAAAAATACATTAGGCACCTATCTCAGAAAAAATATATAGTTTAGGCACTTATTTTAGCCAAAAAAACATTTGACACCTATTTCAGAAAAGATGTATACTTTGGACACCTAGTATTGAGTTAAGCCTTCATTATAAACTAATTTAATAATGTTCAGCGATGTTTAACATTAACGATGTTCAGTGGTGTTCGACGCCCATCGTAGACTCATCCTAAATATAATTATGTTTATTAGAATTCATGACACTCACTTTATAATATTAAAGAAAATAATTATATTCGGAACATAATAACGAATTATTAATATTTGTGTTAATAAAGTTTAATCAACCGACCTTAGCTCAGTTGGTAGAGCGGAGGACTGTAGTGGGAAACTCTCATAGTTATCCTTAGGTCGCTGGTTCGAATCCGGCAGGTCGGAATTTTTATTTTTGCCAAATTCGGTTATAAAATTGATTAACCTAATATATTATTTTTACGCATACGCTTTGTTAGAAACAATCGTCTAAGAATTTTATCCTTTTAACTTTTATTTAGATTCGACTCTAAAAAAAATATTAATATTTTTTTAAGGGTAAACTATCCCAGTGATCACCCAACTATTTGGGGATACCTATTTTGGTCACCCAACTAACGAACTCGTCAATCAGGTCACCCAACTTTGAAACCCTACCTATTTAAGTCACCACCGTTAAAATTTTAACAGAAAAATTAACGGTGATGACGTGGACGTTAATAAAAATCGGTAAAATTACACATTTAATCTCTCTAATTTATTTATTATTTAATATATTTTTCTCTCCAATCAGGTGGTGATACGTATCACCACCTGGTTGGTGAGAAAATAAGGAAGAAATAAAAGAACAGCTTTGAGCTTGGAGGGATTTGAACCCAAGTTTAAAGCATGGAAGGCAAGCATGCTAACTAGTGGGCCAAGCTTCGATTTATAATATGGAATTTTAGCATTATATATTTAAGGGTTGAATACAATAGAGTAAATATAGTTTAAAGAGTTGGAATACAATTTTAATAAAAAAACCATACTTGATATTAAATATACGAATAAAAATATTCTAATATAAAATATATAAATAAAAATATTTTTATAATAAATATTCGATTAAAAATATATGAATAAAAATATTCGTATAGTAAATATTCAAATAAAAAATATACGAATAAAAATATTCGTATAATAAATATTTGAATAAAAATATTCGAATACTTATGAATATTTATTATACAAATATTTTTATTCGTATATTTTTATTCAAATATTTTTATTTAAATATTTATGATTTTTTTTGAATATTTTTATTCGTATATTTAATATCAAATATGCTTTTATTTTTTATTAAAATTGTATTCTCATCTATGTGTACAACCCTGTGTTCATGATTTTGTCCAAAAATATTCGTCTATTGTATTCGAACCCAATTAATTGGGTGGTGACTAGATAATTTACTTTTACCTTAAATGAGAGCTTGTCCCAGTGGTTAGCAAGCTTGCTTTTTGTCTTATAGATCTGGGTTCAAATCCCCCCAAGGTCAAAACCATTCTTTTATTTTTTTTCCTTTCTCACCAACCATGTGGTGACACGTGTCACCACCTGATTGGAGAGAAAAATATATTAAATAATAAATAAAAATAAATTAATAAATAAAATTAATCATCCAATCCAGTAGTGACACGTGTCATCAATCAATTGAATGATTAATTTTATTTATTAATTTAAAATTAAGATTAAATGTGTAATTTTACCGATTTTTATTAACGTCCACGTCACCACCATTAACTGCCACGTCATCACCGTTAACTTTTCTATTAAAATTTTAACGGCGGTGACTCAAATAGGTAGGGTTTCAAAGTTGGGTGACCTGATTGACGAATTCGTTAGTTGGGTGACCAAAATAGGTATCCCCAAATAGTTGGGTGGTCACTGGGATAGTTTACCCTTTTTTAATTAGTTATAGTGTTACAATAGTATATGTTCTATAGTATACTCTCAATCATTGAATATTGGTCGCTCAATCACTATACTGACGTTACTGGTGCTTAAACCCGTGACCTTTAAGAACAACAATCGTTCTCTTAACCACTGAGACAAGATGATTTGTACATATTTTAATGTTATTAAACTATCAGACAATAAAATTATCAACGTGATGAAATTAATCTTACGTATTTTTAAGTTTAGTTGCCAAATTTGTATTATCTATTCAAAACATCCCGAAATTAATTCAAAAGGAAATGGAACTTGAAATGTAATTAAAACCCAAATCAATTCATCCTAAAAACCCTAAAATTTGAATGGCATAAATAAAAAATTGACCCAAAAGTTATCCAAAATTTTTAAATAAAAAAACAAAGGAGCAAGAAGAATCCATGACTTTGAATCATCCTCATAGATGACATCGTAAATATTTTTTGTCTTATGATATGTTCTATATATTTTTATATTTGTTTTACGATCGTTCATAGATTCTGACGATATTAGTTTTTGATTTGTTATGTCAATGACCACAAATAATTTAATCATCTTTTATAGTTATTTATTAATATAATCGAACCGTATAATAAAGCAACCTGCAAGATTATTTATTTAGCTCACGACTCCTACGTGTTAAAAATATAATATGAATAGAAGACTAGAGAGAAAGAATTCATCTGAATTCATTGATGGTCAACAAGGATTACAGGAATGGTTTATTTATACACATTTATTAACTAATTCTTTAGAGCCATTTACAATTTAAATCATTGAACTTACCCTCTACTTTAGTTAATAAATGTTGTTAAAAAATTGAAAAAAAAAATTGAAAATATTAATATAAAATTATATAAATTTTAATTATTTTTTATTTTAGTGTTGTTAAAAAATATTTTTTCTCATAATTTCAGCTACTAATCAAATTTAAATAAATTATTAATCAATTATAATAAATAATTTAATAGATTAAAACAATGATATATAAATAATTTTACATCTTATAAGAAATATAAATTACTTATAAGAAAAAAAATTAGGCATTTATTTCAATAAAAATTACATTAGGAACCTATTTTAATATATATATAGTTTAGGTACTTATTTATAAATTAAACAATTTTCTTTTAACAGTGTTACCTTAAAATACTAAGGGAATAAAACTTTAGGCACCTATTTCAGCCAAAAAATACATTAGTCACTTATCTCAGAAAAAATATATAATTTAGACACTTATTTCATTAAAAAAAACATTACGCACCTATTTCAGAAAAAGTGTATACTTTAGGCACTTATTACTGAGTTAAGCCTTAAAGAAAAAATATTTGAAATCTTTTTTTTACATTAAATTATTAAAGAAATTATGGATCAATGCAATTTTTTAATAATTTATCGTAAGAAAAGATTTTAAATATTTTTCTTTAATTTCAATTAATATTATCTTATTGACATGAAAAAATAAGTCTAGTAGGATTATTAAGTTAGTTTTTCCGTTAAAATAATTAACGGTGTTAGTGTGAATGATTTAATTTGTTAATAATAAAAGTTTAATAATTTAATCTGATTAAATCAAAGGTTTGTGACCTATACGAAAGTAGATGATAAGTTCAATGATTTAAATTATAAATGGTTTAATTCTTTAACTAAACGTAAGTTTCAACATTTCCCCTCAAGTAAGTGGGTGGAAAATATTTTTAACCGCCAACTTAGATAAAAGATGTTCATGTTATTGTATTTTCGGACCTTTTGTCATGATATCTGTCACATTGGTGTGTAAATGATACATGTTTTGTCTCTAAGAAAATAAGAAATATACGTGGCAATAGAATACTGACCAGGGGAAGAATAAGTGGATTTGACAGAGGTAACAAAGTATTTTAACTAAAGGTAAACTACATAAATGATCCCTTAACTATACTTCAATTATCTTTTATATTTTTTGACTATCAAATGTTACAAATTGGTCTATTGATTAACTTTTTGATACAAAGTGATCCTGTACCGTTAAAAATTTAACGGAAAACTGATGTACATGTTAACATGCTGACTTGGATTATAGAGATTGGGGATGCCACAGAATCCAAGTCAACATGTTAACGTCCACATCATTTTTCCGTCAAATTTTTAACGGTATAATCACTTTATATCAAAAAAGTTAGTTAATGGATTAATTTGTAACATTTGATAGTTAAGGGATATAAAAGATAATTGAGATATAGTCGAATGATCATTTATGTAGTTTACCCTTTAACTAATTAGGTGGTCTTGAGATACGAGAAGAATGTCGAGGAGGTGAAATAGAAGGAGGTAAAGAATTATTAATAAAATATGAATGTAAAGTATTATTGAGAATAGAGGAACTAGGAACAGAAGACAAAGAATTATCAACAGGAGTATTACTAGAAGATAAAGATGAAGTAGTATTATTGAGAGTAAGAACCAAAAAAATCGGTATCTAAAATATGTGGTGAAGTAGGGAAAAAGAAGAATCAGAATGAGAAATAAAGAAAGAAAAAATATATTCATGAAAACTAAAGTAGAGGTACAAACGGGTCGTTCGCTTCGGTTTAAGATTTAGTTTGGGTCGATTCGAGTCTAGTTTGGATTTTAATTCGGTTATATGATAATTCGGCTTTTAATATCGGATCGATTATTTTTGGGTCGGGTCAATATCGAATCGAATGTTTTCGAGTTGGGTTCATATTAGGTTGTTCGTATCGGTTCGGATCGGGTCAATCTTTGAATTTTCGAGTTAATTTGATTTGAGTTGGACTTGATTATGAATCTAATCGTGTATATTATATATAGAATTAATCATATATTCTCGTAAAAATATGTCTTTTTATTTGTTTTTTTAGTAAAAAATATGTACTTTATTTGTAAAAATCATTATCGAACATGTCTTTTTATTTGATGATATTATCATTTAAGTTTAATTCCAATAGTTTAATGTTTCGAAATCAACCATCATTGGTATTAATCATTTAACATGAATTTAACGAATTATGAGCCAATCTTATAACTATATTTTTAATTTTGTTTTTATTCCTTATAGTAAATCTTTACAACTATTATGCATATTGTCACGTCCGTAGAGTTTCACTACTCGGGGCGTGCGGCCTTAGACGCGTTTTTCTCAGTAAACCGCCTAAGTAAGCCTAAACCGTTCAAAGCCTGAATGCTAAGAACCTTGCGGAAACCAAAGAACAATTGAAAGGAAGAGAAATGGCAAAGGCTAGAGAGTGTTTGAGTGAATACTCTTGTATTTCTCAATGAAGAAGTGAGTGACAAATGAGGTGGGCAAGGCCTCTATTTATACTTGAAGCCCTGTACATCCAACGGTTGTAAATGATTTACATCAAGGGTCCAGATTCAATCCTATCCTATCCAAAAGTACAATTCCTAGAATATTCCTATTTGAGTAAGGAAAGTATTTCCCATGTTCACATGGTGTGTTCACATGGGTGGATGGATAAGCCTTCTTTACCAAGTGTTGGGCCATTCCGGATTTGGGCTCCAATGGGTGGTTGGGTTGGTGCTGAGATGCCCAGAATGCTTTGGAGTGCTTTTGTGGCAACCTGATTGGTGCTTGTCTCGGGCCCTTTGGTGCGGTCCGTGAGATTCTCCCCCACTGGATCTAGTGACGCCCTCGTCACTCGACTAGAATGGTACTGCTCCACTTGGTTCTTGAATTGCCACAGTGCCTCGGCATGTTCCCAACTACCTTCAGTGTCGGGAAGTCCTTTCCAAAGAACAAAGTACTCGTGCCTCGGTCTATGGCCTGGTCTACGAATGACCCTCTCTGCTTGGATTTCTCGTACCTCATTGTCGTAGGAGACCTTCACTCCGACTGGCGCTCGGTGTGACTTGCCTCGATCCGGATCTAGCTCATCTTGATAGTAAGGTTTTAGTAAACTTACGTGGAACACGGGATGAGCTCGAATGGTTAGAGGCAACTCGATCCTGTAGGCCATGGTGCCTACTCGTTTCACGACTTTGAAAGGACCTTCGTATCTTCGCACAAGCCCTTTGTGTACGGTTGGATTGCGCAAGATCCCGGTCAATTTGGCAAGGACTAAATCACCAACCTGGAAATTCACGTCCCTCCGCTTTGTATCCGCCCACTTCTTGGTCCGTTTCCCCGCCTTGTGTAAACAAGCTCGGGCTAAGTCGTGATGTTCTTGCCACTCCTTGGCAAACTTGTGTGCTGCTGGATTAGGCCCCTGATACTTGGAAACAATCGTGCTGGGTGTAACCGGTTGTTGTCCATTCACGATCTCAAAAGGAGTTTGGTTTGTCGCCTCACTCCGTTGCAAGTTGTAAGAAAACTGGGCCACATCTAACAGCTTCGGCCAGTCGTGTTGGGTGGCACTTACATAGTGCCTCAAATAGATCTCCAGTAAAGCATTCACTCGCTCGGTTTGCCCGTCGGTCTGTGGGTGAACGCTTGTAGGAAAGTTCAAACTTGATCCCCAAAGCTTGAACAACTCCGTCCAAAACCTCCCTGTGAACCGTGTGTCCCGGTCACTAATGATCGTCTTTGGCACTCCAAAGTACTTCACCACGTGTTTTAGGAAAAGACGAGCCGCTTTATCGACTGGACACACCTTGGATGCTGGAATAAAGACAGCATACTTTGAAAATCTGTCAACAACTACCATGATGTTTGACAGTCCATTAACATTGGGCAAACCGACAATAAAATCCATAGAAACACTCTCCCATGGTCTCTCGGGAATGGGCAAAGGTTGCAACAATCCCGCAGGCTTCTTCATCTCGATTTTGTCCTGTTGGCATACAAGACAAGTCCGCACATAGGCTTCAACATCTTCGCCCATGCGTGGCCAGTAGTAGTGCTCGCCGATAAGTGCCATCGTCCGGGTCATTCCTGGATGGCCAGCCCACTTGGAGTCATGACACTCCTTCATGATCTCCCTGCGTAAGTCCCCAAAATGTGGCACATAGAGACGGTGTCCTCGGGCATAAAGCAAATCTTCCTCGAGCCAAAATCTTCTAGTTTTTCCCTCGTTAACATAACTGATCAGCATTTTGGCTGTTGGATCATGGGACAGCCCCTCCTTGATGCGCTCAAGCAATTGTCCCTTCGGTAGGCTTACGGTCTCAATGTTGTACCTCCGGCTTAATGCATCAGCAACTGTGTTTATTTTCCCGGGCTTGTACTCCAATGAGAAGTCAAATTCTGCAAGAAATTCTTGCCATCGGGCCTGTTTTGGAGACAACTTGCTTTGAGTTTGAAAGTAACTATTTGCCACATTATCTGTATAAACCACAAACTTTGACCCAAGTATGTGGTGTCGCCATGTACGCAAACAATGCACTACTGCTGTCATTTCTTTCTCATGGACCGTGTACCTCTGCTCGGTCTCATTGAGTTTCCGGCTTTCATATGCAACCGGATGTCCTTCTTGCATGAGGACTCCACCAATGGCTACATCGGATGCATCGGTGTAGATCTCGAAAGGCTTGGTGTGGTCTGGCAACACCAATACTGGCTCACTTGCCATAGCCTTCTTAAGTCCTTCAAAGGCTTCTTGACACTTAGTACTCCAATCCCACGCCTTGTCCTTCTTCAGTAACTCGATCAAGGGTGCGGCAATTTTGGAATAGCCTTTGACAAATTTACGGTAGAAGTTGGCTAGCCCCAAGAAGGATCTCAACTCCGTCACCTTGGTTGGCGGCTCCCAATCTTCAATAACCCGTATCTTAGCCCCATCCATCTTGATCTTGCCACCTCCGACTATGTGGCCTAGGAAAGGGACCTCCATTTGGGCAAACGAGTACTTTTCCTCCTTGACATAGAGCTCGTTCTCTCGCAAGACCTTGAACACTTGTCTTAAGTGCTCCACATGCTCCCCAAGGCTCTTGCTATAGATGACAATGTCATCCAGGTAAACTACAACGAACCGATCCAGGAAGGGTTGTAGTACCTTGTTCATCAAAGTGCAGAAGGTGGCGGGAGCGTTCGTGAGGCCGAATGGCATCACTAAGAATTCATATGAGCCATAGCGTGTTACACAAGCTGTCTTTGGCTCATCTCCTTCTGCAATCCTTACTTGCCAATATCCGGACCGCAAGTCTAACTTGGTGAACCACTTTGCACCACCAAGTTGGTCGAACAAGTCTGCTATTAGTGGGATCGGGTACTTGTTCTTCACAGTGAGCTTGTTTAAAGCCCTGTAGTCGATGCACATTCGAAGACTCCCATCATGTTTCTTCTGAAATAACACCGGCGCTCCATATGGTGCCTTAGACGGTCGGATATAGCCTGCGTCGAGGAGTTCCTTCAATTGTCTGCGCAACTCCTCTAACTCGGGCGGAGCCATTCGATAAGGGGCTCGGGCAGGTGGCTCCGCATTTGGCACAAGATCAATCTTGTGGTCGACCTCCCTCTTTGGTGGGAGAGTTTTAGGCAGCTCGGTAGGCATCACATCCCGGAATTCTGCCAACACTTGTTTCACCTCAGCTGGAACTCCTTCGGCCGTGATTGGTTCATCATGGACTAATGTCGCTAGATAAGCTGGTCGCACCTTGTGTACTCCTTTGCTGAATTGGATTGCTGACAACATCTTGGCCCCAATTCCAGCTTCTCGATTCACCGGAACAAGGCATGGATGGCTTGGGTCAAGAATTAGCAAAGAATTTGCAAATGGTACCGGGAACGCTTTGATTCGGTCAAGGAAACTGAGCCCAATCACAAAATCAAAGTCATCGATGGGGATTACTTTGATCGTCTCCTTACCGATCCAACCACCAATCTCAAGCTTCACTCCTTTTGCTACCCCTGCAATCGGAGTCTGTTCGGAATTCACAGTCTTGATGAATCCACTTGCCTTTTCCACATGAAGGCCAAGTTTCTTGGCAATTTGTTTGGACACGAACAACTCTGAGGCACCAGTATCTATGAGTGCACTCAACTTTTGGCCAGCAATGGAAACATCTACATACATAAGTCCCTTCTCCTTGGAATCTTTCTTGAATTCCATGGAACTGATGATGGAGTTGAGCTTGACAACCTCTTCTCCTTCTCCAGTCTTCTCTTGGATGGCAGCAACCTTCTCATTTCGTGGTTGTGGGCAATTTCTGGCTAAATGCTTACCACCACAGTTGTAGCACTTAAACTCACCCCTTTCATTTTGGTTCCGAAATTGTTTATCTCTGGCTTTGTTCTATGGCTTTCCGGAACCATTCTTGGTGGACTTATCTTTGTCTCCCCCACTGTTGCCCTTATGCTTTGGCTTGGAAGAATCCTTCTTTTCGAATTCTGCAATGGATTCTGCAGCGGCCATCGCTTCCGAAAGATCCTGCACACCCATCCTCTTCAGCTCCATTCTTGCCCATCGTTGAAGGCCAGATTTGAAGAGATACAGTCCCTCTGATTTACTCAAGTCTTTGATCAGCAACTTGAGCTCCGAAAATCTCTTGACATACTCCCGAATTGAGCCTTCATGCTTCAATTGGTAAAGTCTGTCTCGAGCCTCCTCATCAGCATTCTTGGGATAGAAATGCTTCTTGAGTTCCGACTGGAAGTCTTTCCATGTCTTGACTGGAATGTCTCCATCACTTGACTCAGCACATTTGGTTCGCCACCATAGCAAGGCGGCATCAACCAAATAGATTGAAGCCGTATTAACTTTAGTAGCTTCATGCTCGATGCTCATCAAACGAAAGTACTGCTCCAACCCCCAAATGAAGTTGTCCACTTCTTGAGCAGTTCTCGCCCCCTTATACTCCTTGGGTTTCGGCGCATCAATCCTAGGCTTCGGCGTAGTTGCTTCAGCCATCATGCCACCCAGCATGGCATTCTTATAGAGGAGCAGCTCGGTACTGAGCTTCTTGATCTCCCCCATCAATTCCTTCTTCAATGCATCCATTGCATCCTGAAGGATCTTCTCTTTCTCAGTCAGTTTTCCATCGACAACGGACTGAACTTGTTCCGAGATTTCGTCCTTTTGGGACTCCATCTTCTCAAGGCGCACTTCGGCCTCGTCTTGGGTCTCTTGGAACTTGCCCAACGCATCCTCCAGTCTCGCGACCCTCTTGTCCAAGGTAGCAATGATATCCCTGGAACTTTCCCGCTTCTTCCCCGCAGCTCCTGCACGAGTCTCTCGGTCAGTTGCTGGGACCTCGCTAACACTTTGTGGAGCCATTTCGATCGAACAAACTCGCTCTGATACCACTTGTCACGTCCGTAGAGTTTCACTACTCGGGGCGTGCGGCCTTAGACGCGTTTTTCTCAGTAAACCGCCTAAGTAAGCCTAAACCGTTCAAAGCCTGAATGCTAAGAACCTTGCGGAAACCAAAGAACGATTGAAAGGAAGAGAAATGGCAAAGGCTAGAGAGTGTTTGAGTGAATACTCTTGTATTTCTCAATGAAGAAGTGAGTGACAAATGAGGTGGGCAAGGCCTCTATTTATACTTGAAGCCCTGTACATCCAACGGTTGTAAATGATTTACATCAAGGGTCCAGATTCAATCCTATCCTATCCAAAAGTACAATTCCTAGAATATTCCTATTTGAGTAAGGAAAGTATTTCCCATGTTCACATGGTGTGTTCACATGGGTGGATGGATAAGCCTTCTTTACCAAGTGTTGGGCCATTCCGGATTTGGGCTCCAATGGGTGGTTGGGTTGGTGCTGAGATGCCCAGAATGCTTTGGAGTGCTTTTGTGGCAACCTGATTGGTGCTTGTCTCGGGCCCTTTGGTGCGGTCCGTGACAATATTCTTGAACTATTAATCCATTGTATTTATTTTTTTAACTTAAAAGTTATATTGCTTAAATTTTTTGTTTTAGTAATAAATAAATTAATAACTTCTTGTTATTATTTATGTAGTTACGAAAGATGACAAGTTTATTGGCTATTATATGGATTTGACTGTAACAAAATTTAAAAATTGATATGCAACTGAATTTGTGTGTACTCAATGTAACTGAATTTGATATGTAAGAGTAGCTAAATTTAGATACTTAATATTATCTGCAGCAAAATATCACTTTTGAATAATAACTATTTATTTAAGACTTGTTTTTATATTATATGGTGCACTTTCTATCTTCGATTAGTTGTGTTATTTTCTTGTATGGATATTTTCAAATGCAAACACCATTTGCATCGTGGATTACTGGTCTTTAGTGTTTACTAAGAGCATATGAATCATAATGGAGGTCCAATTCTGATGGAGACTGATTGACAAAAAATAATTTGATTTTTAAAGAAAGAAATATGATATTAAACATTAAATTATTATCAGATATAGTGATTAACTAGTATTATCATAATAAAAAAGATAATAAAACATATATTTTTTTTATTATTTATCATATTGTTAAAAAATAAACAATAGTAAAAATAAATTATTTATTCACTTTGACTCAATTATCGGGTTAAAATCATATTGATGTTTGGTTTAGATCGATTTTGAGCAAGTTAATTTCGAGTTGCTTTTGGTTCGGGTGAAAATCGGTTCGGTCAAATCGATTTTGGTTAAATCGGTTACGAGTCTATATCGGTTCTTTTAAAATTCAGATCGATTTCGATTTTGGTTCGGGTTCCGGATTACATTAAGATCATCTTGTTTAGATTTAATCGAATCTCGATTCGGATAAATCAATTTGATTTTTGATTCTCAGATCAAGTTTACCAGGTCAACATCTCGCCTAATAAAAAAGACTTAGTTTCCAAATTAAAGAGTATGTAGCCCTTTTGAGTACCGGAATATCTAAGAAAAAAAGGAGTGGCTTTAGCTTTGAATTTATCATGATTATTTGTATTAGTGGCATACCTTAGACAACCAAAAATTCTTAGATGAGACAGATTAAGAGTCTTTTTATAAAGAATTTCAAAAGAGGATTTTCAGTTTAAAACTGATCTAGATAACCTGTTTATTATATAACAGATTGTTGCGACACATTCATTTCAAAACTTTAATGGAAGTGAAAACGAAGAGTTCTAACTACTTCTAAAATATGTTTATGTTTTCTCTCAGCAACCCAATTTTACTGAGGGGTATAAATGTTTTGATGAATAATCCCTGATTGTATTCTATTATCAATTCTAATTATTTTGATTTTAGTCTGAAAATGTGTTTCAAAAAGGGTAAAGAGACGTTTAATAACTAGAAGAGTGTCACTTTTTAATTTTAAGAGAAAAATCCAACACATCCTAGTATGGTCATCTACAATAGTGAGAAAGAACTTATGTTCATTGTATGTGGACATCCTATAAGGACCTCAAAGATCTAAATAAAACAAGTTAAAAATTTCACTAGTACTAGAAACACTTAAAGAAAATAACTTTGAAATAAATATGACACCACGAAACATAATAAAAGAGCTCAAAGGGCTAAATAAAGAGAAATTATATTATAGGTCCGGTTATCACGTCAGCCGTGGTCCTTAACTAATGAAAATTATCTATTTCACCACTAATCAATCATGTCATTAATATAATTTCAAGAAATTATATTTTTAAAATGACATAGAAAAAATGAGTGAAAATTCATTAGTTGAAAAAAATAAGTTGAAAGATAATGGTGAAGTGGGTGATTATAATTGGATGGGACTATGACTGACGTGGTGAGCTGAGCCCATGATATAATTTCTCCAAAAAAGTCTCAAATAATAATAAATATTTTATTATTTCTAATAAACCTCAATTACTTCCCTTCAAAAGAATAACCCATAATTTTTTATATGTAATCAATGAATATATACTATTTTAATTTTATTTATTATTTACTCAACTTTGCTGTCAATTGGTAATATTTTCAATGCATTGAATCCTACTGCAATTTTATATCAATGGATATGGAACTATAATAATAAACTGCTAAAGACCACTATAGTCAAAAATGACAGTGGCTTATCTTTTCGTTTTTTTAGGATAAAGTCAAAAAAATGTTTTTAACTTTTAACAAAATAATTATTTTAGTTTTTATATTTTTTAAATTTAATTTTTAATATTTTATTTTGGGTCATAATAATTTTATATAAATAAAAATTGTCAATCAATGATGATAAATGACTTGAAATATCGTGATAAACATATATAACAGTATAGAGATAGAGACAAGATTTAGGGTTAGGAGGCAAAACGTATATATTTAAAAGTGGAAGAACTAATTCATAAAAAACTAATTTTAAAAAAAAATTAAATAAGAAGACAAAATAGAAAAATAATTCTTTTTCGTCCCTGTGGCAATGTACGTTGACATAATATTATCATATAGATAAATATATTGATTTAAAAAATATTATATTAGTTAAAAATTAATTTATTAAAATTATATAAAATATAAAATATAAAATATTTTTTATGTTGACTTATCATTTTGTCAAGTTATTTCAAACTGTTATTGTCAGTTTTTCAACAATTTGCATCTATAGATAAGTCATTTTAACCCAAAACAAACGTTAAGGGTTAAATTACTCTTAAATAATATAAATTAAAATAATCATTTAATCAAACATTAATGATATTTTTATTTTTCGGCTTTTTATTGCAAACTCATAAAAAATTCTAAAATAACCCCAAACCTTTAATTTTTAACACGAACCTCCATAAAATTTTAAAAATATTACAAAGGAATCATATCTTTATCAAATTCAATGAAATTGTCTCCCATATTTTTTTAATTCATTTACCTATATCTTATATCCCACTTGTTAGGAACTTTTTTGACCAATTTTTGTCCTCAAATGATACCATTTTCCCAGATTTACACTATGAAGTAGCATGAATCATTTAGCCTCACCGGTTAAAGAAACAGTTGTTGTTTTTCAAGGTCATGGGTTTGAACACTAATAATGTCAGTACAGTGATTGAGCGATTAATGTCTAAAAATTGAGAGTAAACCCTAAAACAGATACTACTGTAACCACTGTATCTGAATAAAAAAAAAATTATGAAGTATGGTTTGTTATATAAATAGATATCTATTTAGGGAACTATAATAGTAAATTGCTTAACAAAAACACCCATATAATTTTAAAATATTACAAAGGAATCCTATCCTTATAAAATTCAATGAAACAACCCTACCCCGTCTTCGCATTCGATCGGTGGGCACCGTTACTGGAAGACTTCACCTCCGACGATAAAGTCCCGTTTTCAGCCGACGCCATTTCTTTCTCCGCCGCCTTCACGTCCTCCCGGAACTTCTTGTATATGTCACTCTTGTAAAATTTCCTAGTCCTAAGTGCCAAAAGAAATGATACAACCGTGCCAAACAAGGTAGCAGCTGTGATTATAAGGAAAGACAATTTGAAACAATCAACCCCTTTGCAATCTAGATCCTCACCGGCTCTCCTCACAAGACCTAGAGCTGCCATTTGCTTCTTCGCCTCTCGATCGTATAAGTTTCCGGCCACTTTCACGTTGAGTATGTACGAGCCGATGGGGCTTGCAACTGACCCGAAATTGTACAAAGTGGAATAGTATTTGAGTCCAAAGATTTCGGAGATAATGGCGAAAAGTAATGGCCATTGTGCCCCGAAGCAGAATCCGATGATGACTGATGCGATATAGAGGCCACCGGGGACATCGAAGGCGATCAAAAGGTGACCGATACATGAGAAGAGCATAATCAAGGTGAGCATTAGAGGTCTGGGGAACTTGAATTTGGTCAGGAAGATTTCAGAGACAAAACCGGATGTAACTCTGCCTAGGTAATTCCATATGCTCACTAGGGAAACGAATGTGCTTATGCTTCTTTTAGGATACCCCAAGGATGTTCCGATTTGCCCGAGGTTGTCGATCGCCGTTAAAGTGCCACCGACGCCACAAGTCGTGGCTAAGAAAAGGATTAACATGTCTAGGCTGAAAAGTGCCTGCAAAATTGTATAGTCTTCTCCTCTGTTTGGTGCCTTGAATGCCGTTTTCCAACATGAAACATCGGTTTGATCTGTTTGATCGACGCTGCTTAAAGTGTTTTCAGGCACCATAGTTGTGGTGTTGTCCTTGGACAGCTCGGAACTCGGCTTCTCAGTGACTATTTTTAACGGAGAATCGGGATTATTCAAGGCCTTAATTCTGGCCTCCCAAAGCGTGTATTCTTCAATAATCACAACACCAAGTGGTAAAAACAGTAAGAAAAGTACCATGGCAGCACTGCCACCATATTCAGGTTGTGTGAACAAGAATTTCTTCTCCACAATGATAATAACCATCAAGAAAGAAGCAAGTCCAAGAGATATATAAAGAAATTTATAGAAAACTTTAAGCTCATTATCCTGGTGAGCCACCTTCATGATCCGAATCGTCCGCACAAAACAGAGCGAAATCACGGCCGGAAGCCAACCGATAAACAAGATCAAGGCCTTTGTATCATCACCATAGAAAGCATGGTACAACTGAGTTATGATCGCACCACTCAAGCCAACATAGCCCTTGAGAATCCCCAGCACGACGCCTCGGCTCTCCGGGAAATTCTTGACGCACACGACGAGAGAGCCGGTGTTGGCGAAAGACTGTGAATTGGCACCGATACATATGTACAAACACATGTGCCACACTTGTGTGGCAATCCTTTTGGTCACGGCCATCCAAATCATGAAGTACCCAAAGAAGTTGAGGACCGCACCGACGGATAGCACAAACCAAGGCGGCGTAACCTCGGCGATAAGCCCCGATAGGACCCCGACGTTGGTGCCTAGATCCTTGAAGAAACTTAGCAAATTGAGAGTGGTTTGGTCATAGCCAAGCGACTCTTTAATGTCTGTGGAGTACAAGCTAAACATGTAGGTTGCCCCAGCAGCAGACATGATCAAAAGTGAGCCAAAAACCATGAGCCATGGTCCTGCAAGGATCTGAACAGCTAAGCTCTTTAAGCTTCGGTTGGTGGCACCACCGTAACCTGGCCCTGCAACCACCATATTTTTTGCTTCAAATTGTATTGTTTTCAACGGAGATTGATGTTGTTTTTGAACTTCGTGCTGAATAAGCTAATATATAGAGGAAGACGAAGGAAAATAGCGTGCATGGAAACAAAGAATGGAGGGTAAAATAGTCTTGTGGAGTTTGGATAGATTCCATTTTTTTCTTTTCTTTTCTGTCAGAACGGACTCAATAGTTGACTCGGAGAGTCTGTGAAGGAAACTTCAACGTTGGAAGGGGGAGGGATTGTCTGGATCAGTGTTCATCCAACTTCATTTTTGTTGAAGTTTTTTTTATTAGAGTTAATTGCGTTACGTATCTTAAGATTTTATTTTTATTATAAACTAGTTTTTCAAGTTCTTTAATATTTTAATTTTAGGTTTAAGGGCAAAAAAAATTCTTAAATTTTTTTAAAAAAATAAATTAAGCTCTTAAACTTTCTTTTTTTACATTCAATTAAGTTTTTGAATCAAGAAATTAAATCAATTAATTCTTTGAACTACGAAATTAAATTAATTAAGCCTTTCGATCAATTTTGAGTATTAAATTTGAATAATTTTTTGATCCACTGTTACAGTACAATGTGTCACAGTATTTTCACTTGATATTTTCAGAATTTTTATTTTATTTAAAAAATTCTTTAAATGTTCTAAAAATTCTAAAACAACATATAAAATTTATAAAAAATAATTTTTGATTTTTTTGTTAATGCAACATGATAAAATTGTACTGTATCATGTGTCAATAATATCTAAAGAAAAAACTGTCAAGATTTAATAGTCAAAATGGGTCAAAGAGCATAATTGATTTAATTTCTTGGTTCAAGAGCTTAATTGATTATTTTTATTGGTTCAAAGGCTTAATTGAATGCAAAATAAATTTAAGGGCCTAATTGATTTTTTTTTAAAAATTTAAGGACTTCGTAAACCCTTAAACCTTATTTTTATTTTAAATTTGTCTCTGAATTTTTTTTATTTATCCTCAAACTTTGAAATATTTTAATTTAATTTTTAAATTATTAATATATATTAATCACGTCACTCGTTAATTAAATCATTATTGGTAGAGACAAAGGAGTATGAGGCAGGAAGGAACAATCGCTCCCGATTTTTTTTTTTTACTTTTATTTATCCTATTTATTTTTTTAAAAAATAATTTATTTATAAATTTATCTTTTTACTTTTAAACATTTGTGTTTTATCTTCTAACACCAAATTTTAATTTATCTATATTATCAGATCGAATTAAATTAAAATTAAAAATATAATTAGTCAATTTTATTTCATAAATGATATTTTACTCACCTCTATTAGTTTAATATTTTTTAAATTTCGCTTTAAACAATTGCTTTTTTATCAAGTTAGAATAACGGTTATCTAAAGCTATAATTATTAACCCTCCAATTGTGTTGGTGTCACTTATTAATTAAGTGTGAATTTAATTAAAAATATATTAAAATATTATTTTTATAACTAATAATTTTACAAGTCAGAAGAATTGTCCTATAATGACTTCTATAAAACATAATTTGAGTTAATCGGTCAATAAATCGAATATCAATAATTATAATAAAAAATAATTAAAATACATTCTCATATAAATATATATTTTAAGAATCTTTAAATATAATAACTACAAAATGAATTCAACAAATAATCTCAGGAAAAAGAAAATAATGTTTATCTAAAAGATTCGGGTTTAAATTATTCGCCCAAGAATCGAACGAATTCATTAATATTACATATAAGTTCTTTTACCACTCCTACTCTACCTATTATTATAATTAAATATATTTTAAATTTTTTATTGGCGGGAAAAAGTACGATTATTTTAAAAAAATTATATATTAAAAAAAATTATCCCTATTTAGTATTAAAAAACAACAATTAGATGAAATATGTCAACCTGTATTACCAAGAACATTCCACGGGTTCAATTGTAAGCTAAAAGTTCTTTAAGGGACCATTAAAATATAAAATTAATTCATTTTTTAGAAACCAAACAATACTATAACACAAAAATACTTTCGAATTTAAACTTAAAAATAAATTCTTTAATTATTAAAGATTTTTAGTTATTCGAATTTTTATTTTACAACTTAAACTTTATCTTTCTTTTTTTCAAATCGAATCGAGTTTATCAAATTTTAAATTAAATCAAGATGAATCAGATGAAAACATCTTAAATTAAATTATTTAATTATTTTAAAATTAAATCAAATTTTATTCACCCTATCACCATCAATAATGCTGTAGGTTAAGGCTTAATAATAATAATAATAATAATAATAATATTACAAAAGTGGTCAATAATGATAGGCTGCTGAAATAAATTGGTCAAATATTCAAATAAATAAATAAATAAAGGTGATTAGTTTGCTTACAGTTACTGAAGTTGACTTAGGGATTTGATCTAATCTGATCTGTTCACAGCTACTGGGATTTTTTTGGTTAGAACCCTAACTTACAATTTTTTTTATAAATACTATTATTTTTTTATTAAATTTATAAAAAAATATAATTATATTGTATCTAAAAAATAAAATAATTGGATTAAATGATTCAAATATTCTTACAACACAAAACCGATGAATTTTTATATAGAGATAAACATACCAACAAAATTCAGAAGCTTGCTGAATTTTCTTGTCTCTTTGTCCAAATGAGACACATAAAGAATGAAAAAAGAGTTGTACGTGATTCAAACTGTCATGCAAAAGATATTGTTACACAGGACTTATTTCGTTGGCAAACAACTATAGGCCGAGTGAGAATATAACTTTTTAAGTGACCACCGACAAAAACATAAATCAGAAACTAGCGCCGATTGAATCTCTGTACGAACAACAATCGATCGCTAGGGTATGCTGAAATATGCCACAAAGACAGATGAATCAAATCACAAAACAAAAATGTCACAAAGACAGGGAAAAAACGTGTCATAAGAACAGAAAAAACGTGCTATAAAAATAAAGATTCTTATTAAAATTAAAAATAAAAACAAAGAAAATAATAGATTCGATGGTCAACAACCAATACAAAGATTGATTGTTGATCACCGCGGATAGTGAAAAAAAATTAGAGAAAAAAGGAGTTGCTAGGATTTTCTTTTGCAATCAAAGAGGTACTAATTTTACGATCAAAGTTTTTAGTCACTCATTTTTAATTGTTTTAATAATAAGATAATATTTTATGTAATAATTTAAAAGAATATATAGTTATCTTAAAATATTAAATATTTTATAAATAATCTTACGTGATTATAAAATAATAATATTAATATATTTATATTTTTTAATTATTTGATATCATATATATTTTATAGATAAAATTATTCGAATTTAGATATCTAAAAATAAATATTATTTTTTTTTTACTGATATCACATTCGTTGTATCCATTCACCGGATAATCCATGTTGAACATAGAAAAGATTCATGTCCCTAGAATCTTTTGATTTATTCAATTCTATGTTTACAAATTTAAATATGTTAAATCAAATATTAATCTTCTTAATATTTTATTTAAACATTTCTTAATTTTTTTTAAAACTGAAGAATATAAGAAGTACTCATCCTACTGTATTCTTTAAAAAAAAAAAGTATTAATAAAACCTTAAAAGCGTGTAGATTCCGAACTTTTAAAATAAAAATAGTTTAATATATGAAAATATATACGTGTAATTTGTAAAGATGCTTACTTGATTAAATTCAAAAAAAATTATCTTATAATCATTTTAAAATTGATAAAAATAATTTTTAAAAACCCTAATAAAGATGAAACTTATATAAACTCTTGGTGAAACACATTCTTACGATAGACATGTCCCCAAGTCGAGTGATTTTAAGTTGGTTTAATCCACTATGTTTATTGTATATTTCCATCGCACTAATTTTTTTTTATAACGTTAACCGTTATATATATATAAATAGATAGATAGATTTTGTTCGATAAATCATAGAGATGATATTATTAATAATTTATTTTACAGATAATTATGAATACGTAAATCAAACACATTAAAATAAAATATATGAATACATGACCCAATTTGTAACCCAGCGTAGTTGTTTTGGATCCTATGTGTCTTTTTTCAAAAGAAGAAATGTCAATGGCATTGTTTCTACGGCATCTCTTCACTCTTGTTTCTTGTCCCCTTGAACCATGGACTGTGTTGAAATAACAAAGAACTACAAAACAAGACAGCATCTGTCAGGGTAATTTTTTATGTTTGGACAACTTGAATTCTAAAAGATCTCTTCTCATCTCTATCTGATAATCCACTTCCTTTTTTTTCCTAGAAGAGTATGTATTTTTTTATTTTTTTTTTAAAAAATAATTTGATATACAATGTCACTAGCCTTTTAATTTTAAAGTTAAAAGCTCTAAGGGTTTAATTAGTAGGGATTAAGGTATAAAATTTAAGGTTTATGATTGTAATTTAGAGTTTATGTCGTAAGATATTACGACTAAGGATTTATGTTTTAAATTTTATAGTTTAAATATTCGGGTGTAATTTTTTTCATAGTTTGTGTATCAAAATATAACCCTTTTTGAAATATCTATGGGAGTGAGCCTAATAATCAGGGATGAAGTCAGGATTTGGGGTTGCGGGATAGAACATAAATGTTTGAAAGTATAAAGACAAATTCATAAATAAATAAATTTTTTAAGGTTAGAAATCCAAAAAATTATATTATGAGTCATTACCGTCATATCATTTATGAGCCAAATAATTAAATACATTAATTTTATTAATTTTTTATTGCATCTTTTTTATCAAGTGAATCTTGGTAAAGAATGTTTTTAAATTTAATTTATAGTAAATATAATTAAAGATTCACTTGGTGAAAAAAATAAAAAATAAATAAATAAAATAAATACGTTTGATTGACTGATCTCATAAATGACATGACGGAAACGACTCATAATATAATTTCTCTATAAATCTTAATTCTTAAATTTTAAAACTTAAAGACTAAACTATAAACCATAGAAATTATTATGAAATCTTAAAATTTAATCACAACCATTAAAAACCTAAAAAATAAGTACTTGTCTAAACTTTTTCTTTCTATTGATACATAGGATAATAATCTTTATTTTATTTAAAAATTTATATAAAATGACACCAAATTAATAAAAACAATTACAATAATTATTCTCTGACAAAAAAATTATATTATAAATTCTCTTAACACATCAATTATGATATCAACTAATAAAAAATATTTACTTCATCTCTTTTCTTTTTATATATATTTTACCGGCGAAATTCACATTTTTTACAATAATTTTAAAAAATAGTTTTTTTTTGTATGTTATCATTCGAATGAGTTGATGATGTAAAAAAATATTGAAATAAATATTTTTTTATAATCAGTAAAGGTTTGGGGTTTTGGGTTAGTATTTACGGGTTTAAGTTTTAGGGTATAAGATATATGATCATAATTTAGAGTTTATGGTTTAAATTTTATGGTGTTAGGTTTAGAAATTTAGATTTTATAATTAAAATATGACGGGTTCAATAATTTATTTTGACGAAAAATCATATATTCAGCCAATAAGATTTAACCAAAAGATAATTTAGAGACTAAAAGAAAAAATACGTAATTTAAGTATTTATTTTGACGTAAAAATAGTTTAAATACTTAAAATAACTAAAATGATAGTTTATAGACTTAATTTAATAAAAATACTTTAAGAATTATAAATAAACAAAATATATAATTTAAATACTGATTTTTCATTAAAATCGAATATAACCCGGATAAAAGTAAATTATAATTGTTGAGTTTATTTTGAATGATTACTAACAAATAATACCCGTGAGGGGTGGGTGGGTGCATGCAAGGGTAAGAGAAGTAGTGGGTTGGTGGATCAAACTGCAAGCTAAGCAGTGGATTGGTAGGTTTAATTCATTAACAATTTAATATTATTATTTTTATATTTTTTAATGATTTGATAATTTTTAATTGAATTAGCGTTTGATTAACATGTGATAAGATGAGGGATTAAAAAAATATAAGCATAATCAAGAAATAAAATTATATGCAAAACCAACTTTAAGATGAGGGATTAACATGTGATAAGTCACTCATTGACTTGACATTTATTCTATTCGTCAATCCTACGTCCCTAAACTTGACGCCCTATTTCTCATCAGCAATGTAATACCCATCGACACTTCGTTACCGTTGAAGTTTGATGCCTCAGTCACCTATTCCATGAGTGACTCCTCAACGGCTTCCACTCCAATAGGCTCGAGCAACTCATGCCCATCCAAAGAAATGTCCACAAGTATCCCTTCTAACTTGATGACTCCTTGTCTTGGAGCATCCTTGACATGTTGAATAGTTGTCAGCTTCTTGATTCCTTGCTCAATGTCTAGTTGCACAGGCACAAAACATCGTTGTCTCGGATCCAAGATGCACACGACGTTGGCACACGAAATGATGATTGCTTGAACACGGTCAATGAAGTTTAGTCCTAAAATAAAATCAAAGTCATCTAACTCGATTACCTTGAAGTCTTCCTTGGACTTCTATTCACCAATCTGCAATTCAACTTTTCACACAGTCCCTATAACAGGAGCTTCCTTGGCATTCACAATCTTGATCTTGTCGGCTGAGTCTACAACTTTAAGACCAAGCTTCTCTACAAACTTTTAGACATGAATAGATCGCTTGCCCCGGTGTCCACAAAAGTACTCTTCGATCGTCCTTCCATATTGATGTCGACAAACATCAACCCATTCTGCTTCTTACCTTTCCTCTTGGTAGAATTCAAAATCATCGAGTCAAGTCTCACAGCCTCTTCACTCTCGGGCTCTGTAACACCCTCAATAGGGCCTAGGAGGAATTATGACCAATTAATAGTCAAATTAACCAATAAGGGACTCGATTGAAATAAAGAAAAAATAAAAGAGCTAAATTAAAATGACTAGAATGAAACCAAGATAAAACTTGAGTGTTGCATGCTAAAATTTTGGAAAATGGTTAGTGGAAATCCATGTGATAAGGTTGGGCCAATGAGATTCATTTTAATAGGATATTATCTTATTAATTTAATTCAAAAAAAGAGAAAAATAGGAAAAAGGAGGGGTGACGGGCGACACTTAAGGAAAAGAAAGAGAAAAACCAAATTATCATCTTCTCCCTTTGTTTCTCTCCATTGTTAAAATCTTTAGAGAAGGTTTGAGAGAGAGAGCCCTACTTCTTGTTAAAACTCCATCAAATAATTTAGTATTTAGTGAGTTAAGAGGAGGATTTTGCCAATCATAGAAGCTAAGGAAGCTAAACAAGCTTTGAAAGAAGTCATTTAGTGCTATGAGACTATTTTAAACAAGTTAGGTAAAGTTCTTGTTACCTTTGAATTTTGATGCCATTTTGGTTAGATTAAAGTTTGGTTTAAGTTAGTTATTGTTTTGTTATGGTGTTAGAAGCATGAGAAAGTAGATTAGAAAGCTTGGGATAGGGGTGTTACAGGCTTGTCCTCCTTGGACTGCTAACTCGATCAAGGAACTCTCGCGTTAAATGCGGCCCTTTGCAACAATAACACTTTCGATTCACCCTCGGTTTTCCTTCTTTGACGCTAGCGATAACACCAAGTCTGCCTGGTTCACCATCTGAATCGTCATCCTTATGGACAATGGCATCGAGATGACTCTTCTTATTCAGACAATCCTTCACTACGTGTGGACCATCACAATGGTAGCAACGTATAGCTCCTTTATCCTTCCGCTCATATGGCTTGTCATACCGGTTGGCCTTGGTCGATAGCTTGCCATCATCATTGCTATCTATGGGAACATCCTCGTCTCCTCTACCATTACCCTTGCCATATGGCTTGGAAGACTATTTTTGATTTCAAACTCTGCAATTGATTCGGTAGCGGCCATCGCTTCTGAAAGGTCTTGGACACCTATTCTCTTCGGCTCCATTCTTGCCCATCGCTGAAGACCAGATTTGAAGAGATAAAAACCTTCCGGTTTGCTCAAGTCTTTAATCTTCAACTTGAGTTCAGAATATCGTTTGACATACTCTCAAATTGAGCCTTTGTGCTTCAATTGGTGAAGTCTGTCTCGAGCCTCCTCATCAGCATTCTTGGGATAAAAATGCTCCTTAAGCTCGAACTAGAATTCTTTTCATGTCCTGACTGGAATGTTCTCATCACTCGAATCAGAATATCTGTTTCGCCACCAAAATAAAGCAACATCAGTCAAATAAACAACAACAATGTTTACCTCTTCAGCATCGTCAGTGATGCTCATTCTCCGGAAGTATTGTTTCATGCACCAAATGAAGTTCTTAACATCTTTTGCTGAGTTCCTTTGAACAATTTTGGTTTTGGGATGTTCTTCATTGGACTAGGTGTTGTTGGATTTAACACATCGTTCCGCATGATAGTTTGATAAACCAATACCTCCACCTTGAGTCCTAACATTTTCACCCTCAATGCCTCAAACTTGGCTTCAAGAGTATCTCTTCACCTCTAGCTGAGTTCCTTGAGGCGTGTGTCCAACACGTCAAGTCACTTCACAGAATCCTTCACAGATCCCTCAAGCCTGATAACCTTATCCTTAAGTGCTGACAACTTGTCCCTTGAGTTTGCTCGACTTTCTTTGTCAGCTTGGGTTTCAACACCCTTCTGGCTTGCAGCAACAATAGTCTTCCTCTTTGGTGCCATCTAAAATCGATGCTTCGTACCTCAAATGACCTAAACGTTACTTGAACAAGGATTTGATACCACTTGTCATGGGGTTAGATTTTGAAACAAACCCATCGTGCGGCCTTAGGCGATGTGACTAAAAAAACGTCTAAGCAAGCTTTCTCAACACTTTCGGAAGATCAAACTTCCCGAACACCGACAAACATGAAAAGTTCTAAGCGTAAACGGATCAAACGAGATGAGTGAGGGAGAACTTCGAAAGAATGCTCAAGAATAAAGAAAGAACGAATAAGAACGTTGAGATGATTTTAGAGTAAATGCCTTTATATCTTGAAAACTTGGAATACTCTAATACATCAAATGAGGTGTAGAAAGGCCTCTATTTATACTTGAATTCCCCCTAATACGATGGTTCATACAGATTTACATCAACGGCTAAGATACAACCCTATCCATTTACAAAGCATAATTCTAGGAATATTTCCAACTAACTATGGAAAATATCTCCTATGTTCACACAATGTATTCACATAGCTTGGATGGATAAGGCTTTTAAAATCCTCATTAGATCGGGCCAACGTTGGTAGTCTTCTCGAGCCCAAAATCATCCTTAAAATTACTTGGGCAGGTAAAAATGCACTATATGGTGGTGCCAATGTCTCTGACCTCAACCTACTACTACCCATAACAATATATATCAGTATATGTATTTTAATAAAATAATAATAAAAATATACATTATCACGTAATTACATTATAATATGAATTTTTGACTCTTAGTATTTTATTCTCTTTACTTTTTTTTAACATTTAATTCTCTTAACTTCAAAGTCATAAATCACCTAGAAGTATTGACCTTGGGACTTGGTGTAAGTATATTATATATAGATAGATAGATAGAAACAGGAGTTTAAAATTATTTAATTTAATTGATTCAATTCCATGACTTTTAAAATTAGATAACTTTTTTAAAAAATCATCTAATTCAAAAATAATTGAATTGGGTTTGATTTAAAAATAACTTTTAATATATAAACCCTAAATCCGATAATAAACGCCCATATATATATATATGAAAAGAGAAGTCAAGCACGCTGTTATATAAACTAATAAATCTGAATTAATATCATTGTAATTAGTTTAATAAATAAAAATGTTTTTAATATGAAAAAGTAATTTAAATAAAGTAAATCTGAATCCAGATTGGCTAGGCTTCTCCAACGTGTACATTAAAGCTCTTCCACTAATATAAATTAATTATTAATCTAAATCATTAAAACAGATGCATGTTGTGATTATATGAACGATATTTGTTATTATATCTAGTATTTTAATAAAATCAAAAATTAAATAATTACTTTTTAAAATATCTATTAAAACGAGGTTAATAATTAAAAATTAAATATTTAGCGTCTGATATTGAATTTATATATATATATATATATATACACCGTAACATTTGACGTAATATGCTTAATAATCGAATTAATCAATTGAATTAATAGTTTAAATTGAATATTAATTAATTTGGCTAATGATGCACACGTATAAAATATTTTAATTGAAAATTAAAAAAAAAGACCAATGACGATAGAAGCATGGATAGGGATGGGCACGGAACCCAAACCCGACAGGTTCTGACCTGACCTGATTCGATCGGGGTCAGATTTTTTTTAAAAAAATCGGGTTCGGTCGGGTAAGGGTTTTTCAAGGGTAATTTCGGGTTGGGTTTAGGGTAAAAAAAATCCGACCCGACCCGGGACTAATAATATAATTTTTTTATATATATTTTAGGGATATTTGCAATAATGATCCCTCTTTATATATATTTTATATAATTAGGTCACTAAAATTAATTTTTTTATAATTAGGTCACTAAAATTTTATTTTTTATAATTAGATCCTTAAATTTTATTTTTTACAATTAAGTCCCTAAATTTTATTTTTTTACAATTAAGTCCCTAATTTTTTTTACAATTAAGTCCCTAAATTTAAATTTTTTTAATGATTTGGGTCGGGTCGGGTCAAATTTTAAAGCTTAAAAATCGGGTCGGGTCAAATTTTTTTCACCCTAAACCCAGGTCGGGTTGGATGGCGGGTGAAGGGTATGAATTTTTGGGTCGGGTGTGGGTGGACCGAAAATCCGACCCAAGCCCATCTCTAAGCGTGGATGATGTTAGGATTAGATAATGAAAATGATAAAATTGTTTTAACTTTTAAATAAACAAAAATTTAATAAATGTTTAATTTCAAATTTAGCAAAAACAAAATTTAATTTAATAAATATTGTGACCGAATTGTGATTATTTTAAGATTTTCTCATTTGTGTTTAAGATTGATCTAACTCTTAAAATTTTAATAAGTTTGAATTAATTTGTTAATATAAGATTAGAGAAGAAAAAACAAGATTAATATTTTTAATATATTTTTAATAATAAATTTTAATATATATCTAAATATTTTAAATCCAACTTTAAATCATTAATTTTATATTTAAATTGTGTATTATAAAATTTTAAACTTGTTTATTATATATATTTTTAAAATATTTAAATTAAAAAAATAAAAAATGAACTCTAGATAATTTCAAGTGAATTTTCTTTTCATCTGATCGTCTGTTGTACGCAGGAAAATGGGCCTTAAGGTACAATACCTGTAAGCAGATGCTTGGGCCTTTGTGTTCTGGACTGGCCTATTAATAATGATATTTTTTTTACATTTTTAATTACTTTTAATGATTTTATATATTTTTTAAATTCTTCCAATTCAATTTCCTTCATTTTGTTTAAAATATTAGAATTCGAACACTTAATATTATTTTTTTAAAAATAAAATTTTAAATTTATGGTTAAAATTAGGAGTTTATATTTGATGTTAGTAATCTCATTTCAATGTTAATGTTAGTATCATAGGTGGAATGCATGAGAGACTTGTCCAAATTAAAAAAAAAATAGTTAATTTAAAAACTTTCATTAACTTTCTTAAAATTTCAAAAATTTTAATTAGACCCTATTTTTTTATCGAAAATGTAAATCGAACCCTTTAAGTTTTTTTTTTTAATTTGACGTTAACCGTGATTACATTAGTATCTGTTCTAATGAATACTCTCAACCGTTGGACATTGATCGCTCAATTATTATGCTAGTATTACTGGTGCTCAAACCTGTGACCTTTAGAAAAAACAATCGTTCCTTTAACCACTGATGCTAGATGACTCGTGCTGATATACGTATAAACTGTACAAGAATTGGAGCTTTGTCTGAGTCCATGATCCATGTGATTGAAAGAATGTTTTATTCAGGCAGAAAGGGAAGCTTGGTAACACTTGTTCCTCCATTGCTATCAGTTAGGGGATTCAATCCGATGTCGTTTTAAGGGATTTTCATGAAACCTTGGGTGAAGCTAGTTTTCTGCATCCAACTCATAGCTTTTGACAACCTCAAGTTGACAGCCAATTATAGAAGTTCTTTCAAGAAGTTTTAGTAAACTCAAATAGTAATTTTGTACCATATATTATGCATGCTACAGTAAAATAAAATATATTATTTTTGATTCGACTAGAATTGATCAAATGTTCAGCCCTAGTCCAGTTGGTCCATTAATATGACAGATGAACAAGTTCAGAAATAAAATAAGGATTATGAAAATATTATTAAAACCCTTTGACATCTCCTGACGGTTTGGCCGAGTGGTCTAAGGCGCCAGATTTAGGCTCTGGTCCGAAAGGGCGTGGGTTCAAATCCCACAGCCGTCATGCTTTTCTCTTTATTACAGTAGACATAATTCTGAAGCCTATATATTGAGTTAATATACAATAAGTTGTATTCATTTTGTTACTTTTCTTCAGTTTTTCTTTGGCTTCTGATCAGAGATGGAGGAAAGCAATGATTTCAGCTTACAATAGTTCTTCTTCCTCTGTCATGATAAATAGAGTTGGATCCAACAGGGTAAGTTCAACAAATCGTTGTGTCACAGTCGTTTTTGAGATTTTAGTGGACAAACGTAAAAAAATGGACTTTTAATAATAAATATTAGAAAAAATGATTTTTAATAAAAAATATAATTAATTAAATTAATTATATGCGTACTAATAAATATTGGAAAAAAATTAGGCCCCTAATAATAAATATTAATAAAAAAATAATCATTAATAATAAATACGAGAAAAATAAATTTTAAGAGTAAACATCTAATAACAAATATTGTGAAAAACCTAACCTCTAATAACAAATATTGAAAATCTATGGTCCTATTAATAATTATTGAAAAAATAGACCTCTTATATAAGTATTAAGAAAATTAGACCCTAATAACAAATATATTAAAAATAGATTTCTTACAATAAATATCAAAAAAATAAATTTTAAAATTAGACTCTTAATAATAAGTGTTAGAAAAAATCACGACAATAATAACAAATAAAGAAAATAAATAAATTTTAATAGTATATACTAATAAATATTAAAAAATATTTTTTAGAGTACCCCTAATAATAAGTTTAGTAAAAGATAGACCCCTAACAACAAGCATTGCAAAAAATTGGGATTTAGGAATCATAATAAAAAATAGTGAAAAATAAATTTTAAGAGTAGACCTAATATAACTATCGAAAAAAATAAAACCATAATAATAATTACTAAAAATAAACTCGTATAATAATAAGTATTAAAAAATTAAAATTAAATATATTTAATAAAAAATTAAAATTTGGGCCCCGAATAGGGGTGGGCCCTGGGCGGTCGCCCTCATTGCCCACCCCCAGAGCCGGCTCTGCGTTGTGTAACGAGTCAAAGAAGAAAAGAAAAGAATCAACATGCTAGCTGCTATTTGTTTGACTGTTTTAACTATTATGTTTATGAAACGATACGTTTAGAACCTAAGAGTAATAGTGTATATCGTCTGAAAAATCTTATCCTGAGATTTTATGGAATGAATGAATATTATTTTTGGTCTCTCTTCTTCTCTGAAATTTTGTCTCTCTTCTTTTCCTTTATTTCTTCAGTATATTTTGGTTGTTTATCAAGGCATCAGATCTCAAGTTTGATTCTCACAAATGAAAACAGATCAGTTACTGTCAGAGTTCAACCGCCTAGAAAACTCCATGGATAAAATATTTCAAGAATTTCAAGCCAAATTTTTGACAGATGCAAAACTATTGTTAGAGAGAGCCTTCAAAAAATCAATCAACCTCCCTGACGATTTTTTTCAAGGTTGTAAGAAATCAAATGAGCCATTTTTGATGACTGATTTCACAGAATGAAGAAAAATCCAAGTGTTTGATCAAATGACCAATGACCTACAACTAATTTTGGAAGTAAAAAGAATCAGTACTGATGTAGTACAAATTGAAAAGATGGATTGTGAGGTTACCATTGATATCGTGATGACTAATATCTTTGTTGAACATGAAATTGATAACTACAACTCAACAAGCACAGAGATGTATCCTGCTAAATCGGATGACAAAATCCAAGTAATCTTTTAACCATTTCTGTTTTTAGATCAAAATTTTTTGTTAAAATCTTCACATTTAAACCTAAAGCATGTTATTGAAAAATCAATTTATAATTTAGAGGGAATTGTTGATTCAGACACTGGTATTCTCACAAATGAGTTCAACTTAAACCTAGTTCGCAGTGTTAAACTGAAATTGAATGAGAATATTTTAAAGCTGAATTTTCCGAAATATTCACTCAAGGAGAACTTCAATTGTTAGTAGTAGTATAGTTAGGAGAACTTCAAATGAGATTAAAATTAGTACGATTGTTGGTAAGTTTTGTGATTATTTTATCTCGAGAAACCAATTGAAAGAGTTGTATTATAAAATTGAAGATGAACAAATTAAGGAGATTAAGCGAGTATGTTCGACAAGGATTATTAACAATGATATGTTTGTTGAAGTGGATGATCCATATAGATTTCGACTCTTATTGATGGGAAACAAGGTGATAGTTAATGAACTATTTTTTCAAGCCATGGAATAAACAACATTGAGTATCTTAAAAAAAAACAATTTATTCTGAAGGTAACGAATTTGTGATGTGTGATAAAGGAGCATTGTGCCTTGTTTGAAACGATATTGAGTAGGAGAAGCTTGTTGCCCATATTTATTTTTTTATGGAAGTGCATTATCATAGATGGTTGATTAGTAAAGTATGGATGCAACAAGTCAATAGGTTAATTCGTGTTAGTGATACTAACTATAACAATAATATTGAGTGGCAGAACTGACAACTAAACAAAAAAGGACTTCAAGTTTGGAGAGATTATCAAGTTGCAGATGAGTCAAGAATCTGAGGTTTACTACTTACCGAAAGAGATGATTTTGAGGAGTCTAAAACGGTAAATGTTTTTCTCGTTACAACCTTAATACATGGGAACAATATTAAAAAGGATCAGAGACTCAAAGCTATGATTGGAGTTATTCACATGTGCATTTTTATAAGTTTTATAGTGGAATGACATCAATTGTAATCCAAGATATTTGTCTTGCTTTTAATAAATTTGGTTTTCGAATATTTGTTTGGTATTTGATAATGACTAGTGAAAAAATCTTAGAGTATCATCAATGTGGTTTTAAAGTCTAAAGGTATTCTCAATTTGATTTAGCAGGGTGTGATTTCTAAAAAATTTGAAATGGCATTTAATTTGACTTCCATAATATCTTTTACACCATATTTTTTTGGTGCGAATCAGAACTTGGAAAACTTTACTATCGAAGTTATGATGGATTATTTACTCAATCAGATGATAAGTGTTATTTCTCACCAATGATTCACACAGGTGTGCAAACAACAAATGGTCGACAATTATATTATTCATCAAATTATTATTAGCATGTAGTTTCTTATGCATCAGAAGCCATGCTTTGTTACACATGGGATTCGACTTATGTTGTAGATATTTTAAATGGAAACTGCAATAATTTTAGAAATTTTGCAAGGCACATAAGTATCCACGGCACAACACTAACGTATGTGGTTTTAGTAGTTGGTAATAGAACACGCAATGGGGAAAGGATGCAAGGGGGAGTGTAGTAACAATGCAGGTTCTGGTTCAATGTAGGTTCTTCCTGTGTGAAATACTATTATTACAGCTAATCAAGCACGTGCTACTATAGAAATATCCAGCGCAACACAATCTACACCCATTCAGTTGTCACTATCCTTTGTTATTGTTGGAATCAATTCAAGAATTAAAAACTTAGTCAGTATGCAGGGAGAAAACTAGAGTGCTACAACTAGTCAATTGATTTTGCAATCACTTTCATTTGGAAGCTCTTCTATAAGGGTTGTTGACATGAAGAAACAATTACCGATCCTTACTTCACTATCGATCAAAGCTAGAAGAGTATGTGGACTCGTTTGGTCTAATCCTCGAACGAAAGGTCTAGTTTTAATCCTTGAGGTCAAGGATTTTTGAAGAAAATGTAAGACCCAAAAATTATTCCTAATTTTGAAATCCCTAATTAAAAACCCTAATTTTTATATTTTCAAATTTCTAAAACCCTAATTTTTTGAGGTTTTTAAATTATTTTTCTAAATTCAAGAAAAAAATTGGGATAAGATAGTAAATTTTTGAAAGTTTTATATGTGAATTTAAAGTTTAAAAGTTGAAGTGTTTTGAAAATCTTAAAGAGATTGATGGCTAAATATGTAATTTATCCATTTTTAAAATGTTTTTGTTTATTTTTTATTTTTATTTATTATTTATTATTATAATATATGGTTTGAAATTTGATAACTTTTGAATAATCAATTTATTTTTAAATTGAATCCCATTTTTATTGAGATTAATTATTTCCTTTTTATTAAAAATTTTTCTACAATCAATTTTTTATTAAAAATATTATTTTATTTTAATTATTATTTTATTAAAATTCTTTATTTAATATTATATATATTATATATATTACATAATGTCTCATATAAAGAAAAGAAATCCCTTTGAAATTATACAACTTTATTTTTATATTTATTATATTTATAATGCGATCTAATAGAATTTTATTTCTAATTGAAATCAGTTCTTTCTTTCTCTCTCTATATATATAAAACTTGAATGTTGCATGCTAAACTTTTGAAAGATGGTTAGTGAAAATCCATGTGGCAAGGTTGGGCCAATTCGATTCATTTTAATAGGATATTATCCTATTAATTTAATTAAAAAAAGGGTTAATTACTGCGGAGGTCACGTTTGTTTGCCCCCAATATAAATTTAGTCACTGATTTTAAAAATCAACCAGTATGATCACATACGTTTTCGGGCTGTAAACTTATAATCACTCCGACGTTAAAAGCCGTGAAGTGTTAACTGAAAGATGATTTGGCATAATAAAAAAGGGTAAATTACCTAAATAATTATCTTATTTTTATTTTATCTTTAATTTAACCATTAAAATTTAAATTTTTACAATTTTACCATCTTCCTAAAAAACACTTATTTCTCAAAAAAATTTATGATGCAGGAAACATCTACATTTTCTTTGTCTCCAGTCCATTTCCCTCCCTTTCTCCTTCTATTTATAGTCACTTTCGTCCCTCTATATCTCCACCGCCGTCGTTACCACCACCGTCTGCATATGAGTCCTAAAAAATAGGATTTTATCCTAATCACAAAATTCCTACTTAATAGGAACTCATCCTAATAGAAATAATACTCTTATAACTAACAAAAATATACGCATAAGAAGACTCATAGAGAATGCAAATCTATATTCCTTACCAGAGAGCACCACATTGAAATGAAGTCCTTCTGTCCTTCAATGGCAAGAAATAGTAACTAAAATGCACTATTGACAAATTACAATACCGAAAAACAATTATACTACTATGAACGCACATGTTAAAATTACATCAAATTATTTAAAACCATCATGTTCAAGCTCTGCTGCTCCTTGTGCAGAATTGCACACAACTATATTGGTACTTGCAGGCAAATAAAAATGGTCCACTTGAAGAAAAGCTAGAAAGTGCAGTAAAGAAACAAGAACCAGGACATGATTATGTACTTAGTTTGTAGTGAATAACGTATTCGAAATTAGAAATTTAAAAGCAGGGAGGAATTAAAATGAAGGTGTCTAGGTTCCAAAAATTAGTAAAGTCGTCAACCTAATAATCATACAAGGCAGCACATGCTCTTATATGCTTTATTGGCATATATTTACTTCCGGGTTTTCTTCTTTTCTTTGTAACGCATAACAGCATCGCTTCAAGTAGATGATTGGAAGGAGTTCTCAGTACATGAAGGACACTAAGGAGTCTCTCCCATAAGGAGCATTGATGAAGCTCCACAATCTTGGTAATCTCCTCTTCTACTCTCTCCAGTAAGGCCAGAAAATGATAGGCTTGAATGAATCGGCCTTCCAGTAAAACAAAGAATTGAATCGGTTTTATTGCTTATCACGGAATCAACAGATGTCCCATTACTGTATGTTGGCTGGAGTGTCTTGACCAGACCAATAGACGAGAATAATAATTTAGAACATTTTCCATGAACTTGAAAATCCTGGGGGCTGGAATTATGGAATGTGTAATTCCTAATGATGATAAAACAAACATGTAATTCCTATTGATGATAAAACAAACATGTCATATTCAAACACAAGACGAAATTAATACTGGGCAAATAGGAAAGTAAACTTCCTTCCATTACAGTGATCATTTCTTAAGTTATTGTTTTCATTTAGAGTACTTCCCCAAGTAAAAAGGGACATTTGCCTTTGATCACGGCGGTGGAGATAAGGCGGTGGTGGAAACAACGACGTTGGAGATATAGAGGGACGAAAGTGACTATAGATAGAAGGAGTAAGGGAGGGAAATGGGATGGAGACAAGGAAAATGTAGATGTTTCCTGCATCGTAAATTTTTTTTAGAGAAATAAGTGTTTTTTTAGGAAGATGGTAAAATTGTAAAAATTTAAATTTTAATGATTAAATTAAAGATAAAATAAAAATAAGATAATTATTTAGTGACTATTTAGGTAATTTACCCTTTTTTATTGTGTCAAATCATCTTTCCGTTAACACTTCACGGCTTTTAACGTCGGAGTGACCATAAGTTTACAGCCCGAAAACGTACGTGACCATATTGATTGATTTTCAAAATCAGTGACTAAATTTGTACTGAGGACAAATAAACGTGACCTCCGCAGTAATTAACCCTTAAAAAGAGAAAAATAGAAAAAAGGAGGGGTGACGGACGACACTTAAGGAAAAGAAAGAGAAAAACCAAATTATCATCTTCTCCCTTTGTTTCTCTCCATTGTTAAAAACTTTAGAGAAGGTTTGAGAGAGAGAGCCCTACTTCTTGTTAAAACTCCATCAAATAATTTAGTATTTAGTGAGTTAAGAGGAGGATTTTGCCAATCATAGAAGCTAAGAAAGCTAAACAAGCTTTGAAAGAAGCCATTTAGTGCTATGAGACTATTTTAAACAAGTTAGGTAAAGTTCTTGTTACCTTTGAATTTTGATGCCATTTTGGTTAGATTAAAGTTTGGTTTAAGTTAGTTATTGTTTTGTTATGGTGTTAGAAGCATGAGAAAGTAGATTAGAAAGCTTGGGATAGGGGTGTTACAGGCTTGTCCTCCTTGGATTGCTAACTCAATCAGGGAACTCTGGCGTTAAATGCGACCCCTTGCAACGGTAACACTTTTGATTCACCATCGGCTTTCCTTCTTTGACGCTAGCGATAACACCAAGTCTGCCTAGTTCACCATCTAAATCGTCATCCTTATGGACAATCGCATCCGCCCATCTGACTTGATGTTTGGAGCTTTCTTCTTGCATCGACCCTTTTTCCTCGAAGTTCGGTGTTTCCTCTTGCGTTGGCGCTTCTTACTTTAAGTCCTTCGCTTGCTTTCCACCTTGCCCATAGGTGGTGTTTGCACAGTCGCTATGTCCCACTTTGGCTTGGCTCCCTTCGACTCCTTTTTAATTGTAGTCTCTGAAGAAGTGTTCTTCCCATGAACACCCTCGGCAAGCTCCTTAGCAGCCTTCTCGGACATGGCTAACTCTTTTAGCCTTCTATCAATGTAGGCTTCAGCATACTTCAACGGAAAATTTCGCAACTTATGTGTCCCCTTACACTGGTGACACTTCAATTGCTTCTTCTCCCTCGGTTTGACGGCTTTTTCATTCGCTATCTTACCAGGTCTCGACCTTGGTTCAGCTACTTCGACACTCGTATTCGCGCCTTGGTTCTTACTTGGCTTGCTGGAAAACGCAATCGCGCCAAGTCGCACTACTTCCCCTTGTGGCTCGTCTGGTTTCTTGACGATGGCAGCAAGGCGGTTCTTCTCGGGACAGCTCCTTATCAAATGTGGGCCATCACAGAAGTAGCACTTCAATCTTCTGCTCGCCTTCTTTTCTCGCACGGACTTAGTCTCTCCACTCCCACTATCTTTCTTTATGGGCTTGGACGTCTCGGTGCTAGTTGGCTTGTCTCCTGTAAGCTCGGTCAGCAACTGGGCCTCATTATTGGCCTTTGAAGAAACATGGGCATCTCCTTGCTCCGATGCAAGTTCAACCCTTGATCTAAGTCTCGTCAAGAAAGTGTTGAGCACACCCCATTCACTCAACATTGTCTTGCATCTGAGTAGCTCGCTCCTGAGCTCATCTACCTCGATCCGCAAAGCTTTTACCTCGGCTTCACAAGCATTACTCCCTCGAACTGTCTCCAACTCTTTGAGAACATGTTTGGTCTCGTCTTTACGCTTGTCCTCCATAGATTCCAACTGGTTAAGACGGGACTCCAAGACACCTTGAGTTTCTTTCATGGCCTCCATTGTGGGTTTGATGGAGTTGTCTCGGACTTTCATCTTCTCAAACAAGGTATGGAAACTGTCTCGAGCATCACTCTTCAACTCATTGATGGAACATTGTGTCTCGTCCTTGATCCTTTTCACCATGGATTCAAGTTTATCAAGACGGGACTCATGGGTCTTCTGTATGTCCTCCATCAAATTTTTGTTTTGAATGTCTTGTTCATTCAACATACGAACATCCTTGTTCTGCTCCTCGGCAACTTCCTCCAAGATGTCGTTCCTAAAGGAGTCTAATATTGCATGGTAACAAACTCTCTTCGTCGTGCCATCTCTAACAGTGCCTTCTTCGAACACCTGATTCACGAATCTATCGTCTCGAACCGTGCTCCACAAGCCTCGCTCTGATACCACTTGTCACGGGGCTAGACTTTTGAACCAGCTAACCCGTGCGGCCTTAGTCGAGTCCTTAAGACAAACGACTAAGTCAGCCTGAAATCCCACTTTGGAAGATCAAACTTCCAAGGCACTCAAGAACGGAAGATCATTGCGAAAGCTGACTATGAGAATGGCTTCGAAGAATTTAAGAAAGAACAAGAAGAACACTCAATAACACTAGAGGAGAATTAGAGTAAATGCCAGAGCTTTCTATTACTCTCTCAAAGGAGGATGGAATTGTTGGGTGATTACAAATGGTGGTGAGAGCTCTCTATTTATAGTTGAGCTCTCACTCACTCAATGGTCATGATCAATTTACACGGATGGTCAGGATTAGCCCGGAATAATTACAAAATCGCCTATCTAAGGAAACTATATCAAATTACATCTATTCATTGGAATGTTTCCCCGAATAGCTGATCTCTCCCGATATGGCAAGATTCTCCCAAATCCTTATCTGATAAGTTGTCTCTTTCCATATCTGAAATGGGCTCTCTAGCATTCTCCAAGTGCTGGGCCAAGTCTTGTGGTTTTGGCAAGCCCGATGGAACCTTGTTGTCGGACTTGTGCGCGACTGTCTCAGACCTCAACCTGCGGCCCGTGACATTAGCGTCATGGGTGGAATGCATGAGAGACTTGTCCAAATTTAAAGAAAATCAAACCTAGTTAATTTAAAAACTTTCATTAACTTTCTTAAAATTTCAAAAATTTTAATTAGACCCTATTTTTTGATCGAAAATGTAAATCGATCCCTTCAAGTTTTTTTTTTTAAATTTAACTTTAACCTTCTAATTTTTTCTAAGTTTTAAATTGTCCCTCAAACTCTTTCGTCAAGTTCCGCCATAATCAATGCCATGTGATGAAAGAAAATGATAATCAGTTGCATTATAATTAATCATGGTACAAGCTTCCATTTTACCATGTCAAATAATTCCATGCTGATATACATATAAGAATTGGAGCTTTGTCTGAATCCATGATCCATGTGATTGAAAGAATGTTTTATTCAGACAGAAAGGGAAGCCTGGTAACACTTGTTCCTCCATTGCTATCAGTTAGGGGATTCAATCCGATGTCGTTTTAAGGGATTTCCATGAAACCTTGGGTTAAGCTCAGTACCTAGTCCATTAATATGACCGATGAACAAGTTCAGAAATAAAATAAGGATTATAAAAATATTATTGAAAACCTCTGACAAAACCTGACGGTTTGGCCGAGTGGTCTAAGGCGCCAGATTTAGGCTCTGGTCCGAAATGGTGTGGGTTCAAATCCCACAGCCGTCATTCGTTTATTTTTATTACAGCATACATAATTCTGAAACCTTTATATTCAGTTAATATAAAATGAGATAGATCAATAAATCATCTTGTGGCTGTAGAGACCTGGGCTCGAATCCCAGCAGCCACAGATATATATTTTTCTTATTGTTTTTGGCATTTTGTTTTCTCTGTGGCTTTTCTGCATGCTCTGCACATTCTCTTCTCCTAGTTAACTCTGTCAATATGAACACATAGAAAAGTCTATTTCCGTTCATGTCGAGAGATATCTGCCGTTGAGAATGAGGAATATAAGAGACTATGATGGGGAAAAAAACGTTTTCTAAAGAATATTGTCATCTAGGGCGACAGATTTTGGCTCTGGTCCTGGGTTAAAATCCATAGCAAGGTTGAGTTTGTTAGAGGGGTGGGTAAAATTCAACTAAAAAATATGGAATTATTTGATTTAACATAAAAAAATCTGATTTATTTTTACTCAATAATTAATTTTATAAATTTATTTTAGGGAAATTTTAAATAAAATTTAAGTTTCAGTAATTAGCTAATCAATTTTTATGTTTAACTAGAGTATGTTAATCTTACTTGATATATTATGTTAATCGTATGAAAATATGAAGATATATCATATTACGGATATTAGGTTTTAGGGAATTAGGATAGGGTATATTTTTTTAGTAAAAATAAGGATTAGGATTTAAAATTTAATTTTTTAACAAATTTCAACAGGAGACACGGATGTTGGCTTAAAAAAAAGACAAACGATTTTTACCCTTATTCGTAGCGTGAAAAATTAATTGATTTTAAATAGGATTGAACTATTGGCAAACAAAGTGCTCACGATAACACTATTATACTTAAACTCAAAAAAAAAAAATGGGGTTTCTTTAAAATTATTAAATAATCTTATATTTTAGAATATTTTTTTTCTGAATCAGTTATAGTGGTGAGAAGTAATATTTGTCCTAAAATATATTCTCAACCATTTAGCATTGATCTCGTAATCATTGTACTATAAATACTGGTGTTCGAACCTGTAACCTCTAAAAACAACAGTTAACTTAACAATGTCATCTTTGAAGATTAAATCGTGTTCTTCCCATCGGAAGAGATGCTACATTGATCTACTATAAATAAGTATAAAATAAACTAAAACCACATGATTCAACCGTCAACTACAACATTGAGTGTACATCTTCATACAGACTCAAAAGAGATGAAGTACTAACCAGAATCCTATCAATATACTAGGGTACATGAAGTTTTCCAAATTTCTCAATCTAAATTGTTGAAGGTCAACGAAAGCATAAAGCCTAATGAATAAAGTATAGCCTAAAACTAGAATTGTTCCTTTCCAAAAATTATCATACAGAAAAAAGAATAACAACAGTGCTTGAAGAGCAGCTAAACATACTAATAATTCAACTGAAGAGGAAAATAGAAAGGAAGTAAATATCCAGCACCCCACGATGGAAACACTCAGTTTTGAGACCTTGTTTGTGATGCACATGAACACCATTAAAATGAAAACAATTGCAGAAAATACATTGATAACCAAAGATGTTGAAGAGGTTGGGGCTATGAAAGATATGGATTGATTGAAACATATTGCTAGAAACGAAAGTAGGACTTGAAGAGCTGTCCTGAAACCTTGGGGGAATGGTTTAAGCAGGCCTAGAGTTAGGAAAAATGTTACGATGAAGACGAGATAGGTTGGAATAAAAAAGAGAAGAAAAAGACCTGGAACCATGACTGATGTCCCTGGACTCCCGAATTCACCACTTATCGTGGAGTTGGAAGAAGGGTCGCCTTGCCAAAGACCACCAGGCGGGCTAAGACTGGCTTGATTGGTTGCAGTTAGAAGCAGTCCTAGAATGACTAGCAAGGCATTACGGTCATCATCTGATATATTATCCATGTTGTGAAAGATTAGAGACGATGCTTTTGTAGCATACTTGACGATTTGTTCGTCACAAATGTATCTTTCCTTTGAAAATCCCGGAATCGAAGCACGACGCAGACTCGAAATGTTTTCTCTGTTGTTACTTTGTCGACGTGCTACATCAAGTGCTGTCAAACCTGCTTGATTGGTTGTATATTGATCAGCCTTGCCTTGTAGTAGCAATTTGATCATCTGTTTAGTCTATTGTTTGAGATGAAAATAATTGTCACAATCACTTAACAACAAAATACAAAAGAATCCATGTGATATTTATTATGAGTGCCGAGTGGGATGAGTTGAACCTGTTGTTGATTTTTACTAGCTGCTATGTGGAGTGCAGTGTCGCCATCTTCGTCCTGTCTGTTCACCACTTCCTGATAATAGTCATTCTTTCCAAGCGATCCAAGTAGGACTTGAAGAACATCTGGTTTGACATTTTCAACTGCGAGATGTAAAGCAGTGCGATTCTGAACTGTAGCATCTTGAATACTTTCCGGACATGCCCGCATAAATCTATCCAGCAAACCATGTTGGTTTTCAACTTTACACAAGTAGTGCAAAGGGGTCTCACCATTTTTTCCTTTGACACGAACAAGACTTTTATCAACTTCCAACAGACGTAGTGCCATCTCCTGTTGGCCTTTCTCGACGGCAAGGTGCATGGGGATCAACCCTTGATGGTTTAGCTTCCTAGCGAAAGATGGTTTCAAGCTGATGATCTCCATTGCAAAGCCAATGCACCCTTTTTCTGCAGCTATATGTAATGGAGTCTCGATAAACTCCACCTCATCAAAGCGCCTCAAAACATTCCCATCTCTCTCAATTAAGTCATATAGTTGGCTAACATTGCCTGCCTCAGCAGCTGCCTTCAAGTTTTGATCCATTGGAGGAGGTGAAGAAACTGGAAGGGATCAAGGCCACTTGTGTGAGGAAGAAAGAGGAGAACTGTTTGGTTTGGTTTATAAAAGAAAAAATTTACAGGTTATAGTATTACATTTTCTGAAATCATATAAAAATTTCATATAAATTCTGACGGATCTGAGCAGCACCATGGGTCAATTACACGTTCCCTCACCGTTGTGATCATATTTTATCTTGGTTTAACTCGTATCTCGTGACTTAAAAAAATTTTAAGCTCCACGTGGAATCTCGAGGCTCAAATCATATTCAAGTTCCTGAGAAATCATTATTGCACCAGCCTGTTCATTGGAGTAAAACTCGATTTAAAAAAATTAAATTTTTCGATATAATATGAAAAAACTAGATTGGATTTGAATTGTTGTCCTGCACAAAAACACTAGACTGAGCAAAATATATTCATAGAGATTAATTTATTCGAATTCAAAACTGAAAGAGACCTAAATAATATGTTCAAGCTAAATATATGTTCCTTTAACAACCCTTTCTAGTCTTCATCAACCTGGAAAGAAGGCCCAGGAATTGTCATGAATATTTTAAATGGATAGGCAAGAATTCTTAGTGTCTGCAACAAAGGAGAAAGATAATTAAAGGTGAGATTTTGTTTATACATAAAGTATTTAGAATCTGAAAAATAGAGCATGATTTCAACTTGTGGCTGTAGTTTAGTGGTTAGAATTCTACGTTGTGGCCGTAGAGACCTGGGCTCGACTCCCAGCAGCCACAGTAACATATTTTTCTTAATGTTGTCATTTTGTTTTCTCTGTGGTCTGTGCGTTTTTAATCTAAGTGGCTTGTCTGCATGCTCCTCTGCACATTCTCTTCTCCTAGTTAACTCTGTCAGTATGAACATATATATATATAGTCCAACGCCGTCGGAGCATCTTGGAAATTCCGATTGATCTCGGCTGTTGAGATTAGGAATGTAAGAAATTATGATGGGAACAAAACGAAGTAGTGGGAGTGAATGACATTGACACCTCTTCAGCTGTGCCTGCATAGCATTTGGTTTGTTTAAAGGTTCTTTTATTCCCAGTAACATGCAGGTTGACAGGTCGGCCGAGTGGTCTAGGGCGAGTGATCCAGGTGCTTGGTTTTCTTTGAAGTGCTTCTGACAACTCATTTGTAATTCCCAACACACGTTTTATTAAATGCAAGGAAAAAACAAATTCAAATGATTGTATCAAATCTAACAAAGTATTAGCTTCTGCCTTTTATTCTGATCTTAACCTATCATCTATGATAATTTCAAGAACATCAATTATTGAATGAAACATGACAATTATGCTCAGAAGCGTACCATAATGTGATCCCCAACGAGTATTTCCTGGACGAACAAGAGTTCTCACTTGATTTAATCCTCTTCCTGAACAAATTTCAGAATTGGTCAAGGCATTTTGAACTTGAGAAAATTGTAATTCACGAAGCTTGTCATGTCGTTTGCAAGAGCCGGAAACAACATTTATCAAAGAAGATATCAAATTAAAGAGAGATGCAATCTGAATATGATTTTTTGCTACTGCAACCAATGCCAATTGAAGTTGATGTGCGAAACAATGAATGTAGAAAGCTGACGGGTTTTGTCTTAAAATCAAACTTTTCAAACCATTAAACTCCTCTTGCATGTTACTAGCACCATCATAACCTTGTCCCCGTATTCTTGATATGCTCAATCCAAATTTAGTCAAAAATGAATCAATTTCAACTTTAAGTGATAATGCAGTAGTGTCTCCAACATAAACAATTCCTAAAAATCTTTCCAAAACACATCCCTCTTCATTCACATATCGCAACATAACTCCCATTTGTTCTTTATTTGATACATCACGCGACTCATCTACTAGTAAAGCAAATAAGTTATCTTGAAGATTTTCAATTATGACATTTGTTGTTTTTATTGCAGCAACATGTACAATATCCTTTTGAATATCTGGAGAAGTCAAGCGATGATTTTCTGGAGCATTTTCTAGAATAACGTTTCTCACAACTTCATTATGGTCACCAATTAACTTAAGAAGTTCAAGAAAGTTACCTTGATTGATGGAATCAATAGACTCGTCATATCCTCGAAATGCTAAACCTTGCTTCAAAAGAAATCGAGCACAATCAATAGAAGCAGTTAATCTAGTTCGATACTTACTACGAACTTCATCGAATTGCCTTAAGAAAGCCGTATCAATATGTTGTCTTTGCTTCATCAAGTTGTCACACTTTCTCATGGTTATATTATGAGAATTATTTGTAGCTCCATATGCAACTCTAGTCTATTTTTTTGTTTCAATTGTTGAATCCACCAATCTCAAATGCACTACCACCTTTTCTGTTTTGGTCAGCAAAAAGGTAGCAACATAAACAAAATATAACATCTTTTTCAATGTTATATTCTAACCAATTTTCATGATCTTTATACCAAGAAGTTGGAAATCTTCTCTCCACTCCTGCAATTGTTGTTTTGGGAAAGTTGTGATTGCGAGGTTGGAAAGGCCCTTTTTGTAAATATGCTCTTCTTATGTTGTCTCTATCATTTGGATGATAATCTGTAATTTTAATTCTCAATCCTGGATCTGCTGGAAGATTATCAAGACTAACTTCACATGATTTTTTTCACCTTCCTCTAAATTGGTTTGTTTGTCGCCTTAAAGATTCACCCTTTCTTCTTGTTCGCTTTCTTGTTCTTTTTCTCTATCAAAAGTTGATTTTCTTTTAAAATATCTTTCCATTCCTGCTAAACATTTATAATAAATAAATTTATATTATCCATACACTTTTTTACAAGTAAAATTTTAAACATATATAAATATATGTATTTAACATTTAACTATTACTTTTGAACATTTCAAATATAATTTTGAGCATGAATAAATATACAAATTTAGTTTAAACATAATAAAAATTCTTAACTAAATTTCAACGCATAAAGCACATATTAACAAAAAGAAATTTAGATTATAAACATCTATTATTTTAACTATAAAGAATCACAATTTATCTAGATGTAAATGATATATTAACTCACATTTTCATGGTTATTGGTTAATTTTTACAATCCATAACTCACATTCTAAAAAAAGGGTTAACTTTAATCTTAAATTTCAAAGATAATGCAACTAGTAAACTTACACTTAAATTATAAAGTTAATGCACAACAACTCACCCTAATTTTCTTAAAAATAGAATATTTCAAATTTAAAGATAATAAATAAATTTAATTAACTTAATACATTTACCTTGAGTCTTGGAAACAAAGATTTGAACTTGTTTGCTTCTTTACACAAATGTCTTCAATTGTGAGCCTAAAATATTAATTGATTGGCAAATGGAAGGTGGAGGAACTTGAAAATTTTAGAAAGAAAAAAAAATAAGAAGATATGGTGGTGGGATTTTGATTTGGGATTTTGGAAAGTAGAGTGGAGAAGAAGATTGGTCTCCTATCCAAGAAGTATTGAATAAAAGGTGGGTGGGCCATAGGTGGTGATTTTTTAAATTTTATTATTAATTTAAAATATATTTTAGAATCATATGAGTCAATTTTTGAAGTGAGTTTTTAATTTTGTATTATTTTTTAAGGGGTGTCAATATTTTTTTTAAGAGTATCAATTATTTATAGATGGTGTTAATATTTTTTAAGGGGTGTCATTTTAAAAATATATATAATTTTTAAAGGGTAATTTTTTTTTTAACTATCTTTGGTGTGTCACTTGAACCCTCATCCACCCACATGGCTCCGCCCATGTCCTTACCGTACCCATACCTTATAATTTTGAGAATTGTCATTTCTTGTACCCGTTCCCGTATCCGTCCTCATATTTGTATTTGTGCAAACATTGACACCTCTTCAGTTGTGCCTGCATAGCATTTGGTTTGTTTAAAGGTTCTTTTATTCCCAGTAACATGCAGGTTGACAGGTCGGCCGAGTGGTCTAGGGCGAGTGATCCAGGTGGTTTTTGGAATCGGATTATTAGGTTGAGCTTGTTAGTACTAAATTACAATGCTTAAATGTCATGGCTCGAGGAATGGGAATAGAGAATTAGGGCTTAGTAAAGAAGAATTAGAGAAATCAAAAATGAAGATTGTAACGTTCCGAAAACTGATGGTCAAATCGAGAAATTGAACCAGTGTTTAGAGCATTTTCTACGCAGTATGTGTCTCCTTAAACCAAATCAATGGGTCAATGGCTTCCCCAAGCTGAGTTCTAGTACAACACGAATCACCATACTACTATCGACGTCACACCGTTTGAAGCCTTGTACGGCTACAAACCACCCCTGTTACCCCAACTCCAACAATCTGTTTAGGATGTTACAGATAATCCAAAGAATGACAACAAAGAATGAAGCTGTCAGGTACTAACTGGCAAACGATTATTACAATTGCATAGGTCTGTCACCTGTCCTGGCATGTAGTAAATCTTAGTGAGCCTTATATGTAATCAGCTCATTGTAAAGAAAACCAGACAATTATCAATGAATTTCTCTCTATTCTTGTGACTCCTTTCTTCTCTCTCAATCTACCCTTCCTCTCTTAAATTGACATCCTTGAACGTTACATTAAAAGAATCAAATTAGAAAATAAAAATTAAATCTAAACTTAAACATAATCGATGAACTAATTGAGAACCATCTTTTTCATTTCTTTGAAGGCAAATTTACAAATTTACAGATTGGCAACTTGTTAGAACCTACCATTCAACAAGAACATCAAAAGAGACCCCACAAAAAAACCAGAGAAATGCTGTATAGAAAGCCTGGAATTAAACTCTAGGCTTCTAAGCATGATTTTCAGTTATCTTAATCCATCATTCCCATCCCATTAACATTTTTCTAACACCCTCTTCGATCTTATTCCTCGGAACATTACAACTATCTCCTTCATCGAGTAGGATCCTATATACTTCCCATTCGCGATCGCAGATCATGTGTCTCCCTATCTCAACCTGGGAAAAGTTTACATAAAAAACCGAATTGCAGTTATAGATTGGGGGACAGCAAGTGTTTACAAGTGTTATGATGAGCATTAATGAAGGATATGGAGGTTCGTACCGAAAAGATCTGGGTGTTGAGATTCTTGAGAGCAAGGGTTATGTCATGAAAAACAAGAGGCCGGCCTCTTCCGGACAATTCAACAGGGTTTGCTACAGGTAGCTCGGTATCAGGGCCCCGGCTTACCACAGCCGCTCTAAGAGGACACCAAAGCTCCATCCTCAGACGAGAGCATAGTGCGTTTTGTTTATTACAATCTACAATTTTCTTGCCATCAGCTTGCACTATGAACAAATCCAACTCACAGCCACCTTTTCGGTTTGCAAAGAATCGTCCATACGAAACCTGATATGAAATGTTAATTTCATGTTGCAAATACAAGAAATCGAGCAATCAAGGACAGAAGAAAAGCTACATAGTTCTACAACCTTTTCCAGTTATGAAACAACTCTTTGTGGATACCCAAGACTTTCAAGCAAAAGAATAAAACCATCAAATTGAAGGTTTCTTTCTTTAGACTTACCTATAGTCCATAGCAAAGAAATTCAAAGTTATGTTGCTCTAACTATTCATTTTACTTAAAATATCATGGCTGACGCTTATTTGGACATACGTACGAGGATATTACCCTCTGAAGACCCTCTGAATACAAGGAAAAGATTTTTAAAAGAATTGTAGATACTCATGTCGGACACATAACATATCCGACACTCACACCCAAGTAACATAAAAAGAACTGTTTTGAATAAAAATAGTTAGTAGTTTAAGACATGTACCTGGATATTATAGTCCTTTAGGGTTCTCATGGTATCATATATTAGACCTTTATGATCCTGGTAGAGGATTTGAATGAGTGTGTGGGATGGGCTAAGGGTGTTGTCAACAGTAACTGACATCGGGTTTGATGCAAGTAATCCACCAGGATGTTGTGCAGGCAGGTCCAAACTGAACATGTCTTCAGTGAATGTGGATGGAAGAAACAAACTTCCTTGTGAACATGCGGTGATTTCCAGGCCAACCGATTCAATCTCACAACTTACCAATATGTCACCTAACGCACTTTTCAAGTGAAAAATAGTTTGACTCTGCCGTTCCTCCGTATGAAGAAGTTCCCTAACATTAAAAAAAGGGAAGAACCAAGTTACAAAAGCATCACACACATGCATGCCTACATACATATATACAACATACATATATATAAGAAACGAAATTACACATACATACATTGCCCCTGACCCCAACAATTAACATAATGGTATAAGTTTCACGAGTCAGTTGGTACTAAAACATAAATTCAAGGCTCATATGTACTTAAACGTCAGTTCCCTTAAATTTAATAAAAAAGGTCAAGTACAACTTAGGGATATAGTCATATATCAACCTCATGGATATAAAGAAAGTAGCAAAACCACTAAATAAACATCGTTAGCTTTGGAGTTTATATAAGCAGAACAGTCCCTACTTCACACCTAACGCACACGGCATTCATCACTTCATCCCACGGTCAGGTGGTGATAATCCAAAGACTATACAATTAAATAGGTCTAAAAGAGCCAAGCAACCATACAAAGAAGAAAATTGAAAAAGACGATATAAAATTCAAGTTAAAAAGGTTTTCAACAATGGCAAACCTGGTATCAGTGATAAAAAGGAGGTCCATCACTTTTCCATCTGGAGTTGTGGACACCTTCACTCTCTTTATTGTAAGTTCCAGATCGAAAAGGACCTGAGTTACATCTATCAACACAGAAAAAAAGAGAATTTATACGACTAAAAAGCATCAACATTAAGTAGAAAAAGAAGAAAAACAACTAATAAAGGATATGTTGCTGTGCATCACACTTGGTTTTCCTATTAATTTTCCCATGCAATTTGGCTTGTCTAACATATCGAAGAAGAATTCCATGAAAATTACAATCTTAATCATAAGAAAACTAAAAAATAAGAATTCTTTCACAAAGATATTTCATTCTGGTGATATATTTCCAGTTAATAAACAACAACAAAACTTATCCAAATCAATTTAATCAAATAACTTCTGATAAATTGCAGCATAAACGGAATCATAAGTCAAAAGAGAGGAGAAAATCTCACTTTAGACATTAAGCACTGAGACAAAAAATCAAATCAAATGCCCGAAATAACTAGAAAACTAATACAAGATGACTAACCACTAGCTAAACCAAAGTACCAAACACATCATTTTCCATCAAAGACTAAATCTAAAAAGATAGATTACCATGTAATAGTCCCTTTCTATCACAAGAACACCAAAACTTCAAAAGAAACACATCCAATTTCTTTGGTTGTTGATTTACAGGCCAGTAATATTCGATTTCAGACGTAGAAAAATATGATGGACAAACTTCCAATAGCCTTTTTTCCAGCAAATCCCACCTTGTGTTTGTTTTCCCATCCACCCAAAGCACTATGTAGCACCATTTTCCATCCGTTCAGAAATCTTATCCACCAAAAGAAAAAGAATAATCAGTAATAGACTTAAAGTTCCACATTCTTTGATGCATCAACCCAAACAAAATTGAAAAAAGGGATTACAATAACAGACTAAAAAGTGAAAAAAATAGGATACATCATAAGGAACTAAGACCAAATCAATCAAGTGTCTACACATAAATTAAAGATAAAGGATTAAAACAAGATAAGAACTAACCAATTTGATTCATTGGTCCTTATGAAATTCAAACAGTTACTAACATTCAAAAAAAAAAGACAAAATCTAAGAAAATCACAATAACACATCATTTATATTGTTGCAACAACTCTAAAAAACCCAGACAAGCTTGAAATTTTGGTGAGTAGATGAAGCCTACCTCCTCTAGAAATGCTTAGCCCAAAGAGTAAAATAATCCTACACAAATCACAGCCTAAACCAGTCTTATCAGGGCAATTCACAGATATCACAGTGGGATCACCAGCTTTCTCTCCCGGACTTAAAACTACAACATCTTCCCTCAAAATTCCCATCTTCTCCCTTCCACTTTCTCTTCACTCTGTTTCTTTGTTCCAGGAAAAAAAAAACTGGTTTTTTGTTTCTACGCTCTCTCTTTGCTTCCTTGTTTGTTTTGTTGTCCAGATTTGAAGCAAATGGATTGAAGTTTCCGTCAAAATAAGCATTGAGAGAAACAAAAGTACAGAACTTTAGGAAAAAAGAATGAAAAATAAGAAATTGAAATTTATTACTCTGTTTTCCTACTTTCCATGTGAAGTTCAATATCTCACCGTTTTTCAAAGGTAATTTTATAAAGGAGAGGGTTTCAATGATCAAGTAAAAACAGTTTTACCTGATCTCTACACGTGGCCTTTCCTTATTTGAGAATGTTAAAAGGTCAATCCTACTTAATAAAACTTGGAAATTCCTCTTTTTAGTCCATAATTAGAATAAAGTTTTATTTATAGTAATTTCCTTTCTTACAAAATACTCAGAGTCTTTAGCTTACATGTTTTCTAGGAAAGTCAAATCTTTAAAATCATCAAAAATATTTTATGTGCTAGCAGTAAAAATAAAAAAATTATAAATATCTTAATTTTAGGTTTTTAGGTTTTATGAATTTAATTTAAGTTTAGGGATTTAAAATTATGAGTTTTATTTAAATTTAGGGTTTATAGGTTATGATAATATATTCGAGATTTAGATTTTAAAATATAATTTTTAAATTTTAATCGTAAATTAACTACGATGTCTAAACCCTCAACTAAATTATTAAACACTTAAATTAAGATGTTTGTAAAAAAAATGGGGTTTTGGCGGGTGCACCTCCTACCCATAGCCAGAGACGATATTGTTGATATGTATATATAAAAGTATGGATTAAATATATTTAAATGTTTAATATTTTTTTATTTAGAAAGTAAGTTGACATTTTTGTTTAATATCTTTCTCGTTTTCCTTTTATATTAAACTTTTATTTTCTTTCTATTACCAACAACAACTTAGATGAATAATGTTCTTTAATCTCTGTTTGTTGTCTTTTCCCCATCTTTTAAGTAGGCATTATAACTTTTATTGGTGTATTTTTATAAAGATTTGAGTTTACTGTACGTATCGAACACCATTAAATATTATTGACTTTGAACACCGATAAATAGGGATGAGAAAAACTCGACTTGATTCGAAAAAACCGAATAACTCGACTCGAATCAAGACGAAAATACTCGACTCATTTTGATTCGACTTGAAATTTTATAGACTCGACTTGAAAAATTCAAATAAAGTTTGAGTTGTAAAATGAAAACTCGAATAACTCGAAATTTTTAATAATTAAAGGATTAATTTTTAAGTTTGAGACAAATCTCTCAATTTTTTTTTTATGATATATACACATTGATATATAAAAATATAAAGAAATATTGCTACATATGAAAAATATATATGTATATCTTATATCATTAGAGAAAGTCGTTTAAATTGTAATCAAATCATATTATAACATGATAAATAATTAAAATTAAATATTTATAAAAACTCGAAAACTCGACTCGATTCAACTCGACTCGAATTTCTTAAACTTGACTCAAACCGAAAAAATTTCAAATAAAGTTTGAGTTGTAAAATATGACTCGTCAACTCGAATAACTCGAAATTTTTTGACTCGACTCGATCGAATACTCACTCCTACCGATAAATACTATTAAATTGATTAATAAAGATTATTAATCAATTTAATAGTATTTAACTGTATTCAAAATTAATAATGTTTAACAAGGTGTCACGCCCCTAGAGTTTCACGTCCGAAAAACTCGGCTACTCTATCCAGAACGTGCGGCCTTAGGCTTTGTAACTCCAGACAAACGCCTAAGTAAGCCTTTTCACCCCTCACGGAAGATCAAACTTCCCAAGCACCGACAAACGCAAAGCGTTCTATGCGAAAACGAATCAAACGAGATGAGCTAGGAAGAACTCTTCAAGAACGCTCAAGAACGTTCAAGAACACTAAAGAACAAAGAAAGAAACACACTCGGAGATTTAGAGAAAATGCCTTTATTCCTTGGAAACTTGGAATAACTCAATGCTCACTGATACATCAAATGAGGTGGGGAAGGCCTCTATTTATAGTTGAACTCCCCTCGATCCTACGGTCTATACAATTTTACACCGACGGCTATGATACAACCTTATCCATTTACAAAGCATAATTCTGGGAATATTCCCACCTAACTATGGAAAGAATCTTTTGTGTTCACACAAAGTGTTCACACACCTTGGATGGATAAGTCTCTCCCTGGATCGGACCAACGTTGGTGGTCTTCGCAAGCCCAGCATTGCTCTTGGAATTACTTGGGCAGGCCACATCACACCATGTGATGCCAATGTCCTGGACCCCAAACAACGGCCCGTGACATTCTCCCCCACCAAACTTGGCGACGCCCTCGTCGCGCCACTCGGACAACACTGAGTTCGATCCTGGGGCTTCTCGCGTACCTTGGCTTGCTTCTGTCTCGGAGTCTGGCTTGAATGTCCCCCCATAAGAACCGCTCTCCCCATAAAGAGCACCGGACTCTGATTCAGCTGTCCCCCCATAAGGACTGCTTGCTTCGGCTCGCACCGTCTAGTAAAATCAACCGTACCAAGCACATCTTGATCACTATCCCCGTGTTCAAGAGGTACTTCACTCATTGACTCAGCATTTTCTCTCTCCGACAAGACTTCTTCCCTGAAGCTTGACGCCTCATTGCTCTTCGGCAATGCTACACCCATCGACACTTCAGTCCCCTTGAAGTTCGATGCATCGGCCATCTTGTCCACGGATGGCTCCTCGACGGCATCCACGCCAACAGGCTCAGGCAACACATGCCTCACCAAGGAAATGTCCCCAACAGTCGCCTCTCTCTCGATGACTCCTCGGCTTGGAGCATCCTCGACACGCTGAATAGCTGTCAACTTCTTGGTCCCTTTCCCGACGTCTCGTCGTACGGGTACAACACATCGTTGTCTCGGATCCAAGATACACACGACGTTGGCACACGGAATGATGATCGCTTCTACACGGTCAAGGAAGTTCAGTCCCAAAATAAAATCAAAGTCATCAATATCGATTACCTTGAAGTGTTCCTTCGACTTCCAATCACCAATTTGCAACTCAACTTTCCGCACAGTCCCTATCACAAGAGCTTCCTTGGCATTCACAGTCTTGATCTTGTCTGTTGAATCCACAACTTTCAGACCAAGCTCCACTACAGCCTTCTTAGACATGAACAGATCACTTGCCCCAGTATCCACCAAAGCACTCTTCGATCGTCCCGCCACATTGATGTCGACAAACATCAACCCATTCTGCTTCTTGCCATTCTTCTTGGCAGAACTCAGAATCATCGAGCCAAGCTTCGCAGCCTCATCACTCTCGGGCTCGTCCACCTTGGACTGCTTAACTCGACCAGGGTACTTTCGCGCTCTATGCGGCCCCTTGCACCGGTAACACTTGCGTCCCGTTACCTTCGGCTTATCACCTTTGACACTGGCGATTGCACCAAGTCTACTCGCTGGTTCACCATCTGAGTCGTTGTCCTGACGGACTATGGCATCAAGGCGGCTCCTCTTGTTCGGACACTCCTTCACTATGTGAGGTCCTTCACAATGGTGGCACCTTACGGTTCCTCGATCCTTCCGCTCATTTGGCTTGTCGTACCGATTGGACTTGGGGGATGGCTTTCCCTCGACGCTCTTTTCTTTGGGTTCGTCCTCATCTTCCCTATCACTGCCCTTGCCATGGGGCTTGGAAGACTCGTTTTGTATCTCAAACTCCGCAATCGATTCAGCAGCGGTCATCGCTTCTGAAATATTCTTAACGCCCATTCTCTTCAGCTCCATTCTTGCCCAACGCTGAAGACCAGATTTAAAGAGATACAAACCCTCTGATTTACTCAAGTCTTTGATCTGTAACTTGAGCTCGGTAAACCTTTTGACGTAATCTCGGATTGAGTCGTCATGCTTCAATTGATAAAGCCCATCTCGAGCTTCCTCGTTGGCATTCTTTGGATAAAAATGCTCCTTAAGCTCAGACTGGAAATCCTTCCATGTCCCGATTAGAATGTCGTCATCCGACTCAGAACATTTATTTCGCCACCACAATAAGGCAACATCAGTCAAATAGACTACAACAGTGTTTACCTTCTCGGCATCATCAATGATACTCATTCCCCGGAAGTATTGCTCCATGCACCATATGAAGTTCTCGACATCTTTAGCCGACCTGGTTCCACTGAACTCCTTGGGTTTTGGGATGTCCTTCACTGGCTTAGGTGTCGTTGTTGAATTCAACATACCGTTCCGCATAGCAGCCTGATATACCAGAACTTCCGCCTTGAGTCCCAACATTTCCTCCCTCAATGCCTCAAACTTGGCTTCGAGAGCATCTCCCTTTTCCTCCAACTTATCACCTTGGTCATCCAGTTCCTCGAGGCGTGTGTCCACCACGTCGAGTCTCTCTACGGCATCCTTCACGGATCCTTTCATCCTTGTGACCTTGTCCTCAAGTGCAGACAACTTGTCCCTTGAGTTAGCTCGGCTTTCTTTGTTAGCCTGGGTTTCCACACCCTTCTGGCTTACAGTAGCAACAGTCTCCCTCTTTGGTGCCATCTCAAAATCGATGCTTTCTTACCTCGAACGGCTAGAACGTTGCTCGAACAAGGCTCTGATACCACTTGTCACGCCCCTAGAGTTTCACGTCCGAAAAACTCGGCTACTCTATCCAGAACGTGCGGCCTTAGGCTTTGTAACTCCAGACAAACGCCTAAGTAAGCCTTTTCACCCCTCACGGAAGATCAAACTTCCCAAGCACCGACAAACGCAAAGCGTTCTATGCGGAAGCGAATCAAACGAGATGAGCTAGGAAGAACTCTTCAAGAATGCTCAAGAACGTTCAAGAACACTAAAGAACAAAGAAAGAAACACACTCGGAGATTTAAAGAAAATGCCTTTATTCCTTGGAAACTTGGAATAACTCAATGCTCACTGATACATCAAATGAGGTGGGGAAGGCCTCTATTTATAGTTGAACTCCCCTCGATCCTACGGTCTATACAATTTTACACCGACGGCTATGATACAACCTTATCCATTTACAAAGCATAATTCTAGGAATATTCTCACCTAACTATGGAAAGAATCTTCTGTGTTCACACAAAGTGTTCACACACCTTGGATGGACAAGTCTCTCCCTGAATCGGGCCAACGTTGGTGGTCTTCGCAAGCCCAGCATTGCTCTTGGAATTACTTGGGCAGGCCACATCACACCATGTGATGCCAATGTCCTAGACCCCAAACAACGGCCCGTGACACAAGGCATTTAAGAGTTTATATTAAAATACTAAATATTTGTAAAATTTTCCTTTTATAAGTGATCATTGTATTTAAAATACTAAATATTTATATGACTTTTATCTAACCTATGCATATACAAGCATAGGCATTTAAGAGTTTATATTAAATATACATGAATAAGTTAGGTGTCATTAGAAAAATTATCATTTAATGTATTACAATTTAGGATTTATAGTTTTAAATTATGATTTTAGAATTTAGAATTTTAAACTCGTAGAATTTAATATTTTAGAGTTTAGGGTTTAGCACGATATTGAACGAAAGTTTTTCTAATATAATCTTTTAAAATTTTATAATAATAGATTTTTAAAAAAATCAAATCTTATATTTAAAGCGAGCTCTTAAATGACCTTTAACCTATGCACGTATGCATAGGTTAGACAAACCCTGTTTATATAATTATATATATATATATTAATTGTAACACCCATAAAATCTAATTAGGATGAGGCTCGGGGGCAGTAGAGGCAGGTAAGGGTTAGGGTAGGCTTGACCATGTGTGTAGCTGAGAGCCCGGGTATTAATCGTGTTGGTGCCTTAGGTGGGCAAATCGATCGGGTTTCAGGTTATGCCAGATCGGACTAGATTATGTAGGCTTTTTTTTTTAAATCGGAGTTGTAACTAAAACCCAATCCGTAAATCATAACCCGACCCAAAATATTATCATATTCGAACCAGTAACGTTAATGATAATATCATTAGTGACATTAGTGATTGATGTCATTAATGATATCATCAATGATCTCGTCATTGATGTCATCATTAATCGTCGGATTTAATTTGATCATTGAACGTTGATTATTAACTATTGACTTTCTTTAGTGGACCTTATATTGACCTTTTTGATATTCTGAGTCTGATTTTTTAGAATGTTTGATCGAATTCAAACCTAAAAACCAAATTTTGCCATTCTTACTTTTAGTATGATTTAGTAAACTATGAGACTTAGAATTTAATGCGATTTTAATTGTTTTTTAGACGACGTGGATTCTGAAAAAGACATTTTACCTTAATCTCATGTTCAATCGGTTCCTACGAGTTCTGCAAGAGATACTCTAGAGTTGTTCTTACTATTTTTGTTAGGTGGTACAATGTTATTTTTAGTTTGTGACTAAATGTTAGAACTTATTTCCGTACGTTCTAATTCGGCTAGGCCAAGACCTAGTTTAGAACGTGGGAAGCGTCCTTATCGACGTTAGTGTTACAACAAGTAGAGGTGTATTTTTTTTATACTAAATTTTGTGTTGAGACATTATGTCTGTTTTTCCATACTTATTTTAGTAATATTGTAATTCTATGATATTTGATGCCATGTATACTGAACTATTGTGTACATTACATATATGAATGTAATAATTAGAATATCGAAACTGTGATCCTCATATTTAGTGTAAGTAACTATGAAGAGATTTATGTGAATTGTAATATTTATTACATATATATGAGTTCGGATTTTATACGGAGAAAAAAATGGCTTGACCACACTGTGATTGTAGAAATAAGGGTGAGGAAATTTAGAGAGCTACTTCCACTGTCATCGGTTAGCTATGCCACCAATGTGATTGGAGTTTATAGTTTTGATATATATATATATATATATATAATTCTGTGGCATGCATTTGTTTCTTTCTATGTTTATATATTGTGTAATTTTTTAGACTTATATGTGATTGTGAACTTTTGAGAATGATGCTATTTTTTTTCTCACACTTAGATACACACTGAATCATATAGTTTACTCCCTTCTAATCTTTTTTCAGATACTTGACTCTAGACGATTTGGTACTTGGAAGACTCTTTCTATAGCTTAGTTTCGTTTTCATCGGTATGGAATTGAGGTTTTAGATATTTTTTATTATTTTTATTATTTATTTTTGAGAATTTTGATATATTTAAATTATAAATTATTTGAGATTTGAGAATATTTTAGTTTGCATGCATGGAATTTCTACATGAAGTAAAATTTTTGAACTATCAGACAAATTAAATAATATTTATTCAGGTTTTATAATAATGTTATTCAAAGTCAATTATGTATGTTTTGAGTTTTAAATAAAGAAATTGGACTTAGTTATTTTTAGTTAACTACCCGGTGAGAAAGTTACGAAAATAACCTTTAAAACTTATTGTATCTCTTCAGTTAAGTCTAGAGGTTTTAAATAGGTTTTAAAGGTTACACCGTAAGGGATGAATGTAGGGGATGTTTCGAATGCAGTCGTACCCCCTAAAAGTTTTAAGTTTTTTTATATTTTCTATATTTTATTTGTATTTTCTATTAATAATCTAATCTTATACCCCTTAAACTCTCGTAATTTTATACCCTTTACATTTTTAATATATCATTTTAATAGTTTGTGCCCCTAAACAACATTGAACATCATTAAATTGAATAATAAAGATTAAAACTCTCAATAATTCAACATATAAATATAAATTATTTAAAATAAAGTTTTAATTAAATTATTTTTCATATAAGTTATATTCTTTTTATATTTTAAATAATTAGATCAAATATTAAACATAATCAATCTTTAAATTAAAAAAAATCTTAAATCCTTTTCCCCAATTAGAACCTAAATCTTTTCCTCCAAATTATGATTTCATGTTCAACAATCTTTCCAAAGTTGAAGGTAGGTTCCGACTTCGCCGGTTCATGCATCTGATGAATTACCTCTACCTTGTGTTGTTCACAAGAAGCATTTCAATTCCAATTTATATTAACGTTAGCATAATATATAAAAAAAATTAAACATATTTAAATATTTAATATCTTTCGATCTATAAATTAAAAGAATCCAAATATCATAAAAATTGTATATTAAATATTATAATTAGATTTATAATATTTTTACTATCCCTATGATATATTAGTCGATTAATCCATATACGTCATAAATCGTCTATCATAATAATCATTACTGTTATTGTCCATATTATATTTTAGACTGACCAAAATATTTATAATGAAGCAACGCGAAAAAAGGCACATAAAACTCTATTTCTCTCTTTTACCCATTGTTTTTCCTTATTCGAGTTTTTCACGTAAATCTTATAGATATTCGTTACCCGATTAACTAAATATCCAGATTTTATGAGTATTCGGTTACATGTACCTAATTTAAATAGGTCGAGACGCATACCAAAATTTCAACTTAAAAAATTAAATATTTAATTTTTCGAATACTATAAAACCGAATATCATTAATAAACACCCCAACCTAAGATCCACTTAAATATTCTCCTTATACTCGTTCTATAGTTCAATTTATGTAATATATTTATAAATAATAATTAAATAAAACATAAAAAGTCATTATAAAATATATTTCTTTTGAACTCTTGTAATAAATCATCATGACCTTTAAATGGAGGAGAATCTAAAAATTGTGATTTTATGGGATGTATCTACAACAGACTTCGAACACTGTTAAACATTGTTAATGCTGAATATCATTGAATAATATTAAATTAATTTATAAAGAATAAAAATCTAAAGCATTAATCATACAATTATTAATTATATGTTGAGTTTATCACTCTTTTATTAATTACATACTGAGTCTTTAAGATTTTAAATTTTTATTAATTAATTTAATGGTATTCAACAATATTTAACATTAATAGTGCTCAACAGTATTCGACATCCGTTATAAAATTTTCTGATTTTATGTGTATTGTATTTTCTTAAATAGTGGTGAATATGACTTGAGTATTATAAATATTCTTATTTAAATATTTTTAAATTTATTTATTATGTATATTGGTGGATGTGGTGAGGCGAACTAGGTAGAAATAGATGAGACGAGTACAATATCCCACCAATAAGTTTAAATTTTCCTCATTTACATTCTACCACACGTGAAAAATATGTAGTCATTTCTGTCCAATTAGGTGCAAAGTGTAATGAATCTCTACGAAACATGCGCCCATTAATATTAGGGGTGTTCATTGTTAGATATCGGATTAGATACGATTTTTTTGGATATCCGAGTTTTTGGATCGATGATATAATAATCTGTATCCGATCCGGAAAAAATAGATATTCGTATATTTGAATATCGAATATTCGGATATCCAATTATCTGAAAATATAATTTGATTGAACTAATTTTTCGAATTTAAAGGTTGTATTTATGAAAATTTTGGATATAATAAACAACAAATTACTAAATACAATAAGATTCACATTTATAAAAGTTTTAATTTTTTAAATTGTGAATATAACAAACACTAAATTGTTAAATATATCAAGATTAATATTAATGAAAATTTGAATTTTTGAATTGTCGGATTTTCAGATAATTCAAAACTTGAAATATTGTGATCCGTATAAGATCTGAAAAACTTAAAATCGGATCTGATATTTGATCCAAAAATAAGAACCAGACAGGATATCCGATTTTTCAGATCGAATCAGTAGATAATCGGATCAAACCAACCGGAATAAATATTTTTAAACACTCCTAATTAATATCCCTAAACTAATCTTTATATGTATATTTTTTAGAATATAGGATTAGGGATGGGCACGGAACCCGAACCCGATGGGTTCCGATCCGACCCGGTCCGATCGGGTCGGATTTTTTTGTGAAAAAATCGGGTTCGGGTCGGGTTGGGTCAGGTTTTTTAAGTGTAGTCTCGGGTCGGGTCAGGTTCGGGTTTAGGGTGAAAAAAATCTGACCCGACCCGACCCAGGACTAATAGTGTAATTTTCCCATATATATTTTAGGGATATTTGCAATAATGATCCCTCTTTATATATATTTTATACAATTAGATCACTAAAATTAAATTTTTTTACAATTAGGTCACTAAAATTAAATATTTTTACAATTAGATCCCTAGAATTTATTTTTTTTATAGTTTAGTCTCTAAAATTTTAATTTTTTAAATGATTCGGGTCGGGTCGGGTCAAATTTTAAAGCTTAAAAATCGGGTCGGGTCGGATTTTTTCCCCCTAAACCCAGGTCGGGTCGGGTGTGGGTGGGCCGAAAATCCGACCCGACTCGACCCGTGCCCATCCCTATATAGGATTTAAGTTTTAGAACGTAAAAATTAAGGTTATGGTTTAAATTTTAAGTTTTAAGTTTTTTTTAGTGTGACACATAAAAAGAATATGATTGGATGGTAAAGAATTTTTATTCGCTCATTTAACGAAAGATATAAAATCTTATAAAATTTATTTAATCAAGCCGCGATGGAAAGATAAATTTCAATAATAATCATTAATACACGTAACATAAAATTATTGATAGAACAAATAAAAGAGTTCTGAAAAGAGGCAAATAAATTTTTAATCTTTCATTTTTATTCCCAGTAAGCATTATTATAGATAGACAATGAAATCAAAGGCTTGAAATCTTTGGATTTGGAGATGCAAACTTGATGAACTCAGCATCTTTCTCCAACAAAAACATCATGTTTTCATCCAATGTTATCCAAGCTTCAATGCCTGAATCACACTTGGTTCTGATAAGAATAGCATGGTTCATAAATTCAGACCGGATTTCCCCAAACGGAGCAACCAATACAGGCTCGCCCCACCCGAAATCAACATCGTAAAACCTGTGATGGCACCAGCTGGTGAAGCTAAAGATGTCTGGCTTCTCAGAGGAAAACATGGTTTCAAGCTGACTAATGAACTCACCCAAAGCTTCAAACCCGGACTCCCCTTGTAATGAATGCAGGTATTCACCGTCTAAAGCCGCCACCGATTCTCCCATCAACTTCACCAATTCAGATAACTCGGTGCCGGTCTCGTCAGTAACATCTACAACGCAACTTGGGAACCAAATCAGGCTCCCAATCGAATATTGTAATAAAGTAGGGTCCAATATTCTTGGCCTAAGGCTTGCAGCTTGTGCTGCTATCGATGGTTTCGAGGATCCTGAGACGGTCCAAGACGCTGCTATACACCGCTTCAAGATAAAACCCGATAAAGCTTGAACTCGAGACGGTGTAGCCTCCTGCTCACCTTTGGCAATGGCCCTCAGCTCGGTTATGGATTTCGCATCGAATGTGAATCTCTTTGTTATGAAATTACTATCAGAACCAGGGAACCATATGTTTTCCATGGTTGACAAGTAATTGTCTGGAATTACATTTCTTGTTGGGAACAATTTGGATGCCTCATCTAAACCATGAAATCCGATATCTTGAGGACCGGACCCTCTACAGATTCTGCTCCAAACACTACAGAAAAGAAAAGATACATGCGCATCGGTGATCTTATGAGAATAAGCCAGCCCTATGGCAATCCCCCCACAAGCAAAAATGGTAACTTGGCACACAAGGAGTGGAACCATCTCATTGTTTGATTCCTTGGAGAATGGATGGCAGGGAAGCAATTTGTTCAATGACTTAACCTCATGCTGCTCCAGGAACTCCGACAGTCTACAACCTGCTCGAGCCGATATAAATGGAACCCCTTTGTCGAAACTATCTACGGACGTGTTGTGTTTGATCCTACCTGAGAATGGATACAAAATGTTTAGGGTTTCTGAGAGTGAGGTCTTTAGCTGAGGGAAGATCGTGTCGGTGGTTTCATTGTTGGAGTAGAAAAAGATTTGTGTGGCGTAAGTTGATGGGGTGAGTTGATCAAAGAAGCTGAGTTGGAAAGGTTTCCTGCCATGGATTTGTGGTGAAGAGGGTTTAATGGTTTCTCTTTCAAAAATTTCAACTTCAAACTTCAACATTTTGCAAATTTTATTAGAGTATTGGTTTTCAGAAAGTGGGTTAAATTCATTCAGTACACATTCGTATATGCAGGGTCCTTCTTAGATATCTAACTTACTAAATAAATACCCTAAACCATAAACTATAATATTTTTAAATGAATGAGTTATTGCCTTTTTAGATATCGAATAAGAAATTAAAAATAAAAAATTTAAATAAATTGTGAGAAAATAACGAGGTGATGTTAAGAAATTAAGATGTAAAAAAAAAAAAAACAATAAAAATATTATTTATTGGTGTATATGAATTTTTTATTATCAATTTAAATTAAAAATAAAACATTATTATAATCTTAATTATGACCTTATAATATACTAATAATTATATTTTTAATGATATTTTTAATTTATTTAATAATATAATAAAAAATATAATTAAACTTAAAAATAGTTAAAGTGAAGAAACCCCTTTAATTTTAAGTTTCTAGGAGTCATAATTAAATTTTAACAATTAATAATTACTAAAGTATTTTAATAAAAAATAATTTTAATTAATTCCAATAACAATTAATATTTTAATTTTAATGATAAGTGGATTTTGATATCCTGTTGCCTTGGACCGTTGTTCCTATTGTCCCTGCCTAAAAAGGATGGTTCTACTCATTAAATGATTTTCTCGAATTAACACTAATTCATTAAGATGAGTCTACAACGGGCGTCGAACACTATTGAACATTGTTAATGTTGAACACCGTTGAACATTATTAAATTAATTTATGAAGAATAAAAATTTAAAAGACTAATCATATAATTATTAATAATATGTTGAGTTTATCACACTTTTATTAATTACATATTGAGTCCTTGAGATTTCAAATTTTTATTAATTAATTTAATGGTGTTCAACAATATTCAACATTAGTGGTGTTCAACGATGTTCGACGCCCGTTGTAGAATTTTCCAATTCATTAACTGTGGTAGGAGATTCTAAAACTAACACAAATTCATTAAATCAAGATTGTTTGGGGATTAAAAAGTAAGTAAATGAAAAAAATAGTTAAATTTTAATGAGTTAAACCATAAATAACATAATGAAAAATTCTATATAATATTTTTTTTATTTTCATTAGAAAAACCAATTTTAAAATTTACATTTTTAATAATTATTAAATTAAATAGGTAAAGGGTAAAAAAGTATAAGTGTTATTATCTTTTGATTTTTAATAAAATATTATGAACGAGATGATTTAAAAAATTGAAAAGAAACTTTGAAAAGACTTAAAGAGTCCTGTCATATGTGTAATTTTAGTATAGTCTACAACGGACGTCGAATACCGCTGAACATCGTTAATGTTGAACACTACTGAACATTATTAAATTAATTTATAAAGAATAAAAATCTAAAGGACTAATCATACAATTATTAATTATATGTTGAGTTATCACTCTTTTATTAATGACATACCGAGTCCTTGAAATTTTAAATTTTTATTAATTAATTTAATGATGTTCAACATTATTCAACATTAACGATATTCAGCAGTGTTCGACACCCATTATAGAATTTTCCGTAATTTTAAGATTGTGATGGTATAAGAGTGAACTTACAATCTTACACTTATTAATATGTATTGAAAAAATATTTTTTATTATAAAAATAATTTACTTGTAAATTAGATCTTTAACTATAAATACTTAAAAAATTAAAATTTTTAAAAATAATAAAATATAAATTATTTTTATTAAAAAATAATTATAAAATATCTTTCTTTTGGACTCTCATCATACATTGGACATTATTTTAATTATCGATATATAAAAATAATAATAAATCATCACGACTTTTAAATGGAGGAGAATCCAAATATCGTGATTTTGTGAGTGGTATTTTTTTTTAAATAGAGTGAATATGACTCGAGTATTATGAACATTATTATTATTTAAATATTTTTAAATTTATTTATTATATATAAGGGTGAGTGTTCGATCGAGTCAATTAAAGTAAAAAAAAATCTAAGTTAATTAAACGATTTTCTCTAATCATATAAGATATATATTTCTTCATATGTGACAATATTTATTTATATTTTTATATGTTAGTATATATCTATCATAAAAATTGAGGAACTTGACTCAAACTTAAAAATAAATTCTCCAATTACTAAAAATTTCAAGTTATTCGAATTTCTATTTTATTACTCATACTTTATTTAAATTTTTTATTTGAATCGATTTATAAAATTTTAAATTGAATCAAGACGAATCGACTATTTTCACCTCGGTTCGAATCAAATTATTTAATTTTTTTAATCAAATTAAATTTAGTTCACCCCTAATTATGTATATAGTGAGACGAATTAGGTAAAAATAGGTCGGGACGAATACAATATCATATTCATGTCTGTCCCACCAAGAAATTTAATTTTTCCTCATGTACATTCTACCGCACATGAAATATGTATTCATTTCTGTCCAATTAGGTGCAAAGTATAACAATCTTTACGAAACATGTCCCATTGACATCCCTAAATTAATCTTTATATGCAATTAATAATTTTAAAATATAAATAATAAGATATTTGACTATTATAATTGTCGGTTCGTGGTGAGCATGGTAAGCAAAATGATAATATGTATCCAATATAAGGTATGACCAATTTATTTTTCTAATTTAAGGGTAGGGTATTTTTAAAAAAATAAAATTTAAGTTTTAAGACCTAAAATTTAAAATTATAGTTTAAATTTTAATTTTTAATTTTTTTTAATATGAGACGTAAAAAAATATTGTAACTTTCTAGAACCGATTCAAAAGAAATAAAAACATCAAAACACATTTTATAAAATTATTTCTTCAGAGTATTATTTCACTAACATCCTATCGATCGATCGAATTATCCTTATAACATCATCCCAATATCCAACACAAAACAATATGAATGCTCAAGTTTTCATATCAAAAACAGTAGGTAAACATTAGTATTCCCCTTTCTCACGCTTACTCGCAAAACCGATAAAAATCTCTTTTCATCATATTTCAAAAACCAAAGCGTGGAAGTATTTAAAACCATTTTAAAACAGTATCGAGGTCATTCTAACACGTACATAATCACATATGTACCAATAAAATACGAGTATGTCAAAAACATAGTAAAACAAGCATATTATGGGAAAACCGATTTACGAGAGCAAATGAAAAAATTACTCCGGAGTATATGGAGGTTTCTCACACCTTCCCTACACTCCCAACACTTTGAAAAAAGGTTAAAACACAGCTGAAGCAGCCCATTCTCAAATCCACTCACCGATAATCGAACTTGTCTAACAAGTCACCAAAACTTCACTTGATCACTTCAAACGAGATCACCTACTTCTTGCCCTGTTTCAAGCATAAAAAAATATGGATTTATTGCTCCTAATCGCACTCAAAAAATCTAAATTCGGACAACCCATTAAACCTATCAAAATGTTAATCGAAAACTTTCCGAAAACAACCAAACTTCTTCTAAACCTTTAGTTCGGTATTAGGGATTTTAAAAACACTATATAAAAATCTTAACACATTAAGAATCATACTTTTAGTACCCAAAAACAATGGGTAAAAACCCTTGAACAAAAATTGATTATTTTGACCCAAAAACCGATTTTTCTAAAACGAAAGATTAAAAACGTTTTTACCAAGGCAAGAACCTGGGAATTTCAATAAAGAACTTCAAGTTATAGAGTTTTGATGAAATCTCACCTCCAAAACTAATCCAATTGCTTTTCGGGTTTTAAAACGTGAAAAAGATGGGAAAATAGGAAGTTTTAAAGAAGAAAAAGTTATAGTAATTATTCAAAATAAAATTTAAAGAAAAGATTTAGGTTTACCTTTGAAAATTTGATGGTTCTCTGCCTTGGGAAGAGGGAAAACGAAAATAATAAAAATATGTTAAGTTTATGGCTTTTAAATAGGATTTTAAGAGTTAAAAATCAAGTTTAATTAGTAATTTGGGTTAAAACATAATCTTTGGGTTTAATTAATTAAAATATGGAAATCCTAGACCATCTAAGATTATAATTGGATTAAAGACACTTAAAGATTCTAAGTTTTGGCTTATTTTATAAAATTGTCTTCAAATTTTCAACTTTTACAAAATAGTCACTAATTTCAAAATCATATGGTTTCAAGAGTCAATTTTCAAAATTGTTTTGACCAAATTCAAATATGTATTAAATAATGATTTCATAATTTTTTCCATATTTTATTTCGATCAAAAATCAATTTTTAAGAATTTAATCCCGAACAAGGCTTAACCGGTTAAATCGGCCCACTAACTTCTAGGCTCAATTTTGGGGCGTTACATCTGCAGTAAAATCCTGAAAACCATCCTGACTCAAGCTTGTATGAGTTGGAAATCTTTCTACTGGTAGAGAATTATCAACAACAACCATAGGAGAAGTATTAGTAGGAGGAATACTTAGAAAGAAATTAGTTCTAACTTGTGCATGATTCTAGACAGAGCTTGGCCTACCAACCAAATCTTCATTGTAATCACCGGAATTCGTCCGGGGAGTCGCCACCAATCGTTTTTTAACGGTGTGATTGGATCACCAAAATGAGGGTCTGCAGAATCAGAGTTGGATCCGGGAGTCTGTTACGCGTAGGGAAGGGTGAGCACTCCTACAACGCCCAAAATTGGCACCTATCGGTTACAAAATATTTTATATGACCAAAATATAAACTCGGTATCGAATCTGTGACAAAAAGGTTAGTAAGATGTAATAATAATAATAATAATAATAATAGATGAAAATAATAACTTTTGAAATTGGCAGGGACTAATTCTGCAAAAACAGAAAATATTTGAGGTTAATAATATATAATAAGGATGAAATTGAAGTAAATTAAAAATATAATGCTTAATTAAACAAAAACAGTGACCAAATTGAAGTCCAAAACAAATTGGGAAGCCTCAGTGTGAAGCATCATAGAGTGTAGAGACCACGGGCGGAATTAACCCCTAATTCCGGGTAGACACGCGGGTCGGACCAGGTAACCGGGTTGAATACGCGGGTCTGGTATGCGAAACGGCGTCGTTTTGGGCCTTTTGAACCGGCACCAAAACGGCGCCGTTTTGGATTCGGTTTAAATAGCCTTCTTTTATTTTTTTTCCAGGTCTCATTTGTTTCTTCTTCTCAGAACGAAAAATAGAGCTTTGAAGCTCTCTGAAGCCATGGCTACCGGAGTTGTCTCCGACCGCCGCTCGCGGTTGCCGGTCGCCGCGCCGGAGGTACAATCCGGCAAAGGAGATCACTTTCTTATTCCTCTCGATGTGAGGATTCCAAATCCGGCATCGGTTTTTCGAGAATCTCCACGGAAAGGGCTAGACCTACAAGATAAGTCTCGAAAAAAAATATTTTTACCTTGCTTGGCCTTGTTTTTTTTGCTTCCGATTTGATTCTCCTATTCGCTCTTCTTTCGTTTTTTTTGTACGAATATTTCCTTTGATATTGGTTGCTTGGGATAGATTTTTTTTGTTTCGAATAGCACTCTTATTGATTGCTTTTTTGATCGCCGGTGTGTGTACTCGGATTACATGCATTCGAATGGGTTTTATACCCACTTTTGTACATCATATTTTATGCGAAAAGAAAAAAAGAAAAGAAAATAGGATTTTTATCCTATTTTCAGATCTAAAAAATAGATCTAATAATTTTGCTTCTTTTGCAGGTTAGACTGACAAAGGCGGTGGGGCGGTGGCCGGCCACGGCAACGAATAGGAGAGCGCGTGGCTGCCACGCGCTATTCGAACAGCCGCGCGTGGCGGCCATGCGCGGTGAGCTGGCAAGCACAGTGAGCAAAGGCGGCGGCTGGTGGCTGAAGATGAGTTAGGGTTTAGTTTCATTAGGGTTAATGTGATCTGGGTTGGGTTTAATTTGTGGGCTTTGTTGGGTCAGTGGGTATTTGTAACATGGGTTTGAATAATAATAAAATGGGTTTCTTTAAATGGGTTATTACAGCTGCCCCTCTTTGCTCATTGTTGTGTAACAGCAATAGAGCAAAGATAAAGAATAACCCATTTACTCTGGCATGGTTTAGTGGTTCTTCTTTGGTTAGGTAAAGGCTCTTTTGGTGTGGTTGGGGTTCTTTTGGTAAGGTTTTAGTTTTCGGTGACCACCACCTTTTCTTCTGGAACTTCAACTTGATCTACTCCACCACCCTTGTCGACAAAACCTTCAAAAGTTGAGGATCTGTTGGAGAAGACTTCACAAAACTTGAGTCATGATGATGCTATCATTTCTGTCGAGGACTTGACCTGACTGCAACAATGTCGAGGAAGCATGGTCTGGTACGAGCATTGATGTCCGATCTAGCTTCACCACTGAGGAAGCGAGATCTGGCAAGGAGTTCTGATGCTCGATTAAGCTGCAACACTGACGAAGCACAATCTATCTGGTTCATCTGCAACATTGCCGCCGAGATGGGAAATGTCAATTAGTCCACTTACAACACTGCCGGAGAAGCAAAATCTGACAACGAGTTCTGTCACTCAATTTAGCTGCAACACTGACGAAGCATGATCTAACGGATTTTTAATGCTGCTACACTGACGAAGAAGCATGATCTATCTGACCCATCTATAACACTGCCGCCTAGATGAGAAACACCTTTTCGATCCACTTACAACACTGCCGGAGAAGCGGGATCTGAGGATGTTGAGTTCTGACACTCAATTTAGCTGCAACACTGACGAAGCATGATCTAACGGAGTTTTAATGCTGCTACATTGACGAAGAAGCACCATTTGAGAATGAGTTTGCATGTTGCTACACTGACGAAGAAGCGTCATCCTTACTGGTAGCCTTGACTTTGGGCCAGTTGTACTATTTCTTTGAGTACACTCGTGAGATTGAAGTTTTTCAAAGGATTTATTTCCTTTGACCATTTTTGAAAATGGATTTTAAAGGATATTTGAATAATCCTCTTTTATGCATTTTCCCCAAATGCACAGGGGTCAACGGATTTGACTCGCCTTTACCGGTGGCCGTTTGCCCCGGGCTAGTTGTATCATTATCCTGGGTACGATCAGTTGGTACCAATCCTGAGATTGGATTTCTTCAAAGGGATTGATTTCCTTTGACCATTCGTGAAAATGGATTTTAAAGGACATTTGAATAGTCCTCTTTAATGCATTTTTCCCAAATGCACAGGGATCAACGGATTTGACTCGCCTTTACCGGTGGTCGTTTACCCCGGGCTAGTTGTACCATTCCCCTGGGTATAATCAGTTGATACCAATCCTGAGATTGGATTTCTTCAAAGGGATTGATTTCCTTTGACCATTCGTGAAAATGGATTTTAAAGGACATTTGAATAGTCCTCCTCGCTCATTGGTTTTATTTTTCACCAGATGACGTATCTACTGAGTAACAGTAAGTGCAAAGGATGATGATTCTTACCTGTATTCCTCAATGAAGGGTTGTAGTCTGGAGTAGAGGTGCACTATTCTGTCGAAGTGCTTTTGATGACGATGCTACGTTCGTCTGTTTCATTGCTTGCTGAAAAGACAAGATCTGTAACACTTTTGCAAATAGATTCAAACTGTTAAGGTTAGCATGCACCACATGATTCTAACCCTAACATGTATGATGTATGCATGCATGCATGATCCTAACATGAAATGCAAGATGCACATGACGATGATTGTGTTCAAGATTAGCTCAGTTGATTGGCCTAATTGACTGTTGGAACTCTGATGGTCATGCCTCCTTCATCGGGCGAAATATCGGACTCCACTCTGTTTGTTGAGTGACTATTTTCAATTTTGAGATGTTTTCTTTAAGAAAAATATTTTTCTGAATTGAGATTGCTCTCAGTCCCTGTACTTTTAGGAATGTCTCTGGAGCAATATAGATAAAATCGTCAACTGAGTGACGAAGCCCAAGCAGCCAACATTGATAGCTACTCAGATAAATTGGCAAGATATGATGCCCCACACTGTCTTGCTAACAAGCTTGGTAGGATCAATTTAACGAGACCCCTTGTATCTTGGAAGCTTTAAGTGAAAGTTCTCCTTGTATCATGGAGCTTTTGCTTTATCTTATTTTGATCTTGGCAAAACCCATAAAGAATAGATTTTTGACTTGTACGGGTAATATAACGTTTATCCCCTATATTAGGAAAAAAGAGGTTGCCCCAGTAAAAGTTCAAATTGATATGAAGCGAAGAATGGCTTCTCATACCCCTTCCTGTGATTAGGGGAAAAAAATAACTTCAACGAGTAATATAGCGTTTATTCCCTAGACTAGGGAAAAAGAGGTTGCTCGGATAGAAGCTTGAAGTGGTGCAAAACGAAGGATGACTTATCATGCCCCTTCCTGTAGATTCTTGTTGTGACAGAATTTTTCATTCTTATTTGTGAATCGGAAAGTGGATCAAAATCATAGTTATCACCATGGTTTAGAAGTTTGTTCAGACACAATTTTCTCGAGAATGTGTTCTAGATCATTCTCGGTATTGCTCAATGATTCGGTATCTCTAGACCTGAAGCATTTGTTCGGTCATAATGATGAGTAGTTTGTTCAAAATTTGCGTGTAAAAGGAAACACGAATGCTTGTTGTACGTAGCACAAAAAGTTTCATTTCATTTTTAAAGGATGACAAACTTAGGCCTTTTTACAAAAAGTTTCCCAGGCCAAAGTAACAAGCGTATTCTTTTGTACATAGCTTAGAAAACTTCCAAAACAGTAGGAAATTCTTTAACTGTCTGACTGTCAAAGTAGTTGTGAGGTGATCGAGTCCCTCAGTCAAGGATTCACGGTCGTATTAGATCCAGCAGAGTCTTTGAATCGTACAACTCTCATTTCAATGAATTTCTCCGTGAGCTTTTTAAAACCGATGCAATTTTCAATGGAGTGCCCCACGATTCCGGCATGATATTCGCATTGGGCGTTGGGATCGTACCACTTGGGATAAGGTGGTTGTATTGGACTCGTGTAAAACGGTGATACCACATGTGCATCGTACAGATTCCTGTACAGTTCACCATAAGATATCGGAATAGGCGTGAAATTCTGTATATTTGAGGCTGTGACTTTTTCTTGCCCCACTGTCAGCGACTTTGAATAGCCAACATTATGGAAATTGGTACCATCGACCTCATCATCTTCAAGTCTTCCACTTTGAATAGCGTTTTCAATCATCTCGCCATTCATTATGATGTCTGAAAAGTCCTTTGTGACACCTCCCAAGATTCGACCAAGGAAAGGCTTGTTTAACGTTCCCACAAAAAATGTCATCGTTTCCTTTTCTGATAACGGAGGTTACACCTGGGAAGCAACATCCCTCCAGCGCTGAGCATATTGTCTGAAGCTCTCATCCCGTCTTTTTTGCATATTTTGTAAAGTAACCCTATCAGGGGTTATGTCGATGACGTGACTGAATTGCCTAACGAAGGCTTGGGCTAGGTCATTCCATGAATTTATCTTAGAACAACTCAACTGGTTGTACCATCTGGCTGCTGATCCAGTCAGACTATCTTGAAAGCAATATACCAACAAGGGATCATTGTTGATATAGCCTGTCATCCTTCTGACGTACATGGTGAGATGAGCTTCTGGGCATGTAGTTCCGTTATATTTTTCAAAATCTGGTGTCTTGAACTTTGGTGGCAACACTAGATCTGGGACTAGGCTTAATTCTCTTACCTCCACCATCGGGAATTGGTCGATGTTTTCCATGGATTTGAACTTTTCTTCGAGTTGTCTACATCGATCTTCGATCTTCTTATATAGCTTGACTTTGTTCATTTCATCAGAATCAGGCATCATACATTTCTTGGGGTCGCGAATTACCAAACCTCTTGGGAGTGAGGAATCAGCTTGAATGTCCTGTACCTTGGATGTATCAACTGATATACAAGTTTGAAGGGTTTTTCCTGAGTCTTTCACCATTGCATTAGGGTCAATAACCATTTCCTTCCGTTTTCCTGGATCTCTGTCTGCCAACAGATTGGATATCTTTCCGAACAAATCACTCTGAGACTGTGAAATGTGAGCGCGAATATCAGACTGCGCTTTTTCCAATCTATTTTCGAGGTCTCGTTTGATATCTTCATGAACTTGCTCAATATTGGCTAATCTTGCCTCCATTCTTTTGGCGAGACGAGGATGTTGTTGCTTAAAATGACTGCAACGAAAATGCCCTTCCGATGTTAGGATTATGGTGGATATGATGCTAGATGATATGCTTGATGCCACTAAAATGATGTCATGTATATGCAAAGTGGTATAAAATTTTATAAAAAAGGTGTTGACTCAGTGCAACTTTGAAAAGGAAGCTCGAGTCAGAACGAAGCTTTCTCTATATAAAGTGGGTCTTGTTCGGCCTTCATCTTCGAAATTTTAATTCTCAGGGAAAGCACTATCGGCTTTTTGCCCCAAATAAAAATTTGGTCTCGAACAACTAGAACGCATGGATATTCAACCACTTCTCGAACCTGCTTTAGGGCTTCGATCATGGTGCAATCTTAATCTTGAGTCTGGTCAAGGTGGGCCTTCCATCATTGTTGGCACGAACTATCTCGAGCCATGTTCTCTTGATGTCACTAGTGGAACCCATTCCGGTGCCCCTCACCTTATCGAGAAAACGGTTCTTACGTGACCGATCCTTTCTAACGGTTGTACTTTTATCAACACCTCTTTTATAAGATTAAAATAGAAGTGCGAATGCAAAAAAAACGAGAAACGAATATACAAAAACATCCATATCGAATTAGACAAAAACGTGCATGCTTTATGATGCATGAATATGCACATGGCAAAGATATTGCGAAAATAAAAAACGAGAAATAAATAATATGAATTAAAGGGCGTAAATGAATATAACCCCCCACTCGCTCTCTAAAAGGAAATCCCTACAGGGTGACCCTCTAATCGGGCAGAGGTCCGACATGACGGCTCTAAGGGTAGGCTTCTAGGACTCACTAGATGTGGTTCGGTTCTAAAAGGTACCCGAACGAAAATTCTTACCCTACTAAGGATAATAAACTCGATTCAGGGGGATACGTTTCTCTAAGTCTATGCGGAGACGTAGGTCTCACGAAGACAAAGGGAAAAATATCCCAAAAGCAATTCACCATCCTACACGGAGGCGGAACCTCACGAAGGAGTGGTTTCATGCTCCCACTTAATTGGACAATGCCCGGGTTGAGGGCTCGTGAAATGGAGACCTGGAAAACATTTTAAAATATTAGTAAAATATTTAAAATAAATAAAATAAAACGAGAATCACAGAATTAAAATAAATCGAATTTATATTTTCGATCATTAAATAAAATGTAACCGATTTTGCGGCTCGACTCGCAAAAAAATCCCCAGCAGAGTCGCCAGCTGTATTCACCGGAATTCGTCCGGGGAGTCGCCACCAATCGTTTTTTAACGGTGTGATTGGATCGCCAAAATGAGGGTCTGTAGAATCAGAGTTGGATCCGGGAGTCTGTTACGCGTAGGGAAGGGTGAGCACCCCTACAACACCCAAAATTGGCACCTATCGGTTACAAAATATTTTATATGACCAAAATATAAACTCGGTATCGAATCTGTGACAAAAAGGTTAGTAAGATGTAATAATAATAATAATAGATGAAAATAATAACTTTTGAAATTGGCAGGGACTAATTCTGCAAAAACAGAAAATATTTGGGGTTAATAATATATAATAAGGATGAAATTGAAGTAAATTAAAAATATAATGCTTAATTAAACAAAAACAGTGACCAAATTGAAGTCCAAAACAAATTGGGAAGCCTCAGTGTGAAGCATCATGGAGTGTAGAGACCATGGGCAGAATTAACCCCTAATTCCGGGTAGACACGCGGGTCGGACCAAGTAACCGGGTTGAATACGCGGGTCTGGTATGCGAAACGGCATCGTTTTGAGCCTTTTGAACCGGCACCAAAACGGCGCCGTTTTGGATTCGGTTTAAATAGCCTTCTTTTATTTTTTTTCCAGGTCTCATTTATTTCTTCTTCTCAGAACGAAAAATAGAGCTTTGAAGCTCTCTGAAGCCATGGCTACCGGAGTTGTCTCCGACCGCCGCTCGCGGTTGCCGGCCGCCGCGCCGGAGGTGCAATCCGGCAAAGGAGATCACTTTCTTATTCCTCTCGATGTGAGGATTCCAAATCCGGCATCGGTTTTTCGAGAATCTCCACGGAAAGGGCTAGATCTACAAGATAAGTCTCGAAAAAAAATATTTTTACCTTGCTTGGCCTTGTTTTTTTTTTGCTTCCGATTTGATTCTCCTATTCGCTCTTCTTTCTTTTTTTTTTGTACGAATATTTCCTTTGATATTGGTTGCTTGGGATAGATTTTTTTTGTTTCGAATAGCACTCTTATTGATTGCTTTTTTGATCGCCGGTGTGTGTACCCGGATTACATGCATTCGAATGGGTTTTATACCCACTTTTGTACATCATATTTTATGCGAAAAGAAAAAAAGAAAAGAAAATAGGATTTTTATCCTATTTTCAGATCTAAAAAATAGATTTAATAATTTTTCTTCTTTTGCAGGTTCGACTGACAAAGGCGGTGGGGCGGTGGCCGGCCACGGCAACGAATAGGAGAGCGCGTGGCTGCCACGCGCTATTCGAACAGCCGCGCGTGGCGGCCACGCGCGGTGAGCTGGCAAGCACAGTGAGCAAAGGCGGCGGCTGGTGGCTGAAGATGAGTTAGGGTTTAGTTTCATTAGGGTTAATGTGATCTGGGTTGGGTTTAATTTGTGGGCTTTGTTGGGTCAGTGGGTATTTGTAACATGGGTTTGAATAATAATAAAATGGGTTTCTTTAAATGGGTTATTACATTCATTCTCCCTTTGCAACAAAGTATGAAACTTTGTTGGTGAAACAACAACAAAAGGAACTTCCTATACGGTAGACTCATGCTCGAAATAAGTATCATTCTGACTTTTCTAAACAAAAGGAAACTCAAGTTCAAAAAATATAATATGTCTAGAGATTATCATCTTATCAGAACCATCTAAACATTTATAACCTTTTTAGAAGGAGCTATACCCAAGAAAGATGCATTTAATGGATCTAAAATCCAACTTGTGCCTATTATAAGATCTTGTTAATGGATAACATGTACAACCAAATACTTTAATGAAAGAGTAATCAGGAATCTGTTGATGTAGTAACTCATTTGGAGATTTACCATCCAAAATAGAAGTGGTTAGTCTGTTGAAGAGGAAAATTACAGTGGTGAAAGCATGGTTCCAAAACTTTAATGGTAACTGAGCTTGAGCTAAAAGTATAAGTCTCATTTCCACAATGTGATGATGTTTCTTTTCAGCCTTGTCATTTTGTTCTGAGGTATATGAACATGTTATCCTATGTTGCACTCCATTTGAAAGAAAGCAATTTTTCAAAGGTTGATATTCAGTCCTTCCATCTGTTTGAAACATCTTAATTTTATGTCCAAACTGAACTTCAACAAGTTTGTGAAAATTCAAAAAACATTGCACCACCTCTGATTTTTTCTTGAGAAGGTATATCCAAGTATGCGTACTAAACACATCAATGAATGAAACATGATAAGAATAGCCATCAGAATGAATGGGAGCTGGTCCCCAAAGATCAGACACCACCAATTCAAAAAGAGCAGTGTATTTAGTAGTAGATTCTGAAAAAGGGAGTTTGCGAGCTTTCTCTAGTAAACAAGCATCACAAAATGTTTGTGACATATTATTTTCCTGTAAGCTAACATCACACAGTTTGAGAACCATATTAAGAACACTAACAGAAGGGTGTCCTAAGCGTCTATGCCACAAGTCAAAAAATGTGAAGAACTAGTATTATTTAAAGTACTAGAAACATTATAAGCAGCTGCAATTTTAATAGCTTGAGTGTCACCAACATCTGTAGGTAAAAACTGATAAATTCATTTAGGAGTGAGCTTCTCTTCAAGAAGCCTGAGAGTCCTTTACACAACAACCAATGCCATTAAATTCAAAAGTGATAACATTCTCTAACAAGTTGATAAACAGATAACAAATTCTTTTGAACAGAGGAACATGCAATAATCTTTGCAAGATTAATGGTTTAGAATAGATAGTCAAAGCACTCTTACCTATATGAGAAATAGGAACAATAGCATCATTTCCCATGAGAACCATATTAGTACATGTGTAAGGAGTGGTAGCTTGAAGGTTCATTCGATCATGAGTGATATGGTGAGTGGCACCAGAATCGGGGTACCAAGCACCATTAAAGGGACTAGAAAGAGAAGCAGGAGTGGTGGAAAAAGACATAAAAGTGGTGGAAGGAACCACTTGTCCATTAGGTAGAGCTTAAGAATTCCTAGGCGAGCTAGTGTTAGAAACAGAATGTCCTAAATTCCCTTGAAGAGATGAACTAATACCAGAACTGTGTACACATATACCGTGTGATTATAATGCACATATACCGTGTACACACAATAGTTAAATCGAAGCAACCTAAATGAATTATATCATCTTTTACTACTGGATCATTCTACGAATTCAATTAAAGGGTATTCTTTTATCCCTTATGAAACTTTATTATTGTTATTATCATTTAAAAGGAAAATTCCATAACCGGCGTCGAACATGTTGAACATCACTAATGTTGAATATTGTTGAATATCATTAAATTAATTAATAAAATTAAAAAATCTTAAAGACTCAATATGTAATTAATAAAAGAATGATAGACTCAACATATAATTAATAATATTTTTACGATATTTAGCGTTAATGGTATTTAACGGTGTTTAATCCCCGTTATAAACTTATCCTAATTAAAATCATTTTATATAATTGTGATTATTTAAATGACATAATTTTTAGAGGAGAATATCCCCCTAACCTGTTTAGGGGATTTAATACCCAATCCTGTTTATAGTATAGGTCGGCGCCTGGTGTATAAATTAGGGTGAAGTAATTAGGTGTCCTTAATTATTGAGTGTTCATCTAACTATTTAATTAAATTTATTTTGGTCACAATTATTTAAAGTTATTCAATTAGTATAGGAGTGAGGAAAGTTATAGTGTAAAACTAATATTTTGATATAATAATTAAAATATAGTTTTGGACTAAATTGAAAATATTTTAAAAATGGTTTTATGTCCAAACAATTTAAAAATAAGTTTGAGATATTTTCAAGGACTTGTTAATGTGTTTTAAATGATTTAAAGAAACCAAAGAAGTGTGTTTAACCCAGGCGTTTCAATACACCTCCTAGGTGTTTCGATACAACCATGTTTTTTCAAAGGCAAAATTACACAGTAGTTTCGATAGAGTTTTGAACCGTTTCGATACCTTTTTTCCACTGTGAGTTTTGGTTTCGATACACCTCCAACGGTCATAAACAATTTTATAAAACTCCCAACGACTAGGAGTAGTATCGAAACGGCTAAGGCCTGTTTCGATACCACGAGCTAAGGGTTTCGAAACGCCTCCAAGGTGTTTCGATACCGATTCTTAAATGAAAGTCCAACGGCTATTCCCAAAGCAGTTGTATCGAAACAACTTCCACGTGTTTTGGTACTTGTTTCGATACCGATCATACCAGAAGTAGAAATAAGCCTTAAAAACAACTCCAAACGGCTCCAAATCAATCCCAACGGTCACCAACGGCTAGAAGCTCATTTAGGATGATAAAATCAAGCCTCAAGCATCAAGAGAAAACTAATGCTTCAATTGTAACAACATTATGATCAAGCAATTGTCTTGGTGCTTAATTTCCAATATTTTGGTAGACTAACACTTGTGAGCTTAATGTTTATGTATACTCAAGTGTCTTAGGATTGGGTGAGTGTTTAGTTGCAAATAATTAGCCTTATTAGAAGGATTATCAAAGTTTGTTTAGTTTATCTCTTTGTTGAGAGGATTCTCAAAGTTTGGGTTGTGAACTTTGGATGCTTGATTCGGGTTTGAATCAAGGCTTGTAAGGTTAGCCTAAAGATTCTTATTGAATTTGGGAAATCTTTAGTGGGAAGCTAAGGTAGTGGATGTAGGTGCTTGTTCGAAGGTCGAACCATTCTAAAATCCTTGTGTTCAATTCTTATCTTTTTGCTTCCACAACTAACACCTAAATTAAGTGTTCTCCGTCACTTAGCAAGCTATAATCGATTATTTATCGAGCACCTCTAAGCCCAACATATAGTCATCACTAGTTGTATAAATTATTTTATTGTTCTTTTTGTTTTCAGGTATTATCTTGATTAATCTGGATCGATATGTAACACACATTTAGTTTTGGTGGGTGAGTTTTTCGGTAGGGATTTACTGCTACGCAAGTCTTAAAACTAAAACTTGCTTAAGCAAAACCAAATTGCGTACCACCTTGATCGACCCTTGGTGAATAAATTTTCAATTAAATGGAGGATATTTAATGTAAGATTTGAACCCATAATTCTAATAGAAAAATCATGTATCTTTACTATTACACCAAGCTAATTTTATGAAAAATTATATTGTGTCTTTTTTGTCACCTTATTTGTAGTCTCGTTCATTAAAATTATGTTATTTATTTATCTTTTTTATGTAATTAATTCATTTATAATTCCTTTTTTTAACCTTATACTCCTTATTTACATGATATAAAAAAATAAGATTTTTTTAAGAAAAAATGACAAAAAAAAAGTGTTTGAATTTTAATGTATGAGATCACAGATCACATGAAAAAAAATAATTCATGATATAACTTTTTCAACTTTAATGATATAAATTGTGTCATTTAACATATATATCTTATAACAAAGTAAATGTCAGAGAATAATGAAGTAAATATAGTTAAAAGAAAATTTGAATATTATTTAATATTTTAAATCGAATATTAAATTAATTATTTAAATTATTTAATTTAATATTTAATTTAATATTTAATTTAATATTTAAATGTTTAATTTAATATTCGATTTAAATATTTAAATATTTGATTTAAATCTTTGATATAATATTCAAGTAAAATATTTGAATATTCAATTTAAAATTTTGAATACTTAATAATAAATATTAAGTAAAATATTTAATATAAAATATTAAATAAAATAAATTTAATACTTGAATCAAATGCCAGAATATTTAAATTGAATACTAAATTAAATATTTAAATCAAATGTTTAAATATTTTAATTGAATATTAAGATTAAATATTTAAATCAAATATTTAAATATTAAATCAAATATACATCACATTCAATTTTAACAAAAAAAAAATCTTTGTAAGATATATTTATTCAGTTAATTGAATAAAATAATTAAAATTTCTGAATTTTATAGATTGACGTTTATATCTTATTTCTGAATTTTAAAATAATTAAAAATCTTTGGGTACCAATCACTAAAAATTACCTATCTCATCATTTTTTCCATATCATATATTTTTCTAAAGTGAATCTTTATTTGGAAAAATTGTTTATAAAATGAATTAACAATAAATATGAGTGAAGATTCACTTAGGAAAATATGACATGAAAAAGATGATAAGATGGATGATTTTCAGTGGTTGATCCCATGGATGACGTGGTAGGACTTACCCATGAAATAATTTCTCCTTATAATGACGTACGACTGAAATATAATTAGACGATTAAAAAAATATTTATTGTCTTATTTTAAAATTTACCGTACTAAATTAAATTTACAAAAGTTTAAACTCTCGGTTTGTTCCTAATCTGTGCTAAATGAAACACGTGAAATTTTCTGATTCAACTTTTAAAATCTGTAATTTTTTAAAATTTTTGAGTTATATACTTATCGTCTAATAATCTTGTGAACGAATAAAGAACAATTTTGTTCATTTTTAATATAACTCTTTATTAGAATATCAAATTTTTATTGGAGTTTATTGTTGCCCAAAACATCATAACCATGTTATGCTTGATCTATACCTACTTGTACCTTTAACTAGTGGTGAGCAAAACTCGACTCGACTCGAAAAAAACAAATAACTCGACTTGACTCGAGACGAAAATATTCGACTCATTTTAACCCGATTCGAAATTTCATAGACTCGACTCGAAAAAATTTCAAGTAAAGTTTGAGTTGTAAAATGGAAACTCGAATAACTCGAAATTTTTAATAATTAAAGGATTAATTTTTAAGTTTGAGATGAATCTCTCAAGTTTTTATGATATATATATATATTAATATATAAAAATATAAAGAAATATTGCTACATATGAAAATATATATATTCATATCTTATATGATTAGAATAATTACAATTAAATATTTATAAAAACTCGACTCGATTTGACTCGACTCGAATTTCTTAAACTCGATTCGAACCAAAAAAATTTCAAATAAAGTTTGAGTTGTAAAATATGACTCGTCAACTCGAATAACTCAAAATTTTTGACTCGACTCGACTCGATCAAATACTCACCCCTACCTTTAACATCTCTTTACAGACTTGTATTATTGACTTTTTCGAGTTTAAACAAGTTAAAAAGATTTTATTGTATGATGATCGATATTATTTATTTTAAAACTATTTTTTATAATTTTTTAATAAATATTGATATTTATTTTATAAATATTAAACGTGGCACGTGTAATTGAATATTAAGTTTGGCCAGTATATATACGAATGTGTACTGAATGAATTTAACCCACTTTCTGAAAACCAATACTCTAATAAAATTTGCAAAATGTTGAAGTTTGAAGTTGAAATTTTTGAAAGAGAAACCATTAAACCCTCTTCACCACAAATCCATGGCAGGAAACCTTTCCAACTCAGCTTCTTTGATCAACTCACCCCATCAACTTACGCCACACAAATCTTTTTCTACTCCAACAATGAAACCACCGACACGATCTTCCCTCAGCTAAAGACCTCACTCTCAGAAACCCTAAACATTTTGTATCCATTCTCAGGTAGGATCAAACACAACACGTCCGTAGATAGTTTCGACAAAGGGGTTCCATTTATATCGGCTCGAGCAGGTTGTAGACTGTCGGAGTTCCTGGAGCAGCATGAGGTTAAGTCATTGAACAAATTGCTTCCCTGCCATCCATTCTCCAAGGAATCAAACAATGAGATGGTTCCACTCCTTGTGTGCCAAGTTACCATTTTTGCTTGTGGGGGGATTGCCATAGGGCTGGCTTATTCTCATAAGATCACCGATGCGCATGTATCTTTTCTTTTCTGTAGTGTTTGGAGCAGAATCTGTAGAGGGTCCGGTCCTCAAGATATCGGATTTCATGGTTTAGATGAGGCATCCAAATTGTTCCCAACAAGAAATGTAATTCCAGACAATTACTTGTCAACCATGGAAAACATATGGTTCCCTGGTTCTGATAGTAATTTCATAACAAAGAGATTCACATTCGATGCGAAATCCATAACCGAGCTGAGGGCCATTGCCAAAGGTGAGCAGGAGGCTACACCGTCTCGAGTTCAAGCTTTATCGGGTTTTATCTTGAAGCGGTGTATAGCAGCGTCTTGGACCGTCTCAGGATCCTCGAAACCATCGATAGCAGCACAAGCTGCAAGCCTTAGGCCAAGAATATTGGACCCTACTTTATTACAATATTCGATTGGGAGCCTGATTTGGTTCCCAAGTTGCGTTGTAGATGTTACTGACGAGACCGGCACCGAGTTATCTGAATTGGTGAAGTTGATGGGAGAATCGGTGGCGGCTTTAGACGGTGAATACCTGCGTTCATTACAAGGGGAGTCCGGGTTTGAAGCTTTGGGTGAGTTCATTAGTCAGCTTGAAACCATGTTTTCCTCTGAGAAGCCAGACATCTTTAGCTTCACCAGCTGGTGCCATCACAGGTTTTACAAAGTTGATTTCGGGTGGGGAGAGCCTGTATTGGTTGCTCCGTTCGGGGAAATCCGGTCTGAATTTATGAACCATGCTGTTCTTATCAGAACCAAGTGTGATTCAGGCATTGAAGCTTGGATAACATTGGATGAAAATAAGATGGTTTTGTTAGAGAAAGATGCTGAGTTCATCAAGTTTGCATCTCCAAATCCAAAGATTTCAAACCTTTAAGGTCATTGTCTACCTAGAATAATGCTTCCCAGAAATAATATTAATAATAATTTTATATTATATATTAATGATTATTTTCACTATTTTATTTATAATACTTTTATCCGAAATGTGTCATAGGCAGTGTTTGCTATGCATTGGGGTTGGATTCTATCTTCTTGAAAATCTACAAAGGCAGTGTCTGCATGATGTGAGGTGTCATAGGCAGTGTTTGCGGTGCAGTCATGGGAGAACCATAGGGGTTTAAAGTACTCCAGTACCCGTCAATTATTATTTTAAAATATTTAATAAAAATATAAAATATAAAATATATAATCTATTTTAAAATAATTATTTTCTAATTTTTACTAATAAAAAATATTTAAAATATATTTTAATCTCTTTTATAATAAAATTCTAATCCATCTTGAGTGCATAAAGGTTAGATTCTATCTTCACCTAATCTATATAGGTGGAATGTCATGTTAGATAATACGTAGAAAATAAAAATTATTTTATGAACCGGTTTTATTACATTATTTATGGTTCTTAATCATCATAAATTAGCTTATTAATTTTGTATTTTTCATATTTTTTTTAAAAAATAAATCCTCAATTTTTTTATTATCATATAAATAAATAGTGGATGATTATGTCACGGGGTCAGAGTTTTGACGCAGGGACAACCATCCCGTGCGGCACCTCAGGCCTCTCACACACCCGAGTTTCAGCCTTAACCATCTCGATGCTTACTGGTTTCGCCCTCCCATGGGCTTATCAGGGAAGCGAGGACAGCTCCCGACCAGTGTGGTGCGCGATCAGCACGCCCATCCGAAGATAGGACGGCTGCTCGGCACGTACTACACCCTTAATGCTATCCCGCTCCCAAGAGTTAAGCACAACCAGAAAGCATCTCGCCCGGTTCCGCGTTGCTACGATACACGGACCGTGACAATTACATAGAGATTAATTAAGAAAAAATGATATAATATAATTATGTTCGTAATTTTTACAATTATGTACTATATATAATATAATATAATTATGTTTGGGGTATTAGATGGTCTAGACGAGCTTCATAAATGCGATTTTATTGAGAATAAATTAAATTTTTTACCTTTAATTATACTTTATTTTACGTTTCAAATAAAAAAAATTAAAAATTATATTTTAAACCTTAATTCTAATTTTCATATTTTATCTCTAAATCTTATATTTTAAAAATATATCCTATAATACCTAATTTTCTAAATACTAATTTTAAACCCTAAACTTATTATTTTAAAATGAAAACATAAAAAAAAAACATGATAAGGAGGTAAATGATTTTCATAAATTGATGAAATAAAATTTGATGTCCCTTATCTTTCATGCTTCAATTTAAAAAAAAAATTTAAAAACTAAATTCTAAACCATAAATTTAATTTAATTTTTTAGGGTTAAAGGTTATGGTTTAAAAAATCAAGTGTAGAATGTATTTTTTAGATTTAGGTTTTAAAATTTCATATTAATTAATATTTTTAAGCCATCGAAGATCACAAATAAATTGTTAAATAATAAAAAAATATATTCATATAAAAATAGTTTAGAAAATCTTATTAAATAATTCGAAAAAATAATAACCTTAAATCATAAAACAATATTTTCTAATTCTATAAACTAAAATGGATCCCTACAAAACAAGAAGACAATTAAGATCGTTTACCCGTAATATTAATTACTTTATTCATAGGAATTAAAGTGAAAATATATATTAAAAACAATAAAGAAAAAAATAGATTTTTAAACAATATCGTAAGTGACTAATACAATATTTATTTTAATTCAAAAAATAAGAATATCCCTCTGGGTCCTAAATTCTAATCACTATATTCGAAATCCTAAACTCTAATCTTCAAACCATAAAATCTATTCTCAAGTCTTAAAACAAAAGACCAAACACTAAATCCCTAAAAATGAACCCTTATAAAACTAAATGACAATTATGATAGTTTACCAATCATAATAGAAAGATTGTATGCAATCAATATCCTCTTGGATAAACTCCCTTCTTATATTTCCAGGAAGGAGTGTATGATACATGACTACACTTTCATTGCCACTATGTATAAGGCCAAGAGTATGTCCTATTTCATGCATGGCTCCAGACAATAGATCTTGTTTGTTTCCCGCAGGTTTTGATTTTGTGGTCCAATATGTATGGTCAATATCAAGGTAAATCGTTCCATCGGGTGGATAATAACCATAACCATACAAGTCGAGGCTCAAAGTGGTGAAAGAAATTGTAATATCAGCATCCTCGCCTGGGTATACCCTTTGAAACGCAAACTCTGGGACGATAGTTTGCCACTTTCGGAATGCCGCATCGATGACGGCAAACACTTTTTCACGACGTAAATTCAATGGCAAGGGGGAAGTAGATTCAAAACCGTAGGTCACTAGGGAGTGGTCTCATTTTCCTCCGTAATGTGTATAATCGACTTCTGATTGAAGCAATCTATCACGAGACAATCGGGTAATGCCATCGATGTTGTCATTGTTTTTTCTCAGACCTTGCTCATGAACGTGCGGAGATTCAAGTTTAACAAGCCTAGACTCAACTAAAAAGGATTGCAACACAAGGAACATGAGAAAAACACCATAAATTTGATGAGAAAATTGAAATTCCATTGCCAGCTACGATGAATGTTGTAGAATGAAAGAATGGTTTATGTGATTGAGTTTTGGTGTTTTCCTTTGATTGCTATTTATAATCAAAATTTTACTTTAATTTATTAACGTAATTTAAAAGTTAAAGTTTTAATTTTATTTGGAAACGGAGTTTTATTTGGGAGAGGAGATTTTTCTTAGTTTTAAGAAAATAAATTAAAATTTTGAACATGAAATTTATATAATATAGATATGATAATGTAATCTATTTCAAAGTAAATAAAATTAAAATTTAACTGAAATTATTATTAAGATATTATATAATAATGTGAAATAATTAAAATAAGTTATATTTACTTTAAGAAAAACATCAAATATATTAAAATTCTAATTTGGGTTGACTTCAACTTCGCTGAAACTAGGAATAATTATTAATAAAAAAATTCTAATCATTGTTATAATACTACTGTTGAATTAAAATTTGAGTTATTACTTAATTGGGTCAAGATTAATAAAAAGATTCAAATAGGTTAAATTGATATGTCCTATTTTACAATTAAAATTTTATTTAAATCTTTTAGTTGATTTTAATTATTGTTTTAGTTTTTGATTGGTGCAAGTTAGCGTCTCTATCTTGCGCCTGTAGAGCTTTCTGGTTGTTCTTTGGTTTTTGCGATTGGTTTTCTTGATTTTTTCTGGTTCTTTTCCTTTTGTTCGGTTTGGTGAGATTTATGGGTGACTTTGTTGCTGGTTCGGACAAATCTGGTTCTACTGGGAATCTAGATTTGTCATCTTTTCCTCCTTTGTCTGCGGATGGTGATCGTCCAGTGGCACCATCGGGGTCTAACAATGTCTGGAATTTATTGGATCAATCTCTTAGCTATTTTCCTCCGATTGAATGTAATGGTTGTAATGTGGTGAAGCCCCTAAAGAGATTATTGCCGATGGAGCGCGACAGTGGGATAATGCTGTGGTGGGTAATTTTTTGGGTAAATCGCCTCCTCTTCGTGTGTTTAAGAAAACAGCAGATCGACTTTGGGGTAAGGAGGGTTCTGTAATGATCCGATTTTAGCTCCGAGTGTTTATTTGATTAAATTTTTATCCCAGACCGTTCGAGATTGGGTTTTAGAGACAGGCCCCTGGCATATTCAACAACGAGCCATTGTTTTGCGACGGTGGTTACCAGGTATGCGCCCTGATATTTTGAACCTGGATAGGGCACCTCTTTGGTTTAAATTGTGGCATGTCCCCTTAGAACTCTTTTCCCCAAAAGGTCTTAGTTATTTGGCTAGTGCTATTGGGAAGCCTTTATATTCTGATAAGGCGACTGTTCTGCGACAACAATTAGAATTTGCAAAGATTTGTGTAGAGGTTGATGCTTTGGTGGATATTCCAAATTCTATTTGTGTTAAACTTGATGACGGTGTTAGTATTACTGTTAAAGTGGAATTGGTTTGGTCTCCTCCTAAATGTACTCACTGTCATATTTTTGGTCATTCTGATAATGATTGTTCTTGTCATTTAGCAGTATCTGATGAGAAAATTATTGCCAAAGATTGTACTTCTTCTCCAAAGAATTCTGAGGATAGAATTGAGCTTGGTCTGACTTGTGGCGTGGAAAAAATTACTGAGCAATGTGTTGTTGGTGTTATTACCTCTGATGTTGGTTGTAGTGATGGGATAGTTGATTCTATGATTGTGCATGATGGTTTTCTGGTGTGTGCAGAGTTGGATGTTCGCCCAGAACTACCTTCTTCTGTTCCTGATTCTGTCAATAATGAGATTGTTGTGAGTCCTAATAAGTTTGAGGTTTTAAAAGAGGTTATTGGTAATAGAGAATGTGATCATTCTCCTCGAAAAGGAAGGGTTGCAGCTGAAGGAGTTGTTGCTTTGCTGAATCAGATTAAGCCTAAGATGCAAGATAAAAGGCTAAAGCAAGGTAATAAAGGTGGTAAGAAAGGGGTTAAGTCAAAAGGGGGGGGGTATCTTCTTCTCCTTTACGATTTTATTAGTTTAGAATGTTAGGGGTTTGAATGACCCCTTAAAGTAGAAGCGAATTTTGAAAGTGATTGGAAGATTGAATATTGAAGTGGTATGTCTTTTGGAGACTAGAGTCAAAGAGTTGAATGCTATTGGTATTTTACAAACTAGTTTTAGAGGGTGGAATTTTCTCAATAATTATTTGTATGCTCCTAATGGTAGAATTTGGTTGCTTTGGCGTGGTGGTTGGCAGGTGGAAGAAATTGCACTATCTAGTCAACATATTACTTGTTGTCTGAATAATGCTGGTGTTAGGATGATGTTTTCTGGAATTTATGGCAGTAACGATAGAGAAGAAAGAAAATGTTTGTGGGAAGAGTTAAGATCTTTAAAGCCTCGATTTGATGGTAATGCCTGGATTCTTGCAGGTGATTTTAATATCATATGTTTTTCTGAGAGTTCTGATTTTGATGGGAGTCAAACTACAGCAGGTGCTATGGTTGATTTTGTTAATTGTTTGGAAAGTTTAGATGTCGTTGATCATGTTTTTTCTAGACCTGTTTTTACTTGGTGTAATCATAGAGAGAGTGCCCCTTTGTCCAGAAAGTTGGATAGAGTTTTAGTTAATCAACTCTGGTTGCAATCTTTCCTAGATGCATTGGTTGAGTTTGTATCTCCTGACTGTTCTGATCATAGTCCTGGTCATGGTCTTTTCCATGCACCTTTATTGAAGCCTCCCCGTCCTTTTAAGTTCTTTCATTTTTGGACTAATCATCCTCACTTTTTGAGTATTATTGAGAATTCTTGAAAGAATCCTGTTGCTGGTAATCCCTTACAGGTGTTGTTTGTAAAACTTAAAAGGTTGAAGGAGTCCCTTAAGCAACTTAATAGGGAGCATTTTGGTGGGATTTCAGATAGAGTTTTAGCTCATCGCAGACAATTGGAGCATATTCAGAAAATGTTGTTGTCTAATCCTACTGCTGAATTTGTAGCTAAGGAGAAATGCATTGCTGGGGAGCTGGATGCTTTTTGTAAAACTGAAGAAAAATTTCTTCGACAGAAATCAAGGATACAATTTGTTAAGGATGGGGATATGAATTCTGCTTTTTTTCTTTAGACATGTTACTGCTCGACAAAAGATTAATTTTATTAGGTTTCTTCAAGATGGTCAAGGCAATACCCTTAACACTTTTGATTCCATCTCTTCTGAGTTGGTTCGATTTTTTCAGTCGTCTCTTGGGGCTATTGATAAGAATATCCAGACATTTCAAGATAGTTTGCTTCATGAGATTTTGGGAGTTGAGCTCTCCAATGAAATGAAAGAGTGTTTAACCCCCCAGTCACTCGTAAAGAGATTAAGGATGTTGTATTTGCTATGAAAAGGAATAAGGCACCTGGGCCTGATGGCGTTCCTGTTGATTTCTTCAAAGTATCATGGAGTATTGTTGGAGAGGACTTTTTGCAAGCTATCTTGTATTTCTTCCAATCTAGTTCCTTGCCAGTTGGGTTTAATTCTACTATCCTTACTTTGATCCCTAAGGTACCATCTCCTGTTCATGCTACGGATTTTTGGCCTATCTCTTGTTGTTGCACTGTATATAAATGCATTACGAAAATTCTTGCTAATAGAATGAAGCGGTGGTTGCCTGAATTAATTTTGCCAAATCAAAGTGCATTTCTGGTTGGTCGTGACTTGGTTGAGAATGTTTTACTGGCTCAAGAGCTTGTGCAAGGTTATGGTAGGAAACATTTGTCTGCTAGATGTACTCTTAAAGTGGATCTTCGAAAAGCTTTTGATTCTTTGAACTGGGATTTCATTTTGCAAGTGATGAAGGTTTTAGGATTTCCTGATTTATTTATAGGATGGTTAAGAGCATGTATTACGAATTCTCATTTTTCTGTTGCTCTGAATGGAGGACTTGTTGGTTTTTTTCCTGGGGCTAAAGGTGTTTGGCAAGGAGATCCTCTGTCTCCCTACATCTTTATTATTATCATGAACGTCTTATCTGGTCTTTTGAATTGGGCAGGAAAGCTTGGTACCATGGACTTTCACCCTAGATGTAAAAGGGTTGGTTTAACTCATTTATGTTTTGCTGATGACTTGTTGGTTTTTATTAAAGGTTCTGTCGACTCCCTACTTGCTGTGAAAGAGATAATGGATTTGTTTTATCGTATGTCTGGTCTCCAAATGAATATAGCTAAAAGTGAGTTGTTTTGTGCTGGTTTAAATGATTTTGAGCTTGATAACTTGGCTGTTATGACTGGTTTTCGTGTTGGCTCCCTACCAGTAAGATATTTAGGTGTTCCTCTTTGTACTAAGAGACTCTCCTATTCTGAGTGTAGTTGTTTGATTGACAAAATTACCCAAAGGATTAGAAATTGGCCTTCTCGATGCCTCTCCTTTGCTGGTAGACTTCAGCTCATCAATGTTGTAATCTTTAGTATTGAAAATTTTTGGTGTAGGGTTTTTCTCCTCCCTTCCCAGGTTTTAAAGAAATTCACACAGTTATGTAATTCATTCCTTTAGAAGGGTTCTGAGGGTTCAGCAAGAGGTGCTCGTGTGAGTTGGGAGAATATTTGTTATCCCAAGTGTGAGGGAGGGTTGGGAATTAAAGATATTATTGTCTGGAATAAGGCGTGTATGTTGAAGTGCATTTGGCTCTTCTTTACTCAAGTTGGTTCTTTATGGGTGGCATGAGTGAAAGAGTATCTTCTGAAGGGAAGATGTTTTTTGAATACCCCAGTTAAATGTAGTTATAGCTGGGCTTGGAAGAAAGTTTTGAAGCTCAGGGATGACTGGGTCTGTATTAGGGACAAATTTCAGGGCAGTTACAAGGCTAAAATTGCTTGGGAAACTCTACGACATAAAAGAGAGAAAGTAGGATGGTTTCCTGCTATTTGGGGTGGCCTAACACTTCTGAGACACTCCTTTATCACTTGGTTAACTTTAATGAATAGATTACCAACTAAAGATCGTATGTTATTTTGGGGGCTCTTGGTTGATCCAAATTGTGTTCTCTGTTCTGATTCTATAGAAACAAGGGACCATTTATTTTGTGACTGTAGGTTTGTTAAAGAAGTTTGGCATCTCATCCTACAAGATTGTGCTATTAGCCCTATTGTGGGAGGATGGGGAATGCAACTTGACTGGATGCAGAGGCATGGTAAGGGGTAATCACTGCGGGCTGCCATTATTCGCATAGCTTAGGGGGCGATGTTGTATTATGTATGGTAGGAAAGAAATAACAGATTGCATGGGAAAGGTAGTAGGAGTGCTCGTAATATTTTGATGCAAATTAAATCCGATGTTGGTATGAGGTTGCGAGGATGTAGTAAACTTGCTCATTCTTCTCCTTCTCTTCTTGTTTCTTGGAATTTAGTTTAAGTTTTTCTAGTTTGATTTTATTGTAAAGTGAATTGGTTATTTTTTATTGTTCCTTGATGGTTCTTTGGATGAAATAAAAATAAATATTTATCCAAAAAAAAAACTTTTCTCGAACCTATAGGCTGGTTTGCGTCAAGGTTAAATTCTCAGTTGATGGAGCATTGGTGGCAGGCTCTTCTGGTTGTGGTGGGTTCCATGGCCGACTTGTTAACTAAACCCAGACTTTCAAGACCAATTATCATCGAATATCACGAACAAATTGTTAAATAATAAAAAAAAATATCCATATAAAAATAGTTTAAAAAATCTTATTAAATAATTTAAAAAAATAATAACCTTAAATCGTAAAACAATATTTTCTAAATCTATAAACTAAAATAACCCCTACAGAATGAGAAGACAATTACGATCGTTTACCCATAATATTATTAATAAATTAAATAACAGTAGTTATATAAAATAAAACAATCACTTGCATTGTAATTACCCACAGAGAAAATATTAACTAAAATTTAGTAAAATCATATATATTGCATTTTAATATTATTATCGACGTAACTTTGAAGCATATAGTCATTTAACTTCGAAATTATATTACATTTTATTCGAGTATTTTTTTATTTTCTTTAAATAAAAAATATTAACCTAAGTGTTACCCTTTACAAGGTCATAATCGACGTCACCAACTGAAATCGACGATCAAATAATATATTATTTCTCCGTATAATTTTAATCACAATAATTAGAGTAAATTGCACATTAATTATATCTTTTAGACCATCAAAGATCACAATAAAATATTATAAAAAAACAGTTTAAAAAATATAATTTAAAATAATGTTTGGTAATATCATTTAAACCATCAAAGATCACATTAATTATTTTTTCTTGTTTCTTTTATGTTCTTTTCGTATTTTAATAAGAATCCCTATCTTTATGATACGTATTTTCTCTGTCTTTGTGACATGCTTTTCATTTTTGTGGTTTGTTTTTCTGTCCTTGTGGCATGATTCAACATACCTTAGCGGTCGATTGTTGCAAAGATTTGAATCGGCACTAGTTTTCTGATTATGGTTTTGTCGATGGTCATGGAAAGTTAGATCCCCACTCGAATGACGGTTGTGTACCGATATAATCAGTCCTGGGTAGCGGAACATTCTGCCTATTAGTTTGGATCGCTCACAACTCCTTCTTTACTTATTATGCGTCTCGATTAGACAGAGACAAGGTGAGATCGAGACTGGATCTAAAATTTAGGTCACGATCATACCATGATTGAGACTAGATCTTGATTTTCTGGACCCGGGACCCGATGGGTACCTAATAAAATCGGAATCAATACCAAGTACCCGGTACTGATTTTTTTGCTTGTGATAGATAATGTTCTTTTGTTTATTTTTCTTATAAACTTTCTCTTTATGTATTCGTATTATGAGTATGACTCATTTTAAAACTTTAATTTTCAAGCCTACGATATTCTAATTTTATTATTTAATATTATTATTGGTAATTTCATTTTTTTCTCCTATTGCTCAAAATTTTTTAATAATAAACTAATTGACCAGGTACCTAATACTGATATTGATTTCCACTAGTAACGAGACCGGTTCCTATAATTTAAGATCCGGTGTGACCAGGATCGGGACTGGTTCAAATTTTCAAGAATCGATGGCTACCGAGGCCAGGACCAATTCTAGTCAAATTTACCGAATACCCAATCTTACTCGCCCCTAATATTAAAGGCAAAAGTTCGCGAGGGCTTAATTGTATTTTTTTATTTTTTGAGAAATATATTTACCCTAAACGCCAAAACAAAATTAAAAGGCAAAGAATTTGTGGTCAGTTGAAAGCAAACCTTATGCATCAGAAAGCTTCTGAAGCTTCGGCTTGTTTTAATGCCTTTTCTATCTGTAGGAACTACACAACTGGGGCAAATCTGGACTAAGCTCAGAGTTCATGAGCCTAAGGTAGCTTCACATTGACTTGTAACGTTTATTTTCCCGTTTCTTGGAGAATAAAACACAACCCTTATCCAGTTTTTTAAAACCAATTCATGTCTTCAAATTAAACCGTTCAAGGATGGTTCAGATGTTGCTGCATCACGTCTTTGAAACCAGCACCATCGACTCGTCCTGGTCCAACCAAATCCGATCCCGAGTCGGACGAAGACTGAACACATTCCCAACCGGGGCTCCAATTCAAGTATAGTTTGAGTCCGGTCTACCCATATGGTTTAGGTTATGCTGATGATATTGTGAACGTAGGCTGAGATTGTTCTAGAATGGTATATACAGGGTAAATTATTAGAATGATCACTTATATTTAAAGTTTATATACCTCTGATCGATTTTAAATTCGATTGTTATAATATTTAGGGTTTACACACTTTTAGTCGTATTTTGTTCCACATGATTAAATATTCGTCTTAAATTAGAATTATGTTGGAATTGGAATCATAATTTAGGGAAAATGTATTTAATCAAAATGAATTAATTTTACATATTAAACCTCATTGCATAATATAATATTAGTGTAATCTTGACCAAATTAATCCAATAGATTTAATCAAAAAAATTAATCTAATAATTTTATATATTCTTGAGTCTTAAAACATAAGACTAAACACTAAAACTTTAAAAATAAACCCTTATAAAAGTAGAATGACAATTAACGTAGTTTACCAATCATAATATAAAGATTTTAAGCGATGAATGTCCTCTTGGATAAACTCTCTTCTAGTATCTCCAGGTAAGAGTGTATGATACACGACCACACTTTCATTACCACTATGTATAAGGCCAAGAGTATGTCCTATTTCATGCATGGCTCCAGACAATAAATCTTGTTTGTTCCCTGCAGGTTTTGATTTTGTGGTCCAATATGTATGGTCAATATCAAGGTAAATCGTTCCATCGGGTGGATAATAACCATAACCATACAAATCGAGGCTTAATGTGGTGAAAGAAATTATAATATCAGCATCCTCGTCTGGGTATACCCTTTGAAATGCAAACTCTGGGACGATAGTTTGCCATTTTCAGAATGCCGCATCGATGACAGCAAAACTTTTTCACGACATAAATTTGATGGCATGGGAGAAGTAGATTCAAAACCGTAGGTCACAGGAGAACGATCCCATTTTCCATCATAAAGTGTGTAGTCGACTTCTGATTGAAGCAATCTATCACGAGACGATCGAACAATGTTATCGAGGCTATCGTTGTTTCTTCTCCGACCTTGCTCATGAACGTGAGGAGATTCAAGTTTAACAAGCCTAGACTCAACTAAAAAGGATTGCAACCCAAGAAACATGAGAAATACCCCATAGATTTGATGAGAAATTTGGATTGCCGTTGGAAGCAACGGTGGATGTGATTAAGGTTTGGTATTTGTAACTAAAGGTTGATTGATGGGATTAAGGTTTGGTGTTCAGATCTCTATTTAGAAGTGAAAAGTTAAAATTTTAGTTATATTTATAATTAGAATTCTATTTTATATAGGAGATTTGATGGAGATGTGATTATAATGAGAGTATACACTCTCTTAGTTTAAAAAAATAAATTAAAAAATTGAACATAAACTTTATATAATATAAATATAGTAATGCAATCTATTTCAAAGTAAATAAAACTAAAATTTAACTTAAATTATTATTAAGATATTATATAATAATATAAAATAATTAAAATAAGTTATATTTACGTTAATAAAAATATAAAATATATTAAAATTCTGCTTTGCGTTGACTTCAACTTCGATAAAATTAATATTTGTTAAGAAAAAGGATTTTAATCATTGTTAATTTGAGTTCAAATTAGAATCATAATTAATAAAAAATAATACTAAAATTTATTTAATTACTTTTTTTAGACCTCAGATCCCATTAATTTAATCTAAACCAAATTAATCTTAATATTTTTAATCTAACCAATTCTATTCAAAATAAAATTAATCTAAATCAAATTCATCTTAATTGCATCCCATACAATAAGTCAACCCTAAATATAATTTAATCTAATAAAATAATATTTGATTTAATTATGAATAAGTTATATATTTTAAGTATAATTCAAGGAAACGTAATTAAATAATATTTTATTCAATTATATATATTAATATATTTTAAGCCTAAAACTTTAAAAATAAGAGACCTAACTAATTTTTAACTCAAACAAAAAATACTTAGATTAATATAATATATTTAAAGTAAATTACACATTAATTATATCTTTTAAACCATCAAAGATCACAATAAAAATATCATATACTTTTTATCAATTTAACTTTTAATTTGTTAAATACATAAAATCAAAAAAATATTGACAAATAAGCGTTTAATCGTTTATGTACAATATGTATCAATTTGATTAATCATTAAAAATATAAAATACTTCTATTTTTTTCAATCTAAACAAAGTTTTATATTTCCATGTACAAAGTGTTATGAATTTTATCTTATAACATATGTTTTGCATATTAATAAGAAAAATTATTTGATTATTGAGTTTAATGAATTTTTTAGATCAATTGATACAAAATATTGATACAAAATATTATTTTCAATTGATATAAAATTAATCTAAACCATAAAAACTTCAAATATATTGTGAAAAAATAATATAAGAAAGAGATGAAGTTATGAAAAATTGAGATGTGAAAAAATAAGAACAATGAAAATATTATTTACAGTGTATATGATTTTTTCTTCTCAATTTAAAATTAAAAAATAAAATATTATTATAATTTTAAGTATGACCCTACAATACACTAATACTTAGATTAATTAGATACCAACAATTTTATAATTAATTACAAAGATCACCATTTTTAAAAATATTTTTTAAAATTTATTTAATAATATAATAATAAAAAATATATTTAAACTAAAAAAAAAAGTTAAAGCGAAGGGTTCCACTTTAATTTTAAATTTTCTAAAAGTTATATTTAAATTTTAAGAGTAATTTACATTTTACATCACTAAACTTAACATTCATTTTCATTTACATCATAAACCTTTAATTTAATCAAATTATATCATTCAACTTTCATTATTTATAAATTAAGTCACTTATATTGATATCATTAAATATCTATAATGAAAAAAATTAAAATTGATATTTTTATTTAATATATTTTTCATATATCATCAATAAATGATATTTAATTTGTAATTTAATTTTTTAAAAAATTATAAGAAATTTTGTTATTTTTCTTTTAAACTTATTTAAATGAAATAGAAAATTTTCGCATAAAATTATTAAAATTGTCAATTAAACATTATTTAATAGTGATATGTAAAAAATATATTAAGTAATAGTATTAATTTATGTTTTTTTTTTAAAATTATTTAATTGTGTTAGCATAAATAATTTAATTTACTAATAATAAAAGTTGAATGATGTAATTTGATTAAATTGAAGGTTTGTGATGTAAATAAAAGTGGATGTTAAGTTCAGTGATTTGAAACGTAAATTACCCAAATTTTAACAACTCATAATTTTAGAATAGAGTAATAATAAAAATATTAATTTTTATAAAAAATTCAAGCTCCCAAATCTCATTCCCAGGCGGGAAAATTCAAGGGTGAAATGAATTAAAATGAATGAGACGTAATTAAAATTGTCATGAAAATTATAAAAAATTTAATATTAAATTTTTAATATATAATATTTTTTATAAAAATAAGGATTCTTATATTTATCAATTTTTTATAAAAAAAATTAACTTTTTGAAAGTATAAAAATTTTATATATACCAAAAAGTTGGTATCAAATTTTTTACGATCTTTATAATAATTTCAATTGTATTTCATATTAATTTCGTTTTAATCCATTTCACGTTAGAAAAACTTGTTTATAGCATCTAATACTCAATTTTGTTTATATTACATGTAGGCACATGGTTGTAAAAATTAGGGAAAATTATATAAATAATACTTTATCTGTTTAAATTGTTGACTTTAATATTTTAAAAAATATTTTTATTGGATTAAATTTAATTAAACAATTATATGATTTTAATTTAAATTTAAAATTTAAATATAATATTTGAGTTGAGGATATTATATTTATAGCTAGATTTTAAATTTTTTACCGTTATTAAAATTAATTTCAAACTTAATATGATTTTTTAATTAAATGATATTTTTTGGATATACTGATGTGAATATAAAGTATTATCTGTTTAATTTGTGTAACCATTTTAATAACATATATACTATGTATATATGATGTTCGAACCTAGATCATCTGAATGAATTACATCATCATTTATTGTGAAAACTATTGCACAAGTTCACTAAAGAAAAAATTATTAGATGAACTTTGTTTATTACGTCATTTGTGGTCATAATCAATTAGATTCGTTCATCTCATCTTTTTCCAAAGTGAATCATCACTTCTTTCTTACATATTATTTTAAGATAGACGAATCAGATTAAGAGACATGAAACCTAATAACTTCTCCAACTAAAGGGTATTTTTTATTCCTTTTGAAACTTTATTATTGTTATTATTAACTAAAATCATTTTAGATATTTTTTATTATTTAAATTTCATAATTAGGAGAGGCAAGATCGGATATCCGATCAATTTTATTAGAATTGGTCCCGATCTCGGTAACCACCGATTCTTAAAAATTGGATTCAATCTCGATCCCGGTCATACCGAGTCTTAAATTCTAAGATTTAGTCTCGTTATTAGTGAGAATCGGTATCAATATCGGGTACCCGGTTAATTGGTTTATTATTAAGAAAATATGAGTAATTTGTTTTAACCATCAATAATAATATTAAATAATAAAATTAAAATATTATAGGATTAAAAATTAAAGTTTTAAAACGAGTCATACTCATAATATTCATACATAAAGAAAAAGTTTGATAAAAAAATAAACAAAAGAATATTATTTATTAAAAATAAAAAAAATATTGAGTATTTGATATTAGTCTCGGTTCTATTGGGGACCCACCGGATACTAGATTCAGAAAATCAAGATTCAATCATAGTCTTAATTATGACAGGGATCTAAATTTGGATACAATCTCGATCCTACTAGAATCAATACCGAATAAAAAATCTATCGGATCTAATCGGATATAAGACCGAACCAAATAATCAAGTCCCCCGTTATAATGATAATAATTTTAAGAGGCGAATATTCCCGTAACCTGTCAGCAAAAAGTGGGCAACCAAAAAACTCGACTCGAAAAAATCTAATTCTCAATGAAGCCGTCTTTGGTAGGGAAGAACAAAACTCGACTAGAAAAAATCTAATCATTTGATTTGATTGGAGGTAAAAATACTTGAATTGTTTAGACTTGACTATAAATTTCATAAACTCGACTCAAAAAATTTTCAAATAAATTTCAAGTTGTAAAATAGAAATTCAAATAACTCGAATAACTCAAAAATTTTACTAATTAAATTATTTATTTTTAAGTTTGAGACAAGTCTCTCAGTTTTTTTATTATATATAAATATTGATATATAAAAATATAAAAAAATATTGTTATATATGAAAAAATATGAAGAAATATATATATACATCTTATATGATTAGAGAAAATCGTTTAAATTGGAATCAAATCGTACTATAACATGATAAATAATTACAATTAAATATTTATAGAAACTCGAAAACTCGATTCGACTCGAATTTCTTAAACTCGAATCGAATCAAAAATCTTGTAAATAAAATTTAAGTTATAAAATATGATTCATCAAATAAAATAATTAAAAAAATTTAACTCGACTCGATTTGAACGAATATTTACCCCTAGTGTTTAGGGCGTCTAACACCCAATCCTGTTCATAGGTTAGGTAGGCGCCTGGGGTGTAAAAATAAGGGTAAAGTAATTAAGTGCCACTTAATTATTGAGTGTGATCATCTAATTATTTAATTGTAACAAAAGTTATACTCATCCCTTGATAAAATAAATTTATTTTATTTAATATTTAATATTTTTTTAATTAAGTAGAGATTGTTTAATGTGAGATTTAAGCCTATAACTCTAAGAAAAAAAAATATAAATTGCATCATTTAATATACATTGTATAATATAATAAATATCAAGGAATAAAGAAGTAAAAAATAAAACCTGAATATTTAATATTTTTAAATAGAATATTAAATATTTAAATTATTTGATATAATAGTCAATTTAATATTTAAATATTTAATTTAATATTTAATTTAAATACTTTAATATTAAATATAAATATTAAATAATAAATATTAAGTAGAATATTTAAAATCAAATATTAAATTTAATATTTCAAACATATATTAGAATATTTAAATTGAATACTAAATTAAAAATTAAATCAAATATTCATATATTTTAATAAAAAATTAAATTAAACATTTAAATCAAATATTTAAATATTAAATCGAATATATATTGCATTTAAGTTTAACAAAAGAATCTTTATATGGTGTACCTATTCGGTTAATTGGTAAATATCACGATGATAAGTTTCTTGTAGTTCAAAAGAACTAAGAAACCTGGTGAGTAATTGTAACACCCTCGATTCGGTGCCACATCGGGCCTCCGGCCCGAAACCTGTATTTCAAAATTTCTTTCCAAAAGCCCAAAGAGATGAGTCCAAATCCATTTCCATCATAATATAGTAAAATACAAATCCATTTAAAACATAAATCTGAGTAAGTTAAAGTAGTGAAGCTCCAAAGTATTACAACCATTTTAAAGCATTCAACAAATAAATAAATTTAACGGTACATAGCATATGTGTGACAAGAGAAGACCACACAACATTTCAAGTTCTTAACTCGTACTTATATCTCATATATATATATATACATATATATATATATTTAACGGTATACATATCACCTCATAATAGTATAGAAGTAGGGGGACCCATCAGCACTAAGCAAGGCCCGTGGCATGCCACTCCACATAACTCGCTAAGGAACCCATCAGCACTAAGTAAGGTCCTAGCTGGTCTTCCGCATAATATATTACCGATAACCCATCAACACTAAGCAAGGTTATCAGTTTTATATCTCATATAATATTTACTCTAGGAACCCATCAACACTAAGCAAGGTTACCAGATTATCTCATAATCATATAATATATACTCTAGGCAACCCACCAACACTAAGCAAGGTTCCTAGTAAGTCACGTGACTCGAATAGGTCACACGAACCCTTAACGGTTCCACATATCGGTTTATACCACTAGACTTCAATTATTATTCAATTATCTTTTTAACGGGACTAGGTGCCTATTTCTCGGTTTAATATTCATTTTAAAGCTTAAACAAGTCTTTGGAACTTCTAAGGTAGCATTATGAGAATTTACCACTTTTCCACAAGAACTTGGGCTAAAATGCCCTGGGGTATCGATACCCCTACTTGGAGTATCGAAACACCAGGTATCGATACCCTCACCAAGGGGGTATCGAAACAATCGATATCGATATGAGTATCGAAACCTTTGACCAATTTCAAAGTTAACCAAAAAATGGCCTACCCGATTAGATACCGGTATCGAATCGGAAAGGTCACTGGACGACTCGGTATTGAAACGCCCTGCACGAAATGTGCAGTTTTGCATATTCAAACACTTAGAACTCTATCCAAACTTGATCCATTCAATATTAAATTAATCCTAGACTATAAGAGAACTTTCCTAAACGTGTTTAGACCTTAATAATAGAAGTTCATCAACAAATTCATGATCCACCATTAAAGACCACCCTAAGCTACCAAGCATACCAAACCAATCAACAAACATGCATTTAAACTTAAGACATGATATGCATGATGATTATGAGTTGGAAGAGAACCAACCTTAAGCAAAAACAACAACAAAAGCAACAAACTCAAGCTCCAAGCTCAACCTCAAACCTTCCCCAAAGATCTTGAAGGCTCTCCAAGCTCTTTCTCTACAAGGCAAGGATACACAACGATTTAGAACGGTTTGGGATGATTTCTAGAGCTTAAAAACACTAAAAAGCTGAGATTTAAGCTCCCTAAAAACCAAATTCCGAACTCAACCTTAAACCCATCTTAAACCTTCATCTTCCTCCAAACACACACATTCTTACTTTGTTTTATAGATCACAACTAGCCCTACAACTTCTCCTTCTGCTCCAAAACGAAAAATCAAAGCTAACCCAACAAAGATCACACCTTTAGATAACTCTTACTTGTGTTGCAAAGGGAAGAAGATGAGAGGGAAAAAGCTTCACTCATGATGTCACTTCTCTACAAAAAAACTATGGGTTGTAACAGTTATCCCTTGAACCGAGAAAATGTTGAATTCTTAGTGAATTGGTTGAAATCCTTAGTGGTGTGCTAAGGTAGTGGATGTAGGTGTGGCCGAATCACTCTAAAATCCTTGTGTCTTTTGCCTCAATCTTTCAATTTTAGAAAATTCAACGAAACACCAAAAACAACCCTCTTGATGATAATCGATGATCGATTTGAGCTTGCGCATCAAGCATTTCAGAATAGGTTTTTGGGAGGTTTTAGTGTGATTAAAGGAGTCATTTTAACTTCTTTAAATCACCTAAATGGAATGGTAACTTTTTGGTAAATTATCTTGTAGTGAGGGAGCTTGGTGAGCCATCCACAAACTTGAGAAAGGAAAGGGTTTAAGAGCTTGTTGTGGAGTTTCTTCAGCTTATTTTGGAGGTTGGTACATTTCCAAATCCTTTGCATTCATGTGCATCATCATTATTTGGCATGCTTGATTGGTTTGTGATGTTTTGGGTTAGGGTTAGAGTTTATGCATGCTTTAATGGTGGATTGATTTATGGTTGATGATATTGAGTAAAATTTGTTAGAAACTCACCTAAACTACTTTAATAATGTGTAGGAACATTTTGGGATCGAATGATTTAGTTTAGGTTGAAGTTCTTAGGCATGTTAGGGTCTAGACTTGTATTTTCGTGTAAGGGTATTGATACCCTTGGTAGGCGTATCGATACCTAGAGAGGAAATAGGAGCTTAGTTAGCAGGCGTTTCAAAACATCGAGCCAATGTACCGAAAACAAAAATTCTAGAGGCAAATCGTTTCGATACCCCCTCTAGGCGTATCGAAATAGGGTGTCATATCGATACCCCACATAGTGTATCAATATGGATTGATTTCCCCTTAATCTTAAGTCATCACCTTAGCTTATCGAAATGCAAGAGAAACGTTTTGATATTGGGGAATTTCGATACCCCCTTTACAAGTGTATCAATACGCCTAGACAATCTACCCAATTTTTTAAAGATTAAGTTTGGGGGTTCCATAATTTATGATATTAGCTCCTATGGGTTAATTAAGCCATAAAATTATTAATGAAACTTGGAATTGGTAATATGGACACTGATATGATAAAATATGTCTTGCATGCTTGGTCTTTGGTTTGGTTGTGGTATTGCTACTATAAGGATCCTATGTGGGTCATCTTATTTGGTCGACTCTTTGTTTGATGAGATTCGGATACCCAATGAGTGAGAGTGTTGTAACACAATAAAGACCATCCGATGTGATATTCCGGATTATGTATTGAAGACCATCCGATATGAGATTCCAAGCGATGACTTTGCTCGATGTAAGATTCTGAGCCTCACTCGATGTGAGATTCCGAGTGAAAACTCGATGCGATATTCTGACTATATTAGCTTGATGAGAGATTCCGAGCAGCCCAATGTGAGATTCTGGGCCGGGTGAGTTTTCCAGTGTCGGGTTGGCAGTAGGCCTCACTTTTGATTTAGTTATTTTTATGTTTTGGATGTGGTCGCCATATCATGTGTTTAGGCGATTACGGTAGCGTCAATGCTTCATATCATTTCATTATATTCTCATCTAGCATGTTTATAGTTATGATTCACTTGAAGCAAAATCGATAGATAGTGTACCCCACTGAACTTTAGTAGCTTAGTGTTTCAGAATTTGTTACCATGCGTAAGTAAGTAGACGAGCGGTGCGGCGGAGCACCATCACTTTGGACTTCAACATTGACCGGTTGGTAGATTACAATTTCTAGATTAGTGGGCTATGTATTCGTAAGACCATTGTTGTAATTGTAACTCTATTTTATTTAACTTTCTAAGGTCAAATTTTTGTCAAACTTGTATTTAGAGCTCCGTTTATATTTTGGATTTGTAAACGACATTTGATATTTAATCTCGTTTAAAATCTTATGAAGAATTTGATGATACGCTTTGGATTTGATTTAGAAATGTGAAAAATTTTATGTGAACGGGTTGGACTTATAGCCCAAATATAACACCCGAATTTGAGGTGTTACATTTATCATAATAGGTTAAAGCGATTTTGATCATATTTTGAGGATCAACCTTACTTATTTTAAGTTATTTTTATATTTTTAATAAATATTGATATTTATTTGTTAAGTATTAAATATGACACGTGTAATCGATCATTAAGTTTGGCCCCTACATATAAGAATGTGTAGTAGACGTACTGCATGAGTTTAACCCACTTTCTGAAAACCAATACTCCAATAAAATTTGCAGAATGTTGAAGTTTGAAGTTGAAATTTTTGAAAGAGAAACCATCAAACCCTCTTCACCACAAATCCATGGCAGGAAACCTTTCCAACTCAGCTTCTTTGATCAACTCACCCCATCAACTTACGCCACACAAATCTTTTTCTACTCCAACAATGAAACCACCGACACGATCTTCCCTCAGCTAAAGACCTCACTCTCAGAAACCCTAAACATTTTGTATCCATTCTCAGGTAGGATCAAGCGCAACACGTCCATCCACAGTTTCGACAAAGGCGTACCATTTATATCGGCTCGAGCTGGTTGTAGACTGTCGGAACTCCTCAAGCAGCATGAGGTTAAGTCATTGAACAAATTGCTTCCCTGCCATCCATTCTCCAAGGAATCAAACAATGAGATGGTTCCACTCCTTGTGTGCCAAGTTACCATTTTTGCTTGTGGGGGGATTGCTATAGGGCTAGCCTGTACTCATAAGCTCGCCGATGCACATGTATCTTTTCTTTTCTGTAGTGTTTGGAGCAGAATCTGTAGAGGGTCCGGTCCTCATGATGTCGGATTTCATGGTTTAGATGAGGCATCCAAATTGTTCCCACCCAGAAATGTAATGCCACAGAATTACTTGTCAACCATGGAAAACCTGTGGTTCCCGGGATCTAAGAATTCCGTAACAAAGAGATTCATATTCGATGCGAAATCCATAACCGAGCTGAGGGCCATTGCCAAAGGTGAGCAGGAGGCTACACCGTCTCGAGTTCAAGCTTTATCGGGTTTTATCTTGAAGCGGTGTATGGCAGCGTCATGGACCATCTCAGGATCCTCGAAACCATATGTAGCAGCACAAGCTGCAAGCCTTAGGCCAAGAACATTGGACCCTACTTTATTACAATATTCGATTGGAAGCATGATTTGGTTCCCATTTTACGTTGTAGATGTTGCTGACGAGACCGTCACCGAATTATCTGAATTGGTGAAGTTGATTGGAGAATCCGTGGCGGCTTTAGATGGTGAATACCTGCATTCATTACAAGGGGAGTCCGGGTTTGAAACTTTAGGTGAGTTAATTAGTCAGCTTGAAACCATGTTTTCCTCTGAGAAGCCAGACATCTTTTGCTTCACCAGCTGGTGCCATCACAGGTTTTACGATCTGGATTTCGGGTGGGGCAAGCCTGTATTGATTGCTCCGTTTGGGGAAATCCGGTCTGAGTTTATGAACCATGCTGCTCTTATCCGAACCAAATGTGGTTCAGGCATTGAAGCTTGGATAACATTGGATGAAGCCAAGATGGTTTTGTTGGAGAAAGATGCTGAGTTCATCAAGTTTGCATCTCCAAATCCAAAGATTTCAAACCTTTAATGTCATTGCCTGCCTATAAATTATAATAATGCTTACCGAGAATCAAATTAAAAAATAAAACTTAGTTTGCCTCTTCTCGAAACTCTTTTATATGTTCTACCATATGAAATATACGTAAAACAAAATTATTATTAATGAAATATACAAATTTCTCTTCTTTTTAATACTTTTTTCTTTATCCTTATAACACGTTTTTTTTGTCCTTATGATATGTTTTTGTTTTGTAATTTGATTTATTTGTCTTTATATCATGTTTTAGTATACCCTAACGATCGATTGTTGTTTACATAAAAATTCAATCGAAGCTAGTTTTTTATTTATGTTTTTGGTCGGTGGTCACTTGGAAAGTTATATTCCTACTTGGTTGATGGTTGTTTGCCGATGAAATCAGTCCTGGGTTGCGATATTTTTTTGCTTGACAGTTTGAATCGCATACAACTCATTCTTCCTTCTATACACGTCTCGTTTGGACAGAGACAAGGAGATTTAAGAAGCTTCTGAAATTTGTTGGTATGCTTATCTCCATAAAAAATTTTATCTTTCTTTGTTGTTGTGTTGCAAGAGTTTTTAATTGTTTAATTCAATTATTTTACTCCTTAATTGCGTTTTAATTATGATTTTTCTATAAAATTAATAAAAATTCAGAGGCATTTATAAAAAAACAAATTTTAAATCATAATTTTAATTTTGATGTCTTAAAATTTAAATCTTACACCTTAAAAAATACATCGTACTCCTATTCCCTTAAATTTTAATCACAATTATAGACCTTAACTTTAAACTCTAAACCGTAAACTCATTATTTTAAAGTCAAGATACTAAAAGCATGGACGGAAAATGGGGGTTTAAGAGGGTTCGGTCTCCACAAATCATTATTTTTATATATTAAGTAGAGATAAAAAAATATAAAAATATATTTTTTTAAAACAATCATTTTTTGGTCTAATTAATTTTAATTTTATTATTTTAAAATATAAATATAAAAAATATAATTAAGAGATAAAGAGTGAGATGTACTAATTAATGGCTACCTACTTTTTCTCATCAATTTAACTAGCTATTAGTCTATTCCATTATGATAATTAAATAATCATAAATATTTAAAATAGTTTTAATTAATAATAATGGCAATAAAGTTTCAGAATGGATACAAAGATAAAAGAGGGTTCGGTCTCCACATACAAGGATTAAATTTTTATTCATTGGATATATTGAATATATATATCGATTGATCAATTACTATTTAATAGTATGGATATTATAAAGTCTATATTTGCTTAGAAGTAATATTTTTTTATGTCGAAAAACTCGACTATAGACTTCTCCTAAGTTCAAGTTACGAAAATCGTTTTGAGCAAAGAATTTTTATGGAAGGCATTCCCTAAAGTGAATGCATGCATGATGCTTATTCCATGCAATTATTGGATTTATGACATTCCTTAAAGTGAATGCAAGCATGATGATTATTCCAAGCGATTATTGGATTTATGACATTCCTTGAAATGAATGCAAGCATGATGATTATTTCATGCGATTATTTGATTCCCTGAAGTGAATGCAAAAATGATGTTTATTTCATGCGATTATTGAATATGTTTCATTCCTTGAAGTGAATGCAAACGTGATAATTCACTATATGGTTAGTGAATAAAACTCAATTATGTGCCAGAGTATCATTGATGAAGATATGTTTGAAAAACATACTCCACTTTTCACACATTAAAGTTCTTCTGTAGACACAATATCGTGAAAAGGTTTTAAATACCTATTGGCTCCGCTCCATTCCTTAAAGTGAATATGATATTTTATAGCGGAAAGAATAAATGCCACATTAGTAATTGTGGTCATGATTGAGATCATAAAATAGACATGGATAAGATGATTATTTTGAGAATGCTTATATCCACAAGAAGTGGAATTATAAAGATGACAAGAATGATAGAGATCATATCAAAATCTTTATGTTATCAATGCGATGGTACAAACCATTGATCTCGTACTTGTCAAACGCCGAAGTATTATGGACTTTATCCATAATCATGAATGGTAAATTAAAGAAAATATAAACAAATTTTCTTTGTAGCGAAAATAATAGCGTTATTGATCCAACTCAATTAGATATTGATAATTTTTCTCATAACCCTTGAAAGGGATAATTCGCCATTTATTTCCTTTATAATTTCTAAAAGGAATAATTGATCTTTAATTTATTTTATTTAATGTTAATTTATTTATTTATGTTAATTTATTTTTATTTATTATTTATTTATGTTAACTTAATTTATATATTATTTATTTATCTTTTATGTTAATTTTTTCTTTAAAAGAATATGATTACTTCTAGAATAAAATATGGAATAATTTATGGCGATTTATGCTTAGCAAACAGTGCAAGTACTCATACAATACTTAAGCATAAGAAATATTTTCCCATTTAAATACAAGGGAAATATGAGCACTATATCGCAAAGTACTAAAATATCAGTTCTTCGGAAGAGCTCTTGAGAGCTTATCTTTGATCCGATTTGATATGATGTGCTATTTTTTTAATATTTTTCCATTCCCCGAAGTGAATGGTACAGATCACATATTTTTCATTTGCTGAAGTGAATGAAATAAAGCACATATTAAAAGGTGCATAATTATGCATATTTTCCTATTTTAAATGCAAGGGAATTATATGAGTACTATATTCGGAAGTACTAATATCACAGAAAACTCCGACTGAGCAAATATGTTATTGCCAAATGAGACTTTATCTCATACTTACAGTGCATTATGCTCGTTGAGCAAATATGTTATTACCAAATGGGACTTTATCTCATATTTATAGTGCATTATGCTCGTCAAAGTCGCAAAGAGACTTATTGAATTTTAAAGTTATTTGCAGAAATATATTGAGAATATTAGTCAAGGGGGTGTTGATTATCTCAATATTATGAGTATAACTCAAAGCAATAATGAAATATTGGCAAAATTACATGCACTGTCATCCATATTGTACTACATAAGATTAGTACAAATTGAAGTTCATGTTATTATAAACTAGATGTTTACTGATAATTATATTTGGCATGACCGTTTAGACCATCCCGGTTTAATTATGATGCGAAAATTTGTTGACACTTTCATGTGGTCATTTATTGAAGAACTAAGATTTTTTTCATGGTAATATTTCACGTGATACTTGTTAGGAAAGCAATTTGATTATTCAATCATTAACATCTAAGATAGAGTACTATTAATTTTCTAGAACGGATACAAGGTGATATGTGGTCCCATACACCTTTCTAAAAGACCATCTAGATATTTTACGATTTTTATCGATGCATCGACTAGATGGTTATGTTTATCCTTGTTATTAACCCGCAACTTGGTGTTTGCGAGGCTACTTGCTCAGTTGATAAAATTACGAGCACATTTTCCAGTTTATTTTCTAAAGACAATCAGTCTTGATAATGTTGATGACATGTAATTTTACATGTAGTATCACAAATTTGCATCAAGCCAACAAATGATCATAAGTTCTCCCCATTACAAATGGATTTTTGTCAGGAACCAAATATTTCTCATCATAATTTTTTTTGTGTGCGATACATGTTCTAATTCCTCCACCATAACGCAAAAGATGGGTTTTGTTGGGAATATGTATCAGATTTAAATATCTTGAGCTTCTAATAGGAAATTTATTTACAACCCGATTTATTGGCTATCATTTTAATGAGTCAGTTTACCCAACATTAGGGGAGAAAATAAATAGCTTGAGAAAGAAATAAGTTGGAATGAATTATCATTTTCTCTTTTTGATCCACGTACTACACAATGTGAACTATAAGTTCAGTGAATAATTCATTTAGCAAATCAATTGCCAGATGATTTTGCTGACCCTAAAAGAGTGACTAAGTCACGTATACCAGCTATGAATGCTCCGATTAAATTTGATGTCATGGAAGGACAAACTCTAGTTGCTAATGAGTCTAACTTATGCTTAAAGCGTAGTAGACAAGTAAGTTCCAAAGATAAGAGATCCTCGAAAAAGAAAAGGAGCTATATTTCATGATGGTTTGATCGAGGAATCAATGATTATGAAAATCTATAGAAGAGATTAAATGGTCTCCAATAGAGACATTGACATAACTCAAGTACCTGATAATAAAGAGATTTCAATAGATTATGTCATGTCTGGTAATAAGTGGAACTTAAATTAAATCGACGTTGTTAATATATTTGCATGCAATATAGAACTAGAGATTTTATTTGATGATGTGGATCATGAATCATTGTCAATTGGGCAATTGGGCAATGTAAACAAAGAAATGATTGACCAACATGAAAGAGGCAATTGAGGCGAAACTAAAATCTCTTTTGAAAAGAGAAGTATTTGGGCCTATAGCCCGTACATTGAAATGTGTAAAGCTCGTGGATATAAACGAGTCTTTTTGAGAAAGAGAAATCAAAAGGGGAAATCATGAGATATAAGATCATTTGGTTGCACAAGAATTCTCACAAAGACATGAAATTGATTATGAGGAAAATATATTCCTTGGTGGTGGATGCAAATATTTTTACATTTTGATTTGTCTGACAATAAATAAAATTACTCGGTTTCTACCTAATGGATGTTGTTACATCATATTTGAATGGGCCTCTTGACAGTAATATTTACATGAAACTTCCGAAAAGATATAAATTGCCATAAGCAGTTCATTCAAGTTCTCGAGAACATTATTCAATCATATTGAATATATCTTTTTATGGCTTGAAACAATTTAGGCGTATTTGGTATGATCGCCTCATTGAATACTTATTAGCATAATGCTATATAAATTATTTTCTCGAGCATTTTTATTAAGAGGTTTAGCTCTGAATTTTTATTGATTGTGTATGTCGATGATTTGAATATCGTTGAGACTCGTGCAGAGACCTCCTCAAATCCTTGTGCATCTCTCGACATACAGAAAAATATTGAAAGAGACTTTACATGCATAACGCATATCTATTGATCACCCTTATGGTTGTTGCTAAGTCTCTTACTGTAAACAAAGATTTTTTCGCCTCACGAAAAGGTTAATGATAGGGTCCAGAAATATTGATCTGGAAGCATCGTATCTTAGCTGGTCCAGAAATATTATTTAAGTTCTACGAGATCATTACCTTTAAATAATTGTTATGCATGAGGTAAAACCGAAATATGTGTTTGGCTAAACATATCCTGAAGATATGTGAATGTTTTTCACAAGATAAGATGTAAGTTATCTTGTACAGAGATAATACAAAATTTATATCTCAAGATGGGTATATCAAATATGATAAAACGAAACATATTTCTTCAAGTTTCGTCCCTCATGATTTTCAGATGAATAGTATTCAATGAATCATTTCAAGCAATGATTTGGAAGATTTATCCACTAGTGCATGATCTACTTCAACATTTGAAGATTGTATTCAATATTGAATTATGAAGATTCAAAGATCTTATGTGATATTTTCATGAGGGGGAGTAAATACGCGTTGCACTCTTTTTCCCTTAACCGAGGATTTGACCCAATGGGTTTTCCTGGTAAGATTTTTAATGAGGCAACATGTTATGCGTATCAAAGATGTGTATACTCTTTTTCCTTCACTAAGAATTTTTTTCCCACAGGGTTTTTATCTTAGTAAGGTTTTAACGAGGCACATTATCTTCATGGATATCCAAGGGCGAGTGTTATGAATATATTTATTTATGGTGGATATCCATATATTAAGTTAAACTTTAATTGGCTTTAGTATTAGGGTTTAATAATTGGAATTAGGGTTTCCATCTTATGCCTATAAATATAGACTTTTAGACAATGCATTGTAGACAACCCTACTTTGTGAATATAATAAAATTTCTCTCCATTTTGTCTTTCATCTTTATTCTCCTATTTTATTCTTGTTCTTTACTTTATTCATAACAGTTTTTAATTTATTTTAGTGCTTTTGCGTAAACCTTTCATCCTAAAGGTTTCAAGTTCAAAGCTATCATTTTGGTTTACCTTAAACATTAAAGTAATTATTTAAAATTTTAATTTAATGATATTTTCGATATAAAAATTAAAATTCAATAGCATTTTGCATAGTTTATCCTTTGTAATTAGAAGATTTAATCTTAACCCTTAAATATTAATAATCGCAACATGCTAATATTATAATTAGTGGAAGATTGTTGTATTGTTTGGAGCCGAACCAACCCTAAATTAAAACGTTAATTATAGTCATCGCCATTGAATCTATTCATTAATTAATTCAAATCAAATATTAAAAAATATATTACAAAAAAATATTCCAATCCAATTATTTCATTCACAACACAAAGATTCAAACTCTTGATCTTTTACTTATGAGATTTAACAACTCATCTCGTTAGATTAATCGATTATTTATAGAATAATTGTATTTGAAATTCGGTTCCATGATCACTTCTAATATGAGAAATTCTTTGATCAAGATCATTTTGAGAAATGTTTGAAAATGTGATGAATTTTTCTAAGGCTTCATCTTTAGTACTTTAAAATAGAACCCAAGTGTATCTAGAGTAATCAACTACAATAGAAATGCATATGATTTTCCACCCAAGCTAGTTGTCCTAATAGGTCCAAAAAGATCCATATGGATCAATTGTAATACTCTACTAGTTGAAACATCATTAATAGACTTAAAAAAAAACTCTCTTTTGTTTACCTTTAGCACATGCATCACAAATCTTATCTAAAGAGAACTTGAGCTTAGGTAAACCTCTAACTAGATTTTGGGAAGCTAATTTCTCTAAAACACTTATGCTAGCATGTCCTAGTTTCCTATGCCATAACCATGCATCATTTTCATCACTAGCTACTAAGCATGCATGAGATAGGTTAATGTCATCTAGATGCACCATATAGATATTTCCTATGCGATGACCTATGAGCATTGTTTTATTGGATTCTATGTCTATTATTTTGCAACCATGTTTATCAAAAGAGACATAAAAACCTTTATCACATAATTGACTAATGCTCAACAAATTATGCTTAAGACCATTAAGAAGCAAGACATTTTCAATGAGAATAGAAGAGTAATTACCAATAGAGCCAATACCCTCAATTTGGCCTTTGGAGTTGTCACCAAAAGTTACTACTCCACCACTTTTGAGCTCTAACTTCTTAAATCGTCCCTTGTCTCCGGTCATATGCCTTGAGCATCCACTATCAAGGTACCACATGTTTTGACTTGAAGTTTTGGCCTTAAAGCAATGCTCAACCTACAAACAAAGATTTAGTTTTTGACTTTTGGTACCCAAATCATTTTGGGTCCATGAGAGTTAGTTCCCAAAAGCTTGATTCCTTTAGGAATCCAAGATGCAATGGCATGAACATTATTAGAAATAATAAGTTCCTTAGGAACCCATACACTCCTAATCTTTCTATGTCTAGTATGACTTTGAAAACCTCTTTGTTTGTGACCATAAAAATTCTTTTTCACATGGTTGGGTTTTGAAGAGCTTCCTTTTTCAAAAGTTGAACTACCAACCACTTTAATTTGTTCTTTGAGCTCATTCACCACTTTATGGTGATTCTCATTCAAGTTAGAAATAATGTTGTTTAAATCCACATTTTCTTTTTGAAAGAACTTTAAATCATCATTTAAAACAACAACATTTTCTTCAAAATCCAAAATCGTTTTTGTCAAAGAATCATTTTTCTCTTTTAAATCGGAAATAATTTTCTTATTTTTCGAAACCGATTCTTTGAAATTTAAAACCAACTCATCATAAACATCTTGTAATTCATCATAAGAATCATAAAGTTCATCATAAGAAAGGTCATTACAAGATGGTTCAAGGGTTACCTTGGGCTCATCAAGAGCCATGAGACAAAGGTTGGCCACTTCATTTTCTTCATCGGATGATGACTCCTCATCACTCCAAGTGGCAAAATGTGCTTTTTGTTTATTCTTCTTCTCAAACCCTTTCCTTTTGAATTGTGGGCAATCGGTCCTAATGTGACCGGGCTTCTTGCACTCATAGCAAATGATTTGGTCTTTCTCATCTTCTTTGCTCTTTCCTTTGAATTCCTTCTTTCTTTGGAATCTCCTATTCCGGTTTGCCCTCATGAGCCTTGTGAATCGTTTGGCTACCATAGCCAACTCTTCAAGCTCTTCTTATTCACTTTTATCCACCTCTTCTTGGAAAGATGAAGCTTTAAGTGCAATCCCTTGCTTTATCTTTTTAACTTCTCTTTTCTCTAGCTTAACATCTTCCTTCTTTTTCTCTTCCTTTCTTCATGATCTCATAGGTGAGAAGAGATCCCACAAGAGCATCAAGTTTGAGAGTCTTGAGGTCATTTGCTTCGATGATAGTCGTTCTCTTTCTATCCCAAGACTCGGGAAGAGAGTAGATGAGCTTCCTCACAAGCTTATCCTCCGGTATGATCTCATCAAAGCCCTTGAGACCATTCACAATGAAGGAAAACCGATCAAACATCTTGGTGACGTCTTCATCCGGCTTCATCTTGAAGTTCTCATAATTGAGATTGAGAAGACTAATCTTAATCTCCTTGACATCGTTGGTGCCCTCATATGTAGTCTCCAAAGAGTCTCATACTTCTTTGGCACTTGTGCAAGATGACATCTTGGAGTAGATGTCGGCACCAAGAGCACAAAAGAGAATGTGTAGAGCTTTTTCGTTTGTAGACATCCTTCTATGCTCTTCATCGGTCATCTCGTTCCTTTTCTTCGGTACTTGTCTATCTCCTTCTAGCTTCATTGGAATTGAGGGACCATCTTCTATTATATCCCAAAGGAAATAATCATTGGAGTTGATGAACAACCTCATTCGATTCTTCCAATAAGGGTAGTTGTCACCATTGAAGAAGGGTGGCTTTGTGATAGAGTGAGACTCGTTCCAACTTCCGGAAGTAGAGGCCATTGGATTTGACTTGATAAGATGATCAACACTCCTTGTATCTTCTTTGGTGGATGTGAATCCCCTTCAAAGATCTAGCTCTGATACCAATTGTTGAGTTGATCGATCTATAAAGTTGGCCAAGAGGGGGTGAATTGGCAATTTAAATTTTGGTGGAAGATTTTTTGGTGAAAGATAGAAAAATAAGAACACACAATTTATAGTGGTTCAAGCTTTGAAACAAGCTCTACATACACTACCTTAGCTCCCACTAAGGATTTTGAAACCAATTCACTGACGAATTCAACCTTTTTCTCGGTTCAAGGGATAACCGTTACAATTCGAATTAATTCTTCTACCCAAGAATTAATTCAACCTCACAAGATAAAAAGATGAAAAGAAGGCAAATGAAATCTCTCACAAGATAGATATTGCCCCAATTACAAATAGCTTTCCCCAAACTCAATTACAAAGAATCAAAATGAAATTATAAGAGTTGGGAGTCAAGATATGCAATAAGAGCTTTGGAGTTGGATTTTTTTTGCTTGGATGTTGCTTGAGGTTCAATAGTTGTTAATGTTGCTCAAAATGCTTCAATTTATACCTTCTTATTGATTTCTAACCATTGGGGTTGTTGAAAATGTAAATATAGACGTTGGAGCCATCTTTTTCCATCATAAATGCGCTCTGATAGAATTGGTATCGAAACACGAGCTACCTGTTTCGAAACAGACCACAAATAGAAAGAGACGTTGTGCATTCATTAAAGGGCGTATCGAAATGGGTATCGATACCTGAAATAAACTGTAAAGTTTGGTATCGATACGGGTATCGAAACGGAGTAACCACCATTTAAAGCTTTAATTGTCACCAACGGTCAACTCATTTAATGTTTAAAATAGCCGTTGGGGATTTTGGGGGTATCGATACAGGTATCGAAAAAGTAAGCCTTTATTTTAAATATTTTTAAATTAATTAAAAACTCAAGTCATGGTTCGATACTGGGTTCGAAACATTTGTTGGTAGTGAGGTCCCAGTATCGAAACGTGTATCGATACTTGTTCTTAGTCTCAAGATACTTGTTCTAGTGGTATCGATACGCTCGTATAAAAACACTTAAAAAAATTATTTCAAAGTTCTTGGTTTGACTTGAAACCTTAATTTTGACTTGTAACTTAAAAATTTATTATAGAATAAGTCCTTTAACATAATTGTTATATCAAAATCAATATTAGTTTTACAAAACAAAACATATTTTTTGAAGTTTCGTCCCTCATGATTTTTCAGATGAATAGTATTCAATGAATCATTTCAAGCAATGATTTGGAAGATTTATCCACTAGTGCATGATCTACTTCAACATTTGAAGATTGTATTCAATATTGAATTATGAAGATTCAAAGATCTTATGTGATATTTTCATTAGGGGGGGTAAATACGCGTTGCACTTTTTTCCCTTAACCGAGGTTTTGTCCCAATAGGTTTTCCTGGTAAGGTTTTTAATGAGGCAACATGTTATGCGTATCAAATATGTGTGTATTCTTTTTCCTTCACTAAGAATTTTTTTCCTATAGGGTTTTTATCTTACTAAGGTCTTAACGATGCACATTATCTTCATGGATATCCAAGGGGTTATAAATATATTTATTCATGGTGGATATCTATATATTAAGTTAAAGTTTAATGGGCTTTATTATTAGGGTTTAATACCCATTTGAATTAGGGTTTCCATCTCATGCCTATAAATATAGACTTTTGGATAAAGCATTGTACACAACCCTACTTTGAGAATATAATACAAATCTCTCTCTTTTGTCTCTCATCTTTGTTCTCCTATTTTATTCTTATTCTTTATTTTATTCACAACATTTTTATATAAATCTTGAATATTTAATTAGAATAAAGATAATTTTAACCCTTAACGTTTATAATTTTTATCGTTTTGGCCCTCATTCTTTTTTGGGATAAATTTAGCCCTTAACCTATATATTTTTGACAAATAACTTATTTTTTAACTACCATGATAACTGGACCGTTAAAAATCTAACAATGAGGACATGTCATATGCATATGATAATATATTTTAAATAACATGACATCTAACCTATCAAATACAAATATATATATTTGAAATATAATTTTATTCTAATATAAAATATAAAACAATTAAAATTCAAATAAAATATTAAAAAATTAATTAATTTTAAAAAAATACTAAACATTCTCAACCCTAACTACGATAGAATTAAAATCTTACCTTAAAAAATTAATTAATTTCGAATTGTGTTCATAATTTTTTAACATAGGACTTTAATTCTATCGTAGTTAGGGTTGAGAATGTTTAGTAGCCTTTTATTTTAGAATTAATTAATTTTTAATATTTTATTTGAATTTTAATTGTTTTATATTTATATTGAAATAAAATTATATTATATATATATATATGTATTTAATAGGTTAGATGCTATGTCATTTAAAATATATTAGCATATGCATATGACATGGCATCATCGTTAAATTTTAACGGTCCAATTATCATGGTAATTAAAAAATAAGTTATTTGTCAAAATGATATAGCTTAAGGGCTAAATTTATCCAAAAAAAGAATAAAGGCCAAAATGATAAAAATTATAAACGTTAAGGGTTAAAATTATCTTTATGCCTATTTAATTTTATCAACTTAAATTTCTAATGAATTCAATTATTTTTATTAATATCGTTAAATTATTTTAACTGAAAAAGCAAACTCATCACTCTTATTTAGTGTTTATTTCTATGTCAAACACATCAAAATTACTTGATTCAGAATATACGCACAAGGTTTGACATTTTTCTCAATATTTTCAGATTTTTAAAATTTAGTTTTAAGTATTTTATTTAAAATATTTAAATATTTAAATTTATTTTTAAAATTGAATATTTTAAATCAAATTACTTTATTTGATTTTACACATTTTAAGTGATTTATGTTTAATTTATTTTTAATTATTTTTATTTTTTCCTAATATATATATATATATATATAAAAGAATGCATTTTATATCGCGGTAAAGGTGTGTATAACACCCATTGATCGCAAGTTTAATTCTCAATTTTTCACCTCTTGATTGATGAAAAATATTAATCCTTTGGTTTGATAATTAATTTTATTTAATTAAATTAATATAATAAATAAATAATAAGGATTAAATATATAATTTTATAAATTTACATTAGTTGTCACGTTATTTCTTCATTAAAATTTTAACAGTGATAACCAAAATAAATTAATTTAATAAGATTAATGATCTAATTGATAATTATTTAGTTTAATCATCAAATAAATATCTTCAAATAGTTCAATGTTCATTTATATATTTATCCCAAAATAATATTTGTTTAATAAATTTTAATTTTTTAATAAAAGCTATTGTACAGATAAATCATTCAAAAGAAATCACCAAAATAAATTAATTTAATAAGATTAATGATCTAATTGATAATTATTTAGCTTAATCATCAAATAAATATCCTCAAATAGTTCATTGTTCATTTATATATTTATCCCAAAATAATATTTGTTTAATAAATTTTAATTTTTTAATAAAAGCTTTTGTACAGATAAATCATTCAAAAGAAATCACCAAAATAAATTAATTTAATAAGATTAATGATCTAATTGATAATTATTTAACTTAATCATCAAATAAATATCCTCAAATAGTTCATTGTTCATTTATATATTTATCCCAAAATAATATTTGTTTAATAATTTTTAATTTTTTAATCAAAGCTATTGTACAGATAAATTATTCAAAAAAAATCACCTCAAAATAATATATATATATATATATATATCATAAGCTTGACTTATCATATTAATCACAGTTTTAACTAATTATAATCATTTACTTCATTATTTTTTCTATCATTTTCTCAATCAATAAATCTTTATTAATATTTTCATATATTATTAAATTGATAATATGAAAAATAATGATAAAGCGAATAATTTTATTAAATAAAACCATAATTAATATAGTAACTCATATTCATAATATTATAATTTTTGGGTTTTCTTTTGTTGGGTCTTCATTGATGTTCTCACTTTAAAATAATGGGTTTAGATTTAGGGTTTAGAGTTTAAAATTAAGGATTGTGGTTAGGGTTTAAAAAATTAGGGGTAGAGCATATTTTAAGGTGTATAATTTAGGGTTTATGATATAGAAATTAAGATAATAGTTTAGAATTTAATTTTAAATAATTTTATAAAGTGAGACACGAAAGAAGATATGATTAGGGACAATAAATTCTTTCTAATAAGAGTTTCCTTCGTGGCACATTAAAATTCCAAATCATAACTGGGAAGTTCTGGCAAACGAAGACTTTAAAAAACGGTTCTACCAATTTTTTTATAAAATTATAGGAATTTCGATACACATTTTCGGTATATATAAAATTTTTTACGATTTTTATAAGAAAAATATATATATATATATATTATCGAATTTATTAAAAATATAAAGATTTCTGTATATATATCAAGTTTCTTAAAAAATGTGTAAGAATTTCGGTATGAATGAGTCAACCATGTATGTCGAACACCGCTGAATATCACTAATGCTGAACATTGCTGAACATCACTAACGTTGAACATCACTGAAGACATTAAATTAATTAATAAAAATTTAATATATTAAGGACTCAATATATTAATAATTATTTAAAATAAAATTTTAATTAAATTATTTTTATAGGAAAAATTACACAGGTGATCACCCAACTATCACTATTTTTTGTGTTGATCACTCAAAGGCCAAATATATTTTTAGTAATAACCTTCACTGATATTTTATTTTATTATCATTTTAATCACAATCCTAAAAATATTTAATAAAAATTATGACATAGCATGGTTTAATAATAATTTTAGGACTAAAATTATCATGTTATATCAATTTAATCTTAATAGAGAATAAATCATCAAATATTTAAATTAAACTCTAAATTTCCCATCCACTTTCTTCTTACTTTACAACACTAACATGAAAATTAATTTGTCAACTCACTTTTTAACCCGCCTCACATAAGAAAAATCCGTTTATAGCGTCTAATAACTAATCGTGTTTATATTACATGTAGGCGAGTGGTTGTAAAAATTAAGTAAAAATCTTTTTTCTCCTTATCATTGCTCCTTTTATGTCTCCTATTAAAAATTTCTAAAAAATTAAATTTTAAACATTAATTCTTTTTTTTTTTATATCTTAAACCTTACACCTTATACCCTAAATATACATTTTACCCCTAATTTCTTAAACCCTAAACACAACTCCTAACTTAAAACCTAAACCCTAAACCTACTGATTTAAAGCGGAAGCACGAATGAAGGTACGATAAAAAACAACCTATTTATACCCGTAAAAATTAGAAAAAGTATATAAATAGTATTTTATCAAGCAATGTTTTAAAAAATAATTTATTGGATTAAATTCAATTAAAATTTTTATAATTTTAATTTAGATTTAAAATTTAAATATAATAATCGAATTAAAATATTATATTTATAGTTAAATTTAAAATTTTAGTACCGTTATTAAAAAGTAATTGCACACTTAATATAAATCTTTTTCCTCAACTAAAGGGTATTCTTTATCCCTTCTGAAATTTTATTATCTTTTATTATTAATTAAATCCTTTTAAATGTCATAATGTTAAGAGGCGAATAGCCCCCTAAACAGCAAATCTCATTCCCAAGGAAACCCTGTTTAGGGCATCTAATACACAATCCTATTTATAGTATAGGTAGGCGCCAGGCGTAAAAATTAGGTAAAGTAATTAGGTGGCACTTAATTATTGGGAGTGATTATTTAATTATTTAATTAAATTTATTTTGATTATTGTCTTTAAATGTTCTATAACCAGTAGAGGAGTGATTAACTTTATCGATTGAATAAATTTATTTAATTAAATATATTTTTTAATTAAATGATGATATGTATCATCATCCGATAAAAGAAAATTTTAAACATAAGTAAAAAAATGTTTTGTGTGGGATTTGATCAAACAATCCTAAGAGAAAATGTAACACCCCAATTTCCCCCCAATCTTTAAACTTTAAATCCTTAATTCAAACCTTAGAAATTAGGGATTTTCTGAGTCAAGCCTAATTTGAAATTTTGGGAGTTTTAGGGTTCTTTCGAAAATTGGGATAAGTTCAGGCCTTGTTTGGGTAATTCTATTTTTTTTTTATTTCTGAAGCACTTATCTTCTTCATTTCCGTTTCGGTTCGGCTTGAATCTCTCCCTTAAATTGTTTCGGTTTCTCTATGGGATTAAATTCCATTTAGTTCTGATTCAGACAGAATATCAAAGTGGATCTCGAATTGTTTTTCCATCCATCTTCAGTAACCTCCATTTCTCTCTTTCTCCTTCTCTTTTTCGATCAAACCAGTATCTTTGTGGCCTTTGTTTCGTGTGGTTTGGTGAGTTTTTGGTAAGCATTCAACCATCAACCTTGTTTCTTTTTCGTTTTGGTTCGGTTCAGTTGTTAAGGTTGGATTATTGTTTTCTGTGTTGGTTTTGAATTTGGGAGTAGGAGATTTATTTCGGAATGAAAATAAGAGTTCTGAATCGGGTGTAGATCGAGATAGGAGTGTTTTTAGTTAATTTTGATTCGAATCGGAGTAGGGGAATCTATGTTTTGATCGAACTGAAACCTGGGAAAAATCTGGAATTTTTCCAGATTTTCTCGGAAAAATCTGTCCCGACCGACATGTTGACCCGACCGACCCAACCCGAGACCCAACCCGATCGACTGACATCACTGCTAACGTCATCTGCTGAAGTCAGTGTTGATCAATGCTGACGTCAGTGTTGACTTTTTCCGAACTGGTCATATTTTATGTTTTTCGACGTCCTGAGTTTGATGGAGCGGTTCGTTTTTCGAAATTCAAACCCGAAGTGCCATTTTTAAGGCTTTTAAGTTTGAATGCTTTAACAGAGGTTGTCTTTATCAGAAACTGAAATTAGTTTACCGTTTGGTTCAGGTGACGTAGATTCGGACCTCGAGCATCTTCCTCCTCCTTGGCAACCTCATATTCCTCAAACATCAGGACACGCACGTGAGTTTCAGTTTACTTCTGTTTCATGTACTTACCGGTATAGTGGCATAGTAGTGTGTCTGATATTTTTGTTACTCGTAGGTTCTACACCCGCTCGATCTAGTGCTAGAGCCGAGTCCAGTAGACGTCATTCTCGACGTTGAGCTCTCTGCTTCAGGTGTGCCTCTCCCGCTATTTCCTATTTTCCGTTGTGTGCAGATTCTATTATTCTGAATAAGCATGTTGATTGCATCATTCCTGTAATTCTCTAAAAATAAATCATAATGTCATGCTCTGTCATTTAGATGCATATCTGATTCTGAATTTATCATGCATGTCTCTTGTTAGTATTAAGCACGCATTCTGATTCTATATATGTATATTTCATGGCATGGGGTGGATTGTTGTACAAGTAAGCTTAGTGATATAATCACTTCTGATCGGTGGCTCCACCTTCGGGTCGAGATTCTACTTCTTTTCAGTGGCTCCACCTTCGGGTCGAGATTCCACTTCTGTTGGTGTGACAGAGTTAGAGTAGTTCGGGGGAACCTACTCTTCTGTTGGCGTTCGGTGTTGGGTGCATATCATGCATACATTACATCATTTGTTATGCTTTGTAATGTGATTATGTTTATCTGCACACTAGAGACACACTAGGTTCCCGAGCTTACACCCTTTCAGTTTCTATTTCAGATACAGTGTCCTAGACTATGGTACTTGGATAATCTTGATTTTAAAATTTCTGCGTATGTTTTACAGATTCCAAAATAATAATTTTATTTCGGATATTTTATTAATTTTTATCAAATTTTGGACTTGGGATTTTATTTCGGATTTCAGGACAGTTTATGTTTATTAAATGTATGAGTTGAATCTTGAATTATTATTTTGTTAAGTTACTTTCAGAATTTTAAATTATTAATTATTTAATAATTTATTAGAATTTTTATATTTATTTCATACAAACCTTAACTTGCGAAACAAGTTTTAATAACGTAAACCCTAACTTTTAATCTAAGAAATTAGGTTAAATTTAGGGGTTACAGAAAAAATTTATACCTTTATCACTATATCAAGCTAATTTTAGTGATAGAAGTTGTATAATTGAATGTATATCTTATAATAAAGTAAATACCAGAGAATAAAAAAATAAAAATAGTTAAAAGGAGACTTGAATATTTAATATTTTAAATCAAATATTAAAATAAATATTTAAAATATTTAATTTCATATTCGATTAAATATTTGAATATTCAATTTAATGTTTAATATTTGAATATTTAAGTAGAATATTAAATTGAATATTCAAATATTTAATCGAATATGATATTAAAGTACTAATTTTCCCTTTATGGTAAATATTCATAATATCCTTGTTGACCAGAATGATTAAAACAATCCTTGCTGACCAGGTGATTAAATTAAAATATGTATCTTCTCTAAATTTTTGGGCTATATACTTATCATCTAATACTTATGTCTATGAATAAAGAACAACTATATTACTTTTTGATGTAACACTATTATTGGATTTTATTGTTGTCCGAAATATCATAATCGTGTTATACTTGACATATATCTGCTTGTATCTTTTAACATCTCTCGATAGTCTTGTATTACTCAATTTTTCTAAGCTAATATCAATTGTTGAAGATTGAAGTTGAAATTTTTGCAAGAGAAACCATCAAACCATCTTCATCACAAATCCATAGCATGAAACCTTTCCATCTCAGCTTCTTTGATCAACTCATTTTTTCTCGGTAGCATAAATATGGAAGGTCTGATTTTGATTCTGAGACATATTAGAATCTATAATTTATAGGCAGACATTGACACAACTTACATGGAGAATAATACAAATGAATCCTCCAATTCAATCAAGTAGATTGAGTACGTAGTTGACAAATGAACCACCCTCCCCTCCCCAATAATATAAGTCTGGATCTAAATCTAACGGTTGAGCTATCTGAAATTGCCACATTTATACAACAAACAAGTCTTGTTGCAAATTGATGGAACCCCATTTTCAGCCTGGGAAGAAACCTGAATTGTTGTATGGTATTGAACCGGAGTTGAACAGATGAGACTGGTAATGTCTTGAAGTGGTGTTCTTAACCTTCTGTTTCTGTTTTTGTAGGAAGATGAAGGTTTTCTGAGAGCATAAGTTGGGTACTTGGATGAGCAAGAAGGGATGTTCTCCTTGTTGTCATGTTCAGTGTGGGAGACAATAGCCATTTTGATCTTTGATTGTGGTAGAGTGTAGTGTGGGAATGGTGGAGAAGAAGAGAGACATAATCACATAAGTAATGCTGGATTTTGGAGGAAGATTTCAATTCAAACTTCAATGACGTTTGAGATTTTTCAAACAAAAATTTAAAATTTTTGGTTTCATGGAAGGAATTTTGCTGGGTTGAATTGGAAAATAAACGGTCTTAATTTGGAAATATTTTATACAAAACTGCACGATCTTTCTGTATCAATCTTATATATTAATTTTAACTTGTTTAGCATCAGGGGATGTAGCTCAGATGGTAGAGCGCTCGCTTAGCATGCAAGAGGTACGGGGATCGATACCCCGCATCTCCAGTTTTTATTTTCTTTTTTGTTTTCTAGTTTTTCTACTTGCATTGCATATTTATTTTTTCCCAATACTCTTTTACCAGGGAAATGGCAGCACGGAGGAACTAAACCAATAACCCTAAACAGAATCTTTGGTTTGGAAGATGAGGCTATCGGTCTCTCTCAACCCTTTGTTTTCTTCGCTTAGTTCTTCTGATCCTACACGATATAACCTGAGTATCCTTTACCTGTAAGTTTCCCAAACTGGACCTCGAGAACAAGTAGTTGCTTTTATGGAATCAATCATCAAAGAAAACATTTGAATGCTAAGGTGTTTTTTTTACGATTTCTCTTCCCTCCCTTGTTTTAGTTCTTTATTATACACAAAAATAAGAAACAGACGGAGAAATATCATCACAAACAAACACCATTGACAACTACTAACTGCAATATATCTGATTGTGCAGGAAATGGTAGAAATATCATTACAAATCTTTAGGTATGGTAATTGGTAAGCCTCCATTATTCTTCAAGATTGAGTGACAATTGATGGCTAGGATTTTGTTTGCCTCCTTAGACTTATGAAACACACATTTTGAGCATGTCACAATAGATTCAGATATTTGTTTCACGTGTAGTTAGTTAAGAAGGAATCCTTAATAGTTCAAAACAGGAAAGATTGTCCTGAAAGAAATCTGTTGTAGTCTTTGTTCTTAAGGAGGACAACAGTTCAACATAAACTCTTTCTACTTGCCTAATTGGATCATATTTAATTTCCCTTGAATGTGTAGAAAATTATGGTGATATAGCTACAGATACTCCATGGTGTTGGATATTCTGCAGTAATTCAAGCAAATATGAAAAACTGCAGGCACTGGATACAAAACATGGTTTAGAATAAAAATTCTGTTAATCTAATCTTAAAGTAGAGGATGCAGCTTAGATGGTAAAGCGTTCTCTTATCAATTCAAAAGCATTAAAGAGGAGAATCGGATCGAATCATATTTTTACTCGGTAGTATAAATATGTAAGGTTAGATTTCGATTCTGAGACATTATGGCATATTTATGTATAATTTATAATTTATAGGCAGACACTGATACAACTTACAAGGAGAATAAATACAAATGAAGCCTCCAATACAATCCAGCAGATTGAGTAGTTGACAAATAAACCACCCTCCTCTCCAAGTAATATAAGTATGGATCTAAATCTAACGTTTGAGCTATCTGAAGTTGTCACTTTTATACACCAAACAAGTCTTCTTGCAAGTTGATCCGACCCCATTTTCAGGTTGGGATGAAACCGGAATTATCGTATCGGATTGAACCGGTGTTGAACATATGATATTGGTAATGTCTTGAAGGGGTGTTCTTAATCTTCTGTTTCTGTTTTTTGAGGAAGATGAAGGTTTTGTGATAGCATAAGTTGGGTATTTGGAGGAGCAAGGAGGGATGTTCTCCTTGTTGTCATGTTCACTGAGGGAGACAACAACCATTTTGATCTTTGATTGTAGTAGAGTTAAGCGTGGGAATGGTGGAGAAGAAGAGAGACATAAGTAATGTTGGATTTTGGAGGAAGATTTCAATTCAAACTTCAATGATGTTTAGAGATTTTTCAAACAAAAAATTTAAAATTTTTGGTTTCATAGAGGGAATTTTGGTGGGTTGAAATGGAAAATATACGATCTTAATTTGGAAATATTTTACTAGGAAAATAAATACAAATCAAGCCTCAAATTCAATCAAGCAGATTGAGTAGTTGACAAACAAATGCAGCTGTACCACTACCACCCTAGTAATTACTAATTACTAATTAATATATGTATTGGAGCTATCTGAAGTTTCCACATTTATACACCAAACAAGTCTTGTTGCAAATTGATCCAACCCCATTTTCAGCCTGGGAAGAAACCGGGATAGTTGTATCGGATTGAACCGGAGTCGAGCAGATGATATTGGTAATGTCTTGAAGTGGTGTTCTTAATCTTCTGTTTCTGTTTTTGTAGGAAGATGAAGGTTTTGTGAGAGAAGAAGTTGGGTATTTGGAGGAGCAAGGAGGGATGTTCTCCTTATTGTCATGTTCACTTAGTGAGACAACTGACATTTTGATCTTTGCTTGTGGTAGAGTCAAGTGTGGGAATGGTGGAGAAGAAGAGACACATAATCACATAAGTAATGGTGGATTTTGGAGGAAAATTCTAATTCAAAATTCAATGTTGATTTCGGATTTTTCATTTTATAAAATTTTTTTGGTATTCATGGAGGGAGTTTTGGTGGGTTGAATTGGAAAATAAATGGTCCTAATTTGGAAATATTTTTTATAAACCTGCAGGTACTGTGTTTATACTTAATATATTAAATAATTTTGATTGAATTCAATGTAAGGGGATGTAGCTTAGATGGTAGAATGCTTGCTTAGCGTGCGAGAGGTATGTGGATCGATATCCTGCATCGTGTTAAACCATGAACATAATTTTTGGTTTTGGTCCTTTTTTATCTTGTATTACTCCAAAATCTGGAATTCTGGTGATGTTTGTATATTCGTGCATAAGTTGTGATATCAATTAGGCTCTTGTTGAGTAAGTTGCTTACTCCACTCATTGCACCCTTATATTGCAACTTAGAATTTCTTCTACAATTTTTTTTAATTCTCCTTTAAAGAACCATCCTATGTCATGAAATATACTCTGCTCTAGTTTATTCAGTCTATCAAAGCTACTCTTCAAAATATGTGAAATTTTCAGTTCAGCATATTGCTTTCGTTTATCCACCTCGTTTTCCCGTTCTTCCCTAGACATAGGATGTTCTCCCAAATTCCAAACGCAAAAAAACATTCCAAAAATAAATGATTTCGAGTTTCCAGTCCATTACAAAACAAACATGAAAGGTCGACAGATATTCCCATCTCAATAAATCTATCTCGCATAGGGAGCCTGCTTAAAATGGTCATCCAAGTAATAATTGAATATTTGAGGACATGAGAGAGGAACCAAATGAGTCGTTGCCATTCTACTCTTTCACTTCATTCTCGAACTCGATCCCAAATCCACTTTGTAGTAGCACTTTTTATGTTTGTCATAGATCCAAAGATTGTAGTTGCCTCCAGACGAAGATTTAGGAGCTTTTTAATTATCCAGTTATGGTGTGTCATACTTTCCAAGGTCCAAAACCTCTCCTCCCATAGCACATAAGCTTGTAACCAAGCTATCCAAAGTGATCCATTTCCAGCAAGAATGGTTTTTATCAGTCCCCGAAGGCATGTCTTGCTCCAACAGCTGATACTCTTCAAACCAAGGCTCCCTTCAGATTTCAGTGAGCATACCCTTCTCCAACTGACTCTTGATTTTGTTGGTTCTCAGTTACAGTTAGATATATTTAATTTGACATTTACTAGAATGCTGGATGTTTGTTATGTCTTATGTGCATCAGACCAGAGAGACCTTCGGTTAACCTCCAGGTGGTATTAAAGAATAATTTAAATATTAAAAAGAGTAATTTTTATACTTTGTACCATTTTTTATGTATTACACATTTCTACCTACGTTTTTTTCTTTCTTTGCTGAAATCATTATTACACATGTTCCGTTTAATAGAAAATATCTTCTTTTTGTTTCTAATTTCCAGAGAATATCATAAATTTCACATGTTAATGGGGATCTTGTGTTGGTAGAAAACAGTATTATGTCACTCGTATTGTCGTGACCATTGGAACTTGGAGCATGTAGCAACAATATACGGTAGGAATCTAAGCTTTCAGATTATTGGTGATTTTGATTTGTTCATCTTGTTTCAGACATTGTGATGCACTCCACTGCTAAATTTATTGCTGGACACAGTGAAGGAATGACTACCATCGGTGGCGGATCTAGAAATATACGTGAGGGTGGACACAAATCAAAATATTTTTTGGGATAAGTACAAATCATAAAAATCTCAAAATTACAGGCCCACCCTTAAATGTATATGGATCCACCACTGGCTCCCATGCTTGCTGTTAAAGAAGAGAGGTTTTAGTTCCTTTTCCATTCAGTTTTTTTTCCACATTGTGGAGGTCATACTTGTCACTAAATTTAGATTATGCATTTAAATATCTCTCGAGTTGATTTATACCGATATATGTGGCCTAATCACCCCTGAATCTTTTAGCAGTAAAATGTATTTCATTTTCTTTATAGATGATTTCTCAAGAAAAAATAGTTTTATTTTTTAAAGAAAAATTCGATGCATTTGAGGCATTTAAAAAGTTCAAAGTGATGGTGGAGAAAGCAACTAGTAAACATATTAAAGCCGTACGATCTGATAGAGGTGACGAGTATACCTCAACGACTTTCATAGAGTATTACGAGGAGCAAGGCATAAGGATATTTCTAACCGTATCATACTCTCCTCAATAAAATGGTGTGACCGAGAGGAAGAACCAAACTATTCTTGACATGGTTCGATCAATGCTCAAGAGCAAGAAATTATCGAGGCAATTCTGGCTAGAAGTTGTGTAATGTGTCATATATATATAAAATCGATGTCCAAATGTAAAGTTAGTTGATCAAACACCAAAAGAGGCATGGAGCGAAAAAAAGGCGACAATTTCTCATCTCAAAGTGTTTGTAGTGTGGCTTATGCACACGTACCAGGTCAACGAAGAACGAATCTCAAAGACAAATGTAAAAGGTATATTTTTATTGGGTATGATGAGAAGACAAAAGGGTAAAATTTACTCGATCCGATAAGTAAGAAGTGATGGTGAGTCATGATGTGTGAGTAAATAAAACAAGCGAGTGGGACTGAAACAATTTGACAAAGATTGTCGTCAAAGTTGGAGAATCATAAGTCGTTGTACCAACAAGCATACCAACAAACTCTAAAACTACCGATGATGAAGATGAACCACGACAACCCAAAATGCAAAGTTTGCAAGATTTGTATGATTCCACAAATGAAGTACATCTTGTGTGTCTTTTGGTAGATGTTGAAAATATTAGCTTTAAAGAGGCATTAAAAGACAAGAAGTGACAAATTACCATGGATAAGAAGATTAAGGCAATTGATCGCAAAAACACATGAGAGCTAGCAAAATTGTCGAAAACAAGTCTACATATTTGTGTAAAGTGGGTGTTTAAGAAAAAGATGAATGGTCAAGGCGAGATAGAACAGTAAAAGGCGCGACTTGTTACAAAGGGATTCAAGCAAAAGGCAAGAATCGACTATGACAAAGTGTTAAAATTGAAGAAGGTGCTTTATGGGTTGAAGCAAGCACAACAAGTATGGAATACACATATCGATACATATTTTAAGGAGAACGAGTTCATGTAGTGTCCCTACGAGCATTCCCTTTATGTAAAGAAGAATGGAGGTAACTTGTTATTTGTTGCTCTTTATATCGATGGCCTCATTTTCATGGGTAATAATTATGAGATGATAAAAGATTTTAATGGAACAATGACACAGAAATTTGAGATGACAGATGATATAAGACATTTCTTGATGAAACAACGATCCTTGAGTGTTTACAGATCTAGAATTGTAGCAAGCACTTCCCTGCAATAAAACAAAACAAAGAGGTTTTAAGACTTAAAATACTCGAAAATAAGAAAGAAAAACAAAAAAGAAATAGGAAAAAAGTTGCTAGAATTTCTTGACAAATTTGACTAAGGAAGAAGATGAATGCTTAAATCTTCATTCATGGAAGCCTTAAGTGCTCAAAATAGGCAGAAAATTGCTGGAGAAATTTCAGAAAATTGAATAACGAAGAACTCAAAAGAACCTGCACAATAACGTATGTAAACCCGAATCAAATATGTTTCCGTTCAAAGGACTTAGACCCACTAGATAGCAATCTAGGAACCCTAAGTATCAAGTTTGACACAACAAACGAATCTGAAATGTCAAAGATAGTTCTAAAAAGAGCCGAAATGAGAAAAAATTCTGACAAGTATAATTTTTATTAAAAAATCTAACCTTTTGACATTGTTTTAAGTATAATTATATAGGAAAATGAGTGCTTAGCCGAAATTACTTGTTTGAATGAAATTAAAATGAATTGCAAACCAAAAATAACTCTCATTGGCGCCAAAATATATCAGCCATGTTTTTTGGCACAAAAAACACATTAAATATGTGTTTAATATTTGAATTTTGAAACAAAACCACTCAATGTTATCCTTTCTGTCCGTTTGGTCTTCAAAACAAGGGCCTTGTTTTGCTTGCACTCCTTTGAACGCCCACACATGTGCACAAGGTTGTCATGTGTGTCTCACATGCATGGCACATGCCTAGGACACCCTCCTCTTGTGTAGGATATATTTCAGCTACCATAGGTCACTTCAGCTTGAGTTGAGTTAGTAGAACTCAAGCTGAGATAGCTGGAATTGAGTTGAGCTAAAACGAGCTAGCTGAGAGTGTTAGGAGCTGAATTGAGATGCAAGCTAAGCCTTTGAGCTAAGGTGAGCTAGAACCGAGCTACTTACACTCACTTAAGCTGGAGTTGACCTGTATACACTCACTTGAGCTAGTGTCCTATGTACCTATGTCAAAACATAATAAGAATCCATTAAAGTATTGTAAACTTAATGGAAACATAAATACAAGCCTTAAACACTTGCAATCTTATTCATTAACACACATTAACTCATAAAAAAGTTAAAAACAATACAAACATTATCAATCCAATCCTTAAAACATACTTAGCATAATATATATATATATACGTAAACATGTCTAATAAGTACTATAACCTAAATATGTCACATATCAGCATGCAACACATTGTAAAGCATATGTTCTAAGGCATGAACATGTTCTCTAGAATTGTAACACAAGTAAGGAAAAGAACTTTCCTGAATATCTTTGCCTTAGAACGAGTAATAGGTCCTAATGGTAACACCTCCAGATCAATTTGCTTTGCTTGCATAGATGTGCTCACATCAACAAATCAGGTCTTGATGAAGTTTTTTCTTGATTTGGAGGTTAGATAAGTAGAGACATGTATTTTTGTATCACAAGAGATATATGTAAAAAAGATTTTGAAGAAGTACAAGATGGCATATTACAATCGATATCAACACCAATGGAACCAGGTGCAAAACTGTTGGGCTTGATGTGGCTCAATTGATAACCAATTAACTTGCCAATTTGATGGAGAAAGAACACTTTGGGTGGTTTATAGTAGAAGCAAAAAGATAGACAATTTGACACAAGGATTTATAGTGGTTCGGCCACGCCTACATCCACTACCTTAGCTTCCCACTAAGGATTTCCCAAATTCACTAAGAATTTCAACCTTTTGAGGCTAAAGGGATAACCTTACAATCCTATACTCAAACCCGAATCTAGCATCCAAAGTTCACAACCCGAACTTTGGGAATTCACTCAAACAAGAGAAACTTAGCGAACTTGTTTAATCCTTCTAACAAGGCTAATGTTTGCAATCTAAGCACTCACCCAATTCCTAATTACACTTGAGCATATATTGACAATTAAGCTCACAAGTGTTTGTCTACCCAAATAATAAGAATTTAAGCACTAAGACAAATCTTTGATCATATTGTTGTCACAGGTGTATCGAAACACCTGGGTTAAAAATCATTTCTTTGGTTTTTTTAAATCATTTAAAACACTTTCAAACTTTCTCAAAAACATCTTAAATATAATTTCAAGTAGTTTGGACATAAGAAACATTTTTTAAGTATTTTCAAATTAGTCCAAAACTATTTTTCAATTATTATATCAAAACATTAGTTCTTTAATCTCCCCCTTTTTGATATAATAAAACCAACTTGAAAAATTGTTTTTGAGTTTCTCCCCCTTTGTGAAATAAACCATTTGAATAAGAGAATAATGATTCAAAAACATTTAAGCTTCCCCTTACTCATTAAACCATTTGAAAAATCAATTTTTCACAATATTCTCCCCCTTTTTGTTATATCAAAAATGGTTCAAACCAAGTTTGAAAAACTTTAAAGCTCATAACATAGGAGAGTTTTAAAATCTCAATTGTTTTAAAAACAAATATCAAAACTTAGTTTGTGAAAACAAAAGACTCCCCCTTACTCAAGGCATCACTAAGTGTTAGTTCAACAATTATGATAATCTAGTTTAAACAAAAGATAAACAAAGTTAAAGCTAAAAAACTAGATTTTACCACACTTGAACTCAAGGGAGGATGTGAAGCCTTCCTTCTCCAAGTGTTCTTCTTGTGTGTATGGAGCTCCCCCTTAATCTTGCACTTTGATGCTCATACCTCCATCACACCTAAACTGAAACAATCAAGTAATTTTTGGTATCCAAATTACTTTGGATCCTTTAACGTTAATAGCACATAATTTAGTTCCCTTAGGAATCAATTTTTCAATTTCATCCTTTTTGGTTGAAGTGGTTAGTCCTTTTGGGACCCAAACACTTCTAAAACATTTTCCATCAATAAATCTAGGGGCACTAGATTGTCTCATATAAAAATTTGATTTTCCCAAATTATTTTTCTTTTCAAGATCTTTGGAAATCAAATCTTTTTCTTTCTTAAGATCATCTAAAGCAATTTGATGATATTTTTTCATCGTTTGAAGCAAATTTTGTAAATCAAAAATTTTAAGTTCAAAATCTTTCATTTTTGCTTCAAACTCCAAATTGGTTTTCAAAAGTAAATCATTTTCAATTTTCAATTTTGAAATCAATTTCTTTTTCTTTGAAAATATAATTTTGAAATCAAAAACCAATTTATCATAAGCTTCTTGCAACTCATCAAATGAATAGGAATTTAAAGTTTGAGAGTTAGAAGCTACCTCCCCCTCATTGAGGGCCATCAAGAATAGGTTGGCTTCTTCATTTTCGGTGGAGTCCTCATCGCTCCAAGTAGCCACATATGCTTGCTTCTTTGAAGATGATCCCTTCATGATAGACTTGTGGGAATCCTTCATCTTCTTCTTTGATTCGTGTTTTGAAGATTTCTTACTTTTATTCCTCACGAATCGATTGAAGTCTATGAAGAGTTGGGCAAGCTCTTCATCTCCTTCACTATCCTCCTCACTTGAATCTTCAAGGTGGATGCACTTGGAGGATTTGAGAGCAATGGTGTTGACATTTACACCAAGCTCTTGAACCTTATCCTTCCCCATCGATCTAATCTCTTCCTTCTTCTTCTCCTCTTCTCTTCCTTTCATCATTATTTGATGTGTTAGGAGTGACCCCATGAGTTCATCAAGCTTGAGAGTCTTCAAATTCTTTGCTTCGATGATGGCGGTCCTTTTCGAGTCCCATGACTCGGGAAGGGAATAGATGAGCTTACGAACAAGCTTCTCCTCCGGAATGATCTCTCCATATCCTCTAAGTCCATTGGTGATTGTGGAGAATCGATCAAACATCTTTGCTATGTCCTCTTCCGGATTCATCTTGAAGTTCACATACTCTTGGTTGAGGAGTCCAATTTTGGTCTCCTTTACTTCGTTTGTTCCCTCGTATGTAACTTCAAGCTTGTCCCAAACTTCCTTGGCACTATAACAAGAAGAAATTTTCTCATAAATGCTTGGATGGAATGCACAAACAAGAATGTGCAAAGCCTTGGAATTAAGTACCATCTTCTTGCGATCTTCCACGCTCCATTCCGCCTTTGTTCCCTTTGGCACAAATGGTCCGTCTTCAACTATATCCCATAGCTTGTAGTCTCTTCAGTTGATGAAGTAATTCATCCTTATCTTCCATTGGGAGTAGTTGGACCCGTCAAAGAAAGGTGGCTTGTCAATGAATTGTGTCATGAGTTGTCGGTTGATCGGTAATTGGTCGAGCTCACCGGATCTTCTCAATGGGATGTTAATCCTCCTCGATTGAGCCTCGCTCTGATACCAATTGTTGTGCTTGATGTGGCTCGATTGATAACCGATTAACTTGCCAATTTGATGGAGAAAGAACACTTTGGGTGGTTTATAGTAGAAGCAAAAAGATAGACAATTTGACACAAGGATTTATAGTGGTTCGGCCACGCCTACATCCACTACCTTAGCTTCCCACTAAGGATTTCCCAAATTCACTAAGAATTTCAACCTTTTGAGGCTAAAGGGATAACCTTACAATCCTATACTCAAACCCGAATCTAGCATCCAAAGTTCACAACCCGAACTTTGGGAATTCACTCAAACAAAAGAAACTTAGCAAACTTGTTTAATCCTTCTAACAAGGCTAATGTTTGCAATCTAAGTACTCACCCAATTCCTAATTACACTTGAGCATATATTGAAATTAAGCTCACAAGTGTTTGTCTACCCAAATAATAGGAATTTAAGGACTAAGACAAATCTTTGATCATATTGTTGTTACAATTGAAGCATTGGTCTTCTCTTGATGCTTGAGGCTTCCTTTTATCATCCCAAATCATGATCTAGCCGTTTATAGCCGTTGGAGATGTTTTGGAGTCGTTTGGAGCTGATTTCAAGGCATATTTCTTCATCTGGTGCAGGAGGTATCAATACCCCTAAGACTAGTGTCGAAACACCTTTTTTGGGAAATAGCCGTTGAACCTGCAATAAGAACAGGTATCGATACCAGTATCGATACCGCTCCTAGCCGTTGGGTTTTTTTTCATAAAAACGTTTATGACCGTTGGGGGTGTATCGAAACATGGTTCGAAACCAAACATTACAGTGGTGAAAAGGTATCGATACCAGTATCGATACCACTGTATTTTTGCCTTTGAAAAACTGTCATTGAAGAACAAGTATCGAAACACCTTGAAGGTGTATCGAAACACCTGGGTTAAAAATCACTTCTTTGGTTTCTTTAAATCATTTAAAACACTTTCAAACTTTCTCAAAAACATCTTAAATATAATTTCAAGTAGTTTGGACGTAAGAAACATTTTTTAAGTATTTTCAAATTAGTCCAAAACTATTTTTCAATTATTATATCAAAACATTAGTTCTACAAAAGCTCTCAAAGTTTGATGGAGGAGAACCTATTGATGCGAGTAGATACCGAAGTTTTGTAGGAAACCTTCGCAATCTCACATACATAAGGTCAAATCTTTCATTAATTGTCATCATTGTAAGTCGATTCATGGAGGAGTCGATTTATTCAAATTGAAAGGAGTTGAAGTGAATCCTATGCTATATCCAAGGAACGGTGTCACTCAGGTTGTTCTACTTGAAAGCAAAAGACGACAAATTGGTTAGGTACTCTGACAGGGATTAGTGTGGAGACATAGACGATCGAAAACACACATCAAGATATGTGTTCTTTACGGGAGATATGTGAATTTGAATATGCGACAACATCTTAGTGTGTATGTCATGCGATATGGCTTAGAAATATGTTGAGCAAGATGGAGTTAAAGCAACTAGGTACAATTGTGATTCAAGTTGACAACAAATCAACAATTGAGCTGGCAAAGAACCTAGTAAACCATGAAATAAGCAAACACATCGATGTTCATTTTCTTTTTATCCGAGATCATAAAGGTATTGTGAAATTGGTGCATGTGTTAAGTCAAGGATCAAATTGCGGATATCTTCACAAAATCGTTGCCGAAAGTAATTCTCGGCAATGCAAAAAGATGATTGGCATGACGAATGGTAGAAACATTTAAATTTATGGGGTAGTTTTGTTGAATAAACTTTAAATATTATTTTAGTTAATTTTAAATTTAGAAGTTAATGGAGCAAATAAAAGGTGAAGAGTCCTAATAGTTGAAAGGCCAAAGGATGTTAGTAGAATTAGTGGTCTTTATGTTTTTTAATAGAATTTATTATTTAGTAATGCCTAGGTTCTATATAAAGGTATCGTTATTTTTTTTGCAGAAAAGAAGACAAGACATAAAATTCAAAGAAATAGAAAAAAAATATTTTAAAATAGTATAGTACTTTTTAATCCCTGATAATTTTATTTGAATACCATTTGATTTAAGTTTTCATATACGGTTTAATTCCGTAAATTTATAATAAATTAACAAAAACGAAAAAAAATATGTTCTAATAATTAAGCTAAAGAGTGATGTGATGTTGGGTCTGTAAATCTTTTCAATTCCCAGAAAGAAAATAATTTGATTAAGCGTTTTAACCAAAAGTAAAAGATCATTTTATAAGTGAAAATTTACATAAATATTGCACTTATTTTTTATTTTCTCAAAATATTGAACTAGTCATTTTATTTTCCAAAATATTGTACTTTGAATAGTGAAATAAATTAAATCGAATAAAAAATTAAAGTCGGTATCAAGAGGTGCCGACTTTAAACAGTGTTTTTTTAATTTTCAAAGTGTTTTATGCAAAATCACTATTCAAAGTCAGAACCTCTTGGTACCGACTTTAATTTTTTATTCGATTTAATCCATTTTACTATTCAAAGTCGGATTCTTATATATTCATCTTTAAAATTATTATTCAAAGTACAATATTTTAAAAAATAAAATAGCTAGTACAATATTTTAAGAAATATTTTTTTAAATTATCATATTTTTAGAATTTCACCTTTTATAAGTTGATACAAAAGGTGTAATAGTCTTATAACTTAAAAAAACGCTATTGTTTTCTTAATTATCACAAAATAAGTGTCACGAATTCTAATAAGCGTAAGGTAATATATATATATATATAAGCTTTGATTTTAGGGTTTAGAAGCTAAAATTTAGATTTAATAGTTTAGAATTAAATAATTATGATTAAAATTTAGTGTTTAAAATTAATTTTCGTATTTTAATGTATTGATAATCAAATTTAAATGTTTATTAAATTTTTGAGCATTTAGATTAGAATACAAATTCGAGCACTTGTGTTGTGTCTTTGTATTTTGTAAATTTTGATTGGAATCAAGGATATATAAATGTATTTTATTTTAAATTTATTTTTGACCAAAATTAAAACACATGATTCACTATAATTATATAATATGTATGTAATTTCAATTCATATTTTTAAGAAAACATATTGTTTTTATAATTTAATCTTTTAATTTTATATTTTATTCAGTTTGGTCATTAGGTGATTTTTTGTAAAGTTTTTATTCGCATTAAATTTTTGACTCATTTATACTCTCCTCATTAATCAATATCTTATTCCCCAAAGTTCATTATTTAAAAATAACATTATAAATATATTTTACAAGTTTAGTTGATTATTTTTAAATAACATTATAAATCTTATTATACATATAAAAATAATATGAAAATATATATGCATATATTGTACGGTTAAAGAAAATCGTTTAAATTGGAATCAATCCATCTTATAATGTGATAAATAATTACAATTAAATCTCTATAAAAACTTGAAAACTTGACTTGAATAAAAATAAATAAATTAAGTTTGAATTATAAATATGTTGCTTTAACTCGAATAATTATAAATTTTTTGAATTGACTCGATCAAATATTTAACCCTAACCGCAGTCAGGGATGTAAAAAACTGACCCGACCTGAAAACCCGACTGAAACCTGTTCGAGTCAGAACCTGGTTTGACCCGAAGATAAAATGACCCAAACCCGATCTGTATCTAACTGTTGTTGACCCGAACCCGAGTTGGACCTGTTACTGTAGTAACCAAACCCGAACTATATCCGACTGAGAATGACCTGAACCCGATTTCAACTTGTTACTGTGGACCCGAAACCCGACCTGCATCCGACTGAAACTAACCCGAACCCAAGTCCGACCTGATAGATAACCGATATTATCCAACTGAATTGGCCCGAGACCTGATTTTACCTGACCTGATAAATGACTCGAACTGTTTAGAACCTGACCTGATAAATGACCTGACTTGTTATTGACTTGAAGTAATATTAACAAGACTTAATATTTACATGATAAATAAATAATTATATCTATAATTTAATGAATTTAAAATATTCTTAAATATAATTAGATTTAAAAAAATAGAATTACACATGAGAATTAATTTAAGGACTAATATTTAAATTTAGTATTACATATTTAATTAAAGGGTAAATTATATGGATAGTCACAATACTATGGGGTTGGTATCGAAATGACCATAATACTTTAAAAAGCGTCAAATACACTGGTCAACTATTAAAATAGTATCGAAATAGCCACCGACCGTTAAAAGACTAACGGACTGCTGACGTGGCAGTTAAAAATAAATTGAAATAATTACACATTTACTCCCTGTTATTCATATATTTTTATAATTTAGTCCTAATTTATTGTAATAAAATAATAAAATTATTTAATTAGGTGGTGACACATGTCACCACCTTATTATAGGATTATATTTATATATATTTTATTTATTTAAAAATTTTAATCTATTTTTTCTATTTCACACGTGTCCACCTAATTAAATAATTTTATTATTTTTTTATAATAAATTAGAACTAAATTATAAAAATGTATGAATAACAATAAGTAAATATGTAATTATTTCAATTTATTTTTAACTGCCACGTCAGCAGTCCATTAATTTTTTAACGATCGGTGGCTATTTCGATACCATTTTAATAATTGACCGGTGTATTTGATGCTTTTTAAAGTATTGTGGCCATTTCAATAACAACTCCATAATATTGTGACTATCCATGTAATTTACCCTTAATTAAATTAATTTATTTATTATTTTATTTAGTTTTAATGTATTTAATTTTAAATATAATTTTAAATTAATATTTTATTAAAAATTACAATTTTAAATTAATATTTAATTAAGTTAAATTAAATTATTGAAATTAGGATTAATTAAGCTAAATTAAAATATAAAAACATAAATTAAAAACATAATTAAAAGAATTCTAAAATCAAATGTATATTTTTATTAAATTAATCTAAATTATGACTCAATTAAATTAACAAAAATAATTGATAAAAAAATAAAAAGAAAAAAGGCAACTAATAAAAGAAAGTGAAAAAACAAAATTTTGGAGGAAAATAAACCACTTATTTTTTAAGTTTGAAGTTAATTTACTTTTAGTGTAAAAATTTTGGAGGGATATAAGTTTCCCAAAATCTTAGAGGGAATTAGAAATAAATTTTGATTATTCTAAAAAAAGAGTGAAAATATCAAATTTTGGAGGGAAATAAGTCACTCATTTTTTAAGTTTGAGATTAATTTATTTTTAATATAAAAATTTTAGAGGATATAAGTTTACCAAAATTTTGGAGTGAATTAGAAATAAATTTTGATTATTATATAAAAAAGATGGGAAAAAACAAAATTTTAGAGGGAACTAATATATAGTAAATTTTATAGGATTATTATTATTATTATTATTATTATCAAATAATAAGCTTTGATTAAATATAATCAATTAAAAATATAAAAAAAGAGATTAGATTTAGATATTTATTTGACACTATTCTAAGTCAGGTAAAAAATTTCGCTATATTTTCTATATAGGTCGTGTCTAAAAAATTGAATCTCGCACCGCTCTACACCTTATTTTACAATTATTTCAATTTGGTTATGATCAATCAAAAATTAAGTTTTAAATTTTATTTTTTATTCGATTTGGTTCTCATTTAATTAAAATCAGATTATATATTTTAAAATTGTTTCAATTTGATTATAGGGGATTAGTTTATTGATTGAAGAATTGGTCTTAGAGTCTAGAGAACTAGTTTAATGATTTGAGCTTGTGAGATTAGTGTTAGGCTTAAAGAATTAATAATATACATACATTAATTCATAAATTAATTCATAAACAAATTAAATACATATATTAATATATATTATATACATATATTAATGTATACAAATACATACTTATATATAAGTATACATACAATATTATATATATATATTTATATATAGTATTATATATTTTATATTTCTATATATAATATTCTATATATAATTATAAATTAAATATACTATATATAATATAAATTCTATATATAATATAAATTTTATATTTTCATTTTTAAAATGTATTAAACTATATTATATAGATATAAATTATAATGTATTAAAGTACATTAAAATTAAAATTCTATATATAATATAAATTTTATATTTTCATTTTTAAAATCTATTAAACTATATTGTATAGATATAAATTATAGTTTTTAATAAGATGCTATTTTATTTTATTATTGTTTATTATTTTTAATTTAAAACTCTATTCTTTTTAGTTTAATGTGTATTTCTTATTAATTTTTAATTTTTGTAATCTACTCTAATTTTTAAGATATGAATCATTCGATGATATTTTTGTTTAGTCTAGTGCGTAATATTTATTTTTAATGAGATTCATGTTAGTTAAAGACGTTAGATATTAAATAATTAATTCGAAATGAATGATCAATCTTTCAACCCAAAGTCTATCGATTATTTACTTAATTACTTATTTGTACCAAACTCAAACTTAATAAATTTAATTAATATGAATTTAAAATCCGAATTAATTTGACCTGAAATAAAACCGGCTTGAAATGAACCTGACCTAAAATGCAACCGAACTGAAATGAACCCGAATTGAAATCTACCCGAACTAAAATGAACCTGTCAATTATCTGATTTGAACCCGACCTGAAATAAACCCGACCTGAAATGAACCTGTCAATTATCTGATTTGAACCCGACTTGAAATAAACTCGACCTAAAATGGACCTACATCCGACCCGAATCGAGTCAAAACATCAAATCAACCCGAAATAACTTGTATCCGATTTTACCCGACCTGATAATACCCAACCTGAAACTCAACCGAGTAACTATTTTTACATCCCTAACCGGAGTCTCTTGTGATACATTGAGAGTCTTTTGTGATACTTTTTTTCCCATAATTTAATATCTTACTAGATTTATTGGAGGGTCGAGTCATCTGTCTAAGTTTGAAACTTAGTCTAAAATCTATAGAGACCAAACCCATAATTTGATTTCAATTAAGCAAATAATTAACCTTTCTTGAAGTGTAGTTAAGAGGGATTCCTTAATAGTTTGAAAAGGGAGATATTGTCCTGAAAGAAAATCTTGAATTAGTGTTTGTTCTTGAGAAGGGTTTAATATAAACTCTTTCTACTTGCCTAAATCTATAAACTCTTTTTATTTGGTCTTACAAATCTTTAGATATGGTAATTGGTAAGCCTCCATTATTCTTCAAGATTGATTGACAATTGTTGGCCTGAATTTTGTTTGCCTCCTTAGACTTATGAAACACACATTTTGAGCATGTCACAAAGATTAAGATATTTGTTTCACATGTAGTTAAGAAGGAATCTGTTGCAAGCTGAAAGTGATCCTTGGAGAAACGGGGTCGTTTTATTATGTTTTATTATGTTTTTAACCGTTTATTGGAACGCTGTCGTTTGGTCTATTTTCAATACGTTGTCGTTTGGTTTGCGTTAAAGATTAGAGTTGAGGCAGGCTAGGGCATCTATCTGGTGAATGATGGTCTGGTTTATTATCTTGTCCCCGCCCCCTTTTCTCTGAATCAAATATCCAGTATTTTCTTCTTCAGCGGGATTTTCTTTCGATTTTCTTATTTCATTTCCAGTAAGCAGTGCATCAAGGGTATCAGAGCCTCGGTTCTGGCCATGGTCGATGGAGTTCAGACGCGTTCTCAACAGGAAGCGAGCCGTCTACAGATCGATCTAAAGGAGATGGAGAAACGCCTTGAAGAAAGAATTGATAAGGTAGTGGCTGACAAAGTTCAGGAGATTCGCACGGAGGTTAGTGGCATCCACACTGAACTGAAGGATCTTCGGGTTTTGCTGGAACCTGTACTGGGGAAGACGAGCCCTTCTACAGGAGTTTTGGGTACTGCCCCACCAGCAGCACAGGAGTTGGAGATCGTCGACTTAGTTGATTCGAAGGAAGACAATGTGAATCAGGAGGGTGTTGATATTGTTGGGGAGCCTCGAGCCAAAATTCCCCACCTCAGGTGTCCTAGTTTCGATGGCACCAATTTTAGGGATTGGTGGTCTAAACTCGAGCAATATTTTGCTGCCGAAGACATTCCAGACAACGCCAAAGTGAAGCTAGTGATGTTAAACTTGGATGGTGACGTGTTACAATGGCACCACTATGTGGCGAGGAAAGCTGGTGGCCTCGATAAGCTAGCCTGGGATTCCTACCTCCTGACGATGAGGAACCGATTTGCTCCTGAGGGCTTGGAGGATCCTATGGGAGAATTGGTAGGGCTGCAAAAGACTTCTTCGGTGGACCATTTCTATGCTGAATTCGTAAGTCTTCTCAACCAACTTCACTTGTCTGAAAAGTATGCTCTTAGTATATTTTTAAAGAATTTGAAATGGGAGATTGGTCAGTCGGTTAGAGTTTTTCAACCAACCCAATTAGTGGAAGCTTTTCGGGTGGCTCTGCATTTTGAAAAACTCTTGCTTCCCATGCCGAGGAGAACGTATGGTGGTGTTATACGGTCTCAGGCAAACACTTTGCCTTCTAACAACTTTTCTGCTTTGAGTCGTGGAGGAACTTCATATTCACCCACAAAATATGTAGGGGCTAGTAGCACACCTCCCTTAGCCTCTAGACAATCTTCGAGTGCCACCAGTCGAATTACCTTACCCAAAAAGGGAATTGTTCCTACTAGCAATGGGCCGGGGAAACTGTCAGCCACTGAAATGGAAGAGAAGAGAAGGAAGGGCCTTTGCTACTGGTGCCCTGCCCGATATTCTCCTGGCCATAAGTGCACACAGTCCCAACTTTACCAATTGTTAATGGAGACTCCGGAAGGAGAGGGGGAGGCAGAAGAATTTGTGGACTGTGAGGAGAAACTTGAGCCTGAAGTTATTGATGGAGGAGGCCAAGAGATTCCAGTTTTATCTCTGCAGGCCATGTGGGGTTCCTCGGGATTTAATACGATGAAGATTGGAGTATGGATGTGTAAGCAACAATGGGTAGCTCTTATTGATTCAGGAAGCACCCATAACTTCCTGAGTCTAGGGCTGGTCAAAGCCTGTGGCCTAAGGGTGGATCAGAGACATCAGATGCGAGTTACAGTTGCAGAAGGGGGAAGTTTACAAACTCAAGGGCTATGCAGGGAAGTTGAATGGGAGTCACAAGGACAAGAGTTTCTCACTGATTTTTTGGTACTAGCTTTGAAGGGATGTGACATGGTTTTAGGGGTGCAGTGGCTCACCTCCTTAGGACCAATACAATGGGACTTCTCCAAACTGTCGATGCAATTCGAATGGGGTGGACAAATAATTAAATGGATGGGACTGCTACCTGGACCAACAAAATTGTTAGAGGATAGCAAGGGAGCAAAGGTGTTGAAGGGGTCTCGGGTGGTTCCAGGGATTTCTCTGTGCACATTGAAAACACAGTTGGAACTTCAGCTTACCAAAGGAACTATGCCTAAGGATTTATATAGCCTTTTGCAGGAGTTTGCTGTTGTATTCCAAGAGCCGAAAGGTCTTCCTCCCTTAAGAGGACATGAGCACAGGATTCTTCTTCAAAATGAAAATGCAGTGGTGAAAATTAGGCCATATCGATATCCTACTGTCCAGAAAAATGAAATAGAAAAGATAGTGCAAGACATGCTCCAAGCTGGAATCATTAGGGACAGTGCAAGCCCATTTGCCTCCCCAAGTTCGGCAAAGTGTCCTTGAATGACTCCGCTTATCCCTAAGTCAGAGTGTTGTTGATGACTAGTCCTTGATGATACCTCCCGGCGTCAACCAATTATACTCACCAACCAATCTCACACTTCTTTTAGCCGCTGAAACTCTTAACCTATCCTTAGGCTGAGTTAGTATTTCGCGATTGAAACACCGTACTTACCCCTTTCGTGAATCTAACTCTCCCGAACTTAGATAAATGGATTACTCACAAACTTCCCTCCCGGGCTTGAATGCAAGAACAAGGAATAACAAAGGATAAGCAAACCTTGATAATCTTTATTGCATTGAATAAAAGACAAATTACAATCTCCTCTCACAAATACTCCACAACCTTCACCTAAACCCTATGAAGGTTTTAGAACATGATGGAGAGGAAGTAAACAAGAATAGAAGTCGGCTCTCCCTAGGTATTTCGATCGATGATACATTGGGTGGCTAGGTCTTTATATAGGCTAGACCTAGGGCAAACCTTTCCTAAGTAGAATACAACTTGGAGTAGGGAACGAGTCAAGTACATAATAATAATATATTTCCAAGTTTGAATTCGGCTAAGGGGGCTTTCCCGCGTGGTCTTCTTTTGGGCTTTTCCTTGTGCTAGCCAGCTCCGAATCATGGGCTTCAAGTCCAGACACGTTCCTTGGATTTTTGTCTTTCCATCGCCTATCACTTTGCTTCCTGTCTTCCTGCTGCTGCCTCGGCATCAGGTCCTGCCTCGGCCATGTCCCTGCCGCGGCACTGGTTCTCCTGCACAGATATGAAAACGCAGTAAAACGTGCCTTTTTCTATAAGTATTATCTATTTAAGCATTTTTCTATAAGTATTATCTATTTAAGCATAACTTCTAAATATATCACATTAAGCACATGCATTGGTTCAAGTGGGTGAATATTTGGTGATAAATGTCGATAAAAGGAGTAGAAAGTGATAGTATGTTGAGCACTTATCACAGGCCATGACCGAGGCCCCTGTTCTAGCTTTACCCGATTTCACTAAGGAGTTTGTCTTGGATACGGATGCCTCTGCTTATGGAGTAGGAGCAGTGCTACTTCAACAAGGTAGGCCCCTCGCTCATTTTAGCAAGGGATTGGGTGTGAAGCATCAACAATTATCCATTTACGAGAAGGAAATGTTGGCTATCCTTCTTGCTGTTAAGAAATGGGCTTCGTACCTTGTGGGAAGACACTTTATGATCCGGACTGACCATCAGAGCCTGAAGTTTTTGACCAGCAACCAAGCTACCACTCCTGCACAGCAAGCTTGGGTTGCAAAAATGTTGGGTTTCGATTATGAAGTCAGCTATCGATGTGGCTCAAGTAACACAGTGACAGATGCACTGTCAAGGGATCCTCAATTTCTACAAGGAGAATTAAGGGCTATAAGTAGCTTTAATACTCAGTTAGTGCAGCAAATCTGTCGGTCATGAGAAAAAGATGAAAAAATACAGAAGCTCATAAAGAAACTGTCCCAGGACCCTGCTTCACCCTCGAAATATGTCTAGAATGGTCATTTGTTGAAAAGAAGAGGCAGATTGGTGGTGGGAGAGGATGCAGATTTGAGGACTCAACTAATTGAGTTCTTCCATCAAAGTCCCTTAGGGGGGCACTTAGGAGCAGATGTCACTAGCAAAAGGATGGCCACTTGCTTATATTGGAAGGGTATGAAAAAAAATGTTAGGGAGCTGATCCGGAATTGTGGAGTATGTCAGCAAAATAAATATGATAATCAGCTGAAGCCGGGCTTATTGCAACCACTGTCGATCCCGAAGCAAGCTTGGTCTTCCATTAGCATGGATTTCGTGGAGGGGTTGCCTAGCTCAAAAGGTAAAGATGTGATTTTTGTGGTGGTAGACAGACTAACGAAGTATGCTCATTTCATAGCTTTATCTCATCCTTTTACTGCCTTAACTGTGGCGCAAGCATTTATGGACAATGTGTTCAAATTGCATGGCCTTCCTGAGGTGATAGTATGTGACCGGGATTGGATCTTTATGAGCACGTTCTGGAAGAAACTGTTTCTTAAGCTTAAAGTGACTCTCACTCCTTCCACAGCTTAACACCCCGAAACGGATGGTCAAACCGAGGTGGTAAATAGATGCTTAGAAACGTATCTAAGATGCATGTGTGGTGAGACTCCTAAGGAATGGAGCTCGTGGCTATCATTGGCAGAGTGGTGGTACAATTCTTCTTACCACTCAACCATTAAGACTACCCCCTACCAGGCCTTGTATGGACAAGAACCGGCTGTGCACCTCCCATATTTTGCTGGTGATTCAATGGTGGCTTCGGTGGATCGTAGTTTGCAAGCTCGGGAAGCAGCAGTGAAGTTGCTTAAGTTTTATCTAACCAGGGACCAAGAAAGGATGAAGAAACAAGCTGACAAGAAGAGGAGCGATCGACAGTTTCAGTTGGGAGACTTGGTTTATCTGAAGCTGCAACCATATCGGCAGCAATCGGTACAGTTTAGGAAAAATCAGAAGCTTGCTCCCAAATGGTTTGGGCCTTATCCGGTGATCGAGAAGGTAGGGAAGGTGGCATATAAATTGTAGCTACCTACTGGTTCAAAGGTCCATCCTATTTTTCATGTTTCACAGCTTAAAAAACATGTAGGAACTGTTCCAACACAGCAGGACCTTCCAGTGGTCGGGGCAGATGGTACATTGATCAAGGAACCGGTGAGGATTCTCGACAGGCGAATGGTTAAGCGAGGTAATCGAGCCGTTACCGAAGTGCTTGTGGAGTGGAGCAATTCTTTTCCGGAGGACTCAACTTGGGAAGTTTTCCACAAGCTCAAGATGGATTACCCTCAGTTTAATCCTTGAGGACAAGGATCCTTTCTAAGAGGGGAGTATTGTTGCAAGTTGAAAATGATCATTGGAGAAGCGGGGTCGTTTTATTATGTTTTATTATGTTTTTAACCGTTTATTGGAACGCTGTCGTTTTGTCTATTTTCAATACGTTGTCGTTTGGTTTGCGTTAAAGATTAGAGTTGAGGCAGGCTAGGGCATCTATCTGGTGAATGATGGTCTAGTTTGTTCTCTTGTCCCCGCCCCTTTTTCTCTGAATCAAATATCCAGTATTTTCTTCTTCAACAGGATTTTCTTTCGATTTTCTTATTTTATTTCCGATAAGCAGTGCATCAGAATCCTTAGGAGATTGTCTTGAAAGAAAATCTGATTTAGTCTTTGTTCTTGAGGAAGACAACAGTTTAACATAAACTCTTTCTACTTGCCTAATTGGTTCATATTTAATTTTCATTAAATGGGTAGAAAATTATGGTGATATAGCCAGAGATGCTCCACGGTGCTGGATATTCTGCAGTAATTCATGCAAATATGGAAAACTGCAGCAACTGGTTCTGAAACCTGGTTTACAATAAAAATTCTGATCTAATCCTACAGTAGAGGATGCAGCTCAGAATTCAAATGGTAGAGCGTTCACTTATCAATTCGAAAGCATTAAAGAGGAGAACCGGATCGAATCAGATTTTTGCTCGGTAGTATAAATATGTAAGGTTAGATTTCAATTTTGAGACAATTTATACAAGGAGAATAATAAATACAAATGAATCCTCCAATTCAATCTAGCAGATACAGTAGTTGATAAATGAACCACCCTCCCCAGTAATAAAAGTATGGATCTAAATCTAACGGTTGAGCTATCTGAAGTTGCCACTTTTATACACCAAACAAGTCTTGTTGCAAGTTGATCCAACCCCATTTTCAGCCTGAGAAGAAACCAGAATCGTTGTATTGGATTGAACCGGTGTTGAACATATGATATTGGTAATGTCTTGAAGTGGTGTTCTTAATCTCCTGTTTCTATTTTTGTAGGAAGATGAAGGTTTTTTGAGAGAATAAGTGGGGAATTTGGATGAGAAAGAAGGGATGTTTTCCTTGTTGTCATGTTCACTGAGTGAGACAACAGTCATTTTGATCTTTGATTGTGGTAGAGTCAAGGGTGGGAATGGTGGAGAAGAAGAGAGACAGAATCACATAAGTAAATAGTAATGGTGGATTTTGGAGGAAGATTTTAATTCAAAATTCAATAATGTTTTGAGATTTTTCAAACAAAAAATTTAAAATATTTGGTTTCATGGAGGGAATTTTGGTGGGTTGAAATGGAAAATAAACATCTTAATTTGGAAATATTTTATAGAAACCTGCACCAACTGTTTCCGTTTGAATCTTATATATTAATTTTAACTGGCATGTCAACCGGGGATGTAGCTTAGATGGTAGAGCGCTTGCTTAGCATGCGAAAGATACGGGGATTGATACCCCGCATCTCCAATTATTCATTTATTTTTTCTATTTGCTTGCATCTTTATTTTCTTCCCATACTCTTTTACCAGGGAAATGGCGATACGGAGGAACTAAACCCATAACTCTAAACAGTATCTTTGGTTTGGAAAATGATGTTATCGGTCTCTCTCAAACCTTTGTTTTCTTCGCTAAGTTCTAATTCTCTTCTTTATGTAGTTTTGATGGAGATATTCTCTTTTTTTGTTTCCTTGTGATCCTACTGCTGTAGAAATCTTAGATAAATTGCTTAAAATATTTAGATGAGTAAACACCATTGATCTTGCTGAAGTTGCAGCAGTTGACGGACAAGAATGTTTAGATTATGTTGGTCCTGAGTTACAGCTAGATATATATTTAATTTCACATTTTTACTAGAATGCATTGATGTGGCTGAGACCAGAGAGACCTTGGGTTAACCACCAGGTTATATAACAATTAGGTTGATGTTGGATTTGCAGAAGTGGAATACCATAGATTGATCATCTAGCAGGGGAGAGTGGTTCGTCCCCATCCGAGTCTGCAAGGTGATTTTAAGCTGCATCCCAATGAATAGTGTGTTTAAAGGGAAGAAATGCCTTTGATGTTAAGACTTTTCCTTACAAATTAGATATATTCTGTCACTGTTACCTCATAACTGTATGTATACATTATGTTTGCAATGATCATCTACTTTCAGGTATGTGCTGACTTTAGCAATCTTCAATCTTGCTATGTTGTACCAGTCTCATGTTCATATTTTATCACAGTCGATTAGATTACTTTGAAACTCATACTGTTCATGTCGAAATAGGATTACAACGTAGTACGAATAAATCAAAAGATTGTTTATAGTGGCGATAGCTTGTTATGTTGCCGTGGCTCTTCATGTTTCTTCAAGTGCTCATACCCGATACCCATTTCTGATATGTTTCAAATCTATATTTGTTGGAAAGAAACTCGAATCTGTGTTACACAGATTGTTGTTAGATTTACTACTGATTGTTGTTATATTTCCTACAAACTGCATTTGGCTCTGGTTTAGCTCCTTTTGATTGTTGGATCTGCTTAAGAGGCATCAAGACCATGGTTTTGCATCCATAAATAGTATTTGAGACTACCAGACCAAACGGATAATTATATCCCTCATAGTTTTTCCTTTTCCAGCTAGCTGCATCCACTCTAGGAGTCCAGTCAAGCAACTGTGTTGAAGTTGTAGTCCTAAATCTTTCATCAGCAAAGAACAGATTTGCGATAGATAGTGTCACTCCTCAAACATATGATCCCTGGTTTCAATAGCTCATCATATAGTGAGCAAACAAGATCTAACCGAAGTCCCCACTTAAGCATTTGTGCCTTTGTTGGTAAGATATCCAAAACCACCAGTCACGAGATAAAAGATTGTCGAGGGATAGTTAAACTATTACGAACAACACTAGCACAACTTACTTTCTCTCTTTTGTGTCAAAATGTCTCCCATGCTAACCGTGCTCTATAATCACCTTGCAAGCATTCCACCCCTAGTCATTCATCATTTTTTGAAGCTTCTTTCCAAGCCCAGCTATGACTATCTTTTACCTGGGCGTGCAAAATAGAATTTTGCTTCAATAGGTAACGTTGCATTCATACCACCCAAAGAGAGCCTACTCGTGCAAACAAAAACCAAACACAACGCAACATGCATACTTTATTCTAGATAACCATATCCTTAACACTCAAATCTCCTTCATTCCTTAGATAGCAGATAGACTCCCAACTCACTCTAGCATCCCTTACATCCCAATCAGAACCTTTCCATAAAAAAGCATTGTAAATCTGAGAGACTTTCTTTATCACTTTTAAAGGTAATATGAATATCTGACACCAATAGTTTTGTATACTAAAGAATACATATGATATTGGTAATGTCTTGAAGTGCTGTTCTTAATCTTCTGTTTGTGTTTTTGTAGGAAGATGAAGGTTTTTTGAGAGCATAAGTTGGGTATTTGGATGAGCAAGGAGGGATGTTCTCCTTGTTGTCGTGTTCACTGGAGACAACAGCCATTTGATCTTTGATTGTGGTAATCAAGTGTGGGAATGGTGGAGAAGAAGAGAGACACAACACACAAAAGTAATGGTGGATTTTGGAGGAAGATTTCAATTCAAACTTAAATGATGTTTTGAGATTTTTAAAAAAAAAAAAATTTAAAAGTTTTGGTTTCATGGAGGGAATTTTGGTGGGTTGAAATGGAAAATAAACGGTCTTAGTTTGGAAATATTTTATACAAAACTGCACGAACTGTTTTCATACCAATTTATATATTAATTTTAATTGACTTATCAATAGGGGGTGTAGCTCAAATGGTATAGTGCTCACTTAGCATGTGAGAGGTACAAGGATTTGATTTTTTTCTATTTGCTGCATATTTAGTTTCTTCCCACTCTTTTTACCAGGGAAATGGCGGCACGGAGGAACTAAACCCATACATACCCCTAAACAGAATCTTTGGTTTGTAAGATTAGTCTATCAGTCTCTCTCAACACTTTGTTTTCTTCGCTCAGTTCTTCTGATCCTACAAGCAACAACCTGAGTATCCTTTTCACACTTCAAAACTATTCATTTTAAGCTCTATTCTAGGTTTTCTTAGTTGAATATACCATATATTTACAATGAAATGCATCACCCGGTTGATTAATTGTCTCAAGTTTTAGTTGTTGAAAAAAAAACATGTAATTTGTGTCTGGATATTAAAAAAAACATTTTTTTCTGCAGGTAAGCCTATTGATGTATGTGATCTTCTATTACCTTTAAATGTTACACGTTCTAGGAAGAGACAAATTACCATGGTTTAGGAAGAGAAAAAAAATTTCTATTACTTTCATAGTTCTGAATTGATTGTTGGTTGTGTCCATTTTGAAGTTAATAGGTTGAACCATGAGAGGAATAAAGCAGATGGTTGTGTTCCCTGGCTCATCATGTTTCTTCAAGTGCTCATATCTGATACCCATTTCTGATATGTTTCAAATCTATATATGTTGGAAAGAGACTCGAATCTGTGTTACACAAATCGTTGTTAAAAAATTTGGATTAAGATATTAAAAAAATTTGTGTACTGTAGTGGCGTTTTTCAAAAATAAACGTCGCTAACTTTTGCGACGCAAGTTTTAACACACTTCTTGTGACGCTTTTTTTCAGTACCGCTAATATTTTAGCGACGCTAAAAATGTCACTAAATATCTTAAAAACACCGCCAAAAACATGTTTTATTGTAGTGAAGATAACCCAAAATAAATAAAGAAGACAAGGTTGGAATTGTTGTACAACTCATCAAATACCAAATATACAAGTTGTATAAAATTATATATAATTTAAAAAAATCTAACTCGACCTAAAAAACCGATTAAAACATATTGATCTCTTATATAGGTAAAATTCTATGATAGGATATAATAATTTATATATTGTATCAATAACAATTCAAAATAATTTAATAATATTAATTTTTATATTTAAATTTTTTTAACTCAATTACTCTTCATCAGTTAAATGATCGACAAATAGAATAACATATATACATGATCACTTCACTAACGAATTATTAATAAATTAATGAAACATATTCATTATAACTCTAACATCGTCTATTAGTAGACATACTAATTTCATTAGTAAAAATTTTAAATATGAAGAGTTAAATGTATGAATTATTTAAAATTAAGATCATATTAATAAAATGTACAAGTTTTAGGATTAAATTTGTTATTATATCAAGTTTTAGGATTATAGCTTATCCAAAAAAAATGTTATTATATATTGACATGTTTGGAAAAAAAATCTTAATCTAAGTGACTAAATTGTATCTTTTAAAAAATAATTCGATTGTAACTGAACACATAATTTAATTATTGTATTTAATCTATTTTTATTTATTTTCTGATAATTTTTTTACGATATCTAATTAAGTTAAAATTTTGATACATAGGTTGTATAAAATTATTTTACGCAAACCTACATATTTATACTATAAAACTCAAATCCTAAATTCTTAATCCTAAACCTTAAACACTATTCCCTAAATTCTAAACACTATCCTTATGTTCCGAACCTTCAAAACTAATCTCATAAACTCTAAATCCTAAATCTTAAAACTAAAAAGCTCGTATGAACTAAAATTTTAAACCCTAAACTAAATTTTAACCTTTAAAATTTACATATATAAGGATGGCAACGGGAAGAAGTAGATTTTCGGCCAATCCGAATCTGCCCCGATCTATAAAGCCCTAAACCTGACTTGGCCCACTACGATGTACTAATTCTTAAACACGACCCTAAACTAAACTATAATTTTTTTACTTGAACCTTAATTATAAAATTTTAAACGCTAAACTAAATTTTAATCTTTAAAATTTACATATATAAGGATGACAATGGGAAGAAGTAGATTTTTGGCGAATCCGAATCTGCCCCGATCTATAAAGCCCTAAACCTGACTTGGCCCACTACGATGTACTAATTCTTAAACACGACCCTAAACTAAACTATAATTTTTTTACTTGAACCTTGACTATAAAATTTTAAACCCTAAACTAAATTTTAATCTTTAAAATTTACATATACAAGGATGACAATGGGAAGAAGTAGATTTTTGGCCAATCCGAATCTGCCCCGATCTATAAAGCCCTAAACCTGACTTGGCCCACTACGATGTACTAATTCTTAAACACGGCCCTAAACTAAACTATAATTTTTTTACTTGAACCTTGACTATAAAATTTTAAACCCTAAACTAAATTTTAATCTTTAAAATTTACATATACAAGGATGACAATGGGAAGAAGTAGATTTTTGGCCAATCCGAATCTGCCCCGATCTATAAAGCCTTAAACTTGACTTGGCCCACCACGATGTACTAATTCTTAAACACGGCCCTAAACTAAACTATAATTTTTTTTACTTGAACCTTGATTATAAAATTTTAAACCCTAAACTAAATTTTAACCTTTAAAATTTACATATACAAGGATGGCAATGGAAAGAAGTAGATTTTTGGCTAATCCGAATCTACCCCGATCTATAAAGCCCTAAACTTGACTTGGCCCACCACGATGTACTAATTCTTAAACACGGCCTCAACCTCGACCTGAATTTATTTATTTTTTTAGTCTTAATCTTCGCCAAAGATAAAATAGATTTCTTTCACCTAAAATGTATTTATTGTGATAAAAAGACCAAAAAATTATGTTTTAATAAATTTCTAAAGAGTAAAAGATCTTTTATAAAGGAAATGAAATAAATAAAATGGAAAAATTCCGACCTGCCGGATTCGAACCAGCGACCTAAGGATGAACTAAGGTCGATTAGTATCGATTTAGTACAAAATATATGTAATTATATATTTTAAAGTTATATTTTAGAATTTAAAAATTAAAAATTTAAATTTTATGGTTTAAAATTGATATGTTATAAATAAAATTTAGTACTTAGAATTGACGATCGTATTTGAATGTATTTTTAATAATTTTAAATGAATAACCTTCAAAATATTTACTAATTTTTGAGCATTTAAATTCGATTATAAATTCGAGTACTTGTATATTTATATTTCATAATTCAACTTAAAATTATATAAATGTATTAAATGTGTTTTAAAAAAAAATTTGGATAAATAAAACTGCATATTTAATAAAGTTAGTTAAATTTCCAAGTCAATTCAGTTTTGTGAACATATTTAATAAAAAAATAGAACAAAGAGTCTTTTCCCTAAATAATATATTTTATGATAAGTCAATTATGCAAATAAGACTAATTTGAACAAATATTATTAAACTTCAACTATAATGATTATAATAGTACCTGTTTTATAATATATTTTCAATATTTGGACATTGATCGTTTAATTATTGTATTGAAATAGTGGTGTTCGACATAATCATTTCCTTAATCACTGAAGTAAGATGATTCAAGCAATAATTAACTTTTCTTGAAGTCTAGTTAAGAGGGATTCTTTAATAGTTGAAAATGGAGAATATGTCTTGAAAGAAAATCTTGAATTAGTGTTTGTTCTTGAGAAGGGTTTAATATAAATTCTAAGTTTATGGTATAATGTTTATGTGCTTTGTGAAATTTATGTATTTTTGTCGGTGTTATATGTATAGACGGCTAAAATAGTTTTATATTTATATAGTATTATATTATCAGGATATTATTTTTAGTTATATGCAGGGACGTAGTTATGTTGAATAAGAGAGGGATTTTTGTTTTTTTCCAAATTTTTAGTATAATTGTATTTAAGGTCTTTCTTACTTTAAATAATAAGTTTTTGTCCCTTTTAAGTTTTAAATTTAAAGACTTAAAGGACAATTGTCCCTCTCGATGTTTGATTCTAGCTTCATCCCTGGCTACATACTCGTATTATGATTTGCATGAAATATTATTAAGTGAAAGTATATTTGTAACATCTCGATCCCGATCCGGATTCAAAGTGTCACATTCGGGTCACCCAAAACCCGAACCATCAAAAAAATTTTAAAAGCACGTGTCCAAATACTTAAAATATCATATTTCATAAATCCTTGTAGTTCAAAATAAAATATAATAAAGTGTTTACAAAACATGAGCTCCTTTCAGAGTACATTATCCGACTCAAAATGAAATCCAAAGTAAAGATACAGACTCGATATGTGGTAAGGTCTTATGAATACATTAAGTCCTAAAAATCAAGTACTGTACTCCTTTCACGGCTCCGCTGTAACACCCAACCCGGATGTCACATTGGGCCTCCGGCCCAAACCTGTATTCCAAAATTTCTTTTCAAAGCCCATCAAATAAAATCAATTACAAGTCCAAAGACGATTTCATAAAATCCATTTAAATTAAAAACACAAGCCCAAATAGTATAAAGTAAACGGAGCTCCAAAATATTACAAACCATTAAAAACATTCGACCCAAATTAAAATAAACAGAGTTACATTACATAGGGTTCGACATAGTACAAGCCCACTAAATCTAATACATGTACTCTGACAACACGGTCGATGTTGAAATCCGAACCTTGATGGTGCTCCACGAACCGGCTTCACCTAACCTACGCACGAAAACATATTTCGAACGCTGAGCTACGAAAGCTCAGTGGATACGCCGAACTCGGCCAACATCATGCATATCATAAGCAGTAAAACATAACATATAAAATATCGTGCATGGTATGATGATCTAGCATGCTTGTCTAGCACATGGCATAAACAATGCATAATATCGCACACAGCATATGCATATCATACCGCAAAATAACACACAAGAGTGAGGCTCGCGTCCACACAGCATCGGGATCCTACACTCAGGATTGAGGCCGCCCTCAAATCCTATGCCCGGAATGTTACATCGGACATCTTCGAACGAGGTCGCCCAACGTTCGGAAAGGGGTGGAGGCCGCCCAACCAACCCCATGCTCGGAATGTTACATCGAACATCTTCGAATGAGGCCGCCCAACACTCAGAATAAAAGTCTTCAAACATCATCCGACATGTTACATCGGATGGCCTTCAACGTGTTGCAACACTTATGGATATCCGGATTTCCATCAAACAATGACTCAGACAACACAAACGATCCTCTCAACCAAACATATCAAGACTTAACATAACTTAGTCTTTCGGGGTTATAATCATCAAATTCATGTTAACAATTCATTTCATTATTTATAAGATTCAATATACCCTTTAATTCACTTATCGGACCTCAAACAAAGCTTATCTTGTCAAGTTCTTGCAGGGGTATCGATACCCTTATGTAGGGTATCGAACCACCCTGCCTCGATACCCACCCAATGAAGGCATCGAACCATGGGTATCGATACCAGTATCGATACCCTTTGACCAAACTCAAGTCAACAAAAGGGGACCCTCCAGCATCGATGCTGGCATCGATGCCATTATGCCACTGGAGGTCCCGGTATCGAACCATGGTTCGATACCCCTGTCCACAGAGCCAAATTTCACTCATGGGTATCGATACCGGTAGCCCGAGTATCGATACCCCCTGCACGAAATGCAGGTCTGCACTTAGAAAATTTCTAGGATTCATTCCGAACTTGATCAAATCAGTTCCAAAGTGTTCCTACGCATTATTAAGAGTGTTTAAGATAATTGAGCATCATTTTCAAGCCATTAAACATATAAATCCGGATTTTACCATTAAAGACCTCAACAAGCAAACCAAGCCAAAACAAGCATACATACATGGATTCCATATGCTATGCAATCTACCATGGTATGCAAGATGTAAAGAACGAGTTGGGAGTACCAACCTTAAGCAAAAACAGCAACAAAGCCACAAACCCGAGCTCCAAACCTCTTCAAGCTTTTCTTCCTCCAAAGTTTGATGATGGCTCTCCCACTTGTTTCTCTACAAGGTGAAAGATGGGCAGTGAATTAGACACTAAGGAGAAGATTCTTAGGGTCTAAAACACTAGAAAAACCAAGATTAACTCCCTCAAAAACTCATTCCCGAACTCACCCTTAAACCTCCACTAAAACCCTTTTCTTCACCAACCAAACACTTACTTACCTTGTTTTGTAGATCTCCTTAAGCCTAAAAACCTTTCTTCTTTCTCTAAAACGAGTTTTCTAAACAAACTCTCAAAGATCTCACCTTTAACACTTCTCTTCTCACAAAGATGGTGAAGGGAGGATGAAAGAAAAAGAGAGGAAATGAGGTTACCCTCTGCAGAGAAAATAACATCCCCCAACCTCTCTTGTCTTCCCATTTAGACATTTACCAAAATGTCCCTCCAAACCAAGCCCAACATAAAACCCAACATCCTAAGGCCCACAAGGCCCAAACTACTCAAACCCGGGGCCCAAAACCAAAGCCCAAACCTCTCGGGTTAACCCGACACTCGGATCCGAATCCAGGTCGTTACATCCGCTGTTAGGAAATCCTCCTTGATGTGCTCTACCAAAGCTACTTATCACCTACGCAACGGAAAAACCACAATTTCACACGCTGAGCTAACAAGCTCAGTAGTACATCTCTACTCTAACAATCCATAAGTATCTTAAAACGAGCAAGTAAAATAGAACAATCAAGAGTGCACAGAAAGACTTCTAAACTAAGGTTCATCTCCTATTATACCTTAGCTAGAGTTGTCAAGTTACTATCTCAAGATACCAACATATATAAAGATCACATGCCATACCAGGCTTATCTACTCGGTCTCACACAGCCCATCGAGTTACATTGAGATCACATAGCCCATCGATTTACATGTACCTTACCCCACTCACACAACTTTAGAGTATTAAGGTCATTAACCACTGATAACATGACATACAAACATGCATGCAACATCCATAACTACTGGCCACTGATAACAATATTAAGTCACTTATTGTTTATTGAGCTTTTACGTGTTGGGATATTAAACTCAGTCCACTAGTTTTATAGTTCATTTTATACCTTTAGAGACTCATTAAAGCTTTTATCTTGAATTATAGAACCCATGATTTGGAAGTGTTAAGATGTAGACAGATTGCACAGGGGTATCGATACGCCTACATGGGGTATCGAAACGCCCTGTATCGATACTCCTACCCGAGGTATCGATACACCTCCCATGGGGTATCGATACCAAACCTTACTAGAAGGTGACGTATCGAAACACGAGATAACTGTTTCGATACGCCTGCTAACTACGCCTAAGTTTTGCCTACAGGGTATCGATACACCTTCCCCGTGTATCGATAAGCCTGCACGAACTTGCAGGTCTAAGGCTGTAAATCACCAAGATCTCTCACCCAACCTATATGGTTGATCTCTAAATTATTTCTACAAGTTTAATAAAGCTTAGGAGGTGATTTCCTAACAATTTTACATCAAGATAATTCCTAAAATGAAATCTACCATTATAGGGTTTCTAACTACCCTAAACACTCATCTCAAAACACTCATCTCAAGCATTCAATAACCAAAAATCAAGCAAGACACGAATTTATGAAGCATATGAAGTGTAAGAGTCAGAAATGTACTGACATTAAGCAACAAACCTGAATTGAGCTTCTCTCAAGCCTTTCTCACTTCCAAATTTTGATTTTGAGCTTCAAATCTCTCTCCCACCAAACTAAGAGATGAAAACCTTGATACAAAGATCTTGAGTTGTTGATTAATTTCTCCTTGATGAAGAATCCGAAATTCTTTACAACAAAGCCAAAGTTTTCATCTTTTCTTTTGGGTTGAGGGTGTTTTGATGAAGATGGTGGTAGGGAAAGAAGGAGACAAGAATGTTCATTTTCTTTTTTCAAGGTATAAAAATTTAAAGAAACCCTTATCCAACAATTACCCTTTTACACTTTACAAAACTCTCTCATCCATCCAAAAGCCCACAACAAGCCTAAAGGCTCAACAAGACAAAACCAAAGCCCAAAAAGATCCAACACGACCTCACGAGTTCAGTACGAGACCCGAACTGATGATCCATGACTCGAGTCAACGCCCAAGGTTGACTTGGAAAAATCAAGTCGTTATAATATCCATCGAAATTTGTTAGTTTAACGTTTAGAATTACTATTCTCGATTATAGATTAGTAGGTTGACATGCATTGTTCAAGTACATGCATCAATAAATAAGAATTCCTTATTACTAAGATCAAATTAATAAAATTATTAACCGATAAGGTTATATTTTGATATCTATTTATTTTATAAATTTAAGATAAATTTTAATTATAAATCTTAAATTTTATGACTTATACATTAAATCTTTAAACTTAATATTTTGGTCATGCACGGAAAAAGGAAAATTATGAAGAAAAAAATAACAAAAAGGAAAATCAAAGCTTTGATTCTAAAGTCATTTTCCTTCCTCCATCGAAGAGAAAATACGAATTCTAAAAACGCAAAGCCTTTCCCAGCAGAAGATGGATAAATTCAAGAATATATTGAAACCGAAGCCGAATCCACAACAATTACTAAGAGATTTGGCAAAGACTTAAATTAATCAAATAAAATTAATTAATTCTAAATGAAATTAATCAAATAACTATATTTAAAAAAAAACCCTTAAATTGTTAACCAATTATATACCTAATTAACCAATTAATTAAAAAACATTCGATTAAATAATTTGATTATTACCCTAATAATCTAGAAATATAATTAAAGAATATTAAAATGAATTAAGTTTGATATTCTATTAAAAAAGTTGATACAAATCGAAATGCCAGAGTTTTTAACTAAAAAACTCATGCAAATCAAGAAATTCAGACCCTTCCCATATACCCAAATCGGTTGAAGCATCTGCAAAGGCATCTAGTCCCTCCAAGAAACGACAATCTGGCAGGCTAAAATCAGGAAACTGGAAAGCATCCGCCGTCGTCGGAGTTGTTGTGTCGATTTCTTCTTCCGCCGGAGATGAGGGAGTTGTGTCAATTTCTTCTTCCGCCGGAGATGGAGGAATCATTATCGAAACCTCAGTCATATGAGCAACCGAGTTAGAAGTTTGAGGTATATTTAAAATCGCTTTATCCCCATACATTGTTTTTGCAGCTTGGTCATATGCCAAAGCCGCATCGAGGGTAGTCGGAAAAGTTCCGAGCCAGATACGTTTTCCTCCGTTGGGCGCTCGGATTTCTGCAACCCATTTGCCCCAAGTCCTCTGCCTGACGCCCCGGTAATTGCACTGCTGGTTTTGAGGCCCTCCCTTGCCCTTCATACAGCCCTTTTTTGAACCCTTGGCAGGAGCCTTTCGTGCCTTTTTCTCAACGGGGTTATCAAGCCATTTCTTCAAAGTATCTTCCACGGACAACCCGCGACGTTTCCGTTTCCGGCAAGAACGTGAAATCTGAGTCGAACCAAGTTTCGGGTTTTGATCACCGGTCGAAACCATTATTGAATTTCCACAAAATTCCGGCGATTCCAACGAAAAAGAATCTGATTTTTTGATGAACGAAAACAAATCCCAGTACTTTCCACCTATTTCAATGCAAAAAACAGGGTTTTAATGCACCATTCCAAAATTTCTTGATAATAAAAAGAACGAAGGCGAAGAATATTAACCTAAACAACAACAAAAACATTGAATCAAGCTCAATACCTCAGAAGTTTCAGAAATTTCAACCGATTTCAACGAACAGAACAGTGTTTTTGATGTATAATGCCGAACTGATAATGATATGCGAAAGAAAAGAACGAAAACATAGAAGATTAACGTCAAGAACAATGAAAAGATTGATCACAAAGCTGAAACCTAAGTAAATTTCAACGGAAAAAAACAGGGTTTTTGAATGATGCACGCTGCCATATTCTTGATAAAAAGAGAAATAAAACAACGTAAAACACAGAAGATTAACGTCAAGAACACCAAAAAGATTTAAAGAATCTCATAATTCCCACAACTTTTTCAACGAAAAACACTCAGGTTCAATGTAAAGAAACAGGGTTCTTGATGCACGTTGTCATGTTCTTGATAACCAAAGAAATAAAAGAACGAAAACCCAGAATTTTAACGTCAAGAACATCAAAAAGATTAAAAAAACTCAGTACCTTGAAGAATTTTCTCAACTTTCCACCGATTTCAACTGAAACCCCCCACGATTTTTGATGCAAGTTGACGAGATTTTGATGATCGGCGACAGAAAAGAAGGAAAACCCAGAGAATCAATGCCGATATCAATGCAAAGATTGTTCACAAATCTCAGTAATTCGATCGATTTCCGATTGTTTTCTTGATTTTTTGGTGACCGTTGTGAGTTTCAAGAATGATCTTTGAACCAAGAAAGCATATTTGAAATGCTACTGTTTCCAGTTGGGAAGATATTTATAACTAAAATTTCCTGGTTTTTTTCAGGACAGGTGTCGGTTTCTGTGTTGCGTTGCATGGTGTTTTGTCACCGGGAGACAACGAACGCGTGTCACCGATTGTTCCGGTTACATCCAGAGCGTTATCTTTTAGTTTACTTGGTTTTGAAGATATTTTGTTTTTACTCTGTTTTTCCTTTTCTACCCTTAATTTTAGAGGTTTAATTACAGATATGCCAACCAATCAACAGCTCACTCCCAGTCCCAAGCTAGTTTATTAAGTAGCTGGTGGAAGGATATATTTGTCATAAAAATGTTTGCCTTAACTAACCAAAGCACAAATCAACGGTAATAATTAAAAACACGGTTTAGTCTAAAAGTGGTAATACATTTATTTTAACTATAATACTGTTTTGTTATAATTTTAAATTTTTATTTTTAATTTGATTCGAATAAAAAATATATAAAAAAAGTGTTCAATTAATTCGAATTTATTAATAATATACATGCATCATGATAAAATGTTTATATAAGAAAATACTTTTATATAATAATTAAAAATAAAAATTTATGACTCGACCAATGATTGTAGTAAAAAAAATAAAAATACCTATAAATATATACTTTAAAAAATTAAAATTTTATTGTATATCGATAAATATTTATTATTTAAATAATTTTATGAATATATATTCATTTATTTTTTTGTTTTTTTATTAGAGAGTTTTAAAAAAACATTTTTTTAGAAGATCAATATTAAAGATTTGAGATTTTAATATAAAAAAGTTGTTAGTCTTTCAATTAATTCAAACACACTTTCGTATTTAGTTTATTTGATCTATTATTTTTAATAATTTGATACATTAAATGTTAAATTAATTTTAATACTTATTTCGGAAAAAATTATATCATGGGTCAGTCCCACCATGTGTTCATGGAAGATCTAGTGTCTTACAGATGCATAAACAAACTGTAGGTTTCATAATGTATGTGCATCTTTCTTTCATAGTTTGTTTTACCGGTGGTTAATAAAACAAATAAATATTCACTTCAACTAGAGGACATCTAAGTCGATATGTCCGAGTGGTTAAGGAGACAGACTTGAAATCTGTTGGGCTACGCCCGCGCAGGTTCGAACCCTGCTGTCGACGCTGAGTTACATTTCTTTTCTTTTGTTCCCACCCTGTACATGATACATTATTGTATAATAAAGCCTTTTTTTGTGTATTTTTGATAATTTATTTAGATTTTGTACTATAATTCAGTTTTTTAGAATATATATATATATTCAAGTTTTATTGGAGGTAATTATATATAAATACTATTAGTGTTATGGATGAGTAAAACTCGACTCGAAAAAAACAAATAACTCGACTCGATTCAACGTCAAAATACTCGACTCGTTTCGACTAGACTCAAAATTTCATAGACCCGACTCGAAAAATTTCAAATAAAGTTCGAGTTGTAAAATAGAAATTCGAATAACTCAAAATTTTTAGTAATTAAAGGATTAATTTTTAAGTTTCAGAGGAGTCTATCAATTTTTTATGATATATATACATTGCTATATAAAAATATAAAGAAATATCACTACATATGAAAAAAATATATATATACATATCTTATATGATTAGAGAAAGTCGAAAACTCGACTTTTTTACTCGATTTTTTATAAATTGAATTCAAATCACACTATAACATGATAAATAATTACAATTAAATATTTATAGGAACTCGAAAACTCGACTCGAACCGAAAAAATTTCATATAAAGTTTGAGTTGTAAATTATGACTCATCAACTCGAATAACTCGAAATTTTTTTACTCGACTCGACTCGATTGAATACTCACCCCTGATTAGTGTAACACCCCAAAATTTTAGGGTGAAACTTTCATTTAGTTTGGGGACCAATTTGTTAAGGAATAATATATGAAGGCAATTTCATGATTCCTAAAACATTTCAAGGTATTGGGATTGATAACCCATTTTTATTTAGCCCATGAGAATGAATAAAGAAAAATGAAATATTTTTTTACCGTAACGACGATTCGTGGCTCTCATTTCTAACAAAGTTTTTTTATAAAGTTCAAACTTGATAAAAAAATTTATGAATCTTGAAAATACCATTAAACCATAAATGAAATAATGAATTGAACTTATGATATAATTTCTATATCCGAAGATATTAGATTGAAATTGTGACCGAAGAAAATTCGATTAGGAGAGTTGCTCCCATAGTACCTTGAAGTATCTGATTCGGATTAATCAACTAATAAATTAGATAGTTACAAAATTATACAAACATATAACATCTTGAATAAGAATACATAAATTGTCAAATATGACAATAATTCATTGTTACAAACACTCTTTCAAAGTGTGAGCACATTTAAGTGATGATTATGGCAACTCACAACTGAATGTTTTTAAATCAGACTCAGAATAACATCACATACTAAGAAAACGTAGAGCATATTCACAAACATGAAATCACAACTACGTAGTTCCAGGACAGTAAAAATACCTACTAGTAGTTGGTTTGGTATCACCATCCTCCGATCACGAAGCCGACGGACGTGGCAGTCGCTTAGCAATTTCCTGTCAAGTAGATAAGAAACCGTCAATACCAACAGTCTAAAGCTATGTCACTCGGACTTAGGCGTCTAACACAAGTATGTTCAAGTTTTCTATGTCCATAATTTCATGAAAATAAAGATTTAGAAAGCGACAAGGGTGAATATGAATTAATGTAGGGTTGACGATGCATTTAGATGACAACAAACTTGGTGCATTGATGGCTAAAGTAATCCATTGACATGAATAGAGGCTATCGATAACAAGAAACAAAATCGTAAGATGGACAAGTACCCGTGAGTCTCCCTGCACATGAAAAGAACGACACCGGTTCTGGAGGCAAACGACATCTACTACTTGAAATTGAACAGTAATTACATGCTAGTAGTAACAATGCTATTATTAGAATGCTGCTAGCAAGTTTGAGCAAATGCCATTTTAAAGTGGAAGACCTGGTTTTGGATCATGCAGAACATTTTGATCCCATCAACATCAACTGTAATGCTACAGTTTGGTTGGAGTGTAAGGTTTTCCTCGTTTTAGTACATAAACTATCCTTTACTAGGTAAATTTTACTTGAGTTTTTACTCATCTTCCTCACTTCAAGTTTAGATTTATGCCAATTCTTTTTCTTACACGAACTATTTTAAAACTCGTGTTAAAAAAGGAAGAACAATGGTGCTTAATAACTACTGAAATTCGAAACACCTTGTGTCGAATATAGACTAAAACCTTACTAGGAGACTGCATATGTGATAATATTCAATGCGAAAATAACCATTCTATGCAACTTCCAAGTTTCATGATCAACAAAAATGCTCACATAGTATTAATAATTATTTGCGAACAATTTGACCGTACTTTTGGACATTTCGAAGAGATACCTCAAACAACTGATTTATATTGTCTGCAGTCTTGGCAGATGTCTCAATAAAGAACATTCCATTCTTCTCTGCATAGTCAATGCCATCCTTCAAGAAATAAAAAGCAACCATTAGAAGATAATTCAATATGCATAAAGGTATCATTGCTCGTATAACTTTGGCACTAACTTGAACTTGGACTTCACGTTTCTCTTGAAGATCAGCTTTATTACCAACCAAAGCCATCACGATACCTGGGCTCCCATGCTTTTGTAGCTCCTGACAGATGATAAAATATATTAATTTTGGCATCTTCAGTAATGTTCTTTATAAAAGAAAAAGCAGTCTGTACCAAACACAATATTTCTTGGAGAAAAGGCAAAAGACCCTTTGAAAATTCATTAATCCAAAAGAATTAAGTTATGTTCGGCATAAAAGAGGGTAAAATCACAGTTGAATGCAAACCAATCTTCCTGAGATAACTAGTTTATGCTTTTGCAAAGAATTAAGAGGAGAAAACCAAAATTTTAGAAAACGAAAAACATTAGCACCAAAACGGATTATGAGCAATTTGTAGTTTTGCACTATTAAAGACAACAGATACAATTGGTAATCATATAGCATGTCACACCAAGGCGATAATAAGAACTTGGAATAATTTCTCCAGAAGCTTTTCTAGAGACCTTCACAACTCAATGTAAACATGTTATCACACAGAGAATGCTACTCCAAAACCATGAAAAGTGTTTGAAATTTTAGCACGGCAAAAAATCTTCACATTCCTGAAGAAAGCAATAAAAATCCTTGAAAAAGATAAAACACTATTGTGGTCTCAGAAACTACCTTAACCCAATACTGTGCTTTGGCAAAAGACTCTGGACTAGTTATATCATACACAATAACTGCAACTCCCGCTCCTCTGTAATACAGAGGTGCCAATGCAGCATACCTGAGGAAGACAAATTAAACAATTAGCTCTTTCCTGCTAAAGGAGTGATCATATGATATTCAAGAGGATCACAATATCATAAACTTCTTCAATGGAAGTGATGAATGAACTTAAATATTGACATGGTATTTGAGAACTCTACCTCTCTTGCCCAGCTGTATCCCATATTTCAAACTTAACAGTAGTTGAATCTTGCAAAGCTATCGTCTGTGACAAGAATGAAGCTCCCACGGTTACCTGAAATGACAAAGGGTTGGATATGTTAACACCAGACAATAAGATACTAACACCAGGCAGTTATAATATGTTTGGACAAAATGAAGCTGAAAAAGAAAGCAAAATGGAAATATTACAAGTTGATGGCTCAAGAGAAAACTCCTTACCTTGGATGTAGGGTCGAACTGGCCACGGACAAAGCGCAGAACAATACAACTTTTGCCAACTCCAGAATCACCTAACAAGACCAGCTGTGTGAAGCGAAAAGATATTGAAAGTTCAGTTGCATCATTAGGACGTAGCTAAAGCAGATCATGATGGTACTAAAGAGATAGCATGTTAAAAATTGCACAATTGTTACAGTGTTCAGAATCCAAAACCAGGTAATAGAGTCAATCTATCAATCAACATTTTCAAGATTAAATGCTAAATAGAAGTCACCAAACATACTAAGCAAATTACCATTATTGTTACAGTTGCGGATTAGGGGTTCATGGTTAACCATGCTAGTATTTTAGATAACCATAATGAGATGAACACATTATCATTAGACATTATCATCGAATTACACTAAGAACAAAACCTATAACCGTTATAGTATGTTGGTTAACCATTAACACCCTTATTGCGGGTATAGCTGTTTCGGACGGTGACTATACTACTATTATGTTTACGGACAGCTATTTAAATCCCGGTTTATAGTTCAATGTTCGAATATTCAACAACAAACATGGACCAAAAAGGAACATTTACCTTCACGCGAAGATTTTTAGCATCGGGGCCTTCAGAGTTCTCTCCGTTGTTAAGTCCAGTCGACCGCCCGGAATTCCGATCTACAAACAATAAGAAACCGACCCAAAAACACCAGCAACCAAAGTTAAAACACTCAGCGACACCAAAGTTAAGTAGAAAATCCCCAATTAAAACCCCAGCAACCAAACCCCACAATTCAGGAATCAAATTCGATCAACTTCTCCGCTCAAAATCCGAAGAAATCAAGCAAATCAAAATGATCAAACAACCCATTACATATGAATAAGAAAAACCCTATAAGAAACCTAAAAAAGAAATCAAAGTAACTGGGTAAGGAATTTACCTGGGAGAGACGAAGAGCAACCCATTAATAACCGAAAATTAATACAAATTTCTATGTAATAATTCAAATTAGATCTTTAAAACAATACAAGAAAGTTTTAAGAATTTGATTTTTAATGCACGTTGGTAGGAAACTTCCACCAGTCGTCGTCTATTTAGGTTTTTAGCAAATAAGGATATGCATTCGGAGAAATTATAGCATCTAATTTATGACATCAATCATTAAATTTTATTTATTTTATTATTTTTTAGGTCATATTTTCTCAAACGAAATTTTATTCATATTTACGTATAATTCATTTTAAAATTCAGTTTTTTCAAGTAAAGATTTACTCGAAAAATATGACATGAAAAAAATATGAGATGAATGATTTTTAGTGATGATCTCATAGACACGTGATGAGACTTACTATGATATAATTTTAGCATAAAGATAATTTTAACTCTTAACGTTTATAATTTTTATCATTTTGGTCCTTATTCTTTTTTGGGATAAATTTAGTCCTTAACCTATATCTTTTTGACAAATAGCTTATTTTTTAACTACCATGATAACTGGACCGTTAAAAATTTAACGATGATGACATGTCATATGCATACGATAATATATTTTAAATAACATGACATCTAAGCTATCAAATACATACATATATATATATATATATATGTGGAATATAATTTTATTCTAATATAAAATATAAAAAAATTAAAATTTAAATAAAATATTAAAAAATTCATTAATTCTAAAATAAAATACTACTAAACATTCTCAATCCTAACCACGATAGAATCAAAATTCTATATTAAAAAAATATGATTAATTAATTTTTAATATTTTAGTTGAATTTTAATTGTTTTAAGATAAGATTTTGATTCTGTAGGTAGGGTTGAGAATGTTTAATAGCATTTTATTTTAGAATTAATTATTTTTTAATATTTTATTTGAATTTTAATTGTTTTATATTTTATATTGGAATAAAATTATATTCTATATATATATGTATGTATTTGATAGCTTAGATGTCATATCATTTAAAACATATTATCATATGCATATGATATGTCATAATTGTTAGATTTTTAACGTCTAATCATCATACTAGTTAAAAAATAAGTTATTTGTTAAAAAAAATATAGGTTAAGGGTTAAATTTATCCCAAAAAAGAATAAGGGCTAAAATGATAAAATTATAAACGTTAAGGGTTAAAATTATCTTTATGCCTATAATTTTTCTTGTTCTTGGGTCTATTTGTTACCCAAGTCGAAGAAGAATATAAACTAAAAACTAATTTATATTAAAAGTGAAAAAATTAAAAAAAAATATCATTTATAGAAGATCTAACAATAAAAGTTTAAAAATGTAAAAGTCATTAAAATACAAATTCTATCATTTATCGAAGATCTAACAATTTTCTGATGAAAATCCAATAGATATATTATTTTGATCAGAATGTTCTAAGAAGAAAGCAAATTCTTTCGTTACTTGATCTTGGCAAATTGGCAAAACTACGTAAGAGAATCGAGAGTTTCAGAAATCATTGATTTTCGTTACTAACAACGTTCAATTGATATTCATCATATGAACGGTAAACTGTTAAAAAGCAGACAACATTGTCACTATAACAAATTAAAATTATTATAAAGGTAGACGAATGAATTACCATAAAAATAAAAATAGACGAAAAACTACAAAGAAACAAATAAAATATGAAACTGACAAAGTAAAAAAGAAAAAAACGACCAAAATCAAAAAATTAAAAAATTTTATTTATCTACAAAATCAATAAAACGACCAAAGATCATCGTCAATAAAGAATTTCACTAGAAAAGAAGAAGAAACTTCACAAATTAAAAAATTCCTTATAACCACTTCAGATGAAAAGAAAAAAGTGAAAATGGTAGTGTCAAATTTGTAATTAATAAATTATTAATTACATAAATTTAAATATTTTTTTAAATAAGTTTTTCAATAAATAAGGTTGAGTTCCATCGTTGTAGTTATTATTGTCGATATAGAACAAATAAGTATGAATTTTTAAGAAATTATATTAAATCACATATAATAATAATATAGGCTTTAATCCAATTATATTAAATCACATATAAATGAGTTAAGATATATTATTCTTTTACGAAAAGAATTTAAGTTTAAAATTTAGAAATAATGTTATTGAAAAGAGAAATTATAAACTCGCAAAACTGACATAAAAAAATAAAATCAATATTATTTGAATCGAATATTATATTTAATTCATTTAACCAAAATTTCAATCCTTGAACATTCCTTTCTAGTCCTTAGCTTGAAAATAATCCAAAATTAATCACATTATTTTCCCAGGATACAGATCAGCTATTCATCTCATGATTTGCCTGATTAACTGAAAACCAATTATGTGTATTAATTATAGGGGTAAACGACAACGAAGGACACTAAATTATGAATAAAGTTATATTTGAGTTTTTTAATTATTAAAAGTTACATTCAGATCACTCAATTATAGAAAATGTTACATTTGAGTCACCTTTTATAATTAAAAAAACATACATCAATTTGTGTATTAGATTAATTAACGATTTCAAATGAAGTACTCTAATGTTAACAAGGGTATACAAGAGATTTAAAAGAAAAAAAAATGTCTAAATTTATATATTTTTTAAATATAAAGGGTGACTCAAATATAATCTTACTCATAATTGAGTGATGCAAATGTAACATTTAATAACTGAGTGACTCAAATATAACCTTAAACATAATTAGGTGACCCAAATATAATTTTTAATAATTGGATGACCCAAATACAACCTTACCCATAATTAAGTGATCTTCATTACAATTTACCCTAATTATATATACATATAGATTTTCTTTTAATCAGTTATATTTTTTTTTCTGCTATCTACAGTTTTATATTTCTTCTTCAAGTGTCACCACATTCATGCCAACAGATAAACATGAACTATACTAAAAAAAGATAATAATGTTCTAACTTAAATCACGAAAAAAAACAACAAAAAAAAACATGTATTTTTTTTAAATCTTTCTTTTTAATAAGGAAAAATGTTAATACGATTTTTTTTTTAATTTTAGAGGTTAAGAATATAGTTTAAAGTTTATGTTTTAATGTTTAGTGTTTAAAGTTAGTGTTTAAATTTTAAGGAATAAAGTTTTGAGTTAAGAATTTAGTTTTTATAAAATAGAATTAAAAATTTAATATTTAAGTTTTATAAAATAAATAAATAGATTTATATAAACATATTGTTTATCTCTTTCTCATGCCTCTTTCTATACTTCCGTTTTAATTAGAGGTTTAAGGTTTAAGGTTCAAGGTTAGGGGTTGCGGTTAGAGTTTAGGGAATTAGGGGTAGGGTGTATCTTTTAGGGTGTAGGATTTAGGATATAGATAATAAAAATTCGGGTTTAAAATTTAATTTTTTCTCGTATCTCTTTTTATAGAAAAACCCGAATTCTAAGTTTGATCCCGATTCGATTTATAGAAAAAATAATCTTAGAAGATTTAATCATAAAAAATTATAATTTTAAGATTAAATTATAAATAAAAAATTAAATTTTAAGGAATTAATTATAAAAATATAGGGAGAAATATATAATTATAAATATTTTAAAAAAATTAACGAAAAACTATATAATTAATCTTGGAGTAAATATTTTATACCTTAAGTCTAACCTGATTCGACTTCTCTTTTAATAAAAATTTGATTCGACTTAAACTTGTTTTTTCTTTTATAAAAAATCTAACCTAATCTTTCGGGTTACTTGATCAAATCGGATAAAATGTTCATCCCTACCCATAGTCAATGACTTGTTGCAACATACAACTCATGAAGAAGATGCCAAAACATGTATGGTCTACCAACCAACCAATAAGAGTGTACTAGAGGTTTATTCCTAAAGCATATGCTTTCTTCATGAGGATTATTCCTCAGAATATACTCTTCTGGAAGTGTAATGATGTGAGCAAAAGATTACAGGGATTATACCAGATAGATACCTACATTGTTTAAATTTCCCCATTGATTTACATGCATGGGTTGAATATGCATTGTTGAATATGTTTGTTTATGGTCATCTAAGCCTTCATTCATCTTCTTCTTCTTTGATTCCTTGTTCGAATAGTTCCGTTCGATGATCGAATTAACTGAGTCTACACACACGAAGTTAATGTTTAGATGACCATCAACAAACACCTTCATCGTATTGCATTAAAGGTTTAAGGTTTAAGAGTTATAATTTGTTTCCGACGCTAAAGTTATATTCTGTTACGAATCAATCAGGAATGTTTAGTAGTTTTCATATCTGTTAAAGTTCGGGTATGAAATCTGTGTGGAAATTATTTGTTCTTTTATTGTGTCTCAATTGGTGTCCCCACTTTAAATTAGTAAGTTTAGGGTTTAGGGTTAAGAGTTGTAGTTATAGTTTAGAGAATTAGAAGTAAGGTGTATTTTTAGGGTTTTGAACGTAAAGATTTAGGGTTAGAATTTAGAATTATTTTTTTTAAACAATTTTAGCACGAGTCATAAAAAAGAGACACAATTACGGACAAAGATTTTTTACTCTGAAATTTTATCCCAAGGTGAAGCAAAGAATTTAATGTTATGGTCGGAATAAAAGAGAGTCTAAGTATACTTAAGGTTAAACAACTGCTTATAACATATATTCACTAGATTTTGACATGTTTGGTAAGAAAGACCATATAACATAGTAATTTTCTGACCTGAATCACAATTGGTGGCGGAATTGAGGCTTCCACACGTGCACAACGGCTTAACCCCGTCCAAGCCGAATCCGCATGCTCTTCCGGTGGCCTCGGAAGAGCTGCAAAAGTCTTCGTTCCGTTGAACCGAAACTTCACTTGGATCCCATAGGACCAACCACCGGCCCCATTGGCTCTCAACGGTGCTACACTGTATGCACTATGCAGTATGCACTGCTGTACCCTTCACTCTGGAGTCTGCTCAAGTTTATATATAGCTTTGATTGCCTCAAATGCTACCATGCAACACTCCGGTGGGACTGACCCGTAGATTGAACCGAACTTCTTATGTTCCACCATATTCCACGCCGGGCAGTCGTAGTATTCCTCACATCCCATTCCTGGTACATTCCTACATGGCAGGTGCTTCCCAGGGAACCTTGGAACACCGGTGATTCGGCAGAGCAACCTACGAGCATGAACATGTTGTCCGCCGTTGGATTGAAATACAGCGCCTACCGTTGCCTCTACCGCCTAGCACGATGGTGTCACATTTCGACATGTTGGGGTCGTGTAATGTGAGTGCTTCATAAGCATAGTCTATGTCTAGGACCCTGTATGACCCAGAACTAATGTGGAACATTAAAACATCAGTCATACAAAACAAGAGGTCTCTGAAACCAGTATGTCCACACACATAGTCTAGCGAAAACGGGTAATCCACGGTGATGTTTCTGCAGTACGATCGACACGATCCTGCTCGATCAGTGGCAAGACTCGGGGTACCAATTAATGCTAGAAAACTCGAACATAGAGTAATGAATAAGCTCAAAGTCATGGCTAGCTGTTAGTGAGAAATTATCTGAAAGTGGGACATGAAATTTAAGGGTGTAGGACAGAATGATACCTTGCTTGGAGAGTATAGGAAATGTTTGGCTTTTTGTCTGAATAAATGACACTAGGAGCCTAGGACACATTTACTCACACGATGTGTTGAAGAATCTAGTTATATAGAAACCTATCCGAATGACCCGTTTGTCGTTTCTACTTTTAACGTACTATACGCATTAAATTAAAAATATATATATTTTAATAAATTATACAAACCCTTTTAAATCTTTAAACTGTCATTTATTACAGACATATATAATCGAAATATTTTGAGAAATCGGTCATGGCATGACCATTGACCATACATTATATGTTGTGTTTTGAAGATGACAATGCAGCCAGAGCTTTCTTGAGGCAGCTGTTGTACGTGAATGGACGGTCCAATTGAACTAGATGACCTGCTCTTTCTATGTATTCTAGACTTGCTATTTCTCCAACTTGCCTGTCACACACATTAATTCATCAACTTAATATTATATTTAATTTAACTCGATAAATATCAAATTCGAATCATCATATTCGTATTATTCTTACTCTTTTATGTTGCGGGCAATGTCCAAGTCGAAGATCTGATCGTTCTTTCCCCACAAGAGATGTATCTTCTGCAGCAAGAAAGATGGAATAGGAAAAAAATATTTGTTATGAATTTGTATGTAAAATAATTAAAGTGACAATAACATATAAGATACGGAAGAGAGACGAGATTTAATATAAATATAAAAAATACGAAGAATATAAATATGAAATATTTCATGTAATTATAAAAGTCGATATATATTTCAAAATTTTATATATCTAAAATATTATGCTCAACGTCCCTATAATAATACTTAGGGTTGTTTCGGAAATTTTTGAGCCCTGAGCGAAAACTGAAAAAGGTCCTTAGCCATTGCTATTTATGCTCAACGATAAAATATAGAATTTAAGGTTAGAGTTTAAGGTTACAGTTTAAGATTAGAATTTAAGGTATTAATATAGAGTGATAGAATTTAAATTTTTAGTATTGGGTACATAAAGCGGCATCGAAAAAGTTTAATTTTTTTTTTCATCTCACTGTTTTAAATAATTGATTTAATATTTTTAATATATTATTTTTATTATTAGATTTATTTATTTAAAAATAATAATTCTTACCATTATTAATATATTTATTTGATGTGGATATATCAAAACAACAATATGTTTCACAACTAACATAACTAACTCAATTGGATTCATTTAAGACATATAGTATCCAACTATTTAAAATGAATTATATATACATATATTGATCTAGTTATACAGTATATTTTTTTTAAAAATTTTATATATTTTTGAATTGTTAGATAAGTGAAATAAATTATTAAAATTAACAGTAAAATATGTGAAGATTATTACTTGAAAAAATAAAGAATTAATCTCAACCATTCATTTTCTCCTTCTAACAATTTAAAAAACATGTACAACTTTAAAAAATATTATATTGTGTAAGTTAGTCCATATATATATATATATATATATATATATATATAGGATAGGATCAAGTTACACAATATAAAATTCTCTAAGTTTTACAAATATTTTGGTTGACTGACTGAAACAGATAACTCAAATTAACAAACAATTATGTAAAGATTATCACTTAAAAAGTAATAATTTAATCTAAGTCATCCATTTTAATTATTCAACGACTCAAAAAACATGAAAAATTATATAAATATTGTTTTCGGAAATTTTAATTCCAAAAATATTGTTCTCACTCCATTATTTCTCAAAATATTGTGAATTATTGTAGAGTTCAGAAGACCGGTGGATTTCAACCCGTCTTTAAACAGTGAATTAATAAAAATAATAAACACTATTCAAAGATGAGGGGAAAACAATCAGTCCTTAAATAGTGTTTTTCACTCAACCATTATTTCATTAGTAAATCATTGTTCAAAGACGGGTTCCTTTCAGCCCGTCTTTAAACAATGTTTATTATTTTTATTAATTCACTGTTTAAAAACGGATTGAAATTCACTGATCTTCTGAACTCTACAGTAAATCACAATATTTTGAGAAATAATGAAGTAGGAACAGTATTTTTGAAATTAAAATTTTCAAAAACAATATTTATATAATTTCTAAAAAGAACATATACAATTAAAAAAATATATACTATATAATTTCATCATATGACATATATATATTTATATATCACAATCACATTCAATACCTTTCACAATCACAATCACATTCAATACCTTTCAAAAATAAAATCAGTAGAGTTGACTTTTTTTAGATTAAATTATGTATTATTTTTTCTATAATCGATATTTAATTTATTGGTTGAGCTGTGGGTGATCAGTAAAATTTGACTTTATTCGAAAAATTGAATAATTCGACTTAAGGTGAAAATACTTGACTCATTTTGATTTAATTCAAAATTTTATAAATTTCACTCGACTCGAATTTTTTTTAAATAAAGTTCAAGTTTTAAAATAGAAATTCGGATAATTCAAAATATATATAATTAAAAGATTTATTTTTAAGTTTGAGATGATAAATAAAATTATAAAGAAATATTGTCATATATGAAAAAAATACTAAAAAATATATAAATATCGATTAGAGAAAATCGTTTAAATCATACTATAATACGATAAATAATTATAATTAAATATTTATAAGAACTCAAAAACTAGACTCGACTCTAATTTTTTAAACTCGACTTGTATCTAAAATTTTAAATAAAATTTGAGTTATAATAAAATTATACCATGACCCCGTTTTACAACTTAATATTTGTATTATAACATTTTTCAAAAAATAATAATTACCTGATGGAAAGTAGGGAGAGTAAATTCCTCATCACTGATGACCAAAGCCTTTAGGAGTTCCATTTTCTCCTTTTTGTAATTAGATATTCCCTGCCATAATTTCCAAAAGTATAAATTAAAAAATAAATATTATTTTATAATTAATTTTATTTTTTTAATTTATTACCTCCAAAATTTCTTTGCAAATCCAATTTGGCACCTTTGGAAAACTTTCTGAACCAACTTGCAAGAGGGTTTGCACACCCTGGACTGAGTCAGGAAGCAGGAAATCTGCCCAGTTGTTGAACCCTATATGCTCGAGTCGAGCTCTGCTGATTGACTCAGTCAAGGCCATAACCGAGCAACTCACCACCATGGACTCGACCAACTCAGGGTAAACCTCCGCCATCTTAAAGCCAACCACCCCTCCATAACTAAAACCGACCAATATACATTTGTCAACGCCTAGTTTCTTCAACCCTTTAGCTATGCACTCGGCTTGAAACGCCACCGACCTCTCGGTCCGGTCGGTGGTGGAATCGCCGAAGAAGACTAAATCCGGGACGTAAACGGAATAGTCTTTGGCTAAAGCCAATGCCTGAAACTGCCAGGTTAAGATACCATCGAAGGCGAAACCGTGGAGGAAGACAACCACCGGTTTTTGACTTTTACGGGTGGCGGTAGCGGTGTTTGTTGCTTCGGTCGGGGACCAGAAGTTGATAATCGTCCCCGGCTCGATCTCGACTTTTCGAGGGCTTATCCCGGCTAGCTTCAAGACATAGTGAAGAGCAAACTTGTATGTCTTGATGAAGCACATTGTGTTCTAAAATTTAATTTTTGCTAGGTTTAATAGAGAGATCAAGGTCCCTATATATAAACATAAATAATATCAATGAAACAATATCCACGTTAGATCGATCCGAATTTTTGGATATTTCAAAGTTTTAGATAAATATTTTATTGATATGTGTTTGATTTGAAATAATCGAATATTTTAAAATTAGATATTTAAAACTTTTGAACGAATATTCGAATATCCAAATATCTGAATTCTTGACTTCATTTAATTATTTTTTAGTTTAGCGATCCTATACATAAAATTTCCAAGTTTTCGAATATAAAAATCAACAAATTATTGAATATACAATATTTTATGCATGAGAATTTTAATTTTTCATATATAACGAATAAAATATCAAAAATAAAAGGATTTATATCTATAAAAAATTAAATTATCAGATATCGGATAATCAAATATTCGATCTGAATATAAAATAACTATTCAAAAAAATATATTAAAAATATTGTTTAATAATAGCTACAGAGATTTTGTTCGATATGGAACTCTTATTTAATTACAAAATAACTATTTTATTGCCTTTTAATCTTCCAAGAAAAATGGTTAAAAAAATAATTAATCTTCTAAGATACCTATAAATCTCACCAAATGAAAAAACAAAACAAAACGTTGGACCATAAATGTTATAATTAGCAGTAGGCAGAAGCAATCAATTAGTTTATTATATATAAAAATAAAATAAAATCAATAGAGTTGACTGTTATATAATTTTGATTTATTTAACATAACCTTCAAATATATTCCTTTTAATTATTAAAAAATATTCTATCATTTAATTTATTAATTAATTAATTTAAATCGATTTTTATAGATGTTAAATTTAAGGGTAATCGTCTTAATTTATTTTTTTATTCACAATGTTAAAATTTAAATTTCTGATAATATGTGAAGGAATATAGTGTTTCATTCTATCAGGCTAATTGATCGAATGTATTAAAAATAATTGGGTAAACTACAACATAAATCACTCAATTATGAGTAAGGTTATATTTAGGTCACTTAATTATTAAAAGTTATGTTTTGGTCACTCAATTATGCGTAAAGTTATATTTGGGTCATCCAATCAATAAATATTACGTTTGGATCACCTAATTATAGGGTTACATTTGGGTCATCCTTCATATTTTAAAAAAAGTTTATCAATTCGTGTATTAAATTAATTAATAATTTCAAATGAAGTACTTTAATGTTATCGAGGGTATACAAGTGATTTGAGAGAAAAAAATCGATATATTTTTTTAAATATGAAGGGTGACCTAATCGTAAACTTACTCATAATTGAGTGATTCAAATATAACTTTTAATAATTGGGCAGCCTAAATGTAATCTTACCCATAAACGAGTGACTCAAATATAACTTTTAATAATTAGATAACCCAAATATAACCTTATCCATAATTGAATGACCTTTGTCGTAGTTTAACCAGAATAATTTTAAGAATAAAGGGAATTTTTACATTTTTTTTATTAACAAAATATTTTTTTTATTTATGTGGACTAAAACTAGTATGAAACTATTTAATCGAAAGGCCAAGATACCCGCCAGCCCCTATCTATGGTATTCATTATATATATTAGAGTTGAAATTTTTTAAAACAGATATCGAATACTGTTAAATATCATTAAAATTAAATATGATTAAATATGATAAAAATAATTAATGAAAAATTTAAAAACTTAATATATAGTATAAATTATCTAAAATAAAATTTTAATTAAATTATTCTTCTTGTATATTATAATTTTTAATTTTAAAATAATTAGATAAATATCAACTCTAGTCAATTTTAAAAAAATCTTAAAATTTAAACCCTAAAACTTAAATCTCAAAATCATAAACTCCCGAACCCTAAATCCCTAACTCAAAACTATAAACCTAAATCTCAAAATTACTTTTAATTGTTAATTACTTTTAATTGTTAATTTGTTATGTTACGACATTATTAATTATTTTTAATTTTGCGATGGTGTAATTAATTATTTTTAATTACGATACGGCCGGCTTAAAGTTTAAGATTTAAATATTAGGATTATTTTTTTTAAATTAATTAAAATCTATATTTGATTCAATTATTAGAATATATAACATATAAAAAATAATTTACTTTTAATTAATTTATAATTATATATTCATTCCCTAAAATTTTTAATTTTTATTAATTAATTTAATGGTGTTCAACAATGTTCAATATTAGTAGTGTTTAACGGTATTGGCCACACGTAGTAGACTCATCCTTACAAGTTTTGAAGTTTCACACGTTTTTCAAATAGTTGTATGAGTGAAATAAATGATATAGATTAATAATTGGATATGTGAAGTTTATCGTACGGGAGAAAAAATTAATCTCATCCGTCCGTTTCACCAATTCCATGATCAAAAAAATATGGATCCTAACCTTATATATAAATTAAAAATAAATTAATTATAAATTTTCTCTTCATATTTTAAATATCTTTTTTATTCTGTTCGTGCTCTAAAAATATCTTTTATTTATGTAGAGAGAATTTTGGGTAAATAAAAATAATAAGAAATGATCCAATATAAAATTTTAGTTTAGTTTTTAAGCCTTAAATTAGTTTAAAAATTAACATTCAAGTAAAATAAAAGGTAAAAAATATTATCGTTCATAATTTCATTAGATTTTATAAATTATGTAATTATTTTTAATAAATATTTTTAAATAAACTTTATACTAAATAATTAAATATTTTTTAGAAAATAATTGAATTCCCCCGATATAACTATGGTTTCACTTTAGTATATAATACAAAAATAAAATAAAATAAAAATTAAGATTAAAAAATATTTTTTTAGAGAAAATATATAAATTATTTTAATATCTCTAAAAATATACCTTAAAATAGATAAAAATATAATATTTTTTTTGTTATTTTAGTTGAGACTTGTTATATAAAATAATATTAAAAAATAGTTTTAAATTCGTATTTTATTACTTCTATAAATTTAAATTCACATATTTATAACTTATATTTTGGAAAATTAATAAAATTATAGATAAAATTTATTTTTGAAGAAATATTTAAATTCTATTTAAATAAAAATATAAACAATATATTTTTAATTATTAAAAAATAAAATTTTAAAACTATATATAAATTATGTTACATAAATTTTTATTTATTTTAATCTAATCGATAATATTTTTCTAAATTCATTACTGCTGCGCAACAAAGCCTGTAACATGAATACAGATGAGTTCTAAGTCTTGATGTACGATAATATTGTGCTCTAGTACTTGAATCATCTTGGTTTTGTTTCTTGCAGATTGGGCATGGCTCCCCAGGAACCTGGTCGATCCGATACTATAGAGGTCCGATTTGATTATTTTCGGTTTGATATAGATCTTTATTTTTTTTTCTCGATATGAACTAATATCACAAAAATTAATCTGACATGTCTAATAGAAAGTACAATATAACACAAAGCACAAAATCTAAACCAGAAGCAATTAACTATTATGATCTTGTTGCATACTATGTCATAAATGGGGGTTAGTTGTAATTTAAGATATAAACAGAGGTCATAACGGAATGGTATCGGAATATTCTGCGATTTTTGATTTTTTTAGTTATCAGTATGTATCGTAATTGATTTCTTAAATTGTATTTGAAAGTTGAATCTAGTTTATGAAATTTTGAGTCAAATCAAAACGAGTTGAGTATTTCCTTGTTTAAATACATAAACTTTGAAAAGTTCAGGGTGGATCTGCCACTGTTTTACGTATGCTTGTTCCCTGGTACGAACACTTTTCTCTTTTGAAAAATGGTTCACAAAATGCGAATTATTTGGAGCTTTTATGTAGATTAGTATTTTAAGTCTTTGTTCTCGTGAATACTGTAAATATTGTTTAGTGAAGAAAAATAAAATAAAAAAAGAAATCCACTAAAAAATTAACTAAAATAAATTAGACATTTTTTTCTTTCTTAATATTGATTTTTTTCGTTGTTGGTTATGATAAAGGTTTTTAACGAGATTCTATCTTTTATAGAAAAAAATATAACAAAATTATCTATTTTGAATCGAGCCGAGCCTGACGAGCAGAGTCCAATAATAATATTTTCAAGTCGAGCCCAAACCTAAAATTTCAAGCTCGCCGAGCCTCGAGCCCGAACCCGAATCCAATAACATTGTTTCCGAGCCAAGTCAAATCTAACCAAACTCGGACACGACTCGTTATCACCCTACGTAGAACCATTAGTTTCACATGCATATTTTTCATATTACGAACATTGTATTTTCTAAGAGAACCAAAGGATACGATCGCTTGCTTACTTACATGGTTTGCTTAGGATAAGATCGCTTGCTTAGGGCTGTAGGAGACTTCTCTTTTATATTGCTCTCATGGGGGAAAACTACATTATATGTAGTGGCAGAGCTACATTGAGTTGGGAGGATACTCGTCCGGCGTGAGACATTCTTGATCACTACATTTATTTGAAAGTGTTTAACAACTTTTATTTTAAGGGTAGAAATCGTCTGCCTCTTTTTCATGCTTCCATTTGTGTTTCGTATTGAAATTTTTTAAAAAATTGAATTTTAAACCCTAACCCTGATTTTTATATCCTAAAAAATACACCCTACCCCTAATTTCCTAAATCCTAACCATAACCTCTAACCTTGAATCCTAAACCTTAAACCCTCTAATTTGAAGCGAAAATACGAATGAAGATATAGTAAAGAGGCAAACGATTTATACCCTTATTTTAAGGTCAAACACTTTATTTGAAAATAAAGAGACAAACGATTTTACACTTTACTATGCACACTTATTTGAAAATAGTTAACGATCATTTCTTTTGGTGATCGGGCGCTTTACTATAGGCACTTACTTGGGAGTGTCTAATGACCCTTTATTTATCCTTTGGTTGATACTAACCTGGTAAGCATAAAAGTATCTGAATGCTTAGCCATCTCAGCCTTGTTTTAATGCACATTTGCAACACCCTTCACTTCCCTTATCAAGGACGGAGGTATATAGGGGTGGGGAGGGGCAATCGTCCCCCACTTTGAAGAATTTTTTATTTTTGTTTTCCTATTTAATTTTTTTAAATTGATTTTTTATGAATTTGCTCCTTCTACTTCTAAACATTTATGTTTTGTTTCCCTCAACCCCAAATTCTGACTCTGTCCCTGTCCCTTATTGTTTCATCAGCATGAACACGACAAACGGTTCTGCTTTGTAAACAACTAGAGGTAGAATCAAATAAACACCAAACTGCAAACCCACAGACATGTTTCAAAGACAATTACTGTAAGGAAATAGACTTGTGGTTCTTGCCAGAACCATGAACTGCTGAATACCATAATGACATCAACTAATGTCCTATAGAAAACATATAATGAGAAGGAAATGTATGAGTAATAATTAACTTTGAAAATCAAAGAACAGGATCCCAAGGTATAGCCTGAGTCACTTGTTCTTGTGAACCATGATCAAGGGAGTGCATGCAGCATGCTCCAACCACCTAAATCAGACACTGAAACAACCGTTTTACCTGTCACTTTGTAAAGAATGGAAGACTTGAAACTTACCATACCATGAATCAGAAAGGGGGAACAGAAGAAGAGATTATCACATGACAACCTCTTTCTCAACAAGAAAAAAATTCGAACAAAAGATAGATACAAACAGATCTGACTTCATCAACAAACGAACCACAAAAGAGGATAAACTATTAAAAGATTATTAAAGAGTATCGTGAGAAAATTATCCAAACGCGAATAGCGTATTTAAATCTAATCTGAGGGTTTAAAACAAACGGTATAAGGACACTACGGTAAAATTACATAGACCCGAAATGATCAAATTGGTGAGCAATAACTAAATTTACTACTAATTCATAATACATGAAACGATAGTAGAATTTGAGTTGTATAATTCAGAGGTTATTGTTTAGATCAATGTTGAAATTTCAAAATTTTTAAAAATAAAGGACTAAAAATGTCAAATTAGAGTATGATGGTTAAATCTATAATATATATAGTACGTGGACTAATAGAAAAATTTACCCTAATTTATTTTACATTGGAACACTACTCAGATCCAACTTTCTTGGAACCAAACACCCTTACTCCATGTTAGAATACTCATATTTCATAGTTTAATTTGGAGAATTCTATGTTTTTTTTTTTTCAAGTGTTCACATTTCCAATGTTATATTCCAGCGTGGGAATTGGCATAACCCGACAATAAATCTAGCATGTTAAAAGTCGAGATATTATTCACAAAACTCGAAATCAATACGACAAAATTTATAGAATATAATATAATTATTTAATACGAAAAAATAATCATTAAATTTGATTTGATTCGATGAATATTTAAAAATAATAAAGAAAAAATATCATTGATTTTATTAAGGTAATTACTAGTAATTACTTACCAATGGTTTTGCTAAAACAGAACATTGTTTTAACAAAACCAGACTACTAATTAGTAATTACTTAATATTCATAGTTGATGAATTTATGTATAATTTAAATTTTATTTAATTCTTTTGAATTGATTTATTTGGTTTGTTTAATTTATAATTATAAATATTTATAATATTAATATATTATAGACTTATGATACTAATTGATTTTAATTTAAATGATTTTCTATATTCATATATATATATATATATTAGGGTTGGGTGTTTGGTTGAGTCGAGTCAAAAAATTTTGAATTATTCGAGTTTACAAGTCCTATTTTATGATTCAAACTTTATTTAATTTTTTTCAAATTGAGTCGAGTCTATGAAATTCAAATCGAGTCAAATCAAATTGAATTTTCGAGTTTTTATACAAATTTAATTGCACATATATATTTTTATATACATATATATTTTTACATGCATGTACTTAGGGTCAGTTGGTGCACATATTTATTCCAATGTTAACGGTTGTCTATATGCGTAAAAAATATGCATATTAAAACTTGAATATTAAAACTGATCAACTATTTACTAAATAAATTGAGTTATTTGAATTTTTATTTCATAATTCAAATTTTTTTTAAAATTCTTTTGAGTTAAATCGAGTTTATAAAATTATAAATCGAGTCAAAATGAGTCTCTTTTTTTTACTCGAAATAAATCGTATAATTTAATTTTTTTCAAGTTGAGTTGAGTTTTCCCACCCCTAATTAATATACACATATTTCTTTTTAAGTTTTTCATATGTGATATATATATATATATATATATATCATCATTGACGAACAGAAGATTTTCTGTTACGGGTCGAACATATAAAATTTAAAGGGAAAGGACTTATAAAATTTTAGGGGGTGAAAATAGAATTTCAATAGAAAATTCAAACTTTTAGGGCGAGATTGTCCCCTCGAGCCCCTATGGATCTATTCCTATATATCAAGTAGAGTTGAAACGACTTGAGCTTGAAAATTTGTCAACTAGTTATTAAAATTTTAAGTCATTAGAGTTTCATTTTATTTTATTTTATTCTTTACGCTAGATCAAAATTTTAATTTTTTTCGAATAAAATTTTATCCCTCCTTAAAAAACATAAGACCTCATTAATTAATAATGGGTAAAGTGCAACAAAGGTCACTTAATTATGGGTATAGTTACATTTGAGTCACCTAATTATTAAAAGTTACATTTGAGTCACTCATTTATGGTTAAGGTTACATTTAGGTCACCCGATTATTAAATGTTACATTTAGATCACTCAATTATAGATAAGATTATATTTGGGTCACCCTTCATATTTGAAAAAATACATCAATTTAATCGTTTTTCTTCTAAATCACTTGTATACTCTTGTTAACATTAGAGTACTTCATTTAAAATCATTAATTAATCTAATACACGAATTGATAAACTTTTTTTTTAAATATGAAGAGTGAACCAAATATAACTTTATCTATAATTGAATGATCTAAATGTAACTTTTAACAAATGAGTGATTAGATGTTTAAGCAGTGATATAAAAAATATATCAATAAAATGAATTTTTATATTCGAGATTGTCATTTTTTTTTATCAAGAACATACCTCATAATAATTGATATAAAAATATCAAATTATACTATAAGATAAAAATACAGCGAAATGTATGAAAATAAGTTAAAAAAAACTATTAGGGAAAAAAAACGAAAATAAGTTAAATAAATGTAATAAAAAAAACTATTAGGCATAAAGATAAATTTAACCCTTAATGTTTATAGTTATTATTATTTTAACCATCATTCTTTATTTGGGATAAATTTAGCCTTTAACTTAAGTTTTGTTGACAAACATCTCATTTTCTAACTATCATGATGATCACACCGTTAAAAATTTAATGATAATGACAAATAGTAAACATGTAATAATATATTTTAAATGATATGACGTCTAATCTATCAAATACATACATATAGAATATAATTTTATTCCAATATAAAATATAAAATAATTAAAATTCAAATAAAATATTAAAACTTAATTAAATCTAAAATATTTTGACTATTAAACCATAAATAAATTTACTATTTTGTTTTTTTATAATTTTAGTTTTTTATATTTAATTAAAACTCAAGACCTAAAACCTCAAATTTACTATTTTTAAATTTAAATTTAAATATTAAACTATAAATCAAAATCCTAAGCTTTCAATTTAGATTAAAAACTAAAATACCTAAATTCTAAATTAAAATAACAAAAACTCAATTGATTAATATCAAAATCTCTTACCTTTGATTTATCGATAGCAATCTTTACAAAAATTTTTCTTTTCAGACTGTGTTCATATTTTTTAGATAGAATTTTGATTCTATTGTAGTTAGGGTTGAGAATTTTTAGTATACTTTTGTTTTAGATGTAATTAATTTATAATATTTTATTTGAATTTTAATTATTTTTTATCTTATATTAGAATAAAATTATATTTCACGTGTATGCGTTTGATAGCTTAGATGCCATGTCATTTAAAATATATTATCATATGTTACCATCGTTAAATTTTTAACAGCTTAGTCATTATGTTAGTTAAAAAATGAGATATTTGTCAAAAAGACATAGGTTAAGGGTTAAATTTATCTAAAAAAATGAGGGCCAAAATGATAAAAATTCAAAACGTGGAGGGTTAAAATTATCTTTATGCCTAAAATATAGTACTAGGTTGCTGGCATAAGATGAATAATTTATTTAGGAAAATATATTGTGAATAAAATAAAAATAAAAATAATATAGGAGAATAAAGATGAGAGACAAAAGAGAGAGATTTGTATTATATTCTCAAAGTAGGGTTATGTACAATGTTTTGTCCAAAAATCTATTTATAGGCATAAGATGAAAACCCTAATTCCAATGGGTATTAAACCCTAATACTAAAGCCCATTAAAGTTTAACTTAATATATGAATATCCACCATAAATAATTATATTCATAATAAAATATATTATATTAGAATATATTTCAAAAATTATAATATTTTTATAGTATAGTGTAAAAAACTTATTTGTATACAATGTCTCGAGTAAAGACATTATTTGTACACGAAAAAATTAATTATTTTAATATTTTTTACGTAAAACATTTACTAGTATGATAGTTTAAAAATATTAAAAATTTTAAAACGTGGTATATATAGATTATATCTTTAAACATATTACGGTGTACAAATGACGTCTTCACCCTATATCGTAAAAAGCATAGATTCTTAACATATGCTCTAATACATTCTATTTTGCTACATTATGTATAAAGTGAGTGTAAATCGTTTACTTATTTTTTATGTCTTTATTCGTGTTTTCACTTCAAATTAGATGGTTTAGGGTTTAGAGAATCAGGGGTAAAGTGTATTATTAGGGTTTAGGATTTAAGATTTAACATATAATAAATTAGGGTTAAGGTTTAAAATTCAATTTTTAAGTAAATTTCAACCAGAGACACGGATGAAAGTATAAGAAAGAAACAAATAATTTTTATCCGTTTTCAGTATATCTCTCATCAATTATTTATTCTAAAAGCTAAAGATACCTATTGAAATGTGAACTTATGTTACATATTTTTTTTGATTTATTTTTTATTTTTCACATATGTAAAGCAAATAATATCTACAATAATTCAATAAAACACTTGGTATATGTCAAATTGGATGGATCGTTTATGAAATCGAACTCGAAACATACTTTAAATGATTCATAATATTTTAAAATTTTGAATCTCGATATTAATAATCGATTAATTATCTTAATTGGGTTTAAAGAATTATTTGACCCAACTTTATTTTTAATTCAACTATACAAGGGAGAAGTAAAAAAATGTTCTATAAAAGAGTTAAAAAATAGATAAGAAAAAAAAATTATAAAGGATTTGGAGGATAAATTGTCGATGGAATATAAAAGAATTAAAAACTGATGAGAAAAATAATTTATAAAGAAATATAGTTAAAAAATTAAATTGAATAAAAATTAAAGTTAAAGGATTAAATTGTAAGAACAATAAATTTATTGTTAAAAATATGAACTAAAATTATATAAATATTCTATTATGGTAGTGGAGTATGTATTTCAAATTTGAAAAAAAAAACGAAAAAATAATTGAAAATAAAAATTGAGGGACAACATTTTAAAATAGAAAAAATTATTTTTCGAATCGAATTATACCCACTCTTACTTGTGGAATAAACTTTTGAGAAATTATAAAATAGAATTAATTCACCACATCATTCGTAAACTTAATCAATAAAATCTACTCGTATTATTTTCATTTTTAAATAATCACTTTTTTTATTAATATAATAAAAAAAATAAAAAACTATTTTACAAAATAATATAAATAAATATTAATAATTGAAATTACGAATAACACGATAAATTAATAGATTTAATAATTTCCCCACTCTATCCATCTCAAAGAATCCCTTAAACTTTAGTATTTGATTTAATGTATACTCTCAATCATTGAATGTTGGTCATTCAATCACTATGCTGACATTACTGATGCTCGAACTTATGATCTCTAAGAACAACAATCATTCTTTTAACCATTAAGACTAGATAACTCGTGCAAAAATTAAATAAAACCGACCAAACATCACTGATTTATTGATGTTGTCTGCAAACACTAAGTCTTGGAATCCATCAGTCAGGTTAAATTTATGAATTATTTGTATTTGGATTTAATGGGAAAAAATAATTCTATGTGAAGACTAAGCTCTTCAATAAGTACATAAATGGGGACAAAATAATATGTGGTTCCACTAGGATGTTCTACAATCAAGAGAAGATTTTCGAATTTTTTAAATTATTTAATTTAAAATAAGAACATTTAAAATTATTTTCGTAAAATGTTTTTAAATATATATTATATATGTTATGAATATTTATATATGTGGATGTCTATCATAATAACAACTCTATTATTAAGAATATTATCTTCATTAATTAGAGTTTAATATATTATGTACTTCTTATGCCTATAAATAGATGAGTTTGTGAAGGCATTGTACACAAGTCAATATTGAGAATAATACAAATATCTCTCTTTCTATCTTCTCCTTGTTCTTTCATTCTTGTTTTAGTTTTTCATTATTTTATTCACAACACGTTATCAGCACGAGACTCTAACCAACAGAAGTATTTTTCGTTCGAATCCTAAAGGAGTTATTGGAAAGAATTTGTTACTAGCATGAATTAAAGATAAGTTCCTCTCCCTCAATTATATTCTAATTATCAATTTATCTTTCTTTCTTGATTTTTGACTTGATTTTAATTTACAAAAAAAATCTTTGGTTGTTTTTTGTTTGTGTAGCGATAAAGTGGCTCAATTACCGTAGTTCTTGTCGATAATTCCCGAAAAAGATTTTTGGTTTAATCTTTTCCCTTTCAATCCTTTGGCTTGATTAATGAGTGTTGAATAATACACTGGTAAAATTGGCTGCAGACCTATGAAAAATAAGCTATTAAGTTTGGCAAAGGGTAAAAACCGATCACTATGATAAAAACCAATTATATTCTAATTAATTAATATATTTTATGTTATGTTGGTTTAATCCGAGTATATTGGCTGAACATCCCGTTCTGCGAGGCTACTGGTCTCAAAGGAGGTTCTTTTTAAAGGACCTTACTGGTTTAACAACGCCGCGTATGAGGGTTAAATTTTTGTATTTAATAGTATGAATGTTATAAATTTTATATTTGCTTGAAAGCAATATTATTTTTATGTTGAAAAACTCGACTATAGACTTCTCCCAAGTTTAAGTTACGAAAATTGTCTTGATCCAAGAATTTTTATGGGAGGCATTCCCTGAAGTGAATGTATGCATGATACTTATTCCATGCAATTATTGGATTTATGTCATTCCTTGAAGTGGATGCAATCATGATGATTATTCCATACGATTATTTGATTTATGTTATTCCCTAAAGTGAATGCAAGCATGATGTTTATTCCATGCGATTATTGAATTTGTTTCATTCCTTGAAGTGAATGCAAACATGATAATTCACTATATAATTAGTGAATAAAATTCAGTTATATGCCAGAGTATCATTGATGATGATATGTTATAAAAACATATTTCACTTTTCACACATTAAAGTTGTCCTTTAGACACAATATCGTGAAAAGGTTTTGAAAGACCTATTGGCTCCGCTCCATTCTCTGAAGTGAATGTGATATTTTATAGCGCAAAGAATAAATGTCACATTAGTAATTGCGGTCATGATTGAGATCATAAAATAGGCATGAATAATATGATTATTTTAAGAATACTCGTATCAAAATCTTTATGTTATCAATGCGATGGTACAAACTATTGATCTCGTACTTGTCAAACGCTGAAGTATTATGGACTTTATCCATAATCATAAATGATAAATTAAAGAAAATATAAACAGATTTTCTTTGTGACAAAAATAATTATGGCGTTATTGATCCAACTCAATTGAATATTGATAATTTTCTCATAGCCCTTGAAGGGAATAATTTACCATTTATTTTATTTCCTTTATAACTTCTAAAAGGAATAATTGATCTTTTACTTATTTTGTTTTATGTTAATTTATTTTTATTTATTTATGTTAATTTACTTTTATTTATTATTTATTTATGTTAACTTATTTGACATATTATTTATTTACGTTTTATGTTAATTTATCATTTGAAAAATATTATCACTTCCGGAATAAAATCTACAATGAATTATGGTTGTTTATGCCAAGCAGACAATGCAAGTACTCATACTATATTTAAGCATAAGAAATATTTTCCCATTTAAATACAAGGGAAAATGTTAGTACTATATCTCAAAGTACTAAAATATCAATGCTTCGAAAGAGCTTTTGAGAGTTTATCTTTGATAGATAACCGAGATATAATGTGCTATATTTAATATTTTTCATTCCCCGAAGTGAATGGTACAAAGCACATATTTTTCATTCCCCGAAGTGAATGAAATAAAGCATATATTAAAATGTGCATAATTATGCATATTTTCCTATTTTAAATGCAAGGGAATGTGAGTACTATATCCGGAAGTACTAATATCACAGAAAGCTCTAACTGAGTAAATATATTATTGCCAAATGGAACTTTATTCCATATTTACAGTACATTATACTCATCAAAGTCATAGAGAGACTTACTGAGTTCTTAAAGATGTTTGCAGAAATATATTGAGAATATTAATTAGTCAAGGGGATGATGACTATCTCAATATTACGAGTATAACTCAAGGCAATAAGAAAATCTTAAAAAAAATACATGCACTGTCATTTATATTGTACTATAGAAGAATTAGTACAAATTGAAGCTCATACTATTGTAAACCAGATATTTACTGATAATTTTATTTGGCATGACCGGTTAGACCATCTCGGTTCAATTATGGTGCAAAAATTTGTTGACACTTTCATGTGGTCATTTATTGAAGAGTTAATATCTTCTTCATGGTAATTTTTCATGTAATACTTTCTATGAAAGCAATTTGATTATTCAATCATCAATAGCTAAGATAAAGTGCAAATCTATTAATTTTCTAGAATGGATACAAGGTGATATATATGGGCCCATACACCTTCTATACAATCCATCTAGATATTTTATGATTTTTATCGATGCATCGACTAGATGGTTATATGTATCCTTGATATTAACCCGCAACTTGGTTTTTGCGAGGCTATTTGCTCAGTTGATAAAATTATAAGTATATTTTCCAGATTATCTTATAAAGACAATCGGTCTTGATAATGTTGATGGTATGTAATTTTACATGTAGTATCACTAATTCGCATCAAGCCAACAAATTATTATAAGTTCTCCCCATTACAAATGGTTTTTGGTCTAAAACCAAATATTTCTCATCTTATATTTTTTAATGTGCGATATATGTTCTAATTGCTCCACCACAACGCACAAAGATGAGTTTTGTTGGAATATATATCAGATTTAAATATCTTGAGCTTATGATAGGGAAATTATTTACAATCAGATTTACTGACTATTATTTTAATGAGTCAGTTTACCCAACATTAGGGGGAGAAAATAAATAGCTGGGGAAAGAAAAAAAGTTGGAATGAATTATCATTTTCTCATTTTGATCCACGTACTACATAATGTGAACTATAAGTTCAAAGGATAATTCATTTAGCAAATCAATTGCCAGATGATTTTGCTAACCCTAAAAGAGTAACTATGTCACGTATACCAGCTATGAATGCTCCGATTAAATTTGATGTCTTGAAAGCACAAACTCTAGTTGCTAATGAGTATAACTTACACTTGAAGCGTAGTAGACAAGTAAGTTCCAAAGATAAAGAAATCCTCAAAAAAGAAAAGGAGCTATATTTTATGATGGTCTAATCGAGGAATCAATGAATTATAAAAATCTCAAGAAGAGATTAAAAGGTCTCCAAAAGAGACATTGACATAATCAGGTACCTGATAATAAAGAGATCTCAATAGAATATGTCATGTCTGGTAATAAGTGAAACTGAAATTAAATCGATGTCGTTAATATATTTGCATGCAATATAGCACTAGAGATTTTATTTGATGATGTGGATCATGAACCATTGTCAATTGGGCAATATAAACAAAGAAATGATTAGCCAACTTGAAAGAGGCAATTGAGGCGAAACTAAAATCTCTTTCGAAAAGAGAAGTATTTGGGCCTATAGCCCGTACATTGAAATGTGTAAAGCTCGTGGATATAAATGAGCCTTTGTGAGAAAGAGAAATTAAAAGGGGAAATCATGAGATATAAGCTCATTTGGTTGCACAAGGATTCTCACAAAGATATGAAATTGATTATGAGGAAAATATATTCATTGGTGGTGGATGTAACTACTTTTAAATTTTGATCAGTCTGGCAATAAATAAAATTACTTAGTTTCTGCCTAATGGATGTTGTTACATCCTATTTGAATGAGCCTCTTGATAGTAATATTTACATGAAACTTCCGGAAAGATTTAGATTGCCATAAGCAGTTCATTTAAGTTCTCGAGAACATTATTCAATCATATTGAATATATCTTTTTATGAATTGAAACAATTTAGGCGTATTTGGTATGATCGCCTCATTGAATACTTATTAGCATAATGCTATATGAATTGTTTATTTTCCCCGAGTATTTTTATTAATAGGTTTAGCTCTGAATTTTTATTGTTGTGTATGTCGATGATTTGAATATCATTGAAACTCGTGAAGAGATCTCCTCAAATCCTTGTGCATCAATCGACATACAAAAAATGTTTAAAGAGACTTTACATGCCTAACACATATTCATTGATCACCCTTATGGTTGTTATGTCTCTTAATGTAAACGATTCATTCCACCCTTGTGCATCATATCTTTGCTAATCCAGAAATATTATTTAAGTGTTACGAGATCATTACTTTTAAATAATTATTATACATGATGCAAAGCCGAAATATGTGTTTGGCTAAACATATCCCGAAGATATGTGAATTGCTTTCACAAGATAAGATGCAAACTATCTTGTGTAGAGATAATGCAAAATTTATATCTCAAGGTGGATATATAAAATGTGATAAATGAAACATTTTTTAAAGTTTTGTCCCTCATGATCTTCAGAAGAATAATATTCAATGAATCATTTCAAGTAATAATTTGAAAGATTTATCTACTAGTGCATAATCTATTTCAACATTTGAAGATTGTATTCAATGTTAAATTATGAAGATTCAATGATCTTATGTGATATTTTCATGAGGGGGAGTAAATATGCGTTGTACTCTTTTTCTTTTAACCGAGGTTTTGTCCCAATGGGTTTTCCTGGTAAGGTTTTTGAGGCAACATGTTATGTGTATGAAAGATGTGTGTACTCTTTTTCCTTCACTAAGATTTTTTTCTCATAGGATTTTTATCTTAGTAAGGTTTTAACGAGGCACATTATCTTCATAGACATCCAAGAGGGAGTATTATGAATATTTATCTATGTGGATGTCTATCATAATAAGAACTCTATTATTAGGAATATTATCTTCATTAATTAGAGTTTAATATATTATGTACTTCTTATGCCTATAAATAGATGAGTTTGTGAAGGCATTGTACACAAGTCAGTATTGAGAATAATATAAATATCTCTCTTTCTATCTTCTCTTTGTTCTTTTATTCTTGTTCTTTATTCTTGTTTTAGTTCTTCAGTAATTTATTCACAACAATATATAATTTTTATTTTAAATAATACTACTTTTTCGGAATACACATTAAAAGAGAAAAATAATATTTTAAATAATTTTATTTAAAATATTTTTAAAAATAAATGTTATAAATTTTAGTTTTTGAAAAATGACATTTTTAAGAAAATAATATCCTTAGAACACTTGGTATGTTGACAAGGAAAAAAAATAATATAACAATTTATTATGTTTGATTTTTTTTCTAATTAATATGTTATGTGCTTTTTTTCTTAATTAATATATTATTAATTTTTTTAAAAACAAAATATCAAAATAAAAAATTAAATATAATATAATATTATATATTATCTTGCCAAAAAATAATTAAAATATTAAAATAATAATATAAAAATAGATGGATACTATTTAGGTAGTTTTCCCTTGATGGTGTAATGTTTAGGATAAAGATTAAGAGGACAATTCAAATTTCAAAGGATGATTGATGCTATTTAATTCACTATGCTTGTAGAATGTTTAAAAATATTTGATCCGATCGATTTAATTTTATTATTTGTTGATCTGATTTAAAAATTAGGATATTTGATTTGATTTTTATTTTTGGATCAAATATCCAATATGATTTTAATTTTTTGGATCAGATACAGATTGCAATATTTCAAGTTTTGGATTTTTCAAAAGTTTGAAAATCAGAAAAAATAAATTTTTATGAATATTAAGTTTTATATTCTTAACAATTTGATATCTGTTATATCCAGAAATTAAAAAAAATAAAATTTTCATAGATATGAATCATGTATATTTAGTAATTTGTTGTTTGTTATATTCGAATTTCTGAAAGAATACTATTAATATTTATAAAAACATTTAAAAACCTTATCATATAATATTCAAAAATCATAAAATTATTTTGTTAAAATAAAGAATAAAATCCTAAATTTAATATGATTTTAAACGAATTAATTGATTAAATTAATTTTTTTAATTAATCGATTAAATAATTATGTAAGATCTATTAACGATTAAGAATTTTTTAAAATTTTGATTATTGGTTAATTTAGTTTGAATAAGTTAATTAACAATTATTATTATTTATTAAATATTATATATTACATATATTTATTTTTTGTAACTAGACTTTTATAAGTTATAAAATAATTATTAATTTTTAATATATTATGAAATGATTATTAAACTTTATTAAATTAGCATCATTAACTTTATTAAATTATAATAAAAATACATTAAACATTTCAATAATTTATAACTTATAATGAATCGAATACTATTTTTTAATAATTCAATAAGTTTAAAGATTACTTTGTAACTTCTAAAAGTCTACCTGATTAAAAAATATTTTAGCATAATTTAGTGATTATTTATGTGATCTAATTAATTAAATATTAAAATAAGTTTGAAGTGAAACTAAAGCTTGTTTAATAATTTATTTAAAAAATTATAATTCATTGAAATATAAAATTTTTAGTTTTTTTAAATAATAATAAAAATCATTTGCTTGATTTTTTTTCATATAAAAACATTGAAAAAAGATATCAATCTATCAATGTTTTAAATCTTAAAACTATACAATCATGGTTATGTTATTGACAACCGTAAGGATGCTAATAAATTTTTAAAGATTTTTATTAATAATATTTATTTAGATTTTAATAGAATATAATAAAATATAATTAATTACATTCTTAAGAAATTATGTTTAATTAATTACATTGCTAAACTTTAAACCATAAAAATCTAAATTATAAATATTAACTTTAAATCTAAACCTTAACTACTAAACCTTAAACCTTAAACCCTAAACCTAAACTCTAAACCTAAATACTGGCACTAAAATCTAAATTCTAAACACTAAATTTAAACCTAAACCTTAATTACTAAACCATAAACCCTAAATATAGTCCTTAACTTCTAAACCATAAACCTAAATCTAAACCCTAAATCTTAAACTTAAACTCTAAATCATAAACGAGTATTAATTACATTAAATAACCTAAACCTTTTTTCTTTAAATAAAGAGTAAACTGCATAAATGGTCACCGAACTTTTAAGGTAGATTTATTTTTGTATCTTACTTTTAAAATATTTGATAAGGTCACCAAACTTTTAGGGTAGATACATTTTGGTCACTGTACTTTTGAATTATTTGATTATATCATCCAATTTATATTTTGCAGTCGACAAGGTCACCCAATTTCTCTAATTTGTATTCAATAAGGTCACCCAACTTTTAGTTTTCATTCGATAAGATCACTCAACTTTTAGTTCGGATTTGATAAGGTCTTTACGGTTAAATTTCGTTAAAAATTACCATAAGATTTAATATATCCATAATAAAAAAATGGATAAACTACGATAAACATAACTCAACTTTCTTCTTGCTTCTATTTTGGTCACTATTTTTTTTAATTTATTAACTTAACTATTGAATTGTTTATATTTTGGGTAATCTCAAATAACATGGTTATATAAATTAAAAATTTTGATTACCCTTAAAAAATTCGGGAAATATTTTTTTTCTTATTAACTTTACCATATTTTCATATTTTAATAAATAAAGTAAAAAATTATTACTCGAATCAAATATTTCAATTATTTGATTTAATTGGTGCAACATGAGATTAAGAAATGAATAATCTAAAATTAATTTAAATAATTGGAAGAATTGATTCAAGTAATTTTTTTTACTTTTCTTATTAAAATATAAAATATGATATATGGTAAATTTAATAAGAAAAATAAAAAAATATTTTCCAAACTTTTTTAAGGATTAATCGAATTTTCCAATTTATAAAACCATGTCATTTGAGAGTGATAAAAAAATTTAAACTTTAGTGATAAAAAAAAAGGAGTGGGAAGAAAGTTGATTGAAGATTATTGTAGTTTAACCAATTTTTTTTATTAAGGATAAATTAAAACTAACCACAATTTTTAACGGAATTTAACAGTATAGACCTTATCGAAGGCGAATTAAAAGTTAGGTGACCTTATTGAATACGAACTAAAAGTTGGGTGCCCTTATCTAATATAAAATGAAAGTTGAATGACTTTATCAAATATAAACTAAAAGTTTAGTGACCTTATCAAATATTTTAAAAGTATAGTGACTAAAATAAATATCTCTTAAAAGTTTGATAACCATTTATATAGTTTACCCTAAAATAAAAACAGCGGATCATAATAATTAAATTAACTACTGTTATTATTAGTTTGTATATTATTGAAGCTATTATTTATAGTTTTATCTAATATTTGATTTTCTTATATTTTTCAAATTTAAAATATCCATTCATTCATAAACATTTTTATATATAACAACTTAATTTTTACTAATACTAAACTAATTTTTTATTCAATTTAATATTTATTGAATTAAACATTAAATCTAAGTGTTTAATTTTTATTTTTACTAAAAAACACTACCATCTAAAAGTTTAAAATGTTTTAATCGAACAAACTAAATATTAATATCTTATATTCATGTGAAATATGATGCGAAATATATTTAAAACATATGAATTAGATTTTAAGATATAATTTTAATATTAGATTAAGCTATTTTAAATATACTCCACGTCAACTTTAATACTTATTGACATCAGTGCGTTTTCTAAAAGAAAACCCTTAAACGTGTGGCTAAAAGAAAAGAAACGTTTTCTAACCGTTCGATTTGCTAAAATAATTATTAACTGTCTGATTAAAAATAAGATTTAAAGGTTACCTAATTAATCGGTCAATTTTAAAGTAAGGTAAAATTAGTTAATAGTTTCGGTACCTACCGTTTTTATTACGTTTTAGGTAATAAACTATGTACAACTTATAATAATTTATGTACCTACCAAAATTCATATTGTTCTTATAATAAATTAGGTTTTCTTGTAGGAAAATATGTATGTACATAAATGCTTACCCTAAGTTGAGCTCTTTTGAGCTTGGGTGAGATCTTGAATAAATACGGTACCTACCGTTTTTATTACGTTTTAGGTAATAAACTATGTACAATTTATAATAACTTATATACCTACTAAAATTCTCACCCTTATTGTAATAAATTAGGTTTTCTTGTAAGAAAATATGTACGTACCTAAATGTTTACTCTAAGTTGAGGTTTTTTGAGTTTGGGTGAGATCTTGTAATAAATACAATACCTACCATTTTTATTACGTTTTGAGTAATAAACTATGTACAACGTGTAATAATTTATGTGCCTACTAAAATTCTTATTGTTTTTTTAATAAATAAGGTTTATCGTAGTAAAATAGTTATGTACATAAATCTATATCGTAATATTTTATGTATATACCATTTTTATTATAATTATTGTAATTATTTATGTACAAACCTCATAATAGAATATGTACAAACTGGCTACCTGCTGAACAAGTCAGCCTTAAATTAACTTTATTTTAGTGGTTTCACCGTAGAATCACCTTGACATCAGATCTCAAGTTTGATCTCGAAAACTCTTTTCCCTTAAAAAAATATATATCCCACATCATACAAAATGTAACTTCTAGTTCTACCTAGAAGGAAAAGGGGGAGATTCTAATAAAGAAATGGATGTTCTTACTAGGTCTTCAACCTAAGACCTAAGAGAAAAGAATGAGAGTAAGTAAATAATTTTAACCAATTAATCATCAACGCTCGCTCAACTTAAGTTTTATAACTCGTTAAAGACGCAACAAAAATAATTGAAGAAAGCATAGAATTTCCATGCATCTACAAGTCACTTTAAAATCTCTTTTGGGATGTGATGTGTGCATATAAGAACCCTCAAACTATCCTATTTCCTTCACTTACCTCTTCTCTTTTCCCTCTTATGTTCCTTTTTCTATGGCTTAATTTGCCTAGATCTTGACTTACATATCTCAAAATAATCTTCTTCTTCTTTCCCACTTTCTTAGGACTTCTTCTTTGAACATTTTCCCTTCCCCCAAACACTCCATAAAGTGTAATCCTTTCCCTTTCAATTTCTCACTTCTTATTGTGCTTAGGGTTTTTCTTTGTTTGGGGAGTGAGAGAAGATGTTTTAGGTGTTTACCATCGAAATCCCGACTTACCGAAGTGATTGTATGAACCAACTGAATTAAGTGTCTGATTCTATTTCGTCGTCGGAGCATCGATCCATTCATCGAATTCCATGGTATCATATGCTTGTGAAAGTCCAGATGAATATTTTTCCCTACAAATTTCACATTTTGTTGCAGATTCATCAGTCATTTTTTGCTGAAGCAGCATCTTCAAGATTCACATGCAATGTTCAGCTGTGTGGCCATAGATTTTTTCTTGAAACATGAGAATCCTGATGATGCTGCATTGGCCATTAATGACTTCACAGCTCAAAAAATCATGAAATGCTCCATAGATCTTGAAAATTCTGCAGATTTTCTGGAAGCAAGAAAGGGTACTTCTCAATCTTAATACCATCTTTCATTATACATACATACATATATATATATATATATATTTGGTAAAGCTGAATTAATAGTTAAGTACTGTTGTTTCTTTTTGCAGAGATGATGATGATGATGATGATGATGATGATGATGATGATGATGATGATGATGATGATGATGATGTGAAGTGTTTGCAATTATATCCAACATCTGGGGACTGTTTCAAATTTGAAGAAATTAAGGTTTGATGAGATCTTAGAGATTTTAATTCCATCTCCGTACAACACCAGCTCCTTTGTCTTTTTTCTTACACTTCTTAGGGTTTATGGAATTTAGGGTTTCTTTCTCTAATCTGTTCATAATTTCTTGGAGTTTTCAATGGATTTCAGATGGAGGGTTTTCCATGGAAGCAGTTCCTCTCCTGCAAGTATGGTTTTTCTTCTAATCATTTAAGGAATCTGTAATAAAAACTACTTGTCCCCCATATGTGCACATGAAGAGCTTAGGACATACAAAAAGACAACAATAAAATAACACAGCACTCCATGTCTCTGAGTTATTTCAGGACATATATAATAATCAGTTTTTTCTTGTCTGAAACGTCCCACATGCAAAACACAAGAAAAAACAAAGTATACATACAACATTAGCTGTAAGTCAGCAAAGAATGGGAGTCAACACGAGTTTCTTTAATATTTAATATTATATTCTGGTGTGATTATACGATAATATATGTTTTTTATTCTTAATTTTTTAAAAACGTATATACACAGTATATATTATACTACTCGAACCCAGTTCATCTACAAGGAACGCCTTCCTTTAATCACAATCCTACATAATTTATAAATGACAAATCTGCATTTTGTACATTTATGTTTCGAGAAGGGATTTAAAAAAACGTTTTTGGTTGTGTCGCGTTTATTGTGGTTATAGACATGATGAATATTGTTATTGCAGTCATTAATTGTGGGTGTCACGGTCATAAAATTTGACAAATGGTTCTTATTTTTTTGAGTGTTTTTAAAACAACGAGACAATACGTTACTCCCGTTATTAACTGTTAACCGTTATTGCAGTTATTGTAAATCATAATAGATATAAATATAAATATAATAAATTTATTTATGATTTTATTTTGAATTTTTGAACTTTGGAGATAAAATTTGACGGATAATTCTTATTTTTTTCAGAGTTTTTAAAACAACGAGACAGTACGTTATTCCCGTTATTAACTGTTAACCGTTAAATTATGATCGTTATCGATTATTATCGGAGTGATTTAGAATCCCAACATTATTTATACCGTTAATGGTTTGACCGACGGCATTGCCATTAAATAACAGTTGTTATAACGGTCATAGACCGTTTTCTGAATCCCTACTTGAAGACACACGTCATGGGTAGGGGTGGGGGTAAACAGTCGTTTTGATGGACTTTGTTGTTTGGTATCTGAGAAAATTTAACTGGGGAATTTTCTTTCTCCTTGATGAGAAGTGGATGGGTCCTTTAGTGACGAAAGCTATAATTTCAGTTTTGACGATGAGGAAAAGGAAAGTGTGATTTGAATCATTCCTATCTTCTTACAGCTCCCACTCAATCTGGGGAAAAAAACAACCTCAAAGTGTACGATGATATCATGACAGATCTTGGAGAAAAAGAAAAATATCATGGCAGATCAACCTTAATCTTAACAGGGATATAAACTTTATTTAGGGAATCCTTAATTTGTGTCTGGTTTTGGATATGTTCGAGATTTATAGCTTTATTTGCACTTAACACTTATTTATATATAATCGTTTATTTTTTTTATTATATGATTTTTTATTATAGATAATATTTATTTATTTATTTAAATTCGAATAATTTACATTGTAATGCAAAGATCGGTAAAACCTTGTATCATGTATCTAGGTTTTGATCTATGAAGCACGGGTACGACAATCCTATGCCGTTTCGAGTATCAAATACGTCCCGAGAATGGGTACAGGTCAGGGACGGCTGTGGTATAATTTAAGCACTTATTTTCACTGGGAAAAAAAACATTAGGTACCTATTTAAAAATATATATATAATTTAAACACTTATTTCTGAGTTAAGCCTATTTTATTCATAATTTAAACCACTAAAATATTTATAAACTCGATCTAAAATAAAAATGTTGTTAGTTTAATATTTTTTAAATTTAATTTATTTTTTAAGATTTGTAATTTTAATATTATGGTTTCTTTTCAATAAGTTTTATTTTTATTTTATTATAAATTTGATTATATTATTATTATTAAAAAATATTTTATATTTGACGTACATTTATCATACTCGTACCTTATAATTTTAAGAAATGACGTTTTTTGTCTCCATCCACGTATCTGTATCAATGCAATTTAAGTTTTGATCCTTACATTTGAGTGGAAGTTGACTTTTGTCAATGATATTCGATTCATTACGAGAGATAATTAAAGATATTTATATTATATTATTTTATATAGATTCGAATTAATATAATATATTTTTACTTAATCGATAAAGAGTTGCACAAAGTAGTTTAATATTATCATTTCATAATGTGTTCCACATGGCACATGCAGTATAGATTTGTTTTTAATAAAAGCATTATAAAATTAATAACCATGGATTGTCATTTATTTATTTTTTAATTTAAATAAAGATTATTTTTATATCTAGATTCGAATTTATATAAAATAAAATAATATGAGTATCTTTAATTATTATCAATTAATAAATCTTTGAATTATCTTTTATCTTGATAACTTATTAGAAATAATTTTATATTCGAATTAGTTTCATGCGGTTCCTATATTCGAATATATTTTCAAAGCAGCCAAATATACTTGAGTTCATTAATAACCTTCAATCGTTATATTGCACAATCCAGGTACATCGTAACTTCACATAATATTTTATTCAAGGTGTTCAAACAGTTAATTCGGTCGGTGATCGAATCGAATTATCAAAAACTGAATTAACTGAACTTTTTAAATCTCTAATCGTTAACTAAACCGAACATTTTTCGAAATATATTAATCGAACCGAACAAATTTCGATTAACTTGATCGGTTAATTCGATTAACCGAAATTTATTAAAAATATTTAGGTAAATTACTCAAATAATCAACTATGCTAAGATAGTGTTTTTAGTCACCTAACTTTCAAAAATTGTAAAACAACCATTAAATTTATCAAATTATTATAAATTAATCATTGATCATTATATATTATAAACTACTGAAAATTTTAATGATTATTTTTTAATAATTTAATAAATTTAATTATTATTATTCTATACTAATTTGATAAAGTTTAATCACTATTTTATAATTTTTAAAAGTTTAGTGACTAAAAATAAATATATAAATATATAAAAATAAAAAAAATTGGTTAATTCAGTTAATTCGATTAATTAACCGATTTCGAACTGAATTAACCATTAATCAAACTTTCAAAAAAAAAATAACCACTCACCGACCGAATAAAGTTTGGTGACCGACCATTTAACTAAATTAATTCGATTTAGTCGATTAATTCGGTTTAACCAACCGTTTGAACACCTTACCTACGATGTATACCAAAATGGAAAATTGATTATTTACTGTAGTAACATAGAGTAATTGTTAACTTTTCTAGCCAGATAATTACTTTACCACGATAAATTTCTTCTTTCTATATAATTAATCTTCTAATATCTTAATTAATTAATCTAGTAAAATAAGATATCAGATTTAAAGCCTTTTTTAATATTTTAGTGATTCTAGAGCAAACCTAAAAATTTACCCGCCCTAATAATAAGTATTAAAAAAAATAAATTTTAAAAATAAGTTCCTTATTAAAAAGTATATGACAATAAATATTTTTTAAAAAACGAATATGTCCCAAATAGTAAATATTGAGAAAAAAGAATTTGACCCTTAATAGTAAATATCAGAGAAAATAAATTTTAAGAATAAATTCATAATAATAAATCTTAGAAAAAATAATTATCTAATAACTAGTGTTAAAAATTTGAGACCTAATAATAATTATTAAAAAAATTAGACTATAATAATAAATATCGAGACGGGCACCCTTTTTGTCCATGTTTAAGGAAGGTTTTTACTGAATTCTTTAAGCAAGACATAAATTGAAATTTTGACGTTGTAAATAAAATAATTAAGTTAAAAAAGTTACTCTTATAACCAATCTTTATTATAATTGTTTGAACTAATCGATTAATAAATTAAATATATAGAATGATAACCGAAATATCAGATTAGTCATTTTAATTATACAATGATATCTTTGATTTAGGTTTATTTTTTCTGTCCAACTTTTTTGCGTCACAGATTTTTCTTCATTTGCTTTTTTTTCGGTGATCTATAATCAATTTTAATATTAATTGTCTATCATTAGATTTTATTATTTTATTATTTTTTATATTTTTAATTATTTTAATAAAAATTTATGTTCTTGCGTTGTGTATTCTCTCTGCTTTTATAGTATGTTATTTTTTGGTTTTTTATTCAGTTTTATCTGTCATTTTAGTATGATTTTATCATATTTAGTGGTCGTTTGTGCTCATACAAAGATCTTTATAGTGATTTTTTTTATTTTGATTTTGTTTGTGGTCATAGAAAGATAAATCCTCACTCGGTTAATGATTGTTTACAGATATAATCATACCTAAATAGCAGAATAATCTGTCTAATAATTTATTTACTTGTCATTCTTTTTTTACCCCGAAAGTGACCCATTTGAATAGAGACAATAAGATTAACCAAGACTATTATATTTTTTAAGATATGCTAATATCTACGAAAGTATTTACTTTTCTTTACACCTATGAAAGTATTTACGTTTTTAGAAATACATATAACATTGGATATTTCAAGTCGGTATCAGGATTCGTATTATAAAATTATGAATAGAATAAATTAAATTAATAATAATTTTTTTTATATTTTAAATTAATCGAATAATGGATCATATATCAATAGATTATAAAAAATGAACATGGTTGGTATCATTTCTACATCACCTATTGGTCTACCACTATTCATTATTAAGTGGTACGTAGGCATCTTCATTTCGACATGTTCTCCTCGTTCCCTTCAAAACATCAACTTTAAGACAGTGAAACAGGCAAATCCATGGTCCCCCTTCCTTACACACGACCTTTCGGTGAAGGTGCCTTAACAACAATAAGAGCATGCATGACATATATTTATGAGTACGAACAGTGATGGATGTAGATATTTATGAGTTAGTTTTAAAATTTTTTTAATATTTATGAGTTATACTCGTTCTGAAATTTTAAAATTTTATGTGTGTTCACCCTCAAATATTTTTCTAAATCTGCCATTGAGTACGAACATAGGTATTAACTCGACCTACCCTATGAAATGATATTCGAAAAATTTAGAATTCACAATTGTTATAATTTTGTCTTCGAAACTCATAGACGGAACTAGAATCGATTGTTAAGAAGGATCGAATTATTAAACTTAAAAATATAAGTATTTAATAAATATTTGAACTTAAAATTACATGATAATATTTACTTTATTTAAAATATGAATCTATAGAAACCTAAATTATCATTAGACCAAAAAATAAAAGACAAAATTAAAAATTAAAAATTTTAGAGAATTTATTAACAAACTCAATTTTTTAATATTTAATATAAATTTCTAAAAATTTAAAGGGACTGAAATAAAAACTTATAAAATATAAAGGGTTTATTAAGAATTTCTTAAATTGTTAGACAGGGTCAAGGTCTCCTTGGGTCCTTATTGTGCTATGTCCCTATCGAAGCCTTTATTGCTAGTTGTATGGTCCATCAATAGGCTCTACTATCTGACCGTCGAGTCTATCTATGTCGATCTATCAATAACCATCAATCCTAAACCTTTATTAGAATTTTCCAAATTATTGGAAGGCACTTTTGAGCCCTCATTGTTAGGGGTGTATAAAAATATTCGATCCAACCGATCTTATCCATTGATTTGATTTAATATTTTGAATATTCGGTTCAAATTTTATTTTTTGGATAATTTAGATCGAATATCCAAAAATTTCATATTGAATATGGATATGTATTATTTTTACATTTGGATCGGATATACGATTATCCAATAGGAGCGGTTCAAAGATTTTAGGGCCCTGTACAATTTATTAAAATATGATACTTAAACATAATTTGTCCATGACCTCCACTAGTTATAAAATTGTAGCCCTTAGAAGCAAATGTTCTTTTAGGGGTCTCTATGCAATCGTTTCTATTACACCTGTCCAAAACCTCACTAGTTCTACTGAAGTAATAGTAATAATTAATAAGATTCTATAATCAATTGTCATATTTAAGAAATTTAAAAAATATATGACATGGAAAAAATGATGATATGGATGATGTTTATTGGTTAATCCCATGAATGACGTGGTGGGACTTACCCATGATATATTTTTTCCCATTTTAGACCATACAAATGTAATCAGACGACAAAGTGCTTGATTTGTGGAATTCGGGGAGAAATTATATTATGAATCATGCTCACCACGTTATTCGTAGTTTAAATAATCATGTTTGTTCATTTTTAAATAATTATTTAATAATTATTTATTCGTTAATTACATGTAAGAAAGAAATGATGATTCACCTTAAAAAAATGAGATGGATAAATCTGATTTGTTGATAGGAACGAACATAGAGTTTGCTATAAAGGGGTGCAAACTATAAGTATACATATTAAAAATATAGAGGATGCAAAATTACACTAGTTTAGGAGAGGTCAGAATTATTAGAAATGTGTATAATCATATATACTTTAGACCGTCTTATTAAAATTAATGTCTTGAATCTTAGAGAAAATAACAAACCATACTTGAAAGAGAATAGAGGATGTTCATAGCAAATTCTTTGTTAAAGTTTAGGATAAACTACAACATAAATTATTTTTTATGGGTTGGGTTATATTTGGGGTCACCTAATTATTAAAAGTTATATTTAAGTCACTTATTTACGGATAATGTTATATTTGGGTTACTTAATTATTAAAAGTTATATTTGAGTCACTAAATTATGGGTAAAATTACGATTGGATCATCTTTCGTATTTAAAAAAAATATATTAATTTGATTGTGTTTTTCTTTCAAATCACTTGTATACCCTTATTAACATTAAACTACTTTATTTGAAATCATTAACTAATATAATACAGTAAACTTATTTTTAAATATGAAGGGTAACTCAAATATAACATTACCTATAATTGAATGACCCAAACATAATTTTTAATTTGAGTGATCCAAATATAACCTTATTGTGTCACAAAACTTTACGAATGTCGCATAGGGATGTTGTTTGTTGAATTATAATGGGAAGTTTTTTGTGATGCATTTTCGAAATTAAATAAGAATAAGGAAGGACAATCGTTTTTTTTCTTCGATATTCTTTAAGAATTTTTATTTTTTATTTTTATTTATTTAAAAAATAATTTATTTATAAATTTATCTATTATTTTCAATCATTTATATTTTTTTAATCCCAAATCGTTATTTAAAATTATTATAACCGATAAACGAGTGTTAATTATCATTACAATAAAAAAAACACAGCCTAAATATACTTGTGGACTTGAACAATCTGGATTTTTCAATCTCTAAATATTACCGCTAAACACAGTACAACATAACAATATTAACACTTTAGACGTACAAGAACACTCGAAATGCTCTTCAAACTACTGAGATTTAAAAAAACACTTTAGACGTACAAGAACACTTGAAGTTGGTAGGACATGGGCTAGATGAATGGTTTTGTACATTGAGATTTAAAAAGAAACTTAAAACAAAAGAGTTAAATCGGTGACTACATGAGTTAAATGCTCTTCAAACTACTGATGATACGCTATGTGAAATTATTAATACAAAACTAGCATTGAATCTTGAGGCTGATAAAGAAGAATTATACTGGGAACAACGAACTCGAGCAAATAGGTTAAAAAATGGGGACCGAAATACAAATTTTTTCCATAATTTTGCTTCAAGCAGGAGACGCAAAAATAAAATCTCGAAGCTTCATGATAATTCAACTAATATTTTTAAGTCGGATGAAGATATCCAACGAATTGCTCTAAGTTACTTTCAGAACTTTTTTCTTCACAAGGACCTGGCGACTCATCCCTTCCATTGGCCGGTATTAATCCTTGTATATCACAAGACATGAATGCTGCACTAATTGCTGATTTTATACAAGAGAAAGTGCTGACTGCAGTAAGATCGATGGGACCTCTTAAAGCTTCTGGTGAGGATGGTCTAGGAGCTGTTTTTTACCAACACTTTTGGCATATTGTTGGTTGCGAAGTTTCAGATTATTGTATTTGTAACACTTAATAAAAAAACTTTGAATTTGAGATTGTTAGGTGTCGAACCCACAACACCTTGCATATTTGACTAGAAGCCACCACTAAACTAAAGAACTCTTGTGCCTTAAATTCCCTTATCTTAAATTTAAATTATATCTGCACCGGTTTTGAAATAATAATATTTATATTTCAAAATATTGTCTTTTATGGGTTTAAAACCTTAGTGTATCAGATCTAAAACAAAAAAATAATAATAATATCCTTTATTCGAATCAAATCTCCCCACCTATCCCATCTTCGATCACCGGCTGATCTCCCTCACCGCCGCGCCGTGTCCTCCACTGCCACCACCACCGTGACCGTCTCCCTGCTCCGACCAAAACCCACCGAACCACGCGCCCATCGGCCGCCGCAATCATCCGGAATCGAGGCCCGAAGCTTCGCCGGACCTAAGGTTTAAACCCTAATAATTTCCTCCTGTTCCCGCCGTTCCAATGACCGAACCGGCGCGTCGCCAGCACCGCCGTGCTCTCCGTGGAGGCGCGACCAAAACCCCTCAGTCACCGCCTACGTTCACCACCGATCGGACCTTTGTCGGAGTCCTTCGGTTTTAAGGTAAGGTGGGTAAGTTTTCACCCTTTTCGTTTCTGTTTTGGTACAATTGTGGGATAATAATTTGGTTTTTGGTGGTTTTGGAGAGAAATCTGGGCTCAGAGGCGTTTTTCGGCCATTTTCGAGTCGCGCGTGGCCTCCACGCGCCGCCGGGGCGATTTCCGGCCGCCCTGGACGGTGGCCTGGAGCCGGACGGTCCAAACCGGCCCAAACCCGGTCCGAGCCAACCTTGAACCGGTCAAACCGAGCCAAACCGATCAAACCCTAACCAGACCCGTTGACTGACCCGACCCGTTGACTGTTGATCGTTGACCGTTGGCCGACGTCAGCATGACGTCAGTGTTGACTTTGACTGCTGACGTCAGCGTTGACTTTGACCCAAAAAGTCAAATTTTTCAAAAACTCCTATTTTATGTTTTTTGACGTCTTGAGTCCATCTGTGAAGTCCGTTTTTCGAAATTCGAACCCGAAAGCCTCCAAATTGGACTTTAAAGTCTCGAGTCAAACTTTTCTTCTAAGTTAAGTTAAGTCCAGAGTTTTATTTAAGCTCTAAAATTGATATCTGTTTGTTTGTAGGACCACATAGTTCTCCCGATCGTGTACCGACCCAGCCCAGTTCCTCCCGCTTTGACCGATCTCGAGATCCGATCGTGACCCGTATGTTTTTTTATACCCGTTAATAATCAATTCAGTATTTAACTCAGGTATTAATAAAAATTCTATTTTATATTTTTAGGGTCCAGTACTGCTACAGAGCGAGGCTCGAACGCCCAATAGATCACATGTCTGTTTCTGCCATTGAGGTGTGTTCCTTGTGTGCTATATAACTGTATCTTACTGTTTTACGTTTTAAACGAGTCAAGTATGTGCACATGACTGTTTTCTGGATTTACATAAACACTTATTTTGAACTTTAAGATATATCACTTTATGATTTACTATATATCTGATAGTTCCTGATTTATGTATACATATTGCCTGCTTAATTTTCATTACTACCATCATGATTCATGTTATTGTTGCATGTCTGCCATCTTAGTATTAGGATGATGAGTAGTATCTAATATCCGGTTCAGCCTTGATCCAGCTGGTAATTCCGCCTATTTACGGTTCCTAACCTCAGTTTGGGTAATTCTGCCTGTTATCGGTTCTCGTGCATTAGCCGGGGTAATTCCGCCTGTTCCCTAAGGTAATCCCTTAGGTCGGTACCTTCGCCCTAAGGGCTTAGGTTAATGCCTGTATCAGATACTGTTCGGGGGAACTGTATCTAGGAGATCGGTTGGAGGGTAGCATATCATGCATATACATAATCTGATTTTCTGTATTACTGTTTAATTATTTTATCCGTATTTTATTTGCACTGTTGGAACACACTGAGCTTCATAGCTCATACCTGTTTCCTTTCCCCCTTTCAGATATCCGTAGGTAGACGTCCCGGACTTCGCATTGGAGGATCTACACTTTATCTAGTTATACTTTGATGTAACATTTTTTTTAAACTTTTCCAGTTTACGTTTAAGGTGACATGTGCCTATATATATATATATATATTATATTACTGGTGATTTAAACGTATTATTTTTGCTATTGGTTTGACAAATTATTTTGTGAACAATGTTTTCCAGATACCATGTTTTGGTGACATTTTATATATTTTAATTGTTAGACAATATTTACCTTTATTTGCTCAAGTTAAATAAATTTTCATGCCATATGATTTATAAATAAAAACAATGTGACCACTCTAGTCGGGCTTCCCACATAGGCCGGTTTAGGGGGTTACATTTAGTTGGTATCAGAGCTTTTGGTTTTAAGATTCTCGGACTGTGATGGGTCTTAAATAAATGTTTTCTGCTAAACTGTTATAAATTTATATCTGTAAGGCCATGTCACCTATATTTTCTGTATTGTGTATGGTTCTCCGGTGCCAATTCTAATCTCCTAAATTTTAACCTTGTAGATTTCTTGAACACTATGAGTGCTCGTAGAGCTCGCCGATCCACTCGAGGGCGTGGTCGAACGACTAGTTTTGTTGATCCTGTAGAGGAGCCTATTAGTGATCCTCCATCCGTAATTTCTCCGGACCCACATGTTCCCACAAGTATCACTATACCGCCCAACCCTCAGCCTGCTGCAGGCATTGATATGTCTACCCCTGTCAGAGGGGCATCAGTACCGAGCAACGAGCCTGCTGCAGTGGCTGATGATACTCTTAGTAGGCAATTCCTTCAGTTGTTACAGGGAGCTGTTAGAGCTTCGGGTGCGATGCCGGATCCACTTATCTCCCAGATCCTGATCGCGAATGGAGTGAGAACATTCTCTGGATCCTTGACTGGTGCACCTTCAGATGTAGAGACCTGGTTGTATGATACTGAGAGACGAATGGATCAGCTGGGTTTGGAGCCAGCTAAGAGATACCTTGGAGCTGTGTTTATGCTCGATAGTGGTGCCCACATCTGGTGGGAGTCTGTGGTTAGTAGCGTATCCTCTGACAGGCTGACATGGGACTTTTTCAAGGAAAGGTTCAAGAACCGTTATCTGGGTGATCGATATATGAGAGAGAGGCGTCAGGCCTTTAGAGACTTGGTATAGGGTACTATGTCAGTGGCTGAGTATAAGCTTCAGTTTTTAGACCTGATGAGGTATGGTACTGGGATAGTAGCTTCAGAGAAGGATAAATGTGATAAGTTTCTAGAGGGTCTCCGTATTGGTATCCGAGACCCAGTTGCCATGCATCATGATGTGGTTTTTGAGGACCTGGTGAACCGGGCAAAGACTGTTGAGGACTTGGAGAAGCTTTCTGATAGTCAGGTTATGAGGGATCAGGACCGAGAGCGGGGCAGAGATAGAGACTGTAAGAGGGACCATGGTCGATCCGGAGGACATTTTAGCCATGACGAGTCTTTTAGTCGTCCTGATAAGAGGGTTCGGTCTGCACCAAGTCAGAGAGGTGGTTCTTATCATTAGTCGGTGACACCTCAGGGCTCTTCTGTTAGCCGGGGTGGTTCTTCTGGGATTCCACCTGTACCTGCATGCGAATTTTGTGGTAACATGCATAGGGGAGAATGTAGAAAGAAGATTGAAGCTTGTTTTCGGTGTGGATCTTTTGAGCATTTCCTGAGGGACTGTCCTCACCCATCTTCCGTCAATCGACCATCGACTCAGACTCCTGTGCACTCTCAGACACCATCTAGATCTCAAACATCCGTACAGACACCCGCTTCGGGACGATCTCAGGGTAGAGCCTCTGGGTCTGCTGTTAGATCTGATACCAGGAGTCGAGGCCACCAGAGTGGTGGTCCATCTGTTTTTGAGGCTCGTCAGCCAGCTTTGGTTTATGCCACCAGACGTAGGGATGACCGAGACGAGCCTGATGTTATCGCAGGTACTTTTACCATCTTTTCTGTTCCGTATTTTGCTTTGCTTGACAATGGCTCCACACACTCATATGTATCGAAATCAGTATCTGGATATCTTTCGATCTCAACTGAGAACACTGAGAGTGTCTTTACCGTTATGAGCCTTGTGGGGCAATCCTTATCTGTAGATAAGGTTTTCAAGAGATGTCCCCTTGCTGTGGAAGGGGAAGTGTTTCTGGAGGATCTTATGGAACTTCCTTTAGAGGAGTTCGATATAATTCTGGGAATGGACTGGTTATCTGAGCATCGTGTTAATCTGGACTGTGAGGCCAAGAGGGCCACACTAAAGACTCTTGATGGACTGTGTGTGGTCTTGGTTGGAGAACGACGAGGTTTTTTGTCTAATGTGATATCAGTTTTGTCTGCTGACAGGATGATCCGGAAGGGATATGAGGCCTTTATTGCTTGTTTCCTTAACACAAAGGGGTCTCTATCTAAGATCGAAGAAATTCGCACAGTTAGTGAGTTTCCTGATGTTTTTTCCTGAGGAGTTGCCTGGTCTCACTCCGGATAGGGAGGCTGAGTTTGAGATTGAAACTTATCCTAGATCAACACAAACTTCCATGGCTCCGTACCGTATGGCTCAAAAAGAGTTAAAGGAGTTGAAGGTTCAGTTGCAAGAACTTCTTGACAGAGGGTTCATCCGACCTAGCTCTTCACCTTGGGGAGCTTCAGTTCTCTTTGTTAAGAAGAAGGATGGTTCTCTTTGGTTGTGCATTGATTATCGAAGGCTAAATAAGCTAACAGTGAAAAACAAGTATCCCCTACCTAGGATTGATGATTTGTTTGATCAATTTCGAGGAGCTACAGTTGTCTCGAAGATTGATCTTCGATCTGGGTATTATCAGCTAAAGGTTAAGGGCTCTGATGTTGCCAAGACTGCTTTCCGCACCCGGTATGATCACTATGAGTTTTTAGTGATGCCTTTCGGTTTAACCAATGCCCCTGCAGCTTTTATGGATATGATGAACCGTGTCTTCCGGCCCTACATAGACCAGTTTTTTGTGGTGTTTATCGATGATATCCTGGTTTACTCTCGCTCAGAGGACGAGCATGTGGGGCATCTGAAAGTTGTGTTACAGACTCTCAGGGAACATCGGTTGTATGCCAAGCTAAGTAAATGCGAATTTTGGCTTAGTGAGGTGACTTTTCTCGGGCATGTCGTTTCGGCAAAAGGTATCCATCCAGGTGGACCCGAGTAAAATTGATGTTATCACTAGTTGGAAACCTCCTAAGAATGTGTCTGAGATCCACAATTTTCTGGGCTTAGCTGGGTATTATCGACGCTTTGTCGAGGGTTTTTCCATTATAGTTGCCCCTTTGACGAAGCTTCTGAGGAAAGATGTTCTGTTTGTGTGGTCTGAGGCTCAGCAGATTAGTTTTGATCAGTTGAAATCAGTTTTGACCCGAGCTCCAATTTTGACCCAACCTGAGTCAGGAAAGGACTTTACAGTTTACAGTGATGCTTCGCATTCTGGTCATGGTTGCGTCTTGATGCAGGATGGTAAGGTGATCGCTTATGCATCACGCCAGTTGAGACCACACGAGCTTAATTATCCTACCCATGATCTTGAGCTTGCAGTTGTGGTTTTTGCTCTAAAAATCTAGAGACACTATCTCTACGGAGAAAAGTGTTACATCTTTACCGATCACAAAAGCCTGAAGTACCTTCTTACCCAGAAGGAGCTTAATCTGAGACAGCGTCGTTGGTTGGAGCTTCTTAAGGACTACGATTGCGAGATTGAGTATCATCCGGGAAAAGCCAATGTTGTGGCGAACGCTTTGAGTCGTAAGACCATATCAGACCTGAGATCCTTATTCGCCAGGATGGGTATTTATGATGATGGTAGCCTATTGGCTGAGTTGAGGGTTAAACCGATTTTGACTGAGCAGATTAGGGCCAAACAGCGGTTGGATGATTCTTTACTTCCTGTTATGCAGCAAGTGGAGGAAGGATCCACTTTTGTTTATTCTTTTGATCAGGATGAAGTTCTTTGTTTTAATGGTCGTTACTGTGTACCCAACGATCATGAGTTAAGACAGACCATTCTCAGTGAGGCCCATAGTATTCCTTATGCTATGCATCCTAGAGGAGATAAGATGTATCAGAATCTGAAACAGAGGTACCGATGGATAGGTATGAAAAAGGATATCTCAGATTATGTATCCAGATGCCTGACATGTCAGCAGGTGAAAGTAGAGCATCAGCATCCCTCTGGTCTCTTGCAACCCATCAAGATTCCAGAGTGGAAATGGGAACGAATCACGATGGACTTTGTTACTGGGTTACCTTTGAACCCGTCCAGAAAGGATTCTGTCTGGGTTGTGGTGGATAGACTTACAAAGTCAGCTCACTTTATTCTTGTTCGAATAACCTATTCTCTGGAGAAGCTGGCTAGACTGTATATTTCTGAGATTGTTAGACTGCATGGAGTGCCCTTATCTATCATTTCTGACCGAGATCCGAGGTTTACTTCCCGTTTCTGGACAGCTTTACAATCTGCTTTAGGTACTCGTCTGAATTTCAGTACGTCTTTTCATCCCCAGATAGATGGTCAGTCTGAGAGAGTGATACAGATTCTAGAGGATGTGTTGCGGGGTTGTGTTCTAGACTTCCGGGGCAGTTGGGAAGACTTTTTACCGTTGGCAGAGTTTGCCTATAATAACAGCTATCAGGCTAGCATCCGTATGGCACCTTATGAGGCTTTGTATGGTCGTAAGTGTCGTACTCCTATCTGTTGGACGGAGTTGTATGATCGGAAAACTCTGGGTCCCGAATTAATTCAGAAAACTGAGGAGACTGTCAGATTAATCCGGGATCATCTGAAGGAAACTTTTACCAGACAGAAATCTTATGCCGATCGGAGAAGAAAAGATATCGAGTTCGAAGTTGGTGAACAGGTTTTCTTAAAAGTCTCTCCCTGGAAGAAAGTTTTGAGATTTGGGCGTAAGGGCAAGTTGAGTCCGAGATATATTGGACCATACCGTATTCTTAAGAGAATCGGGCCTGTTGCATATCAGCTGGAGTTGCCTCCACAGCTTAGCCGTATCCATGATGTGTTTCATGTGTCCATGTTGAGACAGTACCATCCGGATCCGAGTCATATTATTCAGGTTCAGGACGTTGACTTACGTCCAGACTTGTCTTATGAGGAGGAACCCGTTCAGATCCTGGAGTTTGATGAAAGAGTTCTGAGAAGAAGGTGTATCCCTATGGTTAAAGTTCAGTGAGGAACCGTAACCCTTCTGAGGCCACCTGGGAGATCGAGGAATCCATGAGAGAGCGGTTTCCGCATCTGTTCAGTTCAGGTAAATTTCGAGTAAGAAATTTCTTTTTTAGAGGGGGAGAGTTGTAACACTTAAAAAAAAAATTGGAATTGAAGTTATGGGGGTGTCAAACCCACAACCCCTTGTGTGTTTGACTGGAAGCCAGCCACTGAGCTAAAGAGCTCTTGTGTCTTAAATTCCCTTATCTTAAATTTAAATTATATCTGCCCGGTTTTGGAATAATAATATTTATATTTCGAAATATTGTCATTTATGGGTTTGAAAACCTAGTATATCAGATCTAAAATAATAATAATAATAATATCCTTTATTCGAATCAAATCTCCCCAACTATCCCATCTTCGATCACCGGCCAATCTCCCTCACCACCACGCCGTGTCCTGCACCGCCATGCCGTGTCCTGCACCGCCATGCCGTGTCCTGCACCGCCACCGTCTCCCTGCTCCGACCAAAACCCACCGAACCACGCGCCCATCGGCCGCCGCGATCGTCCGGAATCGAGGCTCGAAGCTTCGCCGGACCTAGGGTTTAAACCCTAATAATTTCCTCCTGTTCCGGCCGTTCCAGTGACTGAACCGACGCGTCGCCAGAACCACCGTGCTCTCCGTGGAGGCGCGACCAAAACCCCTCAGTCACCGCCTCCGTTCACCACCGATCGGACCTTCGTCGGAGTCCTTCGGTTTTAAGGTAAGATGGGTAAGTTTTCACCTTTTTCGTTTCTGTTTTGGTACAATTGTGGGATAATAATTTGGTTTTTGGTGATTTGGGAGAGAAATCTAGGCTCAAAGGCGTTTTCCGGCCATTTTCGAGCCGCGCGTGGCCTCCACGCACCGTCGAGGCGATTTCCGGCCTCCTTGGACGGTGGCCTGGAGCCGGCCGGTCCAAACCGGCCCAAACCCGGTCTGAGCCGACCTTGAACCGGTCAAACCGAGCCAAACCGGTCAAACCCTAACCAGACCCGTTGACCGACCCTACCCGTTGACCGACCCGACCCGTTGACCCGTTGATCGACTCGAACCTTTGACCGACCGGACCCGTTGACTGTTGACCGTTGGCCGACGTCAGCATGACGTCAGCGTTGACTTTGACTGCTGACGTCAGCGTTGACTTTGACCCCAAAAGTCAAATTTTTCAAAAACTCCTATTTTATGTTTTTTGACGTCTTGAGTCCATCTGTGAAGTCCGTTTTTCGAAATTCGAACTCGAAAGCCTCCAAATTGGACTTTAAAGTCTCGAGTCAAACTTTTCTTCTAAGTTAAGTTAAATCCAGAGTTTTATTTAAGCTCTAAAATTGATATCTGTTTGTTTGTAGGACCACATAGTTCTCCCGATCGTGTACCGACCCAGCCCAGTTCCTCCCACTTTGACCAATCCCGAGATCCGATCGTGACCCGTATGCTTTTTTTTTACCCGTGAATAATCAATTCAGTATTTAACTCCAGTATTAATAAAAATTCTATTTTATATTTTTAGGGTCCAGTACTGCTACAGAGCGAGGCTCGAACGCCCAGTAGATCACATGTCTGTTTCTGCCATTGAGGTGTGTTCCTTGTGTGCTATATAACTGTATCTTATTGTTTTACGTTTTAAACGAGTCAAGTATGTGCACATGACTGTTTTCTGGATTTACATAAACACTTATTTTGAACTTTAAGATATATCACTTTGTGATTTACTGTATATCTGATACTTCCTGATTTATGTATACATATTGCCTGCTTAATTTTCGTTACTACCATCATGATTCCTGTTATTGTTGCATGCCTACCATCTTAGTATTGGGATGATGAGTAGTATCTAATATCCGGTTCAGCCTTGATCCAGCTAGTAATTCCACCTGTTTACGGTTCCTAACCTCAGTTAGGGTAATTTCGCCTGTTATCGATTCCCGTGCATTAGTCTGGGTAATTCCGCCTGTTCCCTAAGGTAATCCCTTAGGTCGGTACCTTCGCCCTAAGGGCTTAGGTTAATGCCTGTATCAGATACTGTTCGAGGGAACTGTATCTAGGAGATCGGTTGGAGGGTAGCATATCATGCATATACATAATCTGATTTTCTGTATTACTGTTTAATTATTTTATTCGTATTTTATTTGCACTGTTGGAACACACTGAACTTCATAGCTCATACCTGTTTCCTTTCCTCCTTTCAGATATCCGTAGGTAGACGTCCCGGACTTGGCATTGGAGGATCTACACTTTATCTGGTTACACTTTGATGTAACATTTTTTAAACTTTTCCAGTTTACGTTTAAGGTGACATGTGCCTATATATATATATATATTATATTACTGGTGATTTAAACGTATTATTTTTGTTATTGGTTTTACGAATTATTTTGTGAACAGTGTTTTCCAGATACCATGTTTTGGTGACATTTTATATATTTTAATTGTTAGACAATATTTACCTTTATTTTCTCAAGTTAAATAAATTTTCATGCCATATGATTTATAAATAAAAACAATGTGACCACTCTAGTCGGACTTCTCGCATAGGCCGGTTTAGGGGATTACAGTATTAGAACTTTGAAAGAAGAATTTTCGCTTCAAGAGATAAATTCAACCAGAATTGTCTTAATTCCCAAATCTGAAAATCCTACTCACATCACTCATTTCAGGCCTATCAGTCTATGCAATGTTCTCTACAAGATTATATCAAAGATGTTAGCTAATTGTTTTCAAGATGTTTTATCGTTTTGCATAGATGAATCTCAAAGTGCTTTCATACCAGGACGAGCGATAATGGACAATGTCATTTCTACTTTCGAGGTATTACATTCTTTTAAGAATAGAAGATCTGGTCGTAAAGGTTATTTTGCTCTAAAACTTAATATGAGCAAAGCTTATGATCGTGTGGAATGGATATTCTTAGAGGAAGTTATGGATAAAATGGGATTTCATGAAAGTTGGATCAATTGTATCATGAATTGTGTCAGCTCTGTTTCATACTCAATTGTGGCTAATGAAAAAGTTGGAGAACCTTTTAATCTATCTAGAGGTTTAAGGTAAGGAGATCCTCTTAGTCTTTTTCTCTTTTTGATTTGTGGGGAAGATTTATCATCTCTTCTACGACAAGCAATTCAACAAGGTACAATGCATGGAGTTCGAATTACTCGTAGTGCCCCTTTGCTTACCCACCTTCTTTTTACTGATGATAGCATTATTTTTGGTGAGACTAATGTTGTTGAAGGAACTAATCTAAAAAATATACTATCTGTCTTCTCACAATGCTCGGGTCAAATAATAAACTATGATAAGTCAAGCATTTTCTTTAGTTCCAATGTTAGCATAAGAAACAACATAGAAATCTGCAACATTCTGGATACACCGAGATAAATGAATCCGAACACTTATCTAGGTTTGCCATCTATGGTTGGAATGAACAAGAAACAATCTTTGATGAACCTCAAGGAAAAATGCATAAAACACCTTACAAACTGGAATTCGAGGAACCTTTCAATGGGGGGAAAAGAAATTTTTATCAAATCTGTCTTACAGGCCATTCCTCTTTATGCTATGTCTGTGTTTCTACTTCCTATCTCACTATGTCATGAATTGGAAGCTTTTGTTTGCAAGATTTTGGTGGCAGAAAAATCAAAATAAAAGAGGTATTCATTGGTGTAGCTGGAATAATATGTGTTTACCGAAAGAAAATGGTGGAATGGGCTTTCGAGAGCTCGACAAGTTTAACATTGTCCTTCTAGCTAAACAAGGCTAGAGATTAATTTCAAATCCTGATTCATTGGTGGTAAAATTATTGAAAGCTAAGTACTACTCTCAAGACTCTTTTCTTAAAGCGAATTTTGGTTTCAATCCATCTTATATATGGAGGAGTATTTGGAGTTCTAGAAAGGCTCTTGAGCTTGGAATTTGCTGAAAAATTGGCTCTGGTTCTTCTGTTTCCATATGGAATGGTTATTGGCTACCCAAAAAACAAATTCAATTGATATCATCTCAAGTTAATGGTATATCGAAGGTAGCTGATCTTATTGATCAAGATCGTAGACAGTGGAAAATTGAACTCATTCGAGCATTATTTTCAAATGAAGAAGCAAAGAAAATTTTATCGATTAGACTTTCAAACACACATCAAGCAGACATTCTAACATGGTTTTATGAATACACTGGACAGTATACAGTGAGAAGTGGATATCGAAGACTCTTTCAAGATCAGATTAACATCGCATACTCTGGTCAGTTTTTCAAAACTTTATGGTCTCTGAATTGCCCATCAAAAATTAAGATTCAAATGTGGAAGTTTGCTTTTAATTATGTTCCCACGATGAAAAATCTTTACACAAAGAGGATAGCTATGAATACGTTCTATCCCAGATGCTCGAACATAACAGAGGATCTAAATCATGTCAGCAGGCAATGTTATTTTGCGAAACAAGTTTGGAGTTCTATAGATTACAATTGGCCTATAAATATAGATCAACTTGATTTTTGCGATTGGTTAGAATTTTTGTTCAGCAAATATAACAAACAACGACATGCTGAAATTATCACTATTATTTGGTCCATCTGGTTTGCTCGTAATAAACTGGTAAACGAAGGTATGAGACAAGAAGTTACCTATGTTGTCAATTTTGTCAAGAGTTTCTTGATTGAATTAGATAACTTATCTCATCAATTAAAGCATCCTAATGCTAGAGAGGATGTAACATGGATTTCACCACCAGCTCCTTCCGTCAAATTGAACTTCGATGCTAGTTTTTCTAATACGGAAAAAATGTCATGGTCAGGTTTTGTTATCAGAAATTCATAGGGTGAGATCATGGGATCCGGATACAGAATGAATCAGGGAATTATTTTTATTTTTGAGGCTGAAGCAATCTCAATTCTTCAAGGGCTAGAGTTTGCAATTGATTTGGGGTTCTAGGATATAATTGTAGAAGGGGATTCAAAATCAATGATCAAGAAAATTACTTCTAGAAATAAAGATTTTTCTGTCATTAGCCCCATCATAGCCGATATTAAATACCTTTCGAGATCTTTCTTAAATTGCAGATACAAGTTCATAGGAAGAAATGGTAATAAAGTGGTGCATGCAATGGCTTCATCTGGAAAATCAGATAATGAGAATAAATTCTGGGTAGAAGATGCTCCGATTTCTGTTTTTTTATTTGCAGCTGAAGATAAACGATTTATGGAGTCATCTTAAAGTGCTTCACATATCATGGCTTGTTCAAGAGCTTTAGATTGGCTCGATCATTTTGGTGTTTGCTCAATTTGCTGGATATAAATCTTCGCCAACATGAGTTTGGATCATCTGAGTTTTTCTTTTGATGTTTCAGTTTCTCTTGTTTTATTTTTTATTGTTATGCTTTTGGATGTTTTAGATTTTAAACTTTAAAATAAATAAATCTCGGATGGTACCTATTTTTTCAAAAAAAAAAAGAAAATATGTTTTTAAAATAAACTGAAATAGTGCAAAAGCTCGTTCGAACACGACCGTAAAAGGTTGTAAATAGAGAAAGGAACATATTTATCGTAACTTGAGGTAACTAAAAAAATAAAATATAATAATAATGACATATTTATAATTGATTATCATAATTTAAATTCGTATTGAGTTGATAATACATATCTATTAATATAAGAGAATTAATCTAAAGGATCAATAAAGAAAAAATATATCATGAACTTTTTATATTATATTATTTACGAGACCAACCAATCAAATATATCTATTTTATTAATTTTTTTATTTCACTTTTATCAAATATATTTTTACTTGGTAAAAATTGTTTTTAAATTTAATTTACAGTAAATATTAATAAAAAATTATTTAATAAAAAGATGAGAAAATCAATAAAATTAATAAAAATTAAGCCACATATTTATTAGATAACGATTTTTTTAAACGATCATACACACAGACCTGGAAAACTTGATTCGAGAACCGATTTACTCGAACTGAGATCCGATTGAATCCGAACAAGATGATCCTAACGTGATACGAAACTTTAACCGAAATCGAACCGAATTCTAGAAGAACCGATATAGATCCGTAATCGATTTGACCCGAACCGATTTTTACTTGAACTAATTTTCACCCAAACCGAAAACAACCCAAAATTAACTTGCTCAAAACTGATCTAAACCGAACATCAATCCGATTTTAACCCGATAATTAAGTCAAAATAAATGAATAATTTATTTTTAATATTGTTTAATTTTTAACAATATGATAAATAATAAAATAATACATATTTTATAATCACTACATCTCACAACAATTTAATGTTTAATATAACATTTCCTTCTTTAAAAATCAATTTATTGTTTGTCAATCAATCTTTATCAGAGTTGGATCTCTATTTTGATTCATCTGCTTGTAGTAAACACTAAAGACCAATAATCCACGATGCAAATAGTGTTTGCATTTGCAAATATCCGTAAAAGAAAATAACACAACTAATTTGAAGATAGAAAGTGCACCCGATAACATAAAAACAAGTCTTAAATAAATAATTCTCGTTCAAAAGTGATATTTAACTGCAGGTAAAATCAAGTATCTAAACCAGTTACACTTAAATGAAATTAAAAACCATCATCGAATATAAAATTAAAAATATAGTTATAAGATTGGCTCATGATTCGTTAAATTCAGGTTAAAAGATTAATACCAATGATGGTTGATTTCGAAACATTGAACTATTAGAATTAAACTTAAATGATAATATTATCAAATAAAAAGACATGTTCGATGATGTTTTTATAAATTAAAAAAAAACATGTTTTTACTAAAAAAACAAATAAAAAGGCATACTTTTACAAGAATATATGATTGATTATATATATAATATATACGATTAGATTCATACTGAAGTTCAACTCAAACTAAATTAACCCGAAAATTCAAAGATTGACCTGATCCGAACAACCCGATATGGACCTGACTCGAAAACATCTGATCCAATATTGATCGAACCCAAAAATAACCGATCCGATATTGACCTGAATCATCGATTCGATATCTGAATTGACCCAAATTATCATATAACCGAATTAAAACCCGAACCGAATGCAAACAAACCCGAAATGAACCAAACCAAAACAATCTGAACCAAAACCGAACGACCCGTTTGCCATCTCTATACACACAAAATAATAACAATATGCACGTTAAAAAATTATTATATCTAAGGGTGTTCATTACCGGGTAACCGATTTTTGGGTACCCGGTTCCTTCGGGTAGTGAATTTTCGGTCCGTGTCCCGAACCATTTATATCGGGTACCCGGCTAATCGAGTTACGGGTACTTGGTTCGTATATATATTTTTAAATTTTTTATTTTAAAATTAAAAAAAAATCACATATTAAACACAAATTTTATAATTTTATAATATATGAACAAACATAAATATTATTGACTTAAAGTTAATTTTAAAATATTTTAATGTATATATACACATATATTTATTAGAGTTTATGGTTAAAATGATATTAAAAATATTAATATCGTTTTTTTCTTTCGATATTAACAAATTAATAAAATATATTTAAAATTTTAAAAATTAAAAGTATATAATACAAACATAAAATTAATTTAAAGATTTAAGTTTAATTTTTTGTACAAATATTAAGGAACTTATCATAAAAATATAATTTAAAAGTTAAAACTAAAAAAATATATAATTTTAAATTAGTCGGGTCAAGTTGGGTACTCGGTAATTGAAAAAATCGGCCCAAGTCCGGCCCAATTATTCTTGGGACAGGTACCCGACCCAGTCGGGTAATTTTTTCGGAAATTACCCGTCATTTTTGTTTCGAGTAGTCGGGTCGAGTCAATCGGGTCAGATAATTTTGAACACCCCTAATTATATCTAAAAAAAATATAACTCAAAACAATTATTTTATAATTAAGCCAATATCGAACCGTACCATAGGATTCGACCACATTGAGGAATGGGTTAACTACAAAGGCCAAGCATTGGACCATACACCTCTATCGGCTCAAAACCCGATTAAGTGGGTTCGACCCGTCTTGACGAAAGTAATTTACGAAATTAATGTTCTCTAAGCTCTGTTCTTCTCAAACAACAAATCTCAAAAAATGAAATTGAAAAAAATCTTCTCGATTCCGGTCTTTTCCGCGTTTTTCTTGATGGGTTTCGTTTATTACATCACGGTTTTCATTTTCATAGAAGATTGGGTTGGTTTGCAGACCTCGGCCGGGTCTTTAAACCATGTAATCTTCAGTTTCGTGGCTGCTCTTTGTCTACTGTCATTCCTCGTTGGTGTTCTTACCGATCCAGGACGTGTTCCATTGTCTTATATCCCGGATGTTGAAGCTACTTCGTTTGCATCGGATCAAGACCCAAAGAAAAATGTAAGATTTTTTCCATTTTACTTTTTAAAATTATGTATTGAATCGATGGTTTTTCCGGGGAAGTTTTGAATTTTTGGCCTGATTCAGTTTTGATCTTATTTGGGTTTTCCTTATAGAATAGGAATATGAGGGAATTTGAATGGAATGGATTGAAATTCTGGATCTGAATGGTGGATTTTGCTGGGGGTTTACACTTTTTTATTGAAAATTCTGGAAAATAAGGGTTTCTTTTTGTTGGTTGAATCTGTATTGGCTCTTAATTTTGCTGTTCCATAGGATTTTCCTAATGTTTGATGCCATGGAAGTTGAAAAGAGAAGGTTGTGCTGTATAGGGTGTAAATGAACCGAGCTTGAATGAATTCGGTTTTGTTCGTGTTCATTTATTTATTTTCAAAAGTGTTCGTGTTCTTAAAATTTTTAATATCTTGTTCGTTTGTTTAATATTCGCAAAAATAGTGAAATGGCTCCTTAAGCTTTGCAGTTTAAAGTTCAAAGTTATTTAATCTCTAACTTCATAGATATTTAAAATGTAAAATAGAAAAAGAAAAAGGAGAACCGGATAAACGAATCGATAAACAGGCTTGTAAACTAGACGAACCGAACACACTTCTATTCATGTTCATTCGTTTATTAAATGAACATAAAATTCTTGTTCATACTCATTTATTTAGTTTAATAAACGAACGAACAGTTTACGAACAATTTGTTGAACCACTTTATTCATTTACATTCCTATGATTTATGTGGTAATAGAATATGTAGCTGATCATTTTGTTGATGCAAAGATTGTCGTGTCCATTGTCTGCAATAGTTGTCTGGATATCTCTTTATCGAGAAAAAGAGCCTTGGTGTCGATAGGCTGACTCTTGTTTTATACCAGACAGAGGATCGTGTACCACCTTAACGAACTTACATTATGTAATCTGACTTCGGTAATGAATGATTTTGGTTTTAGAATCGGAATACTGTTGATGTATTCTTCATTTTAGAGGCCAAAAGACCGTCCTTTGAGGATCGTTTTCCACCTTAGCAAACAAACTCATTATATGATCTGACTTTGCAACGGATTATTTAGGTTCTCCAGTCGAAATACTGTGACAAATGTGCTGCGTATAAGCCCCCGAGGACTCATCATTGCCGGGTTTGCAAAAGATGTGTTCTAAGGATGGTACGGCATTGTCCTTAAGCAATTTCTATACAAGTGAATAGTTTTTCTTTGACCGTGAAGTTTTCCGTAATGGTTTCTTATGCTAAATCGAATGCAGGATCATCATTGTCTGTGGATAAACAATTGTGTTGGCTATTGGAACTATAAAGCTTTCTTCGATCTTATACTTTATGCGACCATTGGCAGCATCCACTCAACGGTATGCATCATTGCTCCTTGTCTTGTTTCTTTTTTTATCTCGAACTTTTCGATGTTGTCCTGAATTATAATAAAGAACATGTCATTCGTAGGTAATTGTAATAAGCTGTACCCGTCAGAAGGACTGGAGTAACAATGGAACAACTCCCCTCAAAATTTTTTATGTAAGTTTTATTAAGTATGTGCATCTGCAATATATCATAGTTACTGTCGATATCGTTTATCAAGTGCATAAGTTGAGCTCGATCTCGTGCCACTGTCTCCTGTTTCTAAATATGTTGGTTAGGTATGTGAGCAGAGTCATGTCTGTGAGTATGAAGTAAATCTATGTTATCTGGTCTTAGGAGTGATTGTCGGGTATGGGTATGATCCCAACATGGATATGCTCGGAATGTGTTCTTTCTCAGTGCCCTTCGATTCATTTGTATGGTACTTTATAAGCTGTTTAATAAATTCTCGGACTGTGTTGTAGGTTGCTTGCGGATTAATGACGCTTGCGCTATCGGTAACACTCGGGACTCTCTTAGGCTGGCATATCTACCTTATAACTCGCAATATGACAACCATAGAGGTACACCGTCGACCGACCTTTTGCAGTTAGTTCCACAGCTTGAATTTACTCCTCCATAACCACCTTCAATTTATCCTTTTGCCAGTATTACGAAGGAATACGAGCCACATGGTTGGCGAAGAAATCCGGCTTGAGCTATCGTCATCCATTCAATATCAGTGTTTACAAAAACATTACCTCGGTACTACTCCCTCCTTCTCTCTTTATTTTCCGAATGTCGTCTTTCCTTATTTATCGACCTCTTAATCAGGTATTAGGTCCCAACGCACTGAAATGGTTCTGTCCGACGTCAACTAGCCATCTGAAGGACGGAGTTAGCTTCCCTACTCTACGTGATAGTGCATAGATGTTGTCGGCAGCCACCCGAGTCGTTGCGGGAATAGTTGATCCCATCCTCATCACATTGTTTACAAAGGTGAACGGATAGCTTGGATGAGTTGTTGGCCTGAGTAGGTGAAATGGTCAACTCCAGCACTTGCCATGGTAATTAGAATGCATGCATGCATGCACCATCAACATCCATAATTGTAGAAAATACAAAACCAGATAAGCTGTTTCATCATGGAACTACTGTTAAAGGGGACTAAAAATAAACCAGTGCCAAGAACAAAAAAGAAATCAGACAAGTTGTTTCCTGGAGAATACAAGTGAGAGGGACATGGACAAGCTGTAATAATTTCAATTTTTTTAAAAAAAAAAACATGTATTTATTTGATATACTGTTGGTAAATCTCTTACTTTAAAAGAAACAATGTTTTATTTATTTATTATTTTAAGGCTTAAAAAGGTTATTTTGTTTGTGTAACATCCTTTGCATCTTCGGCCCAAAATCTAAATTATAAAATTTTGCTTTAAAAAACTCGTTTAACACATTCAAATCCAAGGGCCCAAAATGAAACTCAACATTTGAAATAACAAAAGCCAAAAATAATTTAAAATAGTAACATAAGCTCCATTATATAAATCGCTAAAATATTCGATTGAAATTCAAATTTAAATAAGAGTTATAATCAATATAGGTCTTACAAGTACATAGCTCAATTACATTAAGTGATTGTACTCTGACATAAAATCAATGTTGAAAACCAACCGTGATGGTGCTCTTCTGGTCTACGTCGCTACCTAATCTATGCACGAAAACACATTCTAAAACGTTGAGATACAAAAGCTCAGTGGATACACCGTCACTTGACCAAAATCGCACATATCACGAATAAAGAAATGCAACACATGAGATATCCTGCATGATATGATAAAGCTATTATAATCACCTAAACATATGATATCATGAATGTATACTATCGCACACAACATATACATATCAAACACAATCAAAAAGTAGTGAGACCCTCGTCCACACAGTATCGGGATACTACACTACGAGTGAGGTCTACGTACACACAGCATCGGGATCCTACACTCATGGATTGAACCGCGTTCACACAACATCGAGATCCTTCAAATCCTATGCTCGAAATGTTACATCGAACATATTCGAATGAGACCCGCGTTCACACAACATCAGGATCCTCCATTTGGAATAGTCTTCAGTACATACCCAGAATCTCACATCGGATGATCTTCATCGTGTTGCAATATTATTTCTTAGGTATCCGAATTTCCATCACACAAGGGTTTTCCTAACCTAAACAACTTATTAGCACACAACAAAATCCTAGCTAATACATAGCATCAAAATCCATCAAGGATCGCTATGCTTTCTTTCACCCAATTAAATCTTTTCAAGTTTATCAAGCCTTTAGTCTGATTATTCATATACAGGGTTTAATTTATTAATTTCTCGATTTTAATATTTGTTCTGCACCATAAGAAACTTTTAGAACTCATTATCACAAATTATAGAGCCCCGAAACTCAAACACTAATTTTTGAACATATTGCCCAACGAGTATCGATCCACCTATATGAGATATCGGTATGCTACCCAGTATCGATACGCCCCAAGGAATACCGATACGTTGTTCCCTTCGAATGGCCCTAACACGTACCTGTTCCAATGTGATCAAACCCCGTATCGCATACTCGTATCGATACGCCTATATGGTGTACCGATACGCCTGCCTATTGTAAACCAATACAACAGTGGTATCAATACGCCCTCACGTACCGATACCCAAAAATGCTATTGGAATTTAAAATATGCAAGGGATATCGGTACACGGGCCTCGTACCGATACGTTCCTTCTACACGAAAATACAGGTTTGGGACCGTAATCAGTAAGAACCCTTGCCCAACCTATTTGGTTGCTTCCCACAACGATCCTACATGTTATTGAGATAATATTGAGTGTGTTTCTATAATTTTCAAGCCCCAAATGTCTCAACGCATAATTTATCATTAGAGGCTTCTTAAACTACCAAACAAACTAAACATGAATTACATATGCAATGTAGTCTATTTTCATGAGATGTATGATGAATTGAGAGTTAGAGGGGTATCAACCTCAAACCACAACAATTAAAAATATCCTCTCAATCTTTCTCCTTATCAAGTCTTCTTGAGAATCCTCCAATTTCTTTCTCTACAAGAAAGAGATTAAGACCGATTATTAAACAAAGCTAAGGATGATTCTAAAGCTGAAAACTTGAACAAAACATAAAAGAATTCAATAATACCTTTTTTTCCGTTTTTGCTTCTTCAACCTCACTTAAAGCCTTCCTCCACCAAATCACAACCTTTTACCTTATTTTGTATACCACACCCAGCCCAACAACTTTTCCTCAAATTATAAAACGGAAATCTTAAACAATTTAGCAAAACTTGAACCTTTCATCAAATTTTCTCATTGGTGATAAGAGGAAGGAGATGAAAAAAACTTTCAATGATCTCATCTCTAATTACTCTCTATAGAAATTCTCTTCCCCCATTCTCTTGGTCCCCAAACATGATACCATAAACCCCCCTTATAAAACCACTTTGGGCTAAAGATAACCCAATACATGCAAGCTTAAGGCCTAAAACCAACCCAACACTTAAACTCGAGGCCCAAACGTTGAAGCTCAATGCTTCGAGTAAATCCAACACTCGGATCTAAATCCGGATCGTTACAATTTATTCAATAATTTTAAATCAACAATTTTAACTTTTTTTAATTGCATAAATGTAGTTTTTATTGTCTATCAAAATCAATAATATTTTATTAATTTGATGTTCGAACTTTTGAATTATATTAATTTGTCCCTGACTGACATTAGTGGATAAACTCGTTAAATTTTATATATATGATCAATATTTGTTTCTACAATAATTTTTGTCATCAATTGTTTTGCAATGTTGACGATAATAGGTCAGTTTTATTGTGTAATAAAATACAATCGAAAGTTTTCGTATTGTCATATCATCTAAATTATTTTTTTTGTCATTTTATTGATGATGTTAATTTATTAAAAATGACATATGAACATATCAAAAATATAAAATGTTAATTATCTAACGATAATGTGTTTAATATAATATAAGACAATCGACAATAATAGTTTTGATAGTCAAGGAAGATATTAATATAATTTAGGAATTTAATGTTTAAATTGCTGAAATTAAAAAACATAAACAATATTATTAATTTAAAATAATTACATGGATCCCTATCCTTATTTTAAAATCGGAGGACACACGATTTCTTAATTCTACTTATGAAATTAATATTATATAAATAAAAATAAAGATAATTTATATTTTGAAGTTTTTATAAAATATTTAATTATATTAAAATTTATTCACTTGTTTAATTCCACCTATTTAAAAATTAAATTTGGATAAAATACCGACTATTCTGTTTTAAAAAAGAATTTATTTTATTATAAATGATTATTATTTCTTCTAATATGAAATATATATAATAATTTTTAACTCATTGTGAGTGTGCAACATATTCTAGTATTATATAAAGTGTTTAAATATTCAGTGTTACGAGTTAATTTGATACCAATTTAGATAAAAAAGTTAAAATATATTCTTATTGATGGTTAATTTTAAGGTAAAATTTAAGAACCGTAATTAAATTATTTTAAAATATTATTTTGGTCACTAAACTTTTAAAATTACAAACGAACATTAAAGTTTCTTTTTATAAAATAAATATATAACTGTTAGATGTCACTAATTATGGTGAGTAAAACTCGACTCGACTTGAGGAAAAAAATACTCGACTCGTTTTGACTCGATTCAAAATTTCAGACTTGACTCGACTCGAAAAATTTTTAAATAAAGTCCGAGTTATAAAATAGAAATTCGAATAACTTGAATAACTCAAAATTTTTAGTAATTAAAGGATTAATTTTTAAGTTTAATACGAGTTTATCAATTTTTTTATGATATATATACATTTATATATAGAAATATAAAGAAATATCGCTACGTATGAATATATATATATATACACATATCTTATATGATTAGAGAAATTCGTTTAAATTAAAATCAAATCATACTATAACATGATAAATAATTACAATTAAATACTTATAGGAACTCGAAAACTCGACTTGATTCGACTCGACTCGAATTTTTTAAACTCAACTCGAACCGAAAAAATTTCAAATAAAGTTTGATTTGTAAAATATGACTCGTCAACTCGAATAACTCAAAATTTTTTGATTCAACTCGCCTCGATCGAATACTCACCCCTATCACTAACAATCTAACAACAGACTAACTAAGCAATTCAAACAATATATTATTTGTTTTAAAATAACCATTGAAATTTGTAAATGTTAAGTAATGTTCATTAAACTATTTAATTATTACATAACAATAATTCAATATTTAATTGTTAAAAACTATTATTACACTATTTAATTGTTATAAAATAATTATTAAACTAATTAATTACTACTATTCCACCCAAGATGAATCTTGTCATGATTGGGTTTTCACAACTCAAATGTCGAGTTAACCCGGGGAACAGGCCTTGAAAACCTTGTTAAACTTAAGGGTTTGAGTTTGAGTTTGATTGATGAATGATGGCTTGGGATAATTTGATAATTGATTAAATGAGAGAGAAGGAAGGAAAGAAAGGGTTAATTTTTACATTTTACAAAAATCATGATCTCATTTTCTTTTATTATCTTCTTCTTCTTTTCTCAAACTATTTTCTCCCTCAAACACCATCATCAAAGCTTAGGTTTTGAAGGTTATAATGTAGAATCTCGTTTGGTTGCGAGATGGAAGGATGTTCATCTTCATAGGATTTATTTAACCTGATAAATTTGATTTTGTAGGATTTAAGGAGGTTTTTGAGGGGTGAACAAGAATGATTTTTTGAAAGATCTAAAAAGTTAAAAGTTCGTTTTTAGTTTCTTCAAATCATCCAAATAGAACCGTAACTCTTTAGTGTTCAATCTTGTAGTGAGAGAATAAGGAGAACCATCAAAAAAACTTGGGCAAGGAGAATGTCTAAGGGGATCGTTTGAGGATTCTATCAGCTTGCTTTGGAGGCTAGTACACTCTCCAATCTTGTAGTTTGATTTGCATCATCCTTATGACATGTTTGATTGGTGTATGATGATTTTTGGTTGAGGTTAGAGCTTGTGTATACATCAATGGTAAATTGCTATATGGATGTTATCTTGGGTTGTAATTGATTAGAAACACACCTAAATAATCTCAATAACATGTAGGAATGTTTTTAGATTGATAGACTTGCATTTAAGGGCAAAATAGGAGAATTCCGAGATTCAAGTTTTGTTTTCTAGGCTCCGATACTCGAGATTGAGTATCGGTGCGCCCCTCTTTCAAGATGGGTGATTTCTCTCAGGGATATCAGTACGTCCATGGGGTGTATCAGTATGTGTATGCTAATTCAAATTTCAGTGATCATTTTTGGTATCAGTATACCAAAGGGTGTATCTCTACGCTTACATGAACGTTAGGTAAGTGTATCTGTATGCCTTGACAGGTCAAATGTATCGAATGTGTTTTCGATATTGATACGCGGATGGGCAAATTGGTACGCAGAGAGCGGTATCAATACACATAAGGTGCGTAACGGTACGGTCAAAACAATATGTCCAAGTTTTTATGAATTAAATTTGGGATCCAATAATTTATGGTAATGATTCCTAAAGGTTGGTTAAGCTATAAGATGAATATTAAAACTTGGAATAAATGATTATGATGTTGGTATCATATTTATGACTTGTATGGTTGGTTGGTTGTTGGTTATTGTATAGTAGTATGGTCTAAGGATCCTTGGTGGATCATGGCTTGTGTGGTTGAGACTTTGTATGGTGGGATCCATATACATAATGAGTGAGTGTTACAACACAATGAAAGTCATCCGATGTAAGATTCCGGTTGATGTATTGAAGACCATCCAATGTGAGAATTCGGATGTTGACTTTGCTCGATGTGAGATCTCGGATAATGACTTTGCTCGATGTGAGATTCTGAACCCCACTTGATGTGAGATTTCGAGTAAAGACTCGATGTGAGATTCTAAGTATACTAGCTCAATACGAGATTCCAAGCATCCCGATGTGAGATTCCGGGTATGGGTGAATCTCCCAGTGTCGGGTGACATTGGGTCGCACTCTTAGATTGTTTACTTTTTTGCTTTGGTTGCTGCTTGTTATATCATGTGTTTAAGTGATTACGGTAGCGTCACTGCTTCATACTATATTGACATATCTCATCTAGCATGTGAATATTTATGATTAACTTGAATCGCAGTCGATAAGTTATGTATCCACTGAATTTTTTTAGCTCAACGTTCAAAATGTGTTTCTGTGCGTAAGTAGGATTGATCGTCAAGCATATTCATAGGACTCTTAATAATTATAACTCTATTTACTTAATTTATTAAGGTCAATTATTTTAGCAAATTGTATTAGAGCTCTTAATCACTTTGGATTTATTTAAATGCTTTTGATATTTAGTACTACTTTTAATTTTTATGAGAATAGTTTGGGCGTGTGACCTAAATGTAGCATTTGGGTTCAGGGTGTTACAAATCTATGGACAATGTTGGTAGGGATACTACCTCTTCCAGAATTTTTGAGATAATAGTATTTTAAGTCCTTTTTAATTCAAATATTATTTAAATAAGTCCTTTGCCTCTCCAATTTTTAGATATAAAGACTTTATAGTCTTTTATTTCTCATAATATTTAATCTCAGTTTCGTTCTTAATTTCACATGTAATTATCATTTGTTTAAAATATTTTTTTCAAATATAGAGATATGAATCACATTATTACTATAATTATTTTTTAGATATAAATATTTGATGTTGAATGAACATGAAATTATTTATAAAAAAAAAAAGAATTTTTGTCCCTTTTGACGTACTAATGTGATTGATTTTCCGAATCGATTTTGAACATGTAGTCTTATCTATAGGTCGGTCCAATTCACGATTTGATACATGTGGACATAATTTTATATATTATTATTTTGTTTTGACCTTGATTGGATCTCTTATAATGTGCATATTGCACATGATGGTTTCCTTTGTGATATAATATTACATTTTACAATTATTTTCCTTCTAAAAATTATATATTCCGGTTTGAATCAAGATATTTACCGTCGATAGTAAAAATTATATATTTACCGTCGATAGTAATAATTAATTTTTTTACCCTAAGTATTCTTATTGATAGATAAACATTTAATCATAAAATATATCTTTTTCTCATTTGTAAGAATCGAACGTATGACCTCACAGTTAAGGGATAAGGTGAGCAACCATCACACGTAAGGGTGCTTAATGAATTGAGTTGCTCGAACTCGACTCTGTCAAAACTCGATTCAAATTGGCTCAATTTGAACTTAAACTCGAGCCAATGCCTTAACGAATTGAATCAAGTAAAGTTTAACTCGACTCGATAAGTTCGCGAGCAACTCGTTATTTAAAATATTTTTTAATAATTACTTTAAAATTATTTTATTTAAAAATAAATCTAAATAATAAATATTAATTTGTGAAATATTACTTTAATTTTAATTTACTAATTCGTGTATTTATGGATTGTTACTCTCGAATATAGACTTTGAAAATGTTTTATATACTCTTTTGATTAAATTTATTAACGAGCAACAAAATATTTTAACGAGCTTAACAAGCAACAAGTCGAGTCGAACAATAAAATTTTTTAACGAGTACGAATTGAGCAATACCCAACTTGCAATCGAGTCGCTCGATAAACATCTCTAATCACACCACATCTCATAGTTTAAAAATTATATATTCGATTCTTTCTTTAAATTTTATTTTTCTATTTCCTCTGAACTAAAGTCATGTGTTTAAGTGGAGAAATTATATCATAGGCCCGACCTACCACGTCACCCATGGTCCCATCCAATAATAACCACCCACTTCACCACTAATTGCCAACTCATTTTTTTTCAACCAATGAATCTTCACTCTTAATTTACATGTCATTTTAAAAATATAATTTTTGGAAATTATATTAATTACATGGTTGATTAGCGGCGGGATGGATGATTTTTATTGGCTAGGGACCATGAGTGACGTGGTAGGCCGGACCTATGATATAATCTCTCGTTTAAGTGTGTTTGAACCAATAATATGATTATATTTATTATTGGTAATTAAAAACATACTAAAAATAAGATCTATTAATTAACCGAATTATTTAGAAAGACATTATTTAATTTTATATAAGTTCAAATCTTACTATTTGCCTTAAAAACATAATACCTCTCTATCTAATAAAAAATATATTAAAAATCAAATTCCGATAATTATCTTAAAAATATAATCGTAAAATTACTTAATAAAAAATTTCATGAATAAATCATTCATTTTATCCTTAATTAAATAACAAATAATTCCAAGATAGAACAAAATTTCAATCATTCATATGGATTATTGATGATTCACATTCTTTTGCCTCTACATAAATTAAAATTATTTAGTGATTAAATTGAATAGATAATAATAATGTGTGGTTTGATATTGTAAATTATTCACGTATGAATCAATAAAATGTTTGCAGTTTTGGACCCTGCAGGAACTAAAAAATACAATGATTTTGTTCAAACTTAATGGGTATATGATTTTAGTGGTCCTCAAACTTTTATGTTTTTTTTTTCTATTAAATTTACTTAAATGTGATGAAATAGTAACAACTAACGACATTATTTTGTTGAAATTGAAGTTTTTGTAAAAAAATCATTGCAAAAAAATACTTATTTTTATTGAATTAATGATATCAGTTTTTTTTACTGTAATACTTTGATTCTGATCTAGATCTAATGTATTATATTACTCCTTCTGTCCCATTTAAGAAGTTCAGTATTGACTTTTTAGAGTCAAAATTTTAAAACTTTGATCATAGTTATTTTAAATATTTTAATTTATTAAATTTTATAAAATATATATTTTTAAACTATTTGATTAGAGGTTTCTAAAATATATTTTTTATATTTTTATCAATGATAGATTTAAAGTTATAACGAGTCAAAATTAAAAAAATAATAAAAAATCAATACTGAACAAATAAAATAGGACGGAGGAAGTAAGATCTTACAAAATCAATCTATCAAAAATTTCATTAAAAGTCATAATTTGATTCTTCTCAAGGTATAAATATTCTATAAATTCACATAGATTAAAAAATATTTAAAATAGGTTTACAAAACAAGAACTCTGAGTTAAAATATCTTATATCAAATTAATAATAATTAAACGGTTCAAGTGGTAAGCAACTTAGTTTCGCTTAAGCAAGTTTCAGGTTCGAGACGTTGTGTACGCAGAAAATCTCTGCTAGGAGACTCACCCACCAAAGTTAGGTGTACGACTCGGATCGGTTTGGATTAGTCAGATTTAAATCATAAAACCAGAAGAGCAATAAAAAGAATTAATAATAATTAAAATTGAATCCCACACATAATATGTATAATTCTATATCTCACACAAAAATCAACACGATAATATTTCACATAGCATCGGATCGTATAATTAAGAACTTATCAAAGTGTTATAACGTAATTTTAAGCATCTGAATCCCACCAAATAATAGTCTACAAATTATGTATCAAAATATAACTCATATATAAAAAATAAAATATATAATACAGTTTAAAAAATATCCCTATAGGGATATTATTAGTAGAGTTAATTATATCATACATTTCCAAATTTTTAAATATTTTATTTTTACCTTTAAGATATACCTTTTGTTTAAATTAGTCTCAAATTTTTGAACGTTCTAATTTCATCCTAAAATAATTATACAAACAATTCTATTCTAGCCACACCCAAATTCTTAAGGTTATAATCATATATAAAATATTATATATCAAATATTATTTTTTAAATAATTTTAGTAATTATAAAATAATATTTATTTATATTTTTTAATTTTTTTAATATATAATATAGATAAAGTTAGTTGAATTTAAGTTTTATAAGATAAATATTATTTATTTATATTGATATTATTTTTATATGAATTAGTTATAATTTTTAATTATTTTACAGCTTTGCATTCTAAAGCAAATACCAAAAAGAAAAAGAAAAAAATGTCTTTCTTCCTCATGATTCATGAATCTGTCTGTTCTTCATGATTCACGTAAATTACTTTTCATCTTTCATGGAAATAACTTTGGTTCAAATCTAAGGTAATATATATATATATCACTCAGTTTAAGTCCTAACAGACAACTTCTCTCTATTTCTCTCTCTTTTTCTGTGTGGTTGCTTTCTATATATTTGTTCTTGATTCAGATCTTCATCTCCAGAAAAAAAAACCCAATTATTTTTTGTATCAGATTTTAAGAAAAAGGTTTGCTTTTATGATTTTAATAGTAATATATATGTGTGTATGTATATGTATATGTGGACATGTTTTCACTTTTCAGTAAGGTCAATGGTTTCTGTTTGATTGAACCCAGAAATTTCCTGGGAAAAGTTTGGTTTTTTAGTGTTATCTTGTTCAATGCACTCAAGGTTTTTCTGTTTGGTTGCCGAGAAAACTGAGTTCAATTCTCTAATGCCACCAAACTAGTTTAAGATTCAAAGAAATCATTTTTTGAAAACTTCAAATTCAATTTCCTAAAATTATGGCCTGCCTTTGATTAATCTTATCTGAATTATTGACATTTTTAGGTGAAGACTACTTGCTATATCACAGAGAAGAATTGAATATTACTACAATATAAGGTGCGGTTTAACTTCGTTATTGTGCGATTTCGACCGTAATAACTTTTGTTATGTTCGCCGACATAAATTGTCAATGTCTTGAGATTTTAAGGAATTTGCAGGATGAAGAATTCGGTTTCGGATCACAGTTTCTACATCGAGAGCGAAGATGAAGAAGAAGACATGGAGAAACTAGAGTTTAACAGACATGAAGAAGATGATGGGCATGGCTCTTATGGTTCTTTTTCTTCAGCTGAAAATATGCAGCAGAACAAACTCAGTTCTCAGCACACTCAATGGCCTCAGAGTTACAGGTGCCCTGTTTTCTTAAATATTAATGTTCGATTATATCCTCCTATGCGAAATCCGACACTCGCATCTGAATCCTAAGTAACATAGATTCCATATATGAATTCGAATGCTGATGTTTTATGTTAATTTTCTATGTCCAGGCAGTCTATTGATTTGTATAGTAGTGTACCATCACCCACCATTGGATTCTTGGGCAGTCCTACACTATCAAGATTAGGGAGTTCATTTCGCGGGTCATCGTTGACCCGGAGATTTACACCGGAAACACTACATGCCTCGGTGAGGAAACCGTTGCTACCACCGTCAGTAGACGAAGAAATACAGCCGCATAAACGTAGTACGCACTCTGTAGTGACTGTGCCACCATCTAGGAAACAATCGGTACGGTTCGACGACAAAGTATACGAGGTCGACCATGCCCATGGAATCCCCCTCGGTCGCCAGAGCACATATGGTCAAGCAGTGATGAATGGTTAGTTCTGCTTCAAATCTGTAACTTAATTCAGTTAGTTCATACAATTTTTCTCTCGAAAAATAACATTATTCAATAAATTTAAGATTCGAATGTCAATACAACCACCAATTAGACTTATTCAAGAGTTGTATTAGTAATTTGAATAGCTAGATTCATTTTTTGAGTATTCTAATTCAATTACAAGATAATAATTTAGTACGGTTTCTAATTCGATCTAATCGATAAACACTTACCACGTATTTGTTGGCCTTTGCAATGAAAGGGGAGACGCCCAAACTAGGGATATGTAGCTAAATATGTGGGAACACATCACATCATTTAGATAAGCAAAAGAGACATCCCATTGTCACCATCTCTCCACCCCTCCTTACATCACATGGCTTAAAACCCACACCTTAGATTTTGTATATATCCTTATCCATTATTGTACTTGTAGTTAACTAAAGAAATGGAGGTAGTTAGGTCCTGCGGGATGAGATGTTAGGTTCTTTAAGCAAGGTAAGATGTTTGAATCATGGTGTTTTAAATGGAAAAAAGTGAGTTGAGAGTCACTCTCGTATTAGACCTGTACAAAACTTGATCTGAATTACTTGGTCAGTGAATCAGAAATAGAAGTAGTTTTAAGAGTTTTCTTAATAACATTGTAGTTAAATTTTTTATTTTAATTTTTGGATCCATGATTGTCATATTCTGTCTATTGTTCACTAATGTTGTCATGCATGGACATGGCATGTATTTCTCAATGAAAAAAAAGCTATATGATGAGGTGGCATGACTTCCATGGCACATGGTGCACATGACATATCAACTTGTTAATAAGATTGTATTTGATGACCAAGAAAATGTAACCATTAGAGAAATGACTGATTAATATTTGTTTAAAAACAAGCTAAAATTTCACATTTTAGTTGGTAATTTGAATGTGTTTGTTTGCGCAGGGATTAATGTGCTTTGTGGAGTTGGAATCCTTTCTACACCATATGCAGCCAAAGAAGGAGGATGGTTAGGGCTTGTAATATTGTTTACATTTGCAGTGCTTTCTTATTACACTGGCCTGCTTTTGCGCCAATGTCTGGATAGCTCACCTGAGCTCGAAACTTACCCGGACATCGGTCAAGCTGCATTTGGTGCTGCGGGTAGAATCACCCTTTCGGTAAGTCTCTACACTGTTCTGATTCTTCATTTTCTTGAAATACTCTTGTTCAAACTTTACAAAATCTGTATGACCACTGATTTAATTTTGTTATTGCTTCTGTTTATGTGTGTGCAGATAATTTTGTATGTGGAGTTATATGTAAGTACAGCTGCCTTTTTCTGAAATAATTAAGTATTAGATATGTATGTAAGTATATATTTGCCTTGTTTACATGCATGTATGTATGTGACATATATTGTTTTAAACGTTGATTCTCTTCTAAACCAGTGAGTTTACTCTTACATTCTTCAATGCAGGCTTCTTGTGTTGACTATATAATTCTAGAGGGTGATAACTTATCATCCTTATTCCCGAATGCACATCTTAGTTTGGGCGGATTCGAGTTGAACTCGCATCATTTATTCTGTTTGATGACAACACTTTCCGTTCTTCCTACTGTTTGGCTCAGAGATCTCAGTATCCTTAGTTACATCTCAGGTGATAAAACAAACTATTCTAGTAAAATTGGTAGTTTCACTATCTTTTGGTGACATAGTTTGAGGTTGTCTAAGTGGAATCCGTGTCTGTTTTTACAGCCGGTGGAGTTGTTGCATCATTCTTGGTGGTACTTTGCTTGTTTTGGGTTGGCTTGGTAGATCAAGTTGGGTTTCACAACAAAGGGACACCATTGAATTTGGCTACTCTTCCGGTTGCTGTCGGACTCTACGGTTTCTGCTATTCGGGACATGCTGTTTTCCCGAATATATACACTTCAATGGCAGAACCAGCTCAATTCTCTTCAGTACTCTTATCATGGTAATCTAAAGCTCATTGAATCTATTTGTGGTGTTACTATTTCTCGGATCCTTTCACCGGTTCACTGCTGCACTCGAAAAATTGATTGTGCAATGTGTTCCATTGTATTGGTTTTAATTTTCCTTGCAGTTTTGGAATCTGTACTCTGTTGTATGCTGGAACTGCGGTTATGGGGTACAAGATGTTCGGAGAAGCAACGGAGTCACAGTTTACACTTAACATGCCTAAGGATCTGATTGCTTCGAAGATCGCTGTTTGGGCGACGGTACGTTGTTCTGTTCTTAATTACAAATATGTTCAGGCATAAGTACTTTAAGGAAAATGAAGAGTTAGAGTAACATAATCAACCATTACTGTTAAACTAATATATAAACATTTTTATTCTTTTGCAGATTGTCAACCCATTTACCAAATATCCTTTTTCTTTATAACTATGTTACTTGAACTCGAGTGTAAATACGAGATACTGATATATATATATATGTACCAGGGTAATGAATGTTTTGCCTTAACAAGACCAAACGTATGCATTAACCTTGTCTCCAGTAGCAATGAGTCTTGAGGAATTGTTACCATCACGCCATCTCAAGTCTCACATCTACCCAATCGTGATTCGAACATTACTGGTGATGTCGACATTGTTCGTCGGTCTCAGCGTTCCCTTCTTCGGTAAGTGCCTTTACATCTCTCCTTTCATTTTCGAAGACCAAAAGCTTCGGAATTTCATTGAAATTTCAAGGATATAATGGAGGATTTGTCTTTGTTTGTTGCAGGGTTGGTGTTGTCACTGATAGGATCTTTACTCACCATGCTCGTCGTAAGTTATCTTTCTGCCATTGTTAATCATGGATGCTACTGAGCTGAAATAAACATAGAACTTAAACACTAATGTTCTTTTTTATATAATTTACTTCCATTGCAGACCTTGATACTTCCTCCTGCATGTTATTTAAGCATCTTGAAGGGGAAAGTAGGCCATTTTCAGGTACGATCATATAATACATGCACGAGTTTCGAACACGAGCATTTATCGAACATGAATGTGATGCACAAATACTTTAATTTGCTGATAATCTTTCCATTTTATTGTCACAGGCTGCAATTTATATCATAATCATTGCAGTGGGAGTAGTTTCATCAAGTTTTGGAACATACTCAGCACTCACCAAGATTATTGAGAATTTAAGAAATGGATAAATTTAATTTAAATTTCATTGTGATATTTTTACAATTTTCAAATTTTTTAGTGAATTCTGGAATTTTGTTAGAGAAATGAACTCTGATATGTCTGAACCTGATATGTCTTGTCTCTTGATCTTGTTACAGCTTCTTTTGTCAAGCATTTTCCACTTTATATATGAAACTTCCTACAAAAACACAGTCTATACATACTTGCAGTTGATTATGTTCATCAGACCTTTGCAATTGTTTTTACTCGAATATACGAATGTCGACAAAATTCAGACTACAGAGTTCTGTTTATGTAGTTCTCATTATCTTCGGTCTCCATGTTCGCCAAACCAAACACCCTTTGTCCCCGGTTATCAGATCAACGAACCTTCGTTTCAAATGCTCTCTTTTCGATGGTTCAGAAGAGTGTTTTCGAATTGAATTCTTTGTACCGGGTTGAGGACTTACCATATCTTCAGTTTCCATGATTTCATTCACCATTTGTAGAACTTCACTCATTTTGGGGCGTTGTTTCGCCTGCCGAGCCAAGCATTTGTTGGCTACCAGTGCAAGTTTACGAGCAGACTTGAGGGAATACTTGCCTTCAAGCCTCGGGTCCAAGATCAGCATGAACCTCTTCTTATCAGATAGGTGTGGCCTCACCCATTCCAAGAGCTTTTCTTCACCTTTGGGACGGTTCCGATCCAATGGACGCCTACCGGTTATGAGCTCATATAGGAAAACTCCATAGCTCCATACATCGCTTTTAGTCGTGAGGCGGCCGGTTTGAATGTATTCAGGAGCTGCATATCCAATGGTTCCTACAACCTGCTCAAAACCGGGACAAATCGGTACCTCTATTTCCATAAAACAAGCATGCTTACGAATATTTTGCGGAATTAACATCAAATAGATCAATTCAGACCAAAGTAGTTGGCAAAGGAATACAAAATCCGGAAATATTTGAATAATGAAAAGTCGGAGTAACATAGTTTATAGCAACTTCGAACCTACCGCAGTTGAAACATGGCTTAATCCATCTGAAGGTCCCAGTCTGGCCAACCCGAAATCCGAGAGCTTTGCATTCCAATCCTCATCCAAGAGTATGTTTGAAGACTTGAAATCTCTGAAGATGATCTGTAGCAATCATAAACCAGAGAGTAACAATGAGGCGACTTTGGGTTTCGATTACAAAACGAAGCATCATACTTATCAATTTCCATAATGCTATATAACTACGGAGAAGTAAAACAAACCTGAAAATCCATTCCTTCGTGGAGATACGATAAGCCACGAGCAGCATCCTGAGCGATTTTCATTCTTGTGGCCCAAGGAAGAGTCGTTCGAAACCGGCTTGCCAAGTGATCCTGCACACTCCGGTTCGACATGTACTCATATATCAGTAGCCTCTGTATCCCTCTTTCATCATCCTCAGCACAGTAACCCAACAATTTGACAAGATTTTGGTGTTCAACTACACCTAAAACATTAACTTCAGTCACCCATTCTTTGTGTCCCTGTAAATGAACATATCATAAGGACCTATTAAATCATAATAGCTTTCGTTTTTTCGAAAATAATTCTCACGGAAAGCGTAAAAAGAATAGGTTCGCAATCTTAAACCGGAAGAGAGTCAATATGCATGTCTATGGTGAAACAGTTCAGCTAAAGTCTAGGAAAAAGGGCATCGGTGCGGCTAAACTAGTATATCGAGGCCTTTGAACTCAGTAAAATGCTTCATACCGTCAACAATCGACTGTCTAAGTTATTCGATTTATCAGATATAAACGAGGGTTTTCCGTTGATGGCATACAGAAGGATCTGCTAAGGAGATAGCCAGGCATTCATAGAGTATATCACTCAGATAAACGAAACTATATGCATTTCCTTAGAATAACAGAATTATATTATCTTCATTCATGTGATCAGTGATCTTATAACATATGAAGTATTGAAATTCGGTCCGTAGAACAAACTATCGATATCCCCTCCACGAAATTACATCCTAGCAACATAGATATGATACCAAATTCGCTAATTTACTTGCGAACTAGAGAAAATCGTGTCGATGTAAAACATACTATCACACTGCATATTGTGTTATAGAAGCTGAAAGTTCACCTGCAATCCTCTTCTGCTGAGTTGTTTAACAGCAATATCGAGTTTCTTGTTGGAAGCATCAGTGCTTCGGATTACACCTCGATACACACAGCCGAATCCGCCTTCTCCGATCATCAAGGACCGGCTGAAGTTCTTTGTCGCATCCTTCAACTCCAAGAATGTGAACTCTCTGAGATTACTTTGTCTTTGAGACAAAGCAGCAAACGAGTTCTTCGTGGTCGAAGATTCAGTGCTGCTTATATCCGAGACATTCTGAGAATTAAACTCAGACCCTGATCTCCTCATTTCATGATCCATCGACATCGAAACAGATTCCGAGGATCGAACCGAAACAGACTTTGTAGTTTTCGGTCCATCATTCTTCTCTTTACCAGAGAAATGAAAACACTTCATTGCCACCCTCACTGCAAATCAACACAAATTAATCAATGGAAACTATCAACATAACATCAAACATCCATAACAAGAAGCAAAACAACATGATCAACTCTAACAACAACTAAATTACACAACATGTCTCAGATCAAAACCCAGATTTTTTGTTTCTTCAACAATGTGAAATCCACAATTATGTTGTGTAATAACTTAAAAGGAAATCTTTACCAAACCACCAAGAAATATTGACAAAGATGTGAACTTTCAACAACAATTTTGAGCTATGAAAGACCAAAGAAGCATAAATTCAAACACTTTACCTACAGAAATAGAACAAATCCAAAAACAAGAACTGACCTTTCTTATCAATATTTCAGTTTCCAACACACACACAAAAGATAAACTACAAAGAGCTAGAATTTAGAGTCCAACATCATATAAAAGAGAAACCCAGAAATTCAAAAGCCAAATCAAATGGAAACGAGGTGTCCATGATGCAAAGCAAATAACAAGTCAATGCAAAATCAGATGAGTTGTAGCTCAACAACCAAGAACCCTATCTGGCAGAATTTAAGAGCTTTGTTTGAGTGAGTAAACAACAACAATCCCCCCACCCCATTAAGGTAAAACTAAATGAGATTAGAGCATTAATTTGAGGTACTTCTGAAGAAGAAAAGTGAAAAAGATAAAGATTTGTGTCTCATTTTCTTTCAAAGAAAGGATTTTTTAGGTGAAAAAATCACGGAGAACGAGTCGTTGGTGTACCATGTCTTTCAATATTTTTTTTAAAAGAAGAGTATTTAAAGGTGGCAGTTGGAAACCATTGACGTAGCTTGCAACCATTTCCATGGGCTTTAAATTCTTCATATATATCTATAAAACTAAGAAACAAGAAGAAGAAAACATCAGAATTTAATAAAATAGAAGGGGAAAAAGGGTTGTTTCAACTTCTAGTTGTGTCAGTATAAGCTGTTTTAGCATGCAAAAACAAATTCATGATTGGAATTTGATTATCTCTTATAGTGATTTGAGATTCTGTACATCTTAAATTTTAAATTCGATTTTACGAGTGATTTGAAGAAATTTAAACTAATAGAGTGGTAAGAGACGAAGAGACAGATTTATTGTTGTCTTAAGTGATATCGGAAAATATCAAAAAATAATTATTTTAACGTCGATATGGTAAAATTATAAAATTTTTATCTTCGAAGAAAGAACAATTTAAATCTAACTAACCTATATTCTATTATTCATCATTGACTATATCATCTCTATAATCGGTATCTCTTATATCGGTTGAAACCCAACACAACCTCTTTGGTATACTGTGAACTCCAGCTTCCAATCAATCCTTTATTCATAGCACATAAACGGATGTAACATCCAACCCTGATTAGAAGCATTACGTTTGGATTACTTAAAATCTGATCCAATAATCTTTATTTTTAAAATCGTAAATTTAGTTAATATTTAAAATATAAAATTATTAATAATCTCATATAATTAAATAACAGTATAATCTCACATAGTTAAATAAAATGTAAGTTTTAAATTTTTGGTGACCAAAATAAAAACATTTTAAATGTTCGATGACTATTTATATAGTTCACCTTGAAAAAAAAATAAACTAACGGGTCATGTTAGCAGTTTCTAACGGAAGGTAACGAAAAAGATCAAAAGGAAAGAAAAAAAAGTTGAATGACCTTAATAAAATTTTTAAAAGTTTGTTGATCAAAATAAAAATTTATAAAAGTTTAGTGACAATTGATGTAGTTTACCCATAATATGAAAAGTCAATGATGAATCTTTAGAATTGTATTAAATTTCATAGAAAATATTAATTATTTTATATACATGAAATGATGACCATGACATGTACCACTTTTTCATATTGCCATGGTTTGGACAACACATCCATGGAAGTACCTTTTAAAATTAGAATATTTTTAATAAATAAATTATATATAAATTTATACATGGTTACATTTTATGATAAAAAAATCCAAATTTTAGGGTTTATGCTCTATTCTTGAGAAGTTTTTTATATAGATATTTTATATTAAAAACAAATTTAATATTATTTTTAAAAAATTGATGTATAAATTTGTAACGACCCGGATTCGGATTCGAGTGTTGGGTTAACCCAAGAGTTTGGACTTTGGTTTTGGGCTCGAGTTTGTGTGGTTTGGGCCTGAGGCTTGTTGTTTGTTGGGCTTATGAGTTTTTAGATGGAGGACAATTTGGTAATTGTCTAAATAGATGGTAAAGAGGGAGGGGCTTTGGAGAATTGTTTTCTGTAGAAAGTAAGGGAGTGAGGTCATGGGTTTCATCTTCTTCTTCCTCTTTTCTTCATGAGAAAATCTTGCTAAAGGTGAGAACTTTGAAGTTTTGTTAAGGATTCACGTTTTTGAGGTGAAGAGTAAGTTTTTGAGGGGTTTAAGATCTATCCAAAGAGAGAGAGGTTGGAGAACCTTCTACAAGCTTGAAAAGGGGAAAAGCTTGAAGAGAAGAGAAGAGGACGTTTTTATTGTTGCCTGCAAGAGGTACTCCAACTTTTCCTACCATCATCCATATCATCGTAGTGTGCATACATATAGATTTTTATGCAAGAGTGTTTGGTTGAAGCTTTAAGAATCATTAATGGTGAAATTCGGATTTGTGTGTTAAATGACTTGGAATTGGTGTTAAAACGTCCTAAATATCTCTAGAAACTAATGGGAATACTTTAGGATCGATTAGATTAAGTTTGTGAATGAATCCTTAGAATTTTCTAAGTGCAGACCTGCATTTCGTGTAGGGGTATCGATACACGGGCTACCGGTATCGATGCCCATGTATGAAAATAGGCTATGTGTTTAGGGGTATCGAACTATGGTTCGATACCGAGACCTCTAGTGGCATAATGGCATCGATACCAGTATCGATGCTGGAGGGTCCTCTTTCGTTGACTTTGGAAATGGTCAAAGGGTATTGATACTGGTATCGATACCCATGTTTCGATGCCTTCTTTGGGTGGGTATCGAAGCAGGGTGGTTCGATACCCCACATAAGGGTATCGATACCTCTACGAGAACTTAACAAGATAAGCTTTGTTTGAGGTTCGATAAGAGGATTAAGGGTCTTAATGAATCTTATAACTAATGAAATGAATTGTTAATACGAGTTTGATGTTTATAACCTCGAAAGACTAAGGTATGATAAGTCTTAATATATCTTATTGTGCTAAGATCCTAGGTGGATCGTTTGTGTGGTTTGAGTTCTTGTGTGATGGAAATCCGGATATCCATAAGTGTTGCAACACGTTGAAGGCCATCCGATGTAACATGTCGGATGATGTTTGAAGACTTTTATTCCGAGTGTTGGGCGGCCTCACTCGAAGATGTTCGATGTAACATTCCGAGCATGGGGTTGGCTGGGCGGCCTCCACCCCTTTCCGAACGTTGGGCGGCCTCGTTCGAAGATGTCCGATGTAACATTCCGGGCATAGGATTTGAGGGCGGCCTCAATCCTGAGTGTAGGATCCCGATGCTGTGTGGACGCGGGCCTCACTCTTGTGTGTATTTCTGTGATGTGACATGTATATGCTGTGTGCGATATTATACATTGTTTATGCCATGTGGTAGGCAAGCATGCTAGATCATCATTTCATGCACGATGTTTATATGTTATGCTTTACTGCTTATGATATGCATGATGTTGGCCGAGTTCGGCGTACCCACTGAGCTTTAGTAGCTCAGCGTTCGAAATGTGTTTTCGTGCGTAGGTTGGGTGAAGCCAGTTCGTGAAGCACCATCGAGGTTTGGATTTCAGCATCGACCTATGTCAGAGTACATTTATAGATTAATGGGCTAGTACTTAGTTGGACCCTATATGTTTTGTACCTCTGTTATTATTTCAAGTCGAATGTTCAAAATGATTTGTAATATTTTGGAGCTCTAATTTCTTTATACTATTTTGGGCTTGCGTTTTAACTTAAATGGATTTTATGAATAGTGTTTTGAACTTGAGTTGGATTTTAATTGTTGGGCTTTCGAAAGAATTTTGAAATACGGGTTTTGGGCTGGAGGCCCAATGTGACATCCGGGTCGGATGTTACAAAATTGTATAAACACTAATTTATACTTTTTTTTATAATTTTAGGAGTTGAGGTTTTAATTTAATGTTTAAAGTTTAGGTGGTAGGGTGTTCATTTTTAGATCAAATCAAATCTAAAAATTTGGGAATTCAAAATTTTGGATCGATAAAATAACGATCTATATTTGATTTAGAAAAAATCAGATGTCCAGAGATTCAGATATCGAATATTTAGAACAACTATTCGGATATTTGATTATCTGAATATATAATTTTATTTAAATACATTTTTTTTAAATTTTAACGATTATATTTATAAAAATTTCAAAATTTTAAATATAACAAACAATAAATTATTAAGTATAAAAAGGTGCCTAAAGTTTTATATAATTTTTTATAATAATTTTGCTTAAATGTTCAAACTAAAAATAAAGTTGGCCTAACGTTTTATTTCGTTAATATTTAAAGATAATACCATTAAAATAATTCATCTCCCAAAGAATATGTTCTCGTAGCATATATGGGAAGATTTGATACCAATGTATGGTTATGTGTCCTTATCGTATGTATGATATTATACATAACTTTATCATTCAATTAATACTTACTAAAATATACGAGTCATATATCTAGTCTCAGTGGTTAAAAGATGATTGTTGTTTTTAAATGTTATGGGCTCAAACATCAATAATGTCAGTGATTGAGCGATTAATGTTCAATGGTTGAAAGTATACACTAGACCAGATATTACTGTAATCACTGCATAACCGAATAAAAATAATTAATACTTACTAAAACATGTAAATCCTTTTATTTTTTTGGTAATATATATGTTTGTATTATAATTTATATTTATAGTGTGAAGTTATAATTTATACTTAACAATATAATATATTACTAATGCACCAAATACTTATTGATAGATTATTTTCGATTTTAAGGATCACACTTTCATAGAAGACGCTCGCAAATAATAAATTATCTTATTTAGGGTAAAATAAAAAATATTGTTGACTCGTTTATCTTACTGAATTTTTAGTTTTTTATTTATAGCATTATAATTTGATTTTGAAAGATAATCATCGATTTTAAATAAATTTCGTGAAAAAACAATTTAACAAATAAAAAAATATGAACATTTTGATATTAATTTTATCACGAATGATGATCGATGATAATAACTAACAAAATACTCAATAAAAAAAGTAAAATTATTTTCAAGTTTAATGATAAAATCGATACACTTTAAATTTTAATGCCTAAAGGATATCGTTTTAGACATTAACATCTACATGAAAATGATGTCATTTTGACCACATCTGTCACTACCCGAGTTTGGGCCTTGATGGTCATGTTGGGTTTAAAGGGTTGTAGTTGGACGTAGGCTTCGATGATAACTTGAGGTAATTTGATAATTGGCTAATTGGGAGAGAAATGTGAAGAGAAATAAGTTAATTTCTACATTTTATAGAAATATGATATCAATCTCTCTTTATTGTCTCTCTCTGTATCTCCATCCATTTTTTTCATAAACATCTTCACCAAAACGATGTCGTTTTAGACACTAATATCTACATCAAAATAAAATCATTTTGGCCACATCCATAACTATTAGGGATGAACAAAACTCGAATCGAATCGAAAAAATCAAATAACTTGACTCGATTCAAGACGAAAATACTTGACTCATTTTGAATCGACTCGAAATTTCATAGACTCGACTTGACAAAAAATTCAAATAAAGTTTGAGTTGTAAAATGAAAATTTGAATAACTCGAAATTTTTAGTAATTAAAGGATTAATTTTTAAGTTTGAGACGAATCTCTCAATTTTTTATGATATATATACATTGATATATAAAAATATAAAGAAATATTGCTACATATGAAATATATATATATATATATATATATATGCATATCTTATATGATTAGAGAAAGTCGTTTAAATTGGAATCAATTCATACTATAACATGATAAATAATTACAATTTAATATTAATAGGAACTCGAAAACTCGACTCGATTCGACTCGACTCGGATTTCTCAAACTCGAATCGAATCGAAAAAATTTCAAATAAAGTTTGAGTTGTAAAATATGACTCGTCAACTCGAAATTTTTTACAATCAAATCATACTATAACATGATAAATAATTACAATCAAATTATTCACATTATCATGTTGTTATCAAGTTAACAACCTAATTATATAACTAAAACCAAAATCAAAATTTTATGTTATAATTAAACAAGTTTAAGCTCAATAATATAAACGATCATATTTTGATGTTAAAGGTAAATTATGTAAATATTATTTAATTTAATTTTAAATTTATTTTAATTATTGAATTTTAAGATATTTAATTTATTTCATAAAATTTAAATATTTGAAGTTTTTAGTTAGTTATTCGTTAATTTTAATAATGTTGTTTTTTTATCATATAATCTATTGTTTATTATTATCGGACATCATCGTCAATGATCGTAGATGAGAGTCGTTTGATCCTAAATTTTATCGATATTCTTGTTTAAGCATGTTGAATTTGAATTCAACCTCGATCTATTCGTTAGAAATTAGTGCTTTAAAGTCTATGAATTGACTATTTTTTATTTTTATCTTATCGACTTTCTTTTTCTGTTGTTGAATAAAACTCGTTTCTTAATATGTTGTTTCGTTCGTATTGATGAAGTTCATCGTTAGAATCTTAAAAGAATTTTTTCGTTTTTTGATAAATGATCTCAATATAGTACCGTCAAAAAATTAACAAATAAATAATCTTTAATATATAAATTTTAATAAATAAATTAAATATTTTAAAATTTTAATAATTAAATTTAGTTTGAGAATAAAATTAAGTCATAATTTATATAATTTGGATGTTATTAATGCAACACAAATTTTAGAATCCAATACTATAAAAATATATTAAATTTCATTATACAATCAAGCATGTCATGTACGAGTCAAACGTAAGGCATGGCACGATGCGATAAAAGTATGACATCAACTGAAAATATTATAAACATACAAAATTTAAAATTAAAAATAGTATATTTTAAAATATTTTAAGTTGATGATTAAATATCAAAATTTAATTTTGAATATTGATATTTATCATTTTTTTATAATATTTTAAAATATTTTAAACATTTATATTTTATCTTTAACTTTTAATTCTGACACTTTCTTTATTGGTAGGCAGTGACTACATGGGGGTTGGGTGGGACAATCGCCCCTCAACCTCCGAATATATTTTTTTATACTTTCATCCTCTTATTTAAATTTTTTAAAAATTTGATTTTTATGAATTTGTCCCCTACTTTTAAATATTTATGTTTTGCCCCCTAACCTTAAATTTTGGTTCCATCCGAGGATATAGCTTAGTTGGTAGAGCTCCGCTCTTCCAATTGGGTCGTTGCGATTATGAGTTGAGTGTTTAATTGTCCAGGCGATAATGATAGTATCTTGTACATGAATCGGTGGCTCACTTTTTTTAAGTAATGAGAAAGAGGACAGAAACATGCCATTGAAAGACTCTACTGAAACAAAGATGGGATGTCAAGAACATAGAAGAGGTAAAATAGATGGTTGGTCAGATCTAGTATGGATCGTACATGGACGGTAGTTAGAGTCGGTGGCTCCCCTAGGAAAGAGGATCAAGTTGGCCCTTGCGAACAGCTTGATGTACTATCTCCCTTCAACCCTTTTAGCGAAATGTGGCAAAAGAAAGGAAAATCCATGGACCAGGGTGATGCAATTTCTTGAATTATCACAATACATTATGTTTACTGTTGAACACTCAATAGTCTAAAACACTCAGAAAATAAAAGAAAATAACAAAATGGAAGAAAAGATTTTATTGATTTTTCTTTAGTATGAATTACAAATATGCATGTAGGTTCTTCGTATAGACAACAAAGTGAAACCTAATAAATGTTAAACTTAATTAACATTTATTAACTATAATTAAAATCATTAATTAAATTAAAAACATGTTAAATTTATATAAATGTTAAATAAACTTAAATAACAAATAAGTTAGTGTTTATATTTTAACATTTACTCGAATAGATTTTGACACTATTCCAACGGTGAGTTAAATATTTTTTTTATTCCAAGGCATATAATGTTTGAAGTTATCCTAATCGAACATTTAAATTAAAAAAAAATAATTATTTTAAAAAAGACTACTTTTAATTACTGTAACCTATTAAAAGAACAATTCTTAAAACAGCACCGGTTCTTGTCTTTTTGACAAACTTTTCATGGGAAAATCAGACAAACAACATCACTTATTTATCAGCAGAAATTAAAGTCTAAAGAACTATGTCACCTTTATTTTTCTAGCATATAGGCAAAGGAGCACCATTCCAGTCTTTCAAGCAATCCAGCAATGGATCAATCAGCTTCCCTTCACACATTGCCGAGAACACCTTGTCACATTCTTCGCCTGGCGAAATTGCCTTCTCCCCCGTCAACAAATTAGTCCCTAGGACATCCCTCACAAACTTGTACAACGGGTATGACCTGCATTCCTCGATCTTGTTCGCGATAGCCGGTTTTCCGTTCTCAAATTCGGTCCTGGCAATCTCGACTTCTTTAGGCAGATGTGTTTTCAGCTCGTCTTCGAATGCACCGATCTTTTGGAAGATCGAAGTGTTCGAGTCATGTTCTTTCTCGCAATTCATCAGTGCATGGTCTACTAGTACTTGTCTCAACTTTTGAATTAAAGGGTAATTCAGACTGCAGGGGTCGTCGATGTATGCGTAGAGGTGTTCGCGGTCGACGACTCGTAGAAGGTCCTTTTCGCAGAACCTCGACGGGTGAAGTTGGCCATTGGATCCCATTGTTAGGACTCTTTTAGCCACTTGGCTAACTGTGTTCTTCACAGTGTGCTTCAGATTCTCTTCCAAATGCCTCAAGTCAATGGCTTGGCAGAGGGCGACCAGGAAAGTCGAAGACATGAGCTTCAATATGTCGATGGCTTCGGCCGTCTTTCTTGCTGAGATTAAGCCTAAAGAGTTCACATCTTGGTTATGTTGCTCAGCGCTCTGCACATGGTTGGTAACAGGGTTACCAAGAAACTGAAGCTCGGAGCAGTACGAAGCCATTGCGATTTCAGCTCCCTTGAAACCGTAGTCCAGGCTCGGGTTCCGACCTCCCGACAAGTTCGAAGGCAACCCGTTGTTGTAGTAATCATTAACTAGCTCAGAGAATTGAGCAAACATGAGTTTGCCGATTGCAGCAATGGCTAAACGAGTGTTGTCCATTGATACACCAACCGGGGTACCTTGGAAATTCCCTCCATGTAAGGCCTTATCTCTAGAGACATCAATCAAGGGATTGTCATTGACCGAATTGATCTCTCGTTCGATCATTTTGGTCGCGAACCTGATCGTTTCGATCTGAGGACCGAGCCATTGAGGCGATGTTCGGAGAGCGTATCGGTCTTGTTTCGGTTTCTGAAGAGGGTCCATTTCATGCAACTTTTGTGCTGCTTTAATGTAAGAACTCCCATCCAAAATATGTTCCATAATTGCAGCAGCTTCAATTTGTCCTGGATGATGCTTCAATTTATGAGTCAAATGATCTGTAAACTCAGGTTTCCCTTGCATAACTTCAGCAAAAACGGCTGACAAAACTTCAGACAGAACAGCCAACACATTAGCCTCATAAAGGACCACGGAAGCTAGCCCGGACCCGACAGCGGTTCCGTTAACCATAGCCAGACCCTCTTTCGGTTGCAACTCGAAGAATCCACTAGTGATCCCAGCTTTGTTAAAGGCTTCAGTGGGGTTCAAGGTTTCACCATTTGGTCCCAAAGCCCTAGCATTCGGCCTGCCGGTCAAAAGGCCGGCTATGTAGGAAAGTGGGACGAGGTCACCGGATGCGGTGATAGAGCCCCTGAGTGGCACACATGGTGTAATGTTGACGTTGAGGAGCTTAGTTATGGCTTCTAGGATCTTGAATCGAATGCGGGAATAGCCTTGCAGCAGTGTGTTGATCCGGACGAGCATGGCGGCCCTCGTCGCGGTGTGGGGCAAGGTGTGGCATGACTCAGTCCCTTGGCCGAAAACCCCAGCATTCAAGAACCTGTTTGCACCAAAATTATGTTTACTAACGTTTGTTTACAACATGAAATTAAATGCATACCATGAAGTCTAATTGAAAAACAAAAAAAAATCTAATTAAAATATATTTTAGTAAATAAGTTTTTACATATAATATTTAAAACATAATTATAATACTAAAAACAATACAAAAGTTACAAATTTTACGTATTACGGTTCTTAAAATTATAAGATATATAAATACGAGACACTGATTAATTCGAATCAATTAGAATAAAATCTTAAAAAACAAACATAATAATTAAATGTAAATTTTTAAAGATAAATTACATTAAAGCTGCCATCTTAATCTCTGTATTTATTTAATATTTTTAGTTATATTATCGAGACTCAATATAATTTGATATGAAGGAGATTTCAGTCGACTATTAGTTGGTTTAGTTAAATAAAGTATTAAATCTTTTATGTATATCATTGTAAATAAGATAATTAAATTTAAAGAATTAATTATTATATTTAACTTAAATTAATAAATCACATATTAATGATCATTTTTTAAAAACTAGCTGAAAATAAATACAACTACCAAACATAGCGGCATGTGCGTTGTGCTAATTATTGCCAATTTAATGGCTAATTTAGTTTTTAGTTACCTAAGTTGACGGATTAACATATCCGTATCAAATTTAATTAACATATTTACATAGTAAAAAAATATGGCTCGAGCTCAAAGATTAATCTTAATAACATATTTTTTTATAACTCGAATTTAAATAACTTTTTCTGTTGTGGATCAAAAAAAATATAGATAATATAAAATGTTCATAGAAAAAACAGACTCTGATATAAGAAAAATTCTATAATGGGCATCGAACATTGTTGAATACTATTAATGTGAAAGCACCGTTGAACACTATTAAATTAATTGTATGTTGAGTCATTGAGATTTTTAAACTTTATTAATTAATTTAATAATATTTAACGATATTCAAAATTAATAGTGTGCAGGGGTGCTTGACGCACATGATAGACTCATCCCTAATATAAATATTTAAATGGATGAGTCTATCATGTATGTCAAATACCACTGACTATTATTAAATTAATTAATAAAGATTAAAAATATCAAGAACCCTACGTACAATTAATAATTATATATTAAGTTTATCATTTTTTTATTAATTGCATATTGAATCCTTAAAATTTTTAATATTTATTAATTGATTTAATGGTGTTCAACAACACTCAGTATTAATGGTGTTCAACGCTCGTTATAGAATTTTCCTATTTAAATATAGGACGAGTTAGCCACGTGCATTGAATACCGCTGAATATCACTAATATTGAACATCGTTGAATACTATTAAATTAATTAAAAAATTAAAAATTTTAAAGACTTAATGTATAATTAATTTAATTAAAATTTTATTTTAAATAATTTATAATTGTATGTTGAATCCTTAAGATTTTTAATGTTGATTTAATAATTTAATAATATTTAACAATATTCAACGTTAGTTGTATTTAATAATATTCGACACACGTTATAGATTTTTTCTTATAATTTATCAGCGAAATCCACTCGTCAATGTTATATGATAAAAGAATTATTATTTAATAAAAATAATTTTATAATTTTTATAAAATATATTTATTATTATTCGATATATTTATTATGATTAAATTTTTAACCTTTTGCACGATTCAAAATTTTATATAAAAGTTTAAAAATTATATAAACAATTCAAACTTAATGCGATATTTGTCTTTAAAAAATATCTAACGTTCTCATTATGCTTCTTACTGTTTCAAATAATATTAAAAATAATATAAAAATGATATAATTAACGTATATTGATTTATATGAAAGTACAATATTTCATATTAATTATGAATAATAGAAATATGACGTTATAAATAAATAATTCAAATTTAATTACCTTATAAGCTCCTTTTGGAGCGCACCGCCCTGTTTGGTTCTGCGATGAGAGGTTGCGCCAAAGCCGGTGGTAATGCCGTAACTGTCCGTACCTCTACTCATCCCTTCCATCACCCAATCACTGCTCGCCTCCACGGCCGCCCGAGCCGCCTCCGATAGCTCCACCTGGACGGCTGCGTCGCGATTGGCAATAGCCGTCACTTGAGCTATCGTCAGTGTCTCTCCGCCGAGACGGACCAACGGATTCTTATACTCCTCCACCATCCGCTTCACTTCTTCGAGATGGCTACCGCGCATCGACTGAGCCAACGCGGCCCAGTTCAATGGATCAGACTCAGCAGCTTTGCAGAAACCGTTTCCGCCATTAGAGTTAGCTGAAAGTAACTCCATTTGAGATCAAAAGCTCTAAAATCCTCTGGAATTCAATGGATAATGATTGGAAAAAAAACAACTGAAAGGAAAATTTCAGGGAAAATGAATTTTCCTGAGTTTGTTGAACGATAATTCCAAGCTTTAAATAGAGGACGATTTTTTTTTTTTTGAAAGGTAAATAGAGGACGATGGGTTGGCCGACAACGGGTTAGTTGAGAACATTATTTAGCCGTTGGATCTTCATGGTTTTGTATAGCTGAGATGTTGACACGTGGGATTCTTTGATTGGTGGATTCTCTAATCAATCTCCAAAGCAGAGCCATTTACAATTTAAACTATTAAATTTATCCTCTACTTTCGTATAGGTCACAAACCTTTGATTTAATCGGATTAAATCATTAAACTTTTATTATAAATAAATTAAATCATTCACACTAACACTATTAATTATTTTAACGAAAAAGATGACTCAATAATTTTACTAGACATATTTTCCATGTCAGCAAGTTAATATTAATTAAAATTAAAGAAAAAAATATTTAATTTTTTTTACGTTAAACTATTAAAAAAATTCCATTGAACCATAATTTCTTTAATAATTTAATATAAAAAAAGATTTTAAATATTCTTTCTTTAATTTTAATTAATATTAACTTGCTAACATGGAAAAACATGTCTAATATGATTATTGAGTCAGCTTTTTCATTAAAATATTTAACGGTGTTAATGTGAATGATTTAATTTGTTAATAATAAAAGTTTAATGATTTAATTTGATTAAATCAAAGGTTTGTGACTTATACGAAAGTAAAGGGCAAGTTCAATGATTTAAATCGTAAATAGTTCTCCAAAGCATGAAAAATACAAAAGTTTTTTTTTTTATTTTTTATTATAGAAGGGGTGATGGGGTTGGTGAGACGAAATCAGCGACGGCAGCCCCACTACGGTTACAATTATTAATTTACCCTTTTTGGCCATAGGGGTAGGTAGGTAAGGGTGTTAAAAAATTCCCGACCTGATCTAACTACCCGACTACCATAACACAAATAATTAGGTATTTACTCGAATATTTTTTAGTTTGAGTCGGATATCTGAACCGTCATTTTTCGAGTCAGGTCCAAGTCACAATATTAAATTTTTTTGATTACCCAGTTACTTTCGGATACTTGATTCTTATTTTTTTAAATATAATTATTATTTAAACAAAATATCTTTATATTTACTACATTCTCAAATCAAACAACTTAATTCCTAAATTTTGATCCCTCAAACTTTATGTTCAAAAAAAATTAAGAACTCATTGTAAAAATGAAAATTAAGTTTCATTTTAAAATAATAAATTTATTTTTTCGAGTTAACAAAATTTAAACTTTACTCATTTATATATGCACTATTTTTACATATACATGAACCAAAATAAAAATCAACTAAATATTCTTTACTATTTAAATCATTAACTTTTGTACATTAAAATAAATTAAACTAATTAAAAATATTAAAAAAGCTTCTCTTACTTCTTATATTTTGTTTCAAATTAGATTATTCACTTTAGGTCTTAAATTTTATGTTTAGATTATGCAACTAGGGTTTTAAAATTTTATATTTGAATGTTAGATTATGTAATTCAAACTTTTAAATTTATGTATATTTTTTACGAATAAATTTAGAATTTATAAAAAAATTAAAACGGGTACCCAATTACCTGAATTTTCCCGAAAATTCAGGTCAAGACATAGGTCGCTTTTTTAACTACTCGGAGTTCTGGGTACCTAAATATCCGAGTACACGGATTTGAACCCCGCTAGCAATAGACGTGTGTATTTTGAATATCTGATTTGATCTAAATTATTAGGTATCCAAAAATTTTGGATAGATATTTTAGTAATTCGTATTTGATTTTAAAAAATTAAATATCTGATTTTTAGACAGGATATTCAAATATACAAATATCTAAATTTATGAGTTGATGTAATTAATTTTTTAGTTTGACTGTCTTTTTCATAAAAAAAATAGGTTTTGAATATAAAATCAATAAATTATTGAATATAACAAGATTTATATCTATAAAAAGTTGAATTTTTGGATATCAGATAATCGTATATCCGATCTTAATGTAAAATAATTATCCTATCTAATTCATAATATTTGGATATCTAATCCAAATTATCCAAAAAATATAAAAAATCAAACATCTGAAATTTTGGATTGGATCAATCAAATCGAGTATTTTTGCTCACCCCGGTAGCGATGTGAAAAAAATCCAATCTAATTGATCTTATCCTTTGGTTCAATCTGAAAATTTGGATATACGATCTGTTTTATAATTTTAAATAATTCATATAAAATGTTCAAAAATTTTAGATTGAATAAGGATGATTATTTTATATTCGGATGGGATATCTAAAAGTCCAAAATTCAATTTTTTATGTATATGAATATTGTTATATTCGATATTTTTCCTAGTTATATAAGAAATTTGAAATATTAAAGAATATAAATCTTGTGTTGTGAATAAAGTAAGGAATAAGAATAAAATAGATGAACAAAGATGATAGACAAAAGAGAGAGATTTGTATTATATTCTCAAAGCAAGGTTGTGTACAATGTTTTCTATAAAAGTCTATATTTATTTAATATATAAATATTCACCATAAATAAAGATATTAAATATTCACCATAAATAAATATATTCATAACACTCCCCCTTTGATATCCATGAAGATAATGTGTCTTGTTAAAACCTTACTAAGATAAAAACCCTGTGAGAAAAAAATTCTTAGTGAAGGAAAAAGAGTACACACATCTTTGATACGCATAACATGTTGCCTCATTAAAAACCTTACCTAGAAAACCTATTGGGACAAGACTTCGATTAAGGGAAAAAGAGTGCAACACGTATTTACTCCCCTCATAAAAATATCACATAAGATCTTTGAATCTTCATAATTCAATATTGAATACAATCTTCAAATTTTGAAGTAGATTATGCACAAGTTGATAAATCTTCTAAATTATTGCTTGAAATGATTCATCGAATACTATTATTCTGAAGATCATGAGGGGCGAAACTTTAAAGAAATATGTTTCGTTTATCACATTTGATATATCCATCTTGAGATATAAATTTTGCATTATCTCTACACAAGATAACTTGCATCTTATCTTGTGAAAGCAATTCATATATCTTCTGAATATGTTTAACCAAACACATATTTCGGCTTTGCTTCAAACATAGTAATTGTTTAAAGGTAATGGTCTCATAGCACTTAAATAGTATTTCTGGACTAACAAAGTTATGATACTTCTAGATCAAATAATGTATATATGGTGCTTTTAAACCAAAAATATCATCATCCTTTTCTTTAGGCAGAATGAATTTTTGTTTTCTTTAAGAGACCTAGTAATCATAAGGGTCATCAATGAATATGCGTTATGCATGTAAAGTCTCTTTAAACATTTTTCTGTATGTCAATTGATGCACAAGAATTTGAGGAAATCTCTTCACGAGTCATATTCAAATCATCAACAGCAAAAATAAAGACAAACTTAAAGCTAAACTTCTTAATAAAAATGCTTGGAGAAATTAAATAATTCATATAGCATTTTGCTAATAAGTATTCAATGAGACGGTTATATCAAATACGTCTAAATTGTTTTAAGCCATAAAATATATACTTAATATGATGGAATAATGTTCTCGAGAACTTGAGTTAACTGCTTCTGGCAATCTAAATCCTTTTAGAAGCTTCATGTAAATGTTGTTATCAAGAGGCTCACACAAATAAGATGTAACAACATCCATTAAACGAAACTAAGTCATTTCATTTATTGCCAGAGTATCTAAAAGTAATTGTATCCATCACCGAGGAATATATTTTCCTCATAATCGATATCTTTGTGAAAATACTTGTGCAACCAAATCGATAATTAAAATATAATAGAGGGAGAAAAACTTATATTTAATTCATGTTAGTAACAATTTTTTTTCAATAACTCCTTTAAGATTCGAATGACAAACACCTCCGTTGGTTAGAGTCTTATCTGATAACATGTTGTGAATAATGTAAAGATCAAGAATAAAATAGATAAACAAAAATGAGAGACAAAAAAAAGAGATTTGTATTATATTCTCAAAGTAGGATTGTGTACAATGTTTTCTCTAAAAGTCTATATTTATAGGCATAAGTTACAAACCTTAATTCTAATGAGTATTAAACTCTAATAATAAAGCTCATTAAAGTTTAACTTAAATAAACATGGCAGACTATATATTATATTAATTATTGAGCCTAAATTGTTCAATAAGGCTTTGAAATAGTTTACTTTATTATGAATAAGTCCTATATTAGTCTTTTATCTTTTGATTTGGTACAAATTAATTAAAGCATGGGGCTAATTTGGACATAAGTGAAAGATTATGGATTTTGGTAGAAATTAAAATGTAAAGACTTGTTTAGATAAGAAAAAGGTTAAACTTACAAATAGGTGTCTAAACTATACATTGTTTTTAAAATAGACGCCTAATATTTTTGACTGAAATATGTGCCTAAAGTTTTATTTCGTTAGTATTTCAAGATAACATTATTAAAAATTTGACCACTCAATAATAGATTGACATGTGCTTTTTATTTTTTATTTTAAAATAAATTAATTTAAACAATACTCTATTTTTTTCAAAATTCATAAAATAATATCAAAATCTTTGAAAACCCAAACCTTAAAATTAAAATTGGTGCCACTACAGCCGTTGATAGCCTAGTCAGACCCCAGAGTAGCCATCGTCAATTTTCTTTAACCACCTCCTCGTCAATAATCGATACGAGGGATTTCAATTAGACATTGAACAACGAAACCAAAAGGTTCTAGTAGTTCAACGTCCGGTTACAATATCTCTTACTAGTTATCGACGATGGGTGATTAGGAAATATAGTTGGTGGCCTCATATGACAGCGAAATTCGAGAAGACAATCGATGTCGGTAATTATGTCAATTTTATGATTTTAAGGATTTTATACTTTTTTTAGAAAATTTTAATATTTTTTCAATTTTTTAATTTATTTATAAGAAATTAAAATAAACACATGTTAAATTATGATTGGTTGATAAATTTTTTAACAGTATTATCTTAAAACACTAACGAAATAAAACTTTAGACACCTATCTTTATTGAAAAATCAATAGACAACACTCTCAGAAAAAATGTATAATTTGAGTAATTATTCCGAATTAAGTAAATTTTTTTAAGAATGCTACCTTAAAACGAGTATGAAATAAAATTTTAGACACCAATTTCAATAAAAAAATATTATGCATCTATTTTTGAGTTAAGTCCAAACAAAAAACACTTATCTAAATAATGCAGTAAAATTTAAAAAGCCTACTTAATACTTTAGCCAATTGCTCCCAGCATCTAAACAAAGAAATTATGTAATAATTAGTAATTAATTTGGTCTAGTAATCATTTAAATTGAGCTTTTAATAGTTTAGGTGGGCATTAACTACTTGACACCGTCATTATTGTAATACAATAATTATAAAAAAAATAATTGAGATAAGAACGGGTTGAATTTTTGACTCACTCGAACCTGATTTAAAAATAATTACTTTAAATATGAAATTAATTTGATCTCATTTATTAGATATATTTGATCTGAATTAAAAATAAATATCTTAAGTACAATCGGATCCACCTATAAAAAATAATTTTAGGACATACTTATAAAAATAATAATTTCAAGGGGTAAATTATAAATAAAAATTTCAATTTTATGGATATAATTATAAAATATAGAGAGAGAGGTATTATTACAATATCCTTAAAAAATTTAAAAAAAAAATTATTTTATTAATCACGAATCAGACTGAGTCAAGTATTTTTTATCCCAAACCTGACTCAACTTTATCTTTAATAAAAAAAACTCAATTTTTAATTAATAAATTCAACCTGATCTATTCGAGTTAAATCAAAATTCGACCCGATCAAATAAAATTTCAATCCTTAAGTGCTAATATTCGATTAAGAGTTTGAGAAGTTTTGAGTACTCTAGGATGTTCAAATTCAAGTACCAACTCTTTGGGTACTATATTTATCGGTATGTCTCGATCTATTATTGGGTACTTGTTATGTAACATACTCAACTCAATTATATTTTGATCTCAAATTCAAATTACTACAATAAAATTTTAATCTAATTTAACTCAAATCACATTTCATTGCTCATATGATTTAACATTCAAATATTTCATGCTTATATAAGTATTTAAAATGTTACATGAGAGTTTCATTTGAAAATACAGTTATAAAAGTACTTGACTCACGATTTAAATCTAAAAATGAGTTACAATAGAAGACGTAAGATTCTATAAATAAATAGCCCAAATAAATCTAAATATTATACTTTGAATAAGTCGATATTGAAATCTTACTCCAATTGTACTCCAACAATACGCATGTCAGCCTACTAACGAAAATAACAATTTTGAACGTTAAAGCTTATGAAAATCAGTGGATACACTTCTACTATGCTTCATACAAATCATAAATATGAACATATAACTAAAAATGATATCATGATAATACAACAATGAATGACATTATCTCTAACCGTCAATACATATCAAGCAATAAAATATGCAATAATCTCGAGAATATAATTTGGTATCTTATTTTATGGTGTTAAAACACTCTCTAGGTATCCAAATCCCAATAATCAAGTGTGACTCTACCACACAAATGCCTTTTTGTAACACCCCGAACCCGGGTGTCACATTTTGGCCACAAGCCCAACCTGTTTCTATAAAATTTTCTATATTTTCAAATCAAATTCAAAGCGTATCATCAAATACGACATAAAATTTAAAACGATATTAAATACTAAAGGTAGTTTAATAAATCCAAAATATTAATGGAGCTTCAAATGCAAGTTTGACAAAACATTTGATCTTGACAATTTAAATCAAATAGAGTTACAATTACAATAATTTTCTTACGAATACATAGCCCACTAATCTAACAATTGTACTCTACCAATCGGTCAATGCTTAAGTCCTAAGATGATGGTGCTCCGCCACGTCCGTCCGTCTGTCTGTCTACATACATACGCATGGAAACACATCCAAAACATTGAATTACTAAAGCTCAGTGGGTACACAATTTATCGACTATGCTACAAGTGAATCATAATTATGCACATGTTAGATGAGAATATAATTACATGATATGAAGCATTGACGTTACCATAATCGTCTAAAAATATGATATAGAAAACACAACCAAAGTATAAAAATAACTAAATCAGAAGTGAGGCCAATGCCAACCTAACACTAGGAGACTCACCCGACCCGTAATCTCACACCGGGCTGCTCGAAATCTCTCATTGGGCTAGTATATTCGGAATTTCGCATCGAATCTTCACTTGTAATTTCACATCGAGTGGGTTCGAAATCTCACATCAAACAAAGTCATCACTCGGAATCTCATATCGGATGACATTCATTATATTGTAACACTCACTCACTGGGTATCCGGATCCCACAAAACAAAAACTCAACCACCCCAAATAATCAACCTAGGACCCTTACACTAAACTATACCACAACCAAACCAAAGACCAAACATGTAAAACATATTTCATCATATCAAAGTCCATATCATCAATTCTAAGTTTTAATAATTTTATAGCTTAATTAACCCATAAGAACTCATAGCATAAATTATGTAACCCCAAACTTAACCCTTACAACTTGGGTAGATTGTTCAAGGGTATCAATACGTCTTCATGGGGTATTGAAATGCTCCCGTATCAATACGCTCCCCTTACATATCGATACGTTAAGACAATGGCTTTTAAAAAAAAACAAGGGAAACCTACCTGTATCGATACACCTACATCGATGAGCAACCAGAGAATTAACCGCTTGAAGTGTCTGCTTCTGCCCACCCATTATATTATACTTTTGGAAACTTAACCGTATCGATACTTTTGGAAACTTTTCCGGGAATGTGCTAAGGTAATGGAAGATCTAACGGAAAAGAATCCGGTTGCCAGCATTATACTTTTGTCTGATGGGCAGGATACATATACCGTCTATGGTACGAGCATGAACAAGTCTCAACCTAACTATGAGTTGCTTTGGGCCCTGTCTATGCATGGTGGTGACAACACAAGATTTCGTATTCCAGTCCATGCATTCAGTGTAGGTGCAGATCATGATGCTTCATCGATGCATTTGGTTTCGGAGATCACTGGAGGGACATTTTCTTTTATCGAAACCGAAACTATGATCCAGGATGCATTTGCAGAATGCATCGGCGGTCTTTTAAGTGTTGTGGTTCAAGAGCTGCAAGTTTGTGTGGAGTGCATGAGTCTGATCAGTCTCTGCCTCGGCTCGCTTAAAGCCAGAAGTTATCAAAGCAATCGGTCAGCTGATATGAAAACTGGATTTATCAATGTTGGGGATCTCTATGCTGATGAAGAGAGTGATTTCTTGGTATCAGTTAAAGTACCAACCGAGACCTCTGCGTGTGAAGCACCATTGCTAAAGGTGAAATGTGTTTACAGTGACCCCTTAACAAAAGAAATGACGACTTCGGAGAGCGATGTCATTCAGATTCAAAGACCTGAAATTGCAGGACACGAAGAAATGTCGATTGAAGTAGACAGGCAGCGTAATAGGTTCCGAGCAGCAGACGCAATGGCAGAGGCAAGAACTGCAGCCGAGCAAGGAGATCTTGCAGGTGCTGTTTCGATCCTTGAAAATTGTAGAAGGGTATTTTCCGAGACTGTTTCCAGCAAATCTGTTGACTGACATTGTGTCGCATTGGATGCGGAGCTTAAGGAAATGGAAGAGAGGATAGCCAGCAGGCATGTATACAAGGCGACTCCACTGACGGTTCGAGCCTGGTCCAGGCTTATCAAACGCCCTCAATGGTTGAGATGCTAACTCGATCTCAAGCAGTGTTACTGAGTAACCCATTAACACAGAGTCTTCTTCAACCACCATGGTCATCACAACCAAAGGCAAGGTAATATTATAAGTTCCAAGGCAAAAAAAGTACATATTTGGGAGCAGCAAATAGACTCAAGAGCACACCTATGTTACTCGGAGTACCTGTGTGGACCATGTCCGACACTCATGTTCGACACTTTTTTTAGACATATATCCGAATGAGCATTACGATCACTTTTCAAGCAAATGCATGAAAACTTAGAAAATAATTCGAAAATACACATCCTGGATATACCCGAGTTCGAGGAACATAGGTTTACACTGCTTTTGTATCTGTGTACATAAATATATAGATACGAAAAACTGAATATATGTAATGCTCTTCCCACCTTATATATGATTGCCTGCTTCAATTATTTTTTACAAAGCTCTGTTAATCATCCTTTTTTTTATTATCGAGCACACGAGTTCGGTCTCTATGATATTCCGACTCTTCAACTAGTTCTATACTGATAAAAATATCGAACACGAGTACCGCCTAAAAATACTGCCTAAAAATTTTAAAGCAACAAAAGGGTAGTCATTGTTAGTTTTCTTTAAGAACTTTGTAATTCAGATTCACCTTTGTTAAACTTTTCACTTCCATTTGCGAATGAAACTTTTGATGCTGATGTTTTGGAATCGCAGGGCTTCAATTTCTTCGAGTCGGAAGAAGGCTTTGCCATTTTCGGATCAATGGACTTAGATTTCGATCGAAAGCTGAATTTTTTCAAGAAAATATTCCAACCACGCTTTGCTTTTACCAGCTTTTCAAGTTCTTCCTTCATGCTCAAGCAATCTTTCTCAAGCTCCGAAATCCGCTCCGTTATGTTGTCGGCCTCTGTAAAACGGTCTCGAACAGCTCCTGCATTGTTTCCGGTTGAATTGTCTGGGTTTTCGAGGTTGTCTGAGACGAATACCCAGCCAGCAAGTGTTGTCCGAAGCCTGAGTTGTTCGAAGAATAGGACTTGGACGATGAATCGAAGTGGTAGCCTCTCATTTTGGGTTGCATGAGTGATGGCTTCCAGTGAGAGCTTCTGGCAGTTCATGAGACCACATATTTGTTCCCTCTCGGAATCTATCAGCCATGGATGTGCCTGAATGAAAAGTTGAAAAACTGTGAAGATAATGAAGAGTATGGGCAATACAAAGATTACAATGTAGATGATTCTTTCAAGGACTCAGATTCGAGTGTGAGTACAGGATACGGGAATGGACATGGGTACAGATATGGATATGCAATATAGAAATTATTGGTATGAATGAATGCATAATCATAGTTTGCAAATCTGGTGATTCCAATTGAATGATATAATCGGGAAAACCGGGAAGAATATACCTTAAGATATATGTCAATTGCACGGTAAATTCCGTCATTTGTAGGTCTGGCACAGTCGGGAATGACAGCTGCAAGAGACTGGAACTTAGGCAACTTCAGGTTAACATCAGGTGCCACTTCAGCCAGATATCCATCCACCAGGGTAGCCACCATCGTCATTGGGGTCAATGGATGGGAACCTCCCATAAGCTGCCCCTCATCAATAATATAACTTGAACTAGAGTTGAGCGACTCATGATCTACCCGAATAAAGTGATCAAGAATCCGCTGAATGCAGTCAATGTCATAAAGGGTTTCCATGGAGTACCCGATATTCGGTATCAGAAGATCTTCCAAAGCAGCTTGATCCAGCTGAGCCCCAATCAGTCTCTCTAGCTTCTCTGGACACGGTGGCCTCGCTCGTAAAATCATTGATGTTCGGAGAAGCCTCAAAAGAAAATTTGTTGGGGTAGCACCCTTTTGAGTAGGTATTAATGCCACAATTTCTTCAAGGAGATTCATTTGATCCATATCAGATATATGAGACGCAGTTGATACAGGAGCTGTGCTGTTCCGACTCTGGAAGCTCGATTGCCTACACAACAATGGAAGATGCGTCTTTGCGTAGTGGACAACGGAACCGGCAATCCTCTCTGGCTTCATGCCACTTGAATCGAAAGCTATAACTAACCTTTTATACAAGGGTAATCGAAGGGAGGACACATCTTCATACCACCAATCCTCACTCGATGTTTGTGGTTTGGCTGTTGAACATATTCCATTCCATAATACATGATTGCCTTCTGGACATTGTGCAGAGCCATTTTCCGACACAGGCCAACTAAACAAACCCGTATCAGCAGAAGCTTTCATTGCCAAGGAATCGATGCATCGGGAAACAATATGAAGTTCTTCTGAATATGGTAGACACTCTTCGCAGGTTCCAAGAGCTTTGATCGTATCCGTCCAATGACCAAACATTTCATTCAGAAAACTTTCTGTCTGCATTATTAAATTTCCATCCCCGTGATCCTCGCTCATTTGAAAATACTCGGCAGCGCACCGAAGACCGACTATATTCATTGCATTGAGCTCTAATCTGATTCCATAGCAGAATTTGGCTACTAGCAAAAAGGTCTTTGCTCCACCAGGCAAGTCATGGAATTGCAGAACACAATTTTCTTCATCCACGCCACAACAGTCCCTAATTCGATTCACGATTACTAGACTTCTTGACAGCAACGGAAACTGATAAACAACTCCGAAAATCGAGAAAAGAGAAAAACACATTCTTATTAGCAAACAAATAAGGTATTCTATCCACAACATCATCAATGTGCAAGTATCAATCATTCTTCTACAACAATATGAACCAAGTTAAGCACCTTGTGAAGACGGAAGACCGTTTCCCCTACTTCAACAACAAGATCACTAGGAAGACCAGTTGAGCACAACCTGGAAAATCAAATCCGAGATCATATAGTAGTACGAAACACGGAGAAATAAGCTGCCAATTCAATCACGAAACTAATGCCGGCATTCAAGAAAAATTCAAACACAAAGTAACATCTACAAGTAAACCAGAATACAAGATAGTGAACATTCAGTTAAACAACTCTATTGATTCCACTTTCTTAGCATCTTCTTCCAAAATCGAAGCGAGACCACCATTACCGATTTCCACATTCTTCATAGATCGAAACACAAAACATAAATCCATGAACCCTAAATCCTAATTACCCATACAACATACAAACATACATCAAACATGAATCTACATATTTACAATCAAACCAAATTGTCCTTTTAGTTACTTGTAACTCAAGAAACAAACAGTCTACTCAAAACCCATACTCCAAAATCCATCATATTCCAAACCAATTAAACAAAAAATTCGAAACAGTTAAGAAGATCAAAGAAACAATCAGTCTACTTAAAAACCCATACTCCAAATTCATCATATTTTCAAGCAATCAAATAAAAATCGGATCTTTTTTATTTATTTACAGAATTGAAACAGTTGGATCAAGGAAGAAGAAGATTCAATTACCAGGTTTGTCCATCACGGTAAAAGACTTCTGATTTAGATCCCAATCTCATGATCAAGCGTGCCATTTCTTTCTTTTTCAGTTGAAAGAACCAAACGTTTCCACCATCAAAACCAGAAATAAAAGAGAAATGGTTTCTACGTTACAGTAAACAATAAATTCTTTAGGGAGAAATGGTAAATAAATTCATAAAAAGAATTAAAATTTAAAAAGGAAATGGGAAATAAAGAAAGTCCCGAGTCTAAAGGGGAATGAATATCCAGGTAGTTCCTTGTTGTTACAAATGTTTATAAACTCGAAATCAACTTCACTAGTAAATGATCAAAATAACCTCATTTTATTTATAATAAATATATATTCTTTAATACGATTAATTTGAATTCACTCGAGACATATATTAATATCGATAATGAGTCTTTTAACGAAAAATTTTTGTTATATGTTCGAATAATATCAAATTATTTATCGTTTAGATCAACCTCGATAACAATATATTTTAGATAAGTAATTATTGGATTAACCTCCTTCAATCGTTACATTGGTATTGAAACTGAGATAGAGCGTTTCGATACATCTATCGGTAAAAATCGTTGTAGATTGGTAATAACTTTAAAACTTCACGTTCTAGTTATCAAACTTTGAGAATGCAATTAAGTGGCTTGTAGACTTCGTTTTAGGCTGAAATTTGAGATGTATGCATGTAACGAACTTAATTAAGAATTGTTAACATCAATTTCACTTTTAGCCGTTAAATTTTTGAAAAATTACAATTAGATCTTAAAAATTTGTTCGGTTAAATTAGGACTTGTTCTCTATCGTTTTCCGCTGCAAATGAACTTAGTCCTTGCATGAACATGTAGGATCTAATTAAAGCATTTAAATAAAATAAAAGGAAAAAAATAGGGTCGTTTATCGGGGCGAGTCTCTAGATTAGCCTCAATATTCCCCGTGTAGCTCGTTCGAGTCGGGTGGCGTCTAGACCGGGTCGATGGGTTACGAAATCATTGTAAATAACCCTACTTTAAAAATATAATACAAGTTTCTCTTTTTTGTCTCTCATCTTTGTTGATCAATTTTGTTTTTATTCTTTACTTTATTCACAACATTATTTATTTAATTAATTTTTTATTTATCTTTTTTATCAAATAATTTTTTATTAATATTTATTGTAAATTAAATTTAAAAATATTTTTTATTAAATTAAGATTCACTTGATAAAAAAATAATTAAATAAATATATTTAATTGATTGATCCATGAATGACGTGATAAGTAGAGGTGATAATGAGCCTAACCAGCTAGTGAGCTACTCGGGCTCGGATCGGTCAAAGCTCGGCTTGAGTGAGCTCGACTCGGGCTCGGGTTTGGCTCGAGATTTTAACGAGCCGAGCCTACCCATGCTCAGCTCGAAAAGCTCGTGAACAGACTCAGAATAATTATATTATATATACTACATATACACTAAAAGTAATCTATTTAACAAAAGAAAAGCAATAAAAAAAAAGAGAGAAATCCACTAGAATAAATTAACAAAATAAATTGGACACTTTTTTCCTCTCAATGTTGAATTTTGTTTCGGTATCAGTTATGAAAAGAATTTTTAACGAGGTTCTATCTTTTATAGGAAAAAATATAACAAAATTATTTATTTTCAGTCGAGCCGAGCCGAGCCTGAAATTTCGAGCTCACCGAGCCCAATAACACTATTTCCGAGCCGAACCCAACTAGACTCGGGTTCTACTCAGCTCATTATCACCCGTAGTGATAAGAATGACTTATAATATAATTTCTAAATAAATAAAATGATTGAAAAAAAAAAACTAAATGAAATTGTGTATAGTTTATGTACCAAATGAATATTTAACCCATATTATATATAAACCCCCAGAAAGTTGAGCCAACGAACAAAGCCTCCTTCAGTCTTCGTCGGCCCTTCAGACTGTGTTTCCTCAACATCAATGGAGGCTCCGATCAGAGGTAGAAAAAAACTTGCTCTCACCGAATCCTCTCCTCCGCATCACCTTCTAATCTACGACGCCGAGCGTAAAGTAACAGATTCTTCTCTTTCCTTTTTTTAATCTGAATTTCATTAGAAATTATAATATAAGATTCTAGAATTTTTGGTAATGATTTTGAGAGTAAGCGGATATGAATTTGTATTGTAAATGCTCAAATTGGGGGAAAATCATGCTGGATCTGTAGGTATTTTCATTTAAGTCATAATTTTGACAAATTCGAATAAAAACTTAAGTAAATGAGTTTGATTGAAAATATATATGAGTTCATACTGCAAATGCTCCGAATGGAAGAAAAATGTGATGCTAATGCTTGATTTATTGGGATATTTTTCAATTGTTTTTGCTTCATTTGTTTGATTATTTAAAATATTATTTTACGTGGTTTATAATTTTTTTAAGAAAAAATGGGCCTCATTAAAGTTCCTTTTACGGTCGACATTAGAAAATTTAATGTCAACCCCTAAAAGGGGAAAGAGTACCTACTAAACTATCCATTAATAACATCATAAATTATAATTTGTTGAATACAACTAGGACATTCAAAATAAAAATAATTATATTGATGATCATTAAATGCCCTGTGTGCTAAAGTATAGGCTGCTTTATTAGCTGAACAGTGAATAAAGGCAATCAATAGATAATGATGTCATTAAAAAAGATCTTTTGCCTCGATCATGCTTTGTGTCAATACTGACCTACCTTCAATTCTCGTTTGTAGCTGGTTCACCACATTTGTAGCTTCTCTCTCAATAACAATCTTCGGCCAACTTTGGGTCTGAGTTTTATTTTCATATCATTCAAGCATTTGCATGATAATATGGCTACTTGAATTAGTGAATCTCTAGATTTCTGATATTTGCATCTATTAGTTATGTTAATGTACCTTTCACCCCCACTCAATTAGATAATCTAGCAACAGTTGATGCATTAGCAACTAAAAGAAACTAGAAAACTACTTTGACTCCTCTTGAAGTAATAGGGTGTAAACGGGTCGAGTCGAGTTCGAATAATTTTAAACGAGCTTGAAAAATATGAGCTTAATAAATATAATTAGTAGGTGAACAGTTATTAGATAATTATTTATAGATGAATGGTTTTGATTGTTTTGACCATAAATGACGTAATAAATAAAATTTACTTAATAATCTCTTTCTGTAAAGAGATTATTCCAAAAACCCGTTCACTCAATTTTGACCTGAAAAATCAATGATGGATGATGCATATACCATGCCAAAATTCAATACTCCAAGCTTATATTAAACTATTTTTAATTAAATAAAAAGGGTTTATATTCACAATATAAATCTAATTTATCAAATTAATAATTAATATCTTAATTTTTAGTAGGGGCGTTAAAAATTTTGGTTAATATTTAATATTTATAAAGTTAATAATTATATTCTCAAAATTTTGGATTTGAATTATAACCGATATTAGTATCTTAGAACATTTGGCCAATTAATAAATCTAATCTATCGAGTTAATTTGATACCATGGAAAAGTTTTTAGTAGGGGCGTTCAAAATTTTAGTTAATCTAATTAATTGATCGAATTAAAGTTTCTTTTAATTAATTGGTCGGTTAATTTTATGTTCGATCAGTTAATAATTAATAATTTTTTAAAATTTTGACTATCAGTTAATTCGAATTTAAATAAGATAATTAACTGAATTAATCAAATTTTATATATTTATTTTTTATCCCTAGACTTTTATGAAATCGTCATTAAATGTTATAAATCTGCACAAAATGACTATTAAATTATTTAAAAATAATTATTAATATTTATCAATAATTTATAAAATACAATGAATCAATCATTATTTTATAATAATTCGATAAGTTTAATAGTTATTTTATAATTTTAAAAAATAACCTGTGAAAACTTGTTTGAGAAAATATAAAATATAATTATATATAATAAAATAATATAATTTATAATAAAATAAAAATAACATAAAATCTAAAAGAAAGAAGAAAAAAACCCCATAAACAACAATCAATTTATATATATAATTTTGAATTTGTTAATGAATTTTTTGAGTCAAAATTAAATTAATTTGATTTGTTAAAAATTTAAACTAAACTTTAGTCAAATCAAATTTATGTAATTTGAGTGTCGACCAAGCTTATTATTACCATTAAGAGTGACACTGATTTCATTATGTTATAAACTTGTGGTTATATAACTATATTGTGGTGTAATTTTTTTCCAAAATATATTTTAATCGGATCTTAAATTTTAAGAACCGATATTGTTACTAGTAGAAACTAATTCTAATATCGAGTACCCGATCAATTAATTTATTATTAAAAAAATTAACTATTAATAATAATATTAAATAATAAAATTAGAATATTATAAGTTTGAAAATTAAAGTTTTAGAATGAGTCATACTTATAATATTAATATATAAAGAGAAAGTTTGATAAGAAAAATTAACAAAGGCTTAACTCAGGAATAGGTGTCTAAAGTATACACTTTTTCTGAAATAGGTGCCTAATGTTTTATTTGGCTGAAATAAGTGCCTAAACTATATATTTTTCTGAGATAGATGCCTAATGTATTTTTTGGCTGAAATATGTGCCTAAAGTTTTATTCCCTTAGTGTTTTAAGGTAACAGTGTTAAAAGAAAATTGTTTAATTTATAAATAAGTACCTAAACTATATATTTTTTTTAAAATAGGTGCCTAAAGTATTTTTTATTAAAATAAATGTCTAATTTTTTCTTATAAGTAATTTATATTTCTTATAAGATATAAAATTATTTATATCATCGTTTTAATCTATTAAATTATTTATTATAATTGATTAATAATTTATTTAAATTTGATTTATATTATTTATATATCACTGTTCTCTTCGAATTCGTTGCGAAAATCTGAGTTTTATTTACTTTCTGAATCCATATGAATTCCATGATTCGAATTTTCACAAATGAATTATTTCCCTGAATCGGACTTCTCTTCTTCTTCTTCTTCTTCTTTAGGTACTCTGTTTTCTAGCTCCATTTCTTCATTTGTTTCATAGCTTTCTAAAGGAGACTCCAAATTCTATAAGTTAAAGAAAATTTGTACGGAGCAGATCGAGAACGTGTTAAAATCACAGTATTTTTCGGCCGCGATGAACAAGAAGATTAAAAATCCTTAGCTTCCACTTTATTTAAACGTTACATTTAAATAAACATACATATTTAAACATTAATCAATAATTTAATAAATAATTTAAACATACATATTTAAACGTTAATCAATAATTTAATAAATCAAATTTAAATAAATTATTAATCAATTATAATAAATAATTTAATAGATTAAAACGATGATATATAAATAATTTTATATCTTACAAGAAATATAAATTACTTATAAGAAAAAATTAGGTATTTATTTTAATAAAAAATACATTAAACACCTATTTTAAGAAAATATATAGTTTAAGTACTTATTTATAAATTAAACAATTTTCTTTTAACAATGTTACCTTAAAACACTAAGGGAATAAAACTTTAGGCACATATTTCAGTCAAAAAATACATTAGACACCTATCTCAGAAAAAATATATAATTTAGGCACTTATTTCAGCCAAATAAAACATTAGGCACCTATTTCAGAAAAAAAAAATATACTTTGGGCACCTATTATTGAGTTAAGCCATTAACAAAAGAATATTATCTATTACAAGCAAAAAAATCAGTATCGGGTACTTGATATTTACTCTGGTTCTATTAGGTACTTACTGGGTACCGGATCCAGAAAATCAAGATTCAGTCTCAGTCCTTATTACAATTGATTTTAAATTTTAGATCCAGTCTCAGTCCCACCGATACTAATTTCAGGTAAAAATTTCACCGAATCAAACTGAGACCGAAATAGGGTAATTGGGTTTTTTTCCACCCCTAGCTGTCACCATGTTTTAACATGAATCCACGAGTCACCTTCATGAATAAGACCCCTGTTTCCACGTGGCACCATCAAATGCCGTTTCTATTTCTCACCATGTGACAGCATGTCACGAGATCTACAGAATTATTGACAATTTTTTATATATAAAACTTTTTTTCCATTCACCTTCAAAAATAATATTTTTTTTTCATTCAATAACCTAAAATTAATTCTAATGAAAAATAATTGTAAGTGTTAATGTTTTAAAAAATTATGAACTTCTGAAGAATTTTTATAGTTTTTTTTTTATTTCACATTATAATTATAATATAATAATAATTTTGAATAATTATAATTAATTTTACAAAAATTATCGTGAATAAAATTTAGACTTGTTCATGGGACGGATTACTCACCCAAGCCCAAAGTTTATTTTAGGGATATAATTTTTAATTCTTTTATCAATAATTAAAGAGATTAATTATTTATATAGAGATATCATTTACTATATAATTATTTTTATATGAAAAATATATAAAAAGTACTTTAAAATTTTTTTGGGTTCCATTACATGCCTCTGTAACTAGGGTGCTTATAAAGCGAGTCGATCATGAGTTGGATAGTGCTCGATTCATGTTCGTTAAAATATTTTGTTGTTTAACTCGACTCATAACTCGTTAAGCTCACTAAAAAAATTATCTTATTTTTTAACTAAAAATAAAATATAGTGATATAATATAAGGATTAATATTAACATAAATTAATAAATTTAATCAAAAAATATTAAAAGAGTTTATAAAACATTTTTAAAATTTAAATTCCAAACTAACCATCTACAAATACACCAAACTAGTATGTTAAAATTAAAGTAACAACCATAAATTAATAATTATTATTTAGATTTATTTTTTAAATGAAATAATTTTAAAGTAATTACTAAAAAATTATTTTAAAATTAATGAGTTGCTTACGAACTTATTGAGTCGAGTTAGACTTTGCTCGATTTAACTTATTGAGGTCTCGAGTCAAGTTCGAGTTGCTCAACTCGTTAAACACCTCTAGCTCTAACGTATAAAACCTGAGTCTAATATTTAAAAAAATTAAGATAATTATAAAAACAAAAGATTTATAAAGATCATTTTCCTTTTTAATAATTAACAATAAAATTTATAAAAAAATAGTAGAAGGACCTAACTTAAAGAGATTTTTTACCATATTATTTCCGGTTGAGCAACCGGGTACGACACCTTATCACCTTCTACACCCGGTCACACTGTCGGTTTTGTGGAAACGCCATATAAATTCCCGGTAATTGGAGTTTTTTGTCCCTCAAATATTTCGTGGTGTATGATAATGTGATGGGGTACTTGCCCACCTGATCATGTTATTCTTTTGATCAAGAACTCCATGATTCTATTTCTCAAATATAAATATAAGGGGAGTTAAATTTGACTCGACTTGAAAAAAATCAAATAATTTAATTTGATTCGAGGTAAAAATATAAAGAAATATTGTTACATATAAAAAAAATGAAGAAATATATATACATATATAATTAGAGAAAGTCGTTTAAATTAGAATAAAATCGTACTATAATGTGATAAATAATAACAATTAAATATTTATAAAAACTCGAAAACTTGAATCGATTTGACTCGAATCGAAAATTTTCCAAATAAAGTTTGAGTTGTAAAATATGACTCGTCAACTCGAATAACTCAAATTTTTTTGACTCAACTCGATCGAATACTCACCCCTACTTTTGTATATAAAAACATCATAATTTCTTTTTTTTTTAACAAAATATACTTTAGTTTCGTACGTAAATTTTCTAATTCAACAAGTGATTTGAATATAAAAATGAATAATATTCATCTTAAGAGATTCAGGTTTAATATTTTACTTATAAGATTATAATATTTATACATTCAATCAATCTAATCATGATCCGAGAAAATATAATAAATTAGTCCTTTTTATTTACTCAATTTTTATCAAGTTGGGCCTTTTTTATTTTACCGTTTACTCTAGCCCTGTCTCTTCGCTCTAAAAACCTATCGTCTACCTTTATTATGTGCGGTAACTCTTTTAGGGGTGTTTAAAATTATCTGACCCGATTAATACGAGTCGACGACCTAAAACAAAAATATCGGATAATTCTCAAAAAAATTACTTGATCGGGCCGGATACCCGACCCAAGAATTATATATTTTAAGTTTTAAAATTTTAAATATATTTTTATTAATTTACTAATACCGAAAGAAAAAAATAAGATTAATACTTTTAATGTCATTTCAGTGATAAAGTTTAATAAATATAGATGTATATATAAATCTAAATATTCTAAAATTAATTTTAAATCAGTCATTTTTATGTTTGGTTATGTATTATAAAAGTTTAAAATTTATATGTTTAATATGTAATTTTTTTAATTTTAAAATAACAAAATAAAAATAAAAATAATTATGAATCGGATATCCGATAACCAGTGACGGATCTATGCTTTGAATAGAGTGGGCCTGTGTCCAGCCTAAACTTTTCAAAGTTCACATATTTATCCTTATTTTTCTTAATTTTTGTGAATTAATCCTTAAATTTTTATAATACTTAAGCTTTGTACCGACCCTGAGATTTTGAAATTTCATATGTGTCTAATCTCAAATAAATTTTTGGATCTGCCACTGTCGATAATAAATATCCAATTTAAATAAATCAAAATACGGACCGAGTTTTTATGACTATAAAAAACCGGATATCCCATAATAAACACCCTTACCCCTTATCCTACCCTCCTCGTCCGTTCGACCAACACACAACCTTTCGTGTTCATCTCCTCGCCTTGCTCGTGCGATCCAATAGCGTCGATCATGTGCACCCGTGCCTTTCCAAGCTCCCACCCTGAATCTCTGTCCTGCCACGTTGGCAATGAAAAAGTGAGAACAACGTGCGAAATGGGTCCCACGATCAACGTGGACCGTGTGGCTTTTTTTCAACTTTGACTTGCTTGCACGCACGATGCACATGACCGCACCACCACGAAACCCCCGTTCTCCGTTTATTCCGCCGAGCACCGCCACGTCGTTGTCGGATCCAATTACAGATTTACCCATGCCTTGAACATGAGGACATATTAGTCATGAAGAAATATAGGAAGGTTATCCGGTCTTTTCCTTCATTAACTCCATGTGTACGTGACAACTAATTCCTTTAGTAAACTCCTTATTACATTCTTTAAAAATATTTTATCTTAAACAAAGCTTTTGTCTTAGATCTACATTATTATATAATTATGCAATACGATTATGAGTATCAAAGACGGAGTCAAGATTTAGGATCAGGATTTGAGGTTGATGAGGCAAAACATAAATATTTAGAAGTAGAGGGATAAATTCATAAAAAAATAATTTTTAAAAAAATTTAAATAGAGAGATAAAAGTGGAAAAAAAAAACTTTAAGGGTGGGGCGATTGCCCCTCCCACATGGGTGTAGTTTCATCCCTGACGAGTATATTATGTGTATCATCTGAAGTGATCTATGTTCAAAAAACTTATCTTCATGGTATATATGTAATTAAAAGGTTAAGAGTAAGAATAGTTCAAAATATGTAGTACGATAAAATAATGTGAACAGATCTAGGTTGAAGTTTTATCAAGTACACAGGGACTGAATCATGATTTAGGGTTAAGGGGGGCAAAACATAAATGTTTAGAAGTAGGGATAAATTCATAAAAAATAAATTTAAAAAAAATAAATAAGAAGACAAAAATAAAAATAAAAAATCGCCCCCCACCCCACCCCCTACAACTCCGTCCATGCATGCACAATTATCGTATATGAGTTTTTTTAGCATTATAATTCAAGTAGAATATAATATCTTAGTTTAGTTTTAAATATGAACAAACTAACGCACATATGTAAATTATACAGCTCGAACTCAGATGACTTAGGAAAAACAATATTACTCTTTACCATTGGAATCTCTTAATAGGTTGTTATATACGTGTTCTTTTTCGAGTTTCAAATTGAATTAATTTGGATTGATCGATTTATGTCTCGTATTTATTTTTAGCGGATATTTTTTAGTGATTTTTTTTTACATACATAATACTTAAACTAGAGACTTTTTTAAATGAAGCCAAATTATTTATCACTTGGACCGATATTATTAATAGATATGAGTTATTTTAGTGCATAAAATTATGGATTTTTTTAGATGGTTATTATTATTATTATTATTATTATTATTATTATTATTATTATGTAAGGCCTAATACTTCCTTGACCTAAAAAAATTGCAAAATCAAAGACTTCCCTACAATATATTTAAATATAAAGTTTTATGGTTATATCTCCCTCATAAAACAATAAGTTATTAATTTTGATATTCGAAATTTATATATCGGGATTATTTTTAGGGTTATATTTTGATACATAAGTTATGTAAAAAAAATACACGACTCTTCTATAAATTTAAAACCTAAACCCTATACCCTAGTACCTAAAATCTAAACCTGAAACCTTAAACTCTAAATTCTTATCATAAATCTTAAATTCTACATCAAACACACTAAAATCTTAACTTAAAATCTTAAACCCTAAAATTAAAGAACTTATACAAACTTTAATTTACACGGGCTTATCTTTAATATATCACATTTAATTGTATTAATATATGTGACAAACTCATGACAAAAACCTGTGAATTGATAAGAAAAACACCCTTCAATACAAATTGACAATAATATTTCTTTAAAAGTTAATTTTTATTAATAATTTAGAAAAATATAAAATATTTTAATTTTATAAATAAAGTTAAAAGGATGTCACACTAATATCAGGGATGGAACTACATGGAGGTGGGGAAGGGCAATCGCCCCCACCCACCCTTGAAGATTTTTTTTTTATTTTTGTCCCCCTATTTAAATTTTTTAATTTTTTTTTTATGAATTTGCCCCCTACTTCTAAACATTTATGTTTTGTCCCTCTCAACTCCAAATCCTAACTTCATCCCTGTGTAATATATTTTTAATTTTAACCTCAAAATATTTTTTTAATATGAGATCGAGAGAAAAGATTATCCGATTTTAAACTCGTGATATAATATCTACAACGATATAAAATAATGCAACTAATTAATAACTTATGACTTAAATATTTTAATTTTTATAGTGCACATAGCCTAACTTTTCCTACTAAATTAGAAAGGATTGTCAACCCTAATTTTGCTTTTTATCAAATGTGGGAGAAGTCTTTTACAAGAAAGTGATCCTAAGAGTGTAACCCAAGTTATAATTTTAAAAAGATAAACTATAAAATTAATTATTTTATTTTTCAAATATTTTATCATATTTCTATAAAGAGAAGAGTGAGTATTTTAGAAGGGATTGTTGCAAAGAATGAGGTCCATCATTTCTCTAGTGCATAAAGTCCCCTAACCATGTTTATTGTATTAACATTTTTCTAATATTTAATAAAAAAAAATCAACACTTTTTTTACATAATTTTTATTTTAAAAAATAATCTTAATTTTTTTATTGTTCTTCCGGTTTCTAAGGCTTTGGCCTGACTAATCCGAACTTATCCGGGTTGCACACCTAGTTTTGGTGGATGACTCTCCCAACAAGGATTTTTTGCGTACACTTGAACCTAAAAAAATAGTCCTAATTTAATATCCTTTATTTGATGATAATGCCCCTTTCCAATTTGGAAGAACATGTGTTGGCATCCATAGAGTGTGAGCATGGGAAGAAAATAAATTGATTTCCATTAGGTGTTGTAGGGTAATATTAGAAAAGATTTGACACATCCCATTTTTTATTTTTCATATAATCATCTGTATTCGATTCATTATTTGACTAATTAGAATCTGATTTTGTAAATATCTACTATGGATGCGGCTCTTTTAATTTAGTTTTTTTTTACTCACGATACAATAATTCGAATATTTATTCTTATTTAAGAGACTTAACGTCTCATCAGACCAACAGATTCTTGGTCATTTGTCATTTCTTTTAAAATGGGAGAAAAGAGCTAATTAAATCATACTTGAAATCTAAGGTTAACAAAAATTTTATTTAAAAAACTCTCTTATTTTGAAGAATGCCCCAAATTCCACTAAATTGAAAAATTATTAGGTGACCTTCGTTCACCACGTTATTTGTGGTCCCAAACAATCAGAACCGTTCATCTCAACTTCTTTTAAGGTGAATCGTCACATCTTTCTTACATGTAATTAGTGGGTGAATGATTATTAAATAGTTATTTAAAAATAAACAGTTCTAATTGTTTGAGCCATAAATAACATGGTGAACATCGAACAAGGTTCACCTAATAGAGTCTCAACTAAATTGCTTCTTAAGGTAGACAATAATAATTGATAGTAGAAGGGGACACAAAATAATTGTTCAAAGACAATAACTTTATAAATATTATTAAATAACACAAATGTTGTAATTTGAGAGTAAAATATAAAAAATAAATAAATTTTAATTTATTCTTGGTTAAAATAATAAGATAAAAGTTATTATCAGTTGGATTATTTAAGTTCGAGTTTTATTTTACGTAAATTATAAATAACTTTTTTAAATTTATTTTAATTTAAATCACATTACGTAAATTTTATATTCTCATATTATTTATTATAAGTATTTTATTTATAATATATATTATCAAACAATCAAGAATATATACAAACAGATACTAATTTATAATTAATTTTAAACTATTTAGACCTTCTAATTAGTTATTTACAATGATAGTAATAAGTTTTCCAATCACATTCCAAAATTTTGTGGTCAATATCAAGCTGAAAATTGATAATATTAAATTTAAAAAATGTGGGATATTTGAAAACAACTCATTAATATATATATATATATATAAAATTTTATGTCTCGTTTTGTTTTGATATATTTTATTTTTTATATTTTTTATTATATTTATATAAAATAATTTTTTATATAAATATTTTTACGAGTTTTAAGTTTTTATTTTTGCTTATCGTAAAATTTTATAAGATATTGATCAAATTTTAATATATTTGATTCTGACGATCAATGGTTTAAGTATTTTTTTAAGATATAATTTTAATATTTGTGTAATTTAAAAATTATTCTACTTTATTTTTTATATTGGTTTAAATACTCTTAAAATCATATTATATTATTGTGGTAGAAGATTGGTCAAATTTAATCTCTTTATTATCAACGAAAATTAAAATTTAAAAAATTTTCAGGTCAGATTAAGATTTAAAAATTAATATATCAGATTAAATCGAGTTAAATAAATTAATACTTAATGTAGTCTTTTTTTATTTCAATACAAATTACATATTAAAATAAAATAAAATCTTAATGAAATTGAATTCTATACCATCATCTCAATCAATTTTCTTCTTATTGTAATAATTGGTGTCACTAAAATATCAAACATAAATGCATTAAAATTAAGTTATTAATTTAAACTAATTATATATTAAAATAAACTTGAAAATCAATAAAATTAAAATTAATAAATATTTTGTAACATATTAATTAAAATATTTTATCTTATTAAACTAATTGATAATTAATTTTATTTTTATATATAAAAATTAAAAGAGAAAATAAAAGATAGTTTAAAGGGAAACGGTCGGCAAATTACCACACGGGAATGTTAACCCAAGTTTAGAGCAAAGACCACGCGCGACTTCTTATTGCCACGTCATAATCCCAATGAAACAATGCCACGTCAGAAAAATTCGACGAGCGTGTAATAACGCTCTATTACCACGAGTTACTCGTTTTATCTTTCGACTTTTGACTCATCAATCGTATTTTATTGACATAAAGATAATTTTCATCCTTAATATTTATAATTTTTATCATTTTGGCTTTATTTTTTTTAATAAATTTAGCCATTTGACCTATATTTTTTAACAAATGTCTAATTTTTTAACTACCATGATAACTGAACTGTTAAAAATTTAATTATGATAACATGTCATATATATGTGATAATATATTTTAAATGACATATAATCTAACCTATTAAATATATACATATATATAGAATATAATTTTATTCCAATATAAAATATAAAACAATTAAAATTTAAATAAAATATTAAAAATTAATTAAATCTAAAACAAAAATTTACTAAATATTCTCAACCTTAACTAAACTAAAATATCTTTATAAAACCTTAAACCTCCAATTTAGATTAAACACTAAAATACTTAAATTCTAAACTAAAATAATAAAAATTAAATTGATTACTATCAAAATCCTTTATCTTTGATTCACCGGTAACAAATTCTATAAAACCCTTCCTTTTCAGATTATGTTCATACCTTTTTAGATAAAATTTTGATTTTACTATAATTAGGGTGATAATGTTTAGTAGCCTTTTGTTTTAGATTTAATTAATTTTTAATGAATAAAAAAATTAATTTTCAATATTTCATTTGAATTTTAATTGTTTTATATTTTTAGACTGAAATAAAACTATATTCTTCATGTATGTATTTGATATACTAGATGTTAAGTAATTTAAAATATATTATTATATATATATGATATGTCATCATAATTAAATTTTTAACGATTCAGTTATCATGGTAGTTAAAAAATGAGATATTTGTCAAAAAGACATAGGTCAAGGGCTAAATTTATAAAAAAAAAAAGAATAAGGCTAAAATGATAAAAATTATAAACGTTAAGGGTGAAAATTATTTTTATGCCTATTTTATTTAATCAGTATTGATATTTTATTGTTAATTTTTTTTAATTTTAATTTATTATAATTTTAAATTTATTATTGATAAAAAATATAAAAAATATATTTTAGAAACATCTAATCAAGTAGTTTAAAAATATACATTTTATAAAATTTAATAAATTAAAATATTTAAAATTTTGACTTAAAAAAAATCAATACTGAACATCACAGGGAGTAAGATTTTTTCTTAATAAAATTACTATATTTAATATTTAAAATTAAAATTTTAGATGACAATTAATAATTAGTTGATCTAATAATATAAGCAGTAACAGAATCATATACGGATGAAGAGAGACAATCACCCTATTTTATCTCGAAATTTTTTTCTTCATTTAACTTTTCTAAAATTTTAATTTATTTGTGAATTTGTTTTCGTACTTTTAAATATTTAAATTTTATTTTTTGTGAATAAAAATTAAATTCAAAAATATTTTTATTATAAATCTTTACTTTATTTTTTAAATTAATTAATTATAATTAATTAAAAAAAATTAAAAAAATTAAAAAAAATGAGATGATTGAAACCTAAAATTGGGTAATAAAAAGGAGAGAAAGAAGACTTAAAAATAAAGGAGAAATTATATTATGGGTAAGTTTTACCACGTGTTTATGAGATCAACCATTAAAATTTATTCATATTATTATTTTTTTCATGTCATATATTTTTTGAAGTGAGTCTTCGCTTAAAAAAATATTTTTAAAATGAATAAACAATAAATATGAGTGAAGATTCACTTTAAAAACTATAAGATATGAAAAAAAATATGATACGAATGAATTTTAATAATTAATCTCACAGATAATATGGTAAGACTTACCTATGATATAATTTCTCAATACGAAGACAGCTAGCAATGAAGGGAAAGGATATAACTCCCCCTCCCTTCTCCCCTTCCTTTTTTATTTAACTCTCTCTCCAATTTCCTCCCTCTCTCTCTCTCTACTATTCAAAGGTATCTACTTTTGCTTCTCATCTCTATTTTTCTTGGGATTTTGGAACTTGTTTGATTCATTTGCTGGAAAAAATTTATGATTTTTTAATCTCTTGGAGAGTTTTTGAGCATTGGGTTTTTTTGAATTCAAGTTGAATTATGGGTGTTAAAAAACCAGTTATTTTCGTCACTAATACTCTGTTTGGTAGCCGAGAAAATAGAGGATTTGAACCCAGTTTTTCTATGTATTCAGAGCTACCAATGTGGTTTGTGTACTGACAATTTCACTCTTGTCGACTCTTTCTTGCAGGTTTCTGAAGCTATTCCTCTTCATTTTCCCGGGAAATTTTATCATCTTTCCCCAGAAAAGTTTTGCTCGTTAACAAAGGTTTGCTTCATTTGCGAATAAACCCCAAATTTCAATTTCAAATTAAAAATTACCCCAATTTTGGATACTCGCATGGAAAATTATTACTACTAATTAATTATAATTTTACTTTTTTGTTTATTTTTTCAGGAATTTTTAATATAAAGAAAAATGATTGGACCGACGGACTTCATCGACGAGGTAGATTGCGGCAGTTTCTTTGACCATATCGACGACCTCCTCGACTTCCCTAATGACGACATCGACGCCGGCTTATCCGCCTCCGATTCCGCCGTCAATGCCGCCGCTTTTCCCAGCGTTTGGACAGCTCAGTCCGAGACATTTCCTGGGTCTGAGTCGGTTTTTTCCAACAGCAGTGCTTCCGACCTCTCCGCCGAAATCTCTGTTCCGGTTAGTGTCTTAAGTAAATCATGCTAGATTAAAGTATAGGGATAAAATTTTCATTTTGAATATGGTAGAGGGACTAAAATAAGAATTTGACCCTTTTTATATTGGGTGGGAAAATTTGGAATACAACCAAGGGTTTTTGCATTATTTAAAGGCATAATTATTGCTTGGATTATGCAAGTCACATGATTTGTCATGTGATTAGTTGTGCATGCCTTTGTAGGAAAAATATGTTATGTGGGGTCCACTTAATTTATATTAGTATTTGATTATTTTTTTATTGAAAGAGTTATTTAATAAAAATAATTAATGCATTGGTTAATTTTTTTTTTTTATTTTGTAGTATGAAGACATTGTTCAATTGGAATGGTTGTCCAACTTTGTTGATGATTCCAATTGCGGAGCAAGCTTGGCAATCAAGAAACAAGAGCCTTCTTCAATCAACAAGGATCATGATCATCATCAATTCGAGACTTCGAGTCCGGTTTCGGTTCTCGAAAGTAGTAGCTCTTGTACCGGGGAGAAACTGATGCTCGAACCGGTCGTTGGCCTTGGAAAGTGTGGACGTGCACGTAGCAAACGTCTTCGTCCGACCACCTTCAACTCTCGTCCTGCTATTCAGCTCATCTCCCCATCTTCTTCCGTCAATGACAATAACAACGATGTTCCTCAGTCGTTGCTTGTACCCAAGGTGTTGGCTAACGTTGAGAACTATGCTGAGTCTCGACTTCTGATCAAATTACCTCGACAACTCAACCCCGAACAAAAGAAAAAGAAAAAGATCAAGTTGACGCTTTCGGTGCCATCTACCGAAAACAACACTGATCGAAATCAATCGGGACAAACCATCAGAAAATGCATGCATTGCGAGATAACAAAGACTCCTCAATGGAGGGCAGGACCAATGGGACCGAAAACCCTCTGCAACGCATGCGGTGTCCGTTACAAGTCCGGAAGACTCTTCCCAGAGTATCGTCCCGCGGCTAGCCCTACATTCATCCCGTCAATCCACTCGAATTCTCATAAGAAAGTGTTGGAGATGAGAACCAAAAGCAGTAATGCTTGTGAAACCACCTTTGATTCACCAAAACTGATCCCAAATGAAAGCAATCCAACATTAGGCCACATGTGAAGGGATGGTTTAGGGTTTGTAGGGTTTTGAAACCCTATTGTCTAGGGTTAGTCTCTTCCCATTGTCCCTAACCTCATCTCTTTAATTTCAAGAATTTATTTTGTTATTTTTATATCTTTGTCCATTGTTTTATTTTTGTATAGGGTTGGGGAAATAGGGAATTTAATGGGAGATAATGGAAAGGTTTAAGGGTAGGAAAGTTTGTAGGGTTTTAGTAAGGGTAGGTCCTTAAAAAGGTTATTTAATTATTAGTCTTTATTTCCTTTATTTTTATATTTTTTAAATTCTTCCTAATGAGAATACTTTTTGCAGTTCATTTGGTAGTGAAGAATCAAAATTCATGAATTATGAAATTTGAAATTTTATTATTTGTCGTAGAAAATGATATTCTTGTGGAAATCTAGATCTATCGATCGAACGAGTTAAATTAATTTTAGTTTTAGATTTTTTCTGACAAATGTTACTGAATTTTTATTAAATTCATAGAAAATTATAATTATAACGTAATTAAGAAGCAAAATAATTGGATTAAAAAATCCAAAAATTCTTACAACCCAAAATAAAGAAAAATAAAATTCCTATGGAAATAAGCATACCAATAAAATTCAGCAGCTTCCTGAATCTCCTTGTCTCTGTCCATACAAGACGCATAATGAAGGAAGGAGTTGTAGGCGATTCAAACTGTCGTGCAAAAAGTACTGCTACCCGGGACTGATTTTATCGGCAAACAACTATCAACCGAGTGGGGGTAAGTCTTTCCAAGTGACCACCGACAAAACAATAAATCAAAAAACTAGCATCGATTAAATCTATGTGTGAACAACAACCAATCGCTAGGGTATACAGCAACATAAATAAAAACATGTCACATGGACAGAGAAAAACGTGTCACAAAGATAGAAAAAGAGATCCTTATTAAAATAAAACAAGAAAAAAAATAGATCCGGTGGTCGACAACCTCGATCACCGATCAAAATGAAAAAAAAGAAGATAAAGGAGAACGACGGCCGAGGGGTTGAGATAGAATTAGGTTTTATAATTTCAGATTTTATTTTAAATTCGCTAAAGTCATGTCAATTCTTTTATATCGTATAAAAATTTAATTGAAAAAAAGTTTTTTTTTTTTTAAAAAAAGGAGAATTCATTGAAGGAAAATGAATGTTTTAATGTCAAAATTTAATATTCTTGATTTTCAATCAAAATAATGTCTTCCAATTGATATCTTCATGAATCAAATTAAAAATTAAAAACAAATTATTTAAGCTAATTTGGTTAAATAATAAATATCAAATTGTAGTCATTTTCTAAGGTTGTTATGAAGGCTTTGACTCAATGATAACGAACAAAAGTTAAAAATAATAATAAGATAAAGGATGAGTTTATCACGTGCGACGAACACCGTTAAATACTATTAACGGTGAATACCGATGAACACTATTATTTTTTTTAAAAAAAAATTAAAAACTTAAGGACATAAATTATAATTTAAATTATTTTAAAAAATAAAAACTAAAATTTATAAAATTATTATATTTCTTTATAATACTAAAAATAAAAAGGAAATTAGGGAATATTTGTTTTTATCCTTTTGATTTTTATTATTATAAAGAAATATAATAATTTTATAAATTTTAGTTTTTATTTTTAAAATAATTTAAATTATAATTTAAGTACTTTAAGATTTTATTTTTTTAAAAGATTTAATAGTGTTCATCGGTGTTTAACGTTAGTGATGTTTAGCGGTATTCGACACCCGTTGTAAAATTTTCCTAAGATAAATTATATAAATGATTATTTAATTATAGCATTATCTTGATTTAGCTATTATATTTTAATTGTATTATTATGCTCACTTAATAACTTAATTATTTTTATTTTCAATTTTAATAAGAATCTCTGGTTTTATAGCATGCTCTTTTTGTCTTTCTGATACGTTTTCTTCTATCTTTGTGACATGTTTTTATTTTGTTGTTTGATTCATCCGCTCTTGTGGCACGTTTCAGCATACCCTAGCGGTCGATTGTTGTTTGCCGGTGGTTTGATTTATCTGCTCTTGTGGTTTGATTCAATTGGCGCTAGTTTTTTATTTATGTTTTTTGTCGGTGGTCTTTTGAAAAGTTATATCTCACTCGGTTAATGGTTTGTTTGCCGATGAAATCAGTCTTGGGTAGTGATACTATTTACATGACAGTTTGGGTCGTCTACAACTCCTTCATTCTTTATGTGTCTCGTTTGAACAGAGACAATAGATTCAATAAGCTTCTGAATTTTATTGATATGCTTAATTTCATAAGAATTTTATTTTCTTATTTTTTTGGGTTGTAAAATGTTTGGATTGTTTAGTCCAATTTTTTACTTTTTGAAAGTGATGTAATTATAATTTTTATGGATTTAATAAAAATTCAGTAATATTTGTAAAAAAAAAAACTTAATTAATACCAATCAAATCACATAGTGTTAAAATCTGACAGAAGTAATTTGTTTTTATCATCGTTGTTAACTTTTAACGGTTGAAAACAGTTCACACAATTTTTCTCAATCTATCAAACCTTTAACTTCCGTTCAACTAACCGTTTTAGTCTGATTTCATTAGTTATATTTTTAAAAGTATTTATCGGAATGAGTTTAATGATTAATTATTTATGTGTTTTTTTAACTTATATAATGATAAACATTGGCTATAAGTTTTAAAGTTGTTCTATATTCAAAATGAGAATCGAACCCTTAACTACTTATTAAAGTAAGAACAATTACCTTTTTTATAACCATCGGTAAACTAATTCGAATTAGAACTGCAAAGACGTACGTTATGGATTACACTTCCAACCTAGTTTTTTTAAAGTTGTTTATTATTAACTGTTTAATAATTTTTATCTGTAGATGAACTGCTTTGACCTAAAATAAAATATTAAATTTTTTATATTAATTTTTTAAAAGTATATGTAAGGGTTTTCATATTAAAATGAGTACTACTATTAAAAAACATGAAAAAAATTGTAACAATCAAATGGTAGTTACTTTCATTATTTTTAAAGTTGATTGTGACATTCTAATCACATGGTTTAGTGGTTCTTTGGGGCATGTTTCAAAGTCATGTTTTCAATTTGAACAAGATTTTTGTATTGATTTGGACAATCTACCACCAATGGAGGATTGTGTCATTTCCATCACCTACCAACACATAAAATTGCCCTATCACCTTCATGGACATGGTTCAATTTTAGGGTTCATTCTAATGAATTTGAATTAGCATTCTATAAGACTAATTTGTATGGATTTAATTTTAGAGTTTATGAATTTAGTTTATGGTTTAGGGTTTATGGTGTAAGGTTTAGGAGTATAAAATTTATAGATTGTGGGTTTATATAGGGGTAAGCAAAACTCGACTTGACTCAAAAAAATTGAATAATTCGATTCGACTCGAGGCGAAAATATTCAAATCATTTTGACTTGATTCGAAATTTCATAAACTCGACTCGAATAAATTTCAAATAAAGTTTGAGTTGAAAAATAGAAATTCTAATAACTCGAATAACTCAAAATTTTTAATAATTAAAATATTTATTTTTAAATTTAAAACGAATCTCTTAATTTTTATGATGTATATAATGATATATAAAAATATGAAGAAATATTATATGATTAGAGAAAGTCGTTTAAATTAGAATCAAATCATTCTATAACATGATGAATAATTACAATAAATATTTATAGTAACTCAAAAACTCGACTTGACTTGATTCAACTCGAATTTCTTAAACTCGAATCGAATCGAAAATTTTCAAATAAAGATTGAGTTGTAAAATATGACTCGTCAACTCGAATAACTCAAAATTTTTTTATTCGATTTGATCGAACACTCACCCTTAGGTTTACATGTTAAAACCTAAATCCCAAAAATATTACTCTAAATTCTAACCACAACCCAAAATTGCATTTCCCTAAATTCTAAACCCTAAAATTAAGGTGCTTGTGAAAACTTTTTTTATTTTTACTACCGATAAAATATTCCCCTTAATTTTATCTGATTCTTATTTATTATAGTTCATTTCTCAAGTACTAGAAAATAAAGTACCATTAATCTTCATGTGACTTGTGAGCAATCTTAGGTTAACGTTTTACGATGTTATTTAAATGAATTATTTTAGGATCAAATCCTGAGAAAATAAAGTTGTTGGACTATAATCTTAATTATTCCTCAAACTATTTGACCCATTATTATTGGGTCACGCACAACTGGATCCTTAAAGGAATTGGATCATATGTCGTTCTGGACGTTCCACAAGAGAAACCAACCCGACCCGTATTTTCCTAAATTTGATCTAGTGACTAGGGGTATCCGACTCGACTACCCGAACATAAATAATCAACTATTTATCCAAAAAAAAATTGATCCGAGTCAGGTCTGGGTCACAAAATTACAAATTTCCGGATACCTAGTTCTAATTGTTGAGTTGATCGATCTTGAAAGATGGCCAAGAGAGGGGTGAATTGACAATTAAAATTTTGGTGGAAGATTTTTTGGTAAAAAATGAAAATTTAAGGACACAAAGAATTATAGTGGTTCAAGCTTCGGAACAAGCTCTACATCCACTATCTTAGCTCCCACTAAGGATTTTGAAACCAATTCACTAATTGAATTCGACCTTTTTCTCGGTTCAAGGGATAACCGTTACAATTCGAATCAATTCTTCTACCCAAGAATTGATTCAACCTCACAAGATGATACAAAGAAATAAAGGCAAATAAAAGATCTCTCACAAGATAGATATTGCCCCAAAAACAATTTAAACTCTCCCCAAACTCAATTTACAAGAATCAAATTGAAGGACACAAGTTGGGAGGCAAGGATATGCAATGAAGTGCTTTGAGTTGGATTTGTGTGCTTGGATGTTGTTTGAGGTCCAATAGTCCTTAATGCTGTTGAAAATGCTTCATTTTATACCCGCTCATTGATTTTTAACCGTTGTGGTCGTTGGGAATGTAAATAAGGCCGTTGAAGCTTCATCTTCCCACCATAAATGCACTCTGCAGCAGGCGGTATCGAAACACGAAGAACCTGTTTCGAAATAGACCAAAGTAGAAAGAGCCGTTGTGCATTTAATACAAGGGGTATCGAACCATGCTTCGATACCTTTATGAAACTGTAAGGTCGGGTATCGAACCATGTTTCGGTACAGATTAACCACCAATCAAAATCTTAACTGACACCAACAGTCGACTCATTTAATGCTAAAATAACCGTTGGGGATTAAGGGGTGTATCAATACTAGTATCGATACCTGGAGTCAATTTTTAAATGATTTTAAAAATAATTAAAATCTTCGAAGTGGTTCGATACATGGTTCGGAACAGGTGTTGGCAGTAAACAAAAGGTATCGAACCATGTTTCGATGCTTGTTCTTGATCTAAAGAACAAAGCCTTAAAACCCAGGTGTATCGATACCTGTTCTTGGGGTATCGATACCCTCGTGCAAAAACACTTGGAAAATTTATTTCAAAGTTCTTGGTTTGACTTGAAAACAAAAGTTTGACTTAGGGACTTAAAAATTTATTACAAAATAATCCTTATACTTAATTGTTATATCAAAATCAAATTTAGTTTTACAATCTTCCCTTTTTGATATAACAAAACCATTGAAAATTTTTTAAGTTTAAATCAAGATTTTTAGATTCCAAAACTTTGAAAACTTTTAAAAAGACTCCCCCTTAATTTATGCATGACTTTAATTTTGTAAAAGTGGGTGGTTTCCTAACTTAAAAACACAATATTTTCTCCCCTTTTTTGTTAGATCAAAATCAATGGAATAGAAGACAAGATTTAAAGCAAACATAGCACTAAAGAAAATATAATTCATAAACATAATCCATAGCATAAAATATTCAAATCCAAATCCAACAATAATAAGTTCAAAGCATATAGAAATAATAAGGTGCATAAGTTCTAATATGAATGAGATGCAATGTAACGCCTTATTCTTTTTCGAATCTACCTTAACACCTTTTGCAGAAACTGTGTCCCAAAAACATAACTTCACTAAGCCAAAACTCACATTTACTAAACTTTGCATATAATTGTTTTTCCCTCAGAGTTTGCAAAACAATTCGGAGGTGTTCCTCATGTTCGTTCTCAGATTTAGAATAAACCAAAATATCGTCGATAAAAACTACCATAAACTGGTCAAGATAGGGCTGAAACACTCTATTCATTAAGTCCATGAATGATGCAGGTGCATTATTCAATCCGAAAGGCATTACAAGAAATTCATAATGGCCGTAACGTGTTCGGAAAGCTGTTTTAAAGACATCAAAATCCTTAACTCTGAGTTGGTAGTAACCAGATCTCAAGTCTATCTTAGAGAAAATCTTAGCACCCCGAAACTGATCAAAGAGATCATCAATACGAGGGAGGGGATATTTATTCTTTATCGTCAACTTGTTCAGTTTACGATAATCGATACACAACCGGAGTGTCCCATCCTTCTTTTTGACAAAAAGAACCGGAGCTCCCCATGAAGGAACACTTGGTCTAATAAAACCCCTATCCAAAAGCTCTTGTAACTGGATCTTTAATTTCTTAAGTTCCTTAGGTGCCATACGATATGGTGCCATCGACACCGGAGTTGTACCCGAATACACCTCAATACCAAACTCAATCTCATCACGCTTAGGTGGCACTCCTGGCAACTCCTCAAGAAACACATCCGGAAAATCTTTCACAACTCGAATCTTATCTATTCCAAAATCCGACTGTCTCGGATCAAGAATGTATGCTAGATAGGCTACAGAACCCTTCTTAATCATCCTTTCAGCTTTAAGAGTTGATATCATATTAGATAAGAATCCCCTTCATTCCCCCACTAACACTACTATTCGATTATCAGGTGTTTTCAGAAAAGCTCTCTTTTTCTCACAATCCAAGTTAACCCGATGATTGGATAACCAATCCATACCAAGGATAAGATCAAACTCATTAAAAGGAAGTTCCATAAGGTTTGCAGAAAACATTTCCCTTTGAACTTCAAGGGGACAGTTACGGTATATCCTATTAACATCTACTGGGTTACCCACTGGACTTTGCACAGTTACAGAAAAATCAATTTTACTTACTGGGATTTCAAGACCACCCGCTACCGCACTCGCCACATAAGAGTGCGTAGACCCATTATCAAGTAAAGCAAAATAAGGTATAGAATGGATAGAAAAGGTACGCGCTATAACATTTGGTTGGTCACGGTCATCATGAGCCCTGGTAGCATATATCAAACCTGGTTTCTTAACACCCGAAGCAGTTACACTCTGAACTGATCCTCTCTTACCCCCTGTACCGGAGGCGACAGGTTTTCCTTGTCCTCTACCCGCACCGGATATCTGAACTGAGGCCTGTGACTGATTCCTCAAGAAGGAAGCTGTAGGCGGTTCAGGACAAGCACTAAAGAAATGATCTAGTGATCCACACCTGAAATAAGCACCGACCTTCCTTCTGCATTCTCCTCCATGTTTCTTGTGACGGAAGGCACATATTGGTCGGGAAACTGACGACCCACCTCCACTAGCAGTAGATACCATAGGTTTCGATCTCTGATTACTCTGCTGTACTGACTCCTCCCTAGTTCTCTTACCCGAATAATTTGGGGTACCCTGTTGAAAACCTGATCCATAATATCTCTTACCCCGATCTTTCTCATATTTTGATTGACTCACAGAAATAGTTTTCATTCTCTCCACTGTCTTAGCACGATCAACTAAAGCACTAAAAGATTTATCTTGGAAAGGAGCTACCTTCTCACGAATTGTAAAACGAAGACCTTTTAGAAATTCCCGGCACTTATCTTTTTCAATATCCACTAAATTGGTGCATACTGTGATAATTCCACAAAACTAATCTCATACCTAGATACCGTCATGTTCTCTTGTTTCAAGTCAATGAAAGCCTGACGCCGATCAGCTAGATATTGCTCTCCCACATAACAGTTCTGGAAAGCTTAACGAAAGGTCTCCCAAGTCATTTGATCAACTGACATCAACCTCTGCTCAGATCTCCACCAACGCTGTGCTTCACCTTGCAGTAGTGAAACAGAAGCTTTTAATTTCTTACTAGTAGGGTATTCCATTTCCTCAAATAGTCTCTCAAGGTCCTCCATCCAAAGTTCAGCATCTGATGGGTGTTCATCTGAAACACCCTCAAATACCCTCATTCCAGCACTTAAGAAAATAACGGATATTGGTTTCCTGGCATTTTCTGACTGATCACGGAAGTATTTCAGTAACTTCCGGTTAACCGCAACACTATCTAACTCCAATGTCTCACTATCATCAGAATCTAGCAGTTCCTCCTCATGCTGGGGTTGTTCATGAGTATCCCTATCCCCAGACTGTCGACTCACAGTTTGTTGCACCTCAGGTTGAGGGTCAACTTCCTGGTTTTGCATCTCAGCTTGATCATTAGCAGTATGATCAACAGCAGGTGGCGGCTCACTAACAGCCACAGCAGCACGACCTCGGCCTCTAGCAGCAGCAAGTTTAACACTCCTACGAGGTGGCATAGTATCTATCTACAAGAGTATAATCCTAAGTTAGATTTGGTACCGGAGTCTCAGTTTCAAAACACAAGAGAAAATCTTATAGTAAAACATTTTATTTCCAAAAATTTCTCATATCCCCAAAAATATTTAATGCATGCATGCTTTTCAAAAACCGATAAAAACATTGGTTACGGGCCTCACAGTCCGAGTGTTGAACTCGGCTCTAATACCAAAAATGTAACGCCTTATTCTTGACTTATGAGGTACGGTAGGTTAAAATAAGGGTTTATAAAATTTTATCGGCAAGTAAGGCGGTAAATAGTTTCAAACCAACTTTATAGTTAAAACGGTAAAGTAGAATTATTAAATAGAAATAGTAATAATAATAATAATAATAATAATAATAAGGTCGGTATAATATTATTAAAATTAAATATCCTTAACAATGCATGGAATTTAAAAAAATATCCTCAATCCCTAATAATCCCAAAAACAACTGAAATAAAAATCTCTGGTAACTAACATACTGGAAATATTGAAAAAAATAAATATCCGGTTGAGAGCTCCGAGTACCAACTTCTAGGGTCGAGTATCTGAAAAGTTAAATTAAAGGGTGAGCTATAAAGCGCAGTGTGTCTCTAAAGTGCAGTCACAGATCACAATGGTATTCAGTTCACAGTCACAGATATATTATTTAATGATCACAGAAAATGACTCAATGATAAATGAATGCAATGTCACAGAGAATGCAGTCCCATACTCCGAACACCAAACACAGTGGTGGCAAAGCCAACCGATCACAGTGGAGGTAGTTCTCCAGAACCCCTCACCCCTTATTTCTCCAAAACACAGTGTGGTAAAACCACCTTCCTTCGTACAATCCACCCCATGCACATGTATGCAAACAATGCTAATGTTCTCAATGTCTCAACACATATACTCGCATAAAATACGAATCACACAACTCAGATATTCTGATCATAGTACCACATGAAATCTCAAGGTCACAATAGCATATGATATAGTTAGTCACAGAACACAAATTTAGCACAGAAAGAGAACACACCTCTCGAAGCACAAATACTACTGCTGACACGGACGTTTTCCACGGTCTGAACTAGGTCCTGCTCTAGTTGAGTCAGAGCCTACAATAAATTCTAATAATCATTCTTAATCTATAATAAAGTACTATGCCACCTGAAGAACTATAAAGAACACATACGTGTATCACGAGCGGTGCTCGCAGGAGTCGATCGAACACGAGGCGGAGGCGATGGAGGCAAAACATCCTCTTCAGAGTCTACGTCGTCTGAAAAAGCCCACAAAATTCCAATTAAATTTTATTCAAGTCTACTTACTCAAACTATACTTTAGAATGGTCAAAACATGCGGATTCGAAACAAAAAAATAATGATTATGGTGAGTGCATCCAAGAGTGACCACACCGTAACCTCCCCAAACTAACCTCACGCCGAGCTTTGTTTTGGAATTCCAAAACTAAACAATTATTTCCCACGTGGGGCCAACACCCACCATTCACCAAGATGTCAAAATTACAACAGACCATGTAGGGAAATTCAAATTAAAGTTTGCTTCTCCAATTTATCTTCCCTAATGATTTTACACGTGGGTTATATCACCCCCCACCAGTTATGAAACTTCACTGTTAACGAAAAAAAAAAAAAACTCCTAGATTTCATTCTTCATCTCCTCAACAGAATATCATAACCTCATCCCTTAGCCGAATAACAACAACTACATGACGACAACCCCTTATACAGAACCGAAGATAAAAAAAAAGAAAAAGAATAACCTTGTGCAACTTACATACCACGCAAGGAGGAAAAGACACTGCTCTCACGAACCAAAGCAAAGGCGACTGACAACCGGGTAAGATTTGCAGGAGTTTACACCGGAAACTCCCCTTAATAGACGCTTGAATGAGTTTTTCGTTTAAAAAAATTAACAAATATATATATATATATAGAAAGAAAGAAAGAAAAGAAGGAAGAAGAGTCGGCAGGGAGAGATACTCAATGTCTTTATAACCAAGTGAAATAATTCTTAATTCAAATAGGTTTAGGGTTTGTTGCGAAAGGACTAAAATACCCTTCCACTCAATTTTAATTCGATTAAAATTCCCAATTCCTAGGGTTTAAGAATTAGGGTTTGAATCTTAATTTAATTTTCCCTAATTCTAATTTCGGGGGTGTTACATGCAACATCATGTTAAAAAAAAACTAACTAGTCCTAAAAGCCAAAAGCAAAAGCATAAGATAGAGCTAAGAGCACTAATCGTCCATCTCATCTTCATCATCACCATGTTTTTCTTCATCTTCTTTTTCTTCGTCTTTCTCATTGTCATCTTCATCGTCGTCGGCAAGCTTTTGAGTATGACGAAGAGCCTCAAGAGAGATTCGCATGGCATGGCCTTGAGTCTCTAAGTCCGTCAATCTCGTATCTATAGAATCAAAACGTGATTGAAATTGAGTGGACATAGAGTCAAGCCTTCCATCCATAGAATCCAAGCGACCACTCAAAGTACCAAAATGATCATTCAAGGTACCAAATTGAGCGTCTAAGTTGTTGAACCGAGTGGTAAGAAAAGCCATTAAATTTACACTCAGAGCAACTTGATGAAGAGGCTCGGGATCAATGGGATGAGGAGGAGAAGGAGGAGGAGGAGCACCGCGAGCCCATTCACCATGATCGACATATTGAAAGTGGGCATGGTTAAGAGATGTTTCACCAATAGGCTCTTTTAGAGATTTCACTTTGTCAAAAGAGCAATCGATTCCCAAGTGCAAGAAGATAGAGCTTAGAATGCAAGCATAGGGAAAAGATTGGACAAGTGGGGTGACACGATTTTGGATATTCCAAACAATATCCGAGAAAACAATTTGAGCAAGGTTAGGTTGAATACCCTCTCGAAAACATTTAAGCCAAAAGCTATCAACTTGACGAATGCGAGAATACTTACCATTTGATGGACGAATCCACCAAGAAATGATAAGATGAAGAAAGCGATCGTGCACGTCAAGAGTTGTGACCGATCCGGTAAAATAACCAAGGGAGTTTTCATCCGTAATACCCTCATCCTCAAGACCAAAAACATCTACAAAGGTGTTGACATTCCAATCGATGAGACAGTTATAGTACTTGAATTGGAACTTGAGCAAGTTAATGAATTGAACGTCCACACACCGTTCCTTTTTGAGAGGATAGTTGCGGTAGATATTGAAGTTGTCAATTCTACTACGGGTATCCAAACTTTTGGCGAAAACTTCTTGGATATCGACTCTAGAAGCACGGGATGACGAGGAACTAGCCTCGATACGGGATCGTTTCTTGGGTGCCATAATCTAGAGATAAAACAAAGTTTTTATTAGTTACATAAAACCATGTATGCTCTATCAACCTAATTCAATCCTATTAATATATAATTCAAGGTATTTAGAAGTTTGAAAATTTCTTGAAAAACCATTAAAAACTGATACGATTAAAACAATTTATATTCGAATGAAAAAATTCTGATTTTTAAAAAAATTTCGTAGGATTATGAAAACCCATACAACAAGCATTCAAAATATGTTCAAAATCTAAATTTTATCAACCTAAAATCAAACAAAACGAAGGTTTTTCGAAAATTACCTTGAATTTGAGATTAGGAAGAATTCGTGGTTTTTGTAGCACCGATTGTTGATATGGTCTTGGCTATGATGTTTTGATGGAAAACCCTCAAGAAAAACACTTGATTTCGTGTTAAAAACTGACGAAATTGATGGAATTTATAGGGGTGGCCGACTAGGGTTAGAGAGTTTAAGTTTGGGAAGTGTTTTAATGGGATTAAAATTAGGTTTGGAGTCTTTTAAAGCATTCTGCCGCCTCGTGGTTCGATACCGGTACCGAAACAGACTGTTTCGATGCTAGTATCGATACCCAGGTATCGAAGAATGGTTCGATACCTATTCTTCCCAGAAAAACCCAGATGAACTTGATGAACAGGTATCGAAACAGGTGAAAGCTATATCGATACCACTGAGCTGTGCTTTGCATTTTAGGCTTCTAAAGTACTAGGAATGAGTCTCTAAAGCTCCTAGAAGCATGCATATGATGTTATGACATGATTAAAATGCATGAACAAGTTCATATTCCCCCTAGCAACATGCATAGAAGCATCAAGATGCAAAACAACATAGGCATGATTTCAATCAAGATTCAAACAAATATTGCATAAAAATAACACTTAAGAGGTCAAGATAGGCTAGTTAGACCTAACTCTCTCCTAAGGGTCTAAAAGCGCTCTTTGTCTAAAGGTTTAGTAAAAATGTCCGCTAATTGGTTTAAGGTATCAACAAACTCTAAAACAACATCATTTTTAGACACATGATCTCTAATAAAGTGGTGTCTAATTTCTATGTGTTTGGTTCTAGAGTTTTGAATGGGGTTCTTGGTAAGACATATGGCACTAGTATTATCACACTTTAGAGGTATGGTTTCTACCTTAATGCTATAATCTAAGAGTTTTTGTTTCATCCATAACACTTGAGCACAACAACTCCCTAAGGATATGTATTCCGCTTCGGTGGTAGATAGAGCTACACTATTTTGTTTCTTAGAGAACCAAGATATGAGCATACTACCTAGGAATTGACATGTTCCGGAAGTACTTTTCCTATCTATCTTACAACCTCCATAATCCGCATCCGAAAAAGCATACAAATCAAAGGATGAGACTTTAGGATACCAAAGACCTAAACAAGGTGTGTCTCTAAGATACCTAAAAATTCTCTTAATAGCAACTAGGTGTGATTATCTAGGACTAGCTTGAAACCTAGAACACAAGCAAATACTAAACATGATATCCGATCTACTTGCGGTAAGGTAAAGCAAAGAACCTATCATGGATCTATACAATTTAGAATCAACACACTTACCTCCTTCATCCTTGTCAAGCTTAGTAGATGAGCTCATAAGAGTGGCTTGAGGTTTCACATTCTCCAAGCCAAACTTCTTGAGCATATCCTTGATGTATTTTGCTTGATTGATGAAGGTGTCATCCTTCCTTTGCTTAATTTGGAGTCCCAAAAAGAATGAGAGTTCCCCTATCATGCTCATCTCGAATTCACCTTGCATTAGCTTAGAAAATTCTTGACAATAACATTCATTAGTAGATCCAAAAATTATATCATCAACATAGATTTGAACTACTAAGATGTCATTTTAAATCTTTTTATAAAAAGTGTAGTATCCACCTTCCCTTTTTCAAAACCTTTTTCAATTAAAAAATTTGAAAGCCTTTCATACCAAGCTCTAGGGGCTTGTTTCAAACCATATAAAGCTTTAGTTAATTTAAAAACATGGTTTGGAAATTTTGAATTTTCAAAACTCGGTGGTTGTTCAACATACACTTCTTCATTTATAAAACCATTTAAGAAAGCACTTTTAACATCCATTTGAAAAAGCTTGAAATCATGATAACATGCAAATGCAAGTAGCATCCTAATGGCTTCCATTCTAGCTACGGGTGCATAAGTTTCAACGAAATCTATTCCCTCTTCTTAAGTGTAACCTTGAGCAACTAATCTAGCTTTATTTCTCATAATGTTACCACTCTCATCTATTTTGTTTCTAAAAACCCATTTAGTTCCTATAGTAGATTTATTACTAGGCCTATCAGCTAATGTCCACACATTATTTCTCTCAAATTGATTTAACTCTTCTTGCATAGCCAATATCCAATAATCATCATCTAAGGCTTCATTGATATTCTTAGGCTCTATGCATGAGATAAATGCAAAATGGTTCATTAATCTAAGAGAAGAACGAGTAGTTACCCCCTTGGATGGATCACTCAAGATTTCACCACTTTTGACATAGTTGGAACCCCATCCACCTTTGATGCTTGTCCATCATCAATGGTTTCAATGATTCCTACATCATCATCATCACAAGAATCCTTCCTAGGAAGGAGGTTATCATCGAAAAACACATGTATAGACTCTTCTACAACTAAGGTTCTTTTGTTGAAAACTCTATAAGCCTTTGAATTTAAAGAATATCCAAGAAAAATAGCTTCATCACTTTTTGCATCAAATTTAACTAAATTCTCTTTCCTATTATTTAAAACAAAACACTTGCACCCAAAATGGTGAAAATAACTAATGTTAGGCTTTTTGGATTTTAAAATCCCATAAGGAGTTTTCTTTAAAATTGGCCTAATCATTACTCGATTTATAATATAACAAGAGGTGTTTGTGGCTTCCGCCCAAAAATATTTAGGTAAATTGTTTTCACAAATCATAGTCCTAGCCATTTCTTCTAAAGTTCTATTTTTCCTCTCAACTATCCCATTTTGTTGAGGAGTGCGAGGAGCCGAAAAATTATGGCTAAACCCATTTTCATTACAAAAATTCTCAAAACCTAAATTTTGAAATTCGGTTTCATGATCACTTCTAATATGAGAAATTCTTTGATCAAGATCATTTTGAGAAATATTTAAAAATATGATAAATTTTTCTAAGGCTTCATCTTTTGTACTTAAAAATAGAACCCAAGTGTATCTAGAGTAATCATCAACAATAACAAATGCATATGATTTTCCACCCAAGCTTGTTGTCCTAATAGGTCCAAAAAGATCCATATGGATCAATTGTAATACTCTACTAGTTGAAACATCATTAATGGACTTAAAAGAAACCCTCTTTTGTTTACCCTTAGCACATGCATCACAAATTTTATCTAAGGAGAACTTGAGCTTAGGTAAACCTCTAACTAGATTTTGGGAGGCTAGTTTCTCTAAAACACTTATGCTAGCATGTCCTAGTTTTCTATGCCATAACCATGCATCATTTTCATCACTAGCAACTAAGCATGCATGAGAGATGTTTATGTCATCTAGATGCACCATATATATATTTCCTATGCGATGACCTATGAGTATTGTTCTATTTGATTCTATGTCTATTATTTTGCAACCATGTTTATCAAAAGAGACATAGAAACCTTTATCACACAATTGACTAATGCTCAACAAATTATGCTTAAGACCATTAACAAGCAAGACATTTTCAATTAAAATAGAGGAGTGATTACCAATAGAGCCAATACCCTCAATTTGGCCTTTGGAGTTGTCACCAAATATCACTACTCCACCCTTTTTGAGCTCTAACTCCTTAAATTGTCTCTTGTTTCCGGTCATATGCCTTGAGCATCCATTATCAAGGTACCACATGTTTTGACTTGAAGCTTTGGCCTTGTAGCAATGCTCAACCTATAAACAAAGATTTAGTTTTTGATTTTTGATACCCAAATCATTTTGGGTCCATGAGAGTTAGTCCCTAAAAGCTTGGTTCCCTTGAGAATCCAAGATGCAATGACATTAATATTATTAGAAATAATGAGTTCCTTAGGAACTCATACACTCCTAATTTTTCTATATCTAGCATGCCTTTGAAAACCTCTTTGTTTGTGGCCATAAAAATCCTTTTTCACATGGTTGGGTTTTGAAGAGCTTCCTTTTTCAAAAGTTGAACTACCAACCACTTTGATTTGTTCTTTAAGCTCATTCACCACTTTGTGATGATTCTCACTCAAGCTAGAAATAAGGTTATTTAAATCCACATTTTCATTTTGAAATAACTTTAAATCATCATTTAAAGTAACAACCTTTTCTTCCAAATCCAAAATCGTTTTTGTCAAAGAATCATTTTTCATTTCTAACTCGGAAATGGTTTTCTTACTTTTCAAAATTGATTCTTTGAACTTCAAAACCAACTCATCATAAACATCTTGCAATTCATCATAAGCATCATATAATTCATCATATGTAAGATCATTACAAGAGGAATCACGGGTTACCTTAGGGTCATCAAGAGCCATGAGACAAAGGTTGGCTACTTCATTGTCCTCATCGGATGATGACTCCTCATCACTCCATATGGCAACGTGAGCCTTTTGTTTCTTCTTCTTCTTCTCAAAACCCTTCCTTTTGTATTGAGGGCAATCGGTCTTAATGTGACCGGGCTTCTTGCATTCATAGCAAATAATTTGATCTTTCTCCTCTTCTTTGCTCTTTGATTTGAAATCCTTCTTTCTTTGGAATCTCCTATTCCTATTTGCCCTCATAAATCTAGTGAATCTCTTGGCTACCATAGCCAGCTCTTCAAGTTCTTCTTCTTCACTAGTGTCTACTTCTTCTTGTGACATTGAGGCTTTGAGAGCAATCCCTTGTTTCTTCTTCTCAACCTCTCTCTTTTCAATCTTTACCTCTTCTTTCTTCTTCTCTTCCTTTCCTCATGATCTCATGGGTGAGAAGAGATCCCACAAGAGCATCAAGCTTTAGAGTCTTCAAATCTTTGGCTTCAATGATAGATGTTCTCTTGCTATCCCAAGACTCGGGAAGAGAATAGATAAGCTTCCTCACGAGCTTCTCCTCCGGAATGATTTCACCAAAACCTTTGAGACCATTTACAATAACGGAGAACTGATCGAACATCTTGGTGATGTCTTCATCCGGCTCCATCTTGAAATTCTCATAGTTGAGATTGAGAAGACTGATCTTCGTCTCCTTGACATTGTTGATGCCCTCATAAGTGGTCTCCAAAGAGTCTCAAACTTCTTTGGCACTTGTACACGATGACATCTTGGAGTAGATGTCGGGACCAAGAGCATAAAAAAGAATGTGCAATGTCTTATCTTTGGTGGACATCCTCCTTCGTTCTTCATCGATCATTTCATTCCTCTTTTTGTGCACTTGTCGATCTCCTTCCATTTTCATCGGAATAGAGGGGCCATCTTCGATTATATTCCAAAGGATATAGTCATTGGAGTTGATGAACAACCTCATCCTATTCTTCTAATAGGGGTAGTTATCTCCATTGATGAACAACCTCATCCTATTCTTCCATTTTCATCGGACTCGTTCCATGAATCGGAAGTAGAGACCATTTGATTTTTTTTGTAGATATGATCAACACACCTTGGATCTTCTTTGGTAGATGTGAATCTCTTCAAAGATTAGGCTCTGATACCAATTGTTGAGTTGATCGATCTTGAAAGATGGCCAAGAGGGGGTGAATTGGCAATTAAAAATTTGGTGGAAGATTTTTCGGTAAAAAATGGAAATTTAAGGACACAAAGAATTATAGTGGTTCAAGCTTTGGAACAAGCTCTACATCCACTACCTTAGCTCCCACTAAGGATTTTGAAACCAACTCACTAATTGAATTCGACCTTTTTCTCGGTTCAAGGGATAACCGTTACAATTCGAATCAATTCTTCTACCCAAGAATTAATTCAACCTCACAAGATGATACAAAGAAATAAAGGCAAATAAAAGATCTCTCACAAGATAGATATTGCCCCAAAAACAATTTAAACTCTCCCCAAACACAATTTACAAGAATCAAAATTGAAGGACACAAGTTGGGAGGCAAGGATATGCAATGAAGTGCTTTGAGTTGGATTTGTGTGCTTGGATGTTGCTTGAGGTCCAATAGTCCTTAATGCTGTTGAAAATGCTTCATTTTATACCCTCTCATTGATTTCTAACCATTGTGGTCGTTGGGAATGTAAATAAGGCCGTTGGAGCTTCATTTTCCCACCATAAATGCATTCTGCAGCAGGCGGTATCGAAACACGAAGAACCTGTTTCGAAACAGACCAAAGTAGAAAGAGCCGTTGTGCATTTAATACAAGGGGTATCGAACCATGCTTCGATACCTTTATGAAACTGTAAGGTCGGGTATCGAACCATGTTTCGGTACAGACTAACCACCAATCAAAATCTTAACTGCCACCAACGGTCGACTCATTTAATGCTAAAATAGCCGTTGGGGATTAAGGGGTGTATCGATACTGGTATCGATACCTGGAGTCAATTTTTAAATGATTTTAAAAATAATTAAAATCTTCGAAGTGGTTCGATACATGGTTCGGAACAGGTGCTGGCAGTAAAGAAAAGGTATCAAACCATGTTTCGATGCTTGTTCTTGATCTTAAGAACAAAAGCCTTAAAACCCAGGTGTATCGATACCTGTTCTTGGGGTATCGATACCCTCGTGCAAAAACACTTAGAAAATTTATTTCAAAGTTCTTGGTTTGACTTGAAAACAAAAGTTTGACTTAGGGACTTAAAAATTTATTACAAAATAATCCTTATACTTAATTGTTATATCAAAATCAAATTTAGTTTTACACTAATTTTTTTAAAATATTATTATTTAAACAAAATATACTTATATTCATTATATTTCCAAATCAAATAATCTAATTTCTAAATATCTATCCCTCAAACTTTATTTTTAAAAAAGAATTAACGACTCATTGTAAAAAATAAAATTAAGATTCATTATAAATTATAAATTTAGTTTTTCGAGTTGACAAAATTTAAAATTTACTCGTTTAGATATGCACTATTTTTATATGTGCATTGATTAATACGAAAATCAACTTAAAATTATTTACTATTTAAATCATTAATTTTTATATATTAAAATAAATAAACTAATTTAAAATATTTTAAATCAAAAATATTTTAAATAAAATTTATGTTATAAAATAAAAACTTAAAATAACTCAAAATTTAATTTTAAATCAAAAATTTTAAATGATTTGGTTACCCTCTATTTTCTCTCCAATAATTTAAATTTTTAATAATTAAAAGATTAATTTTTAGGTTTACATTAAATCTTTTAAATTTATATGATATATAAAAAATATATTTATATTTTTATATAATTATAAATAATCAATATTTATGATTAACGTTTTGTTTTAGATTTAAATGATTTTTTATGGATAAAAATTATTAATCGATTGAAAATAACCGTTTAAAATATTATGACAAACTTATATGACATAGGGGTATTTAAAATTATCCAACCTGATTGACCTGATCCGATTATCAAAAACAAAAATATCGGATAAATCTCAACAAAAAAATTTATCCCACCCGAGAATAATTAGACCGGACTTGGGCTGACTTTTTTTAGTTATCGGGTACCATACTAATTTTAATTTATATATTTTTTAGTTTTAAATTATATTTTTATCGTAGATGTCTTAATATTTGTACATAAAATTAAATTTAAATCTTTAAGTTCATTTTATATTTATATTATATACTTCTAATTTAAAAAAAAAGTTTTAAATATATTTTTATTAATTTGTTAATATTAAAAGAAAAAACAATATTAATATTTTTAATATCATTTTAATGATAAACTTTAATATATATATAAATAAATATTATAAAATTAACTTTAAATCATTAATTTTTATATTTGATCATGTATTATAAAATTTTAAAATTTATATGTTTAGTATGTGATTTTTTAATTTAAAAATAATATATATATATATATATGAATCAGATACTTGTTACCCGATTAGTCGGATATCCCGAAAATATAAATGGACCGGAACACGGGCCGAAAAATTAGTACCCAAAGGAACAAGATACCCTAAAACCAGATACTCGGTAATGAACACCCCTACATGACAGTGTACATTGATATGATAATATTGACTTAACAAAATAACTCATCAATTAAAAAATAATATTATAAAATTATTTTTTATTAATTTTTTAATTGTTTATCGTTAATTAACTAAAATATCATCTATAAAAAATATTTTAACTTAAAATAAAATAAAAACATTAATAATTTAAAAAATGATTATCCAATTAAATATTTAAAATATTTTTTATATTATACATATTAATTATAGTGAATCCAAAACGAATATAAATATGAACCTGCAAATATATTATTAAAATTCATAACATCATAGAATATGGATTAATCTATTAAAAAGAATAATATATTAATATATTATTCGTTGCTTTTTAAAATTGTTTTAATTTATTAAATTCAGATATTTAATTGATACAAACATCCTATAATTTTTATATTTAAATTGGATTAAGGTTTTAATAATAATAATCAAATTTAATGCAATAGATAAATAGATTTGAATTTTAAAATATTTATTATATTGAACCTTTGAATATTAAAAAAAAGTTTAACTCAGAAATAAATATTTAAATTATATATATATATATTTTTTTTAAAAATAAATAAATAATATCTTTTTGGTTTAAATAAGTTTCTTAACTATATATTTTTTTAAAATAGGTGTCTAATATTTTTTTGGTCTAAAATAGGAGCTTAAAGCATTTTTTTTTAATTTAGGTGCTTAAAGCATTCCGGTAGTGTTTTAAGGTAACACCGTTAAAAACTTTATTTAACTTATAAATAGGTTCCCAAACTATATATTTTTCTGATATAAGTGCTTAATATTTTTTATTGAAATAAGTGCACAAATTATATAATTTTTTCATTAATTAGTTATTAGATTATTGAAAATTTTATTAACTTTTAATATTAATGTGAAGTTAAAACTTTTAATTTTCTAAGGTCAATATAAAAAAAATCTTTTAAGATAAAATAAAGTTCACATCAAACCATTTTAAACATTAAACAAAATAATACGGAATAAAGATTTAAAATATAACGTGAATTTAAAATTTTATACAATATTAAAACATTTTGATATATAATTTTTTTAAAATTTTTCGAGATCTAAGTTAAATAAAATATATATATATATATAACTCGTGTATTAAAATAAATTAATAACGTATAAAAGTTAGGTGTATTAAATAAAATATGTCTTTTAATAATGTTATCTCAAAACACTAATGAAATAAAATATTAAGTACTTATTTCAACTAAAAAAATATTCGACACTTATATCAGAAAAAATGTATAGTTTAAGCACTTATTTATAAGTTAAATAAATTTTTTAATGGTGTTACTTTAAAACACTAACGGAATGAAACTTTAGGCACCTATTTCAATAAAAAAAATTAAACGCCCATTTCAGGAAAAAATATATAATTCAGACATTTATTTAAATCGAAAAAATATTAAACACCTATTTCAGAAATAATGTATAATTTAGACACTTATTTAAAAAAAAATACAAATATTCAAATATCCAAATCGTTTCATCTTCAACCCGTAAATTCAACCCGGTTCATCAACCTCCAAAACGGGTCATATAAATCCTCCAAAACCACCGAAAGGTCACTCAATTTCCAGAGGCGCAGGCGGAGAAACGGTTTATTTTCGGCTCACCATCCTCCATTGAGAGATCCCGGCGGCCGGCGGGACCTCTCTTCCTACCTTTTCCATTTCCATTTTCCGATAACCTTAGAAAACCACGAAAAAACTACGGTAATAGTTGTTTGAACCTTCTTCTAGTATCTCTTCTGGATCTTTCTCTGAAATTTAGTTAGGGTTAGGGTTTTAGTATTTTTTTTCCTTTGCGAAACTAGAAAAAGCTATGTCTGGTCTCCATCGGTCCTCGAGTGCTCCATTGAAGAACGGTCTTGCTCCTCAAGAGCTCCTTGACGATCTTTGCAGGTTTCAGTTTTCTTTTTGTTTCTGTAGAATTTTGGTGTTTAATTTCCAGTATTTGTCGTGATTTTTGGTTGATTTTGACTGGTTTAGGATTTATAGGAGTAGCTGAATTTAGTTGTTTAATTGTTAAGTTAGGTTTACTAGCACATGAATTTTTGATGTCCATTGTTTGGAAATGTCTGTTTTGAAGGTGTTTACTGTGATTAGTGGCAGGGAATTGATTTGTTGAGCAAATTAAACCTAGTTTTGTATTGCACATTTTGGTATCCGGAATTCTTAATTGAAGTGCTCTAGCACTTTTTAGAAAAATAATGTGATTTATAGAAGCATGATCCTCTATAATATCTGTCCAGCACATTGTATTATCTTGACAAATTAGTAGTTGCTTATCGAGCTTCAATCTAGCTATATACAAATTGTTAATCAGTAAAAAGGTAAGTAAATTATTTTGTGGAACTACATCGGTGTATGGAATCAATGCCTATCTCATGAATCATGCAAAAGAGATTAAAAACTGAATATTGTGTGCTTTTGTTTAGAATATAGACTTTGAGTAAGCAAGAAAAGATTGAATCAAAATAACTCCTTTTTCCAAGTAGCTGTACGTGGTACTAATCAGTTAAGTGTAGGGTTTAAGCTCAAGAATCTTTAAATGTTCGATTGTGTTTTAGCATCCGCCCATGTATAACACAATAGAATTTTTCCTACTAATTATTCTTTGGCAAGCTGTATCACCATTTTTTCACTAGAAATGTTCTCAAAACCAGAAAACTGCACCGAGGAAATTGGTTTTGTTGCTAGGAAATTCATTTCTCATGTTTCACTGATATAATCCAATAATTAGCGGATACTCTTTTTGTATGGTGCTGCAGTCTCTCTCTCATTGCCTTTTTTCTTTCCCTTCTGATTTTATCTAAAGCTTATTGCTTATAATTGTTGTGCAGTCGGTTTGTTTTAAATGTGCCGAAAGAGGATCAGCAGTCATTTGAAAGAATTCTCTTTCTTGTGGAGTATGCACACTGGTTCTATGAAGACAATACAGTGGAACAAAATCCATCGCTGAAGTCACTGAATCTGAAGGAGTTCACCTCTTTATGTATCCTATATCTGATGCATTTTTACTTCTGTGTAATTTTTTGCTACTTGCTAGTACTAGGGGTCTACCACTTAAAAGCATGGGTTCCACATAAATTTTTGTGAGTTTGACACAATTAAAAATTTTGATTGGTTAATTGCATTGCAGTAATTATAGGTGATATACTTCCCTAGGTTATATTATGATCACAAACATCTGAACTTCTATCTCATATAATCTGTACCCTTAGGAAAGGGAAAACCATTATTTCATGACAGGGAGTTGGAGCTTGAGCTTATACTGTAAAGTATTATGTTACAAAATGAAGGTTAGAGCTTATGCTATAAGTGTAGTGTAAGTCTAGATATTTTTTGACTTGTCATGTTATTTTACTATAGGAAGACTATCTTTATGACATTTTCCCGACTTATTATTGTTGTTCCATTCAATGAGCATGGTCTGTTTTTTGTTTCTCTGTCATCAATATTATCTATTTCCTCCCCGCCCCCACCCCCAAGAAAACTGTTTTCTTAACTTGTTCCAGTGTTCAACAGCTGCGATGTTCTAAGGCCTTACGTTGCTCATATAGATGATATATTCAAAGATTTCACTGACTACAAGGTTCGAGTTCCGGTAACCGGGGCAATTATTTTGGATGAAACATATGAACGGGTGAGTCTCTTCCTTTTTTCTAGATAAGAACAAGAAGTCCTTTGACCTCTATAGTTTTTTTAGTAAATATCACTCTTTTTTCCCATTGTTTTCGCCAGCTTAACAAGTTGACTTTGTGGTGCTCAACTTTAACCTGGTAGAATGCTCAGTTTTATGTGATTGGAAGACTATTTCTTGTTTTTTTCGATTAAATGTTGTTTTCTATTTGATTGAGCATTCTAAACACAAGTTATGCTTTCATTCTAAGATTGTCTTCACTTGCGTTTGTTTCTGCATTTAATAGTGCCTTCTAGTTAAGGGATGGAAAGGGACAAGCTGGAGTTTCCCCCGTGGAAAGAAGAACAAAGACGAGGAGGACCATGCATGTGCCATTCGAGAAGTAAGCTTTTTTCACTTGGATTAGATTTTGTTAGCATTATCAACTATTTTTCTGAAGGGTGCTGGAAACGGATTCCTAAAGAATCACATTGAAAATGCATTTCTTTTGATCAATGATTTAACCTTTTGCACACAAGTGGATCTATCCTTTGTTGCATGGGCCCTTCTGAGAGTAGTAATTAATCTCTACTAGCTAATGCAGATGGCTATGATTCAACTGTTAAGAACGATTTTCCTCTTTAGTTGTGCAGATGGTTATAAATTCAATGGTTACCTCAGAATAATCTTGTTATCTAGTTGTAAATGATATGGCTTTGGAAGAAATGTGAATGCACATTTTTTTATTAACTAACTTTCGTGCTGTTCATTCACCACTCAGTAGTAAAAGCTATAGTAGGGTTGACATTCTCTCTATTAAACCCGTCATTAAAATTTATTTGGTAATGGTATGGAGGAGCCAATGGATATGTAAATTTATTACCTGTAATTTATTCATTTCATGTTTCCCTTCTTGTTTAGAGAACTAACAGAGTTGATGTTGCTGTACTAAAAAAAGGCATCCAGTTTTTGGTGATAAGGAAATCCAAATAACTACTGATTAGTCATTGAATTCTTTTACCTCTCTTTTCTTTCTTCAGCTATGGTTGTTGGTGTAATTTCAATGGAAATACAGGTCTTAGAAGAAACAGGTTTCGATGTTTCAGCTCTCCTAAACAAAGACGAATTCATCGAAGTAATATTTGGTCAGCAAAGGGTGCGGCTCTATATAATTGCTGGTGTAAAGGATGATACAGCCTTTGCCCCACTTACAAAAAAGGAGATCAGCGTATGTTTTCTTTTGTTGATAAGTGCCATTACTTGGACCAGAATATTTTGGAAGGGTACATAAAATTAATGCCCTGATAAAATTCCAACTTTAAGCAAGCTTTGGTAATTGTATGGTTGCAGGAAATTGCTTGGCACCGGCTTGATGATCTTCAGCCAGCAACTAATGAAGTAATATCTCGTGGGATCACCGGCCTAAAGCTTTATATGGTGGCCCCCTTCTTAGCGTGAGTATTTTGTTATTACTTTATAATTAATTTTCAAATGCTTTTACATTGTTGGCCTGTTGGGTAAATTGCTCATGTATGATGTCTTTATGCAGATCTCTGAAGTCATGGATTTCAAAGCATCCGCCCCCACTACCTCCAAGACCAGATTTGCCTCTAAAAGGTTTTCCCTTTCCTTTATTTTGAAAGAGAATTAGTATTATCAGGGTTTTTTTAACCATATAAACGGTTAATATGATGAAAATAACATATTATTTATAAGATGCTTGAGCCAAACAATTAAAAACATGCATATAATTTTTGGTTTGCATTTAGGTACTTAGCTGTGTCATTAATTAACTCAACTACTGTGATTTTTCATTCTGGCCTTGTCTTAATCTTCCTTTGAAGTTTCATCACATAAAGATTCGAAAACCTTATCCTAATCCTATTAGTTTGGATTTCAGATTATATTTTAAATTTTGATTGATTAATTTTAGCACAATTACTATGTTCTCTCAAGATTCAGATACCATGGAGATGTTTTAGTGTGTGTTTTCTGATGATTTGTTTTTCAAATTGCCAAGGAATCTCTATTTGGAAAGCAAAGAACACTTCCGTAGGAAGTAACTCAATGGTTGTAGAGAGCCATTCTAAAAAGCTTCAATCCGATGCTAAGCCGCCTGACACCGGTCCTGGAAAGAGCTTCAGAAACTTTAGATTCGATACCGCTGCAATATTAAGAGCATTGGAAGGTAGCTTTTCTTCCTGAAGATCAAATCAAGTTGTTACCATGACATCCTTTAATGTCAGCATAGCTGGAAGTTTTGGGGTTGCTAGAACTTCTCCGGTTGTGAAACCACACAGCACCATGGCCCCAGATCGGTCTGTATATTCTCGTGTCATATCCAGGTTCGTTCGACATGTAAATTCGGTATAGAAAAAGAACCTTTGGTGGCAACGAATGCTCTGGTCTTCTCAATCATTCTGAAAGTCCAGAAAAACAGGTGATTGGTGAAATATTAAAATCCACTTTGTTGTTTCTTTTTATCATAATGTTGTATTTGATCTTCTTAGTCGTCCATTTCTGAATTCATCACAACAAATCCAATGTTTCCATCATGGATAAGTCAAAATTATCGTGCCATTCCCCATGGTTAGTAGGGGAGGGCAAAAAAACCGATTACCTGGTTCTGGACTCGGTAAGATCCGGTAGATTTTTATCTGGTATTGATTCCTGTAGGACTGGGATTGGATCTGAAATTTAGGTCCCGGTCATAACGGGACCGGAACTGGATTTTGATTTTTTGGATCCGGTACCTGATGAGTACCCAATAAAATCGAGACCAATACCAAATATCCAGTATTCGGTATTGATTTTCTTTTATTTATTTTTCTTATCAAACTCTCTTTATGTATGAATATTATGAGTATAACTAGTTCTAAAACTTTAATTTTCAAGCCTACAATGTTCTAATTTTATTATTTAATATTATTATCGGTGATTGAATTTTTTTCTTTAATTACTCAATTTTTTTAAGAATAAACTAATTGATTGGGTATTTGGTATTAAAATCGATTCTTACCAATAATGGGATCGGTACTTGGTGTGATCGGGACCTGGTTGGTTTCAATTTTCAGGAATCGGTGATTACCGAGATCGGGATCAATTCTATTTAAATTGATTGGGTATCCGGTATTGTTCATCCCTAATAGTTAGCTTTGAGATTAGAACCAATAAAGGTAGTGAAGAGAGTGATAGGCCACAAAGATTGGTGCAAATTGCCACAAAGATTGGTGCAAATTGCACTTAGGGGTGAGAAAAAAAAGGGATAAGATCACTAATTTTCCTATCATGTTTCTTAAGAATGTGTATTTTATTTTATTCGATTCGATCTGTGTCTATCTTGGCTTTCTAATCCTCTTGTGGAACGCCTTCCTTGACCAGTCTGTTGCTCAATTTTCATCATTTCTTGGACCCCCGTTATTAGCAATGAGAAATACCAACTCATAAGCATTCTTCTTCTTGTTGATTAGCTTCTTTTGACCGAGTAGTTATTGTTATTGGTACATTATTTGTTGTTAAATATATTAATGTGATTATATGATAATATTTGTTTGTATTTTTTTTATTAATCTTTTGCGTACATATGTGCACTTTACACACAGAAGTGTAATCAATTATGTGAATTTTTAAAATTTTTAAAAATATTTTTGTCATGATAATTATCGTATTTATGGTTAAGCAATATATCTATTTATTTCTTAAAAATACTTCCTTGGAAATAAATCTGTCTTGGTTGGTGTAATCAATGGAAAAATTTTATAAAACGGCAACCTAAAAAAACAATTAAAAAGTGGCGGTACAATTTTCTTACAAAAATTTTAAAAATTTTGGTACACACTTTTAGTATATAATGAAATTCTTGCAACTTTTGTAAGAAAAAATGTATATACTGAAATTTTTATATTTTTTATAAGAAATTTGGTATATAAACTGAAATTCTCACACTTTTTATAAGAAATTCGATATATACCGTTTTTTTTTTTACAAAAGTTATAAGAATTTTAATATATAACGAAAAGTGTGTACCGAAATTCTTACAATTTTTATGATAAAACACTACCATCGTTATTACCCCTCTATTTTCATATGCATAATATATATATATATATAAAAAAGAGTATTAGAGAGATCTCCAAAAGTGAATCACATACTTTTTATATATACGTTAAAGATTGAGCAAAAACGATAAATCACTCACAACAATAATAAGAATGTTTAATTTGATTATAATTTTCATGTTAAATTTTATTTAAATTACATAACTATCATCTTAATTATACATTAAATAAGTGATTAAATAATTTAATTATTATTTTAAATATATAATAAATAGTTATTTGAATTATATAATTTTCATGTTAAATCTATAATAAATGAATGAAAATGCTTTTGAATTTTCTCCACTAATATTTTTAATATTTTTCTTCAAATAAAATAAATTTTAAGAAAAAAAAATAAAAACTAAATCAGTCTCTTCACAATTCCCTTCACAAAATGTCAAATTTGAGAAAGAAAATAGAAAGGATTGATTGAAGAGGACTTCACGTCATGAACAATTCCCTCTCTAGTCAAACGACTAAGGAGTCCTTCATAAAATGAATTTAACCAAAAAAAATTCTCAGTTATTATTAGGTACAAGTATGAATCGGATGGAATTTTTGAATGTTTTGATTTAAAAATTAAAGTTTTAAATCATTTTAACTCGATTTAATATTTGATGATGTTTCATCTGATTTGAACTCCGTGCTAATCATTGGACATTAATCATACAATCACTATGTTGTATAATACTGATGCTCGAACTTGTGACTTCTAAAAATAACAACCGTTCCCTTAACCATAGTTCATTCATATTTAAATTCACGTATTTACACATGATGAAATTAAAACTTTATATTTTATTAAATAAATATTATATTTTCAAAACAAATATCAAAATTTTGATTCATATAAGTTGAGATGTTTTTAATTATTCGATCAATTAATAAATCTAAAAAATCAGACATTTTAATTCCCAAAACCTCAATCTAACCAAAATTATAAAACCCAGTTGACATTAATAACTTACTATCTAATAAAAGTTAAAAGTTCATGTCTTATTAGGGTAAAAAAATAATGAATCATCATAAGGTAATAAATTAAAAATCTGCTTTATTTGGGTTAAAAATTATCTAATTATGCAGGAGTCTTATAGCCTAAGTGGTTAAAGGAACGGTTATTCTTAGAGGTTACGAGTTTTAGCACTAATGATACTAGTAGAGTGATTGAGCGATCAATCTCAAATGATAGAGATTATATTCTAAACAGATACTACTGTAATAACTATTAGTTAATTAAAAAAATTAATTATATATTTTTTTATTAATTTAAACATTTATTATATTAAGTCTTATCCCTTCTAAATTATAAATTAAATATTCATTAATTTCTATTAATTTTGAAGTAATGATTCATGAATATAACTTCTAAAAATGGGAGTAAAAACTTGTCACTTTAATTAATTTAAAAATATTTAATGTCCGACTAAATAATTATTTTCTCCTTATCTTTTTAAGTAATTTAACTCTTGATATTTTTTTGTGTGTATTGGAAGCTATATTTCAAGAAAAATAAATATAAATATTTTTTAAACTATTGATATCTAAGTATATTGGCGGATTATTCTAAATCGAGTATTATAATGATTTATTACGGGATGACGCCCTTAATTTTAATTTACTCTATTCATAACGTCATTATTCGAGCTTCTAACCATATTTAAAGAATCCAACATTTCATACTTTTCTTAACCTTTTGACAAAAAATATATAGATAATCGAACTCGAATATCTTAAAATAAATATCATCATTTTTTCACTTGAATCGCTTGTTAGCTTCGTAAATTGTGACTTTTTAAACTAACAATTATATAGAGACAAAACACAAAGTTTATGTACTAAAGGGACCAGAACTAAATTTAACCCAATTTTTTTTACCTATTCTGACCGTTGATCATGGACCAATGATATTAAAATCTCTTGACCGTCCGATCAAAAACCAACAAAACAATCACATCCGTTGGTTAAGCTCGCTGATTCTTGAAATGGTCAATCAAGTTCATATATTAAAATAATTTAAAACCAAAACTAAAATAAACAGACATCCTCTGAAAGCAAACTGGTGTTCTTGTTCTTGCCTTTGCCCCCTTCTCCTTTCTCGTTTCTGGGTTCTTTCCTTTGTCTTCATCAGGGGTTTTTGGCTTTCATTTTCGAGGACTTTCTGTTTCCTTTGCCGATCACTTAACCAAACAGAAAACCCAGATATTAGAATTTGAAGATTGTATTTTTATGGGGTTTTTCTTATTGTTTTTATGATGAAGATAACGATTTAAAAGCTGATTTTTCGTCTTTTTAGTGTTTTTGATTCTGGGTATTTGATTATGTCGTCGACTGCTTCATCGGAGATGCAGGAACCGAGCATCGACACAGATAAATTGAGTTACGAAATCTTTTCGATTCTTGAAAGCAAGTTTTTGTATGGGTATGATGATAATCAGAAGCTATGGATTCCGAAACCGGTCTCGCCGGCGTCTGAAACGCCGCCGGTGATTCAACCGGGAGACGAGAATCCCTCGTCGGCGATCAAGAATCAGAGGGGTAAAATCTGTATCCTGAGCATCGACAGCGGCGGCATGCGGGGGATTCTTAGCGGGAAGGCTTTGGCTTATCTGGAGCACGCGTTGAAATCGAAGTCGGGGAATCCGAATGCTCGAATCGCTGATTTTTTCGACGTCGCCGCCGGTTCCGGCGTCGGTGGGATTTTCACCGCCATGCTTTTCGCCACCAGAGATGGAAGCCGCCCGATTTTTACAGCCGAGGAGACGTGGCGGTTCCTTGCCGAGAATGGGAAGCGGATGTACCGGTCCGGGAAGGGTAAAAACGGCGGCATTTTGAACAAGATTTTGAAAAACGGTTCGTCCGGGTCTAGTTCAACCGGTTTGGAAAAGGTGGTGAAGGAGGCGTTCAAGGCGGAAGGAAGGAGTTTGACGTTGAAGGATACGCTGAAACCGGTTTTGATCCCCTGTTACGACCTTTCGAGCACGGCGCCGTTTCTGTTCTCGAGGGCGGATGCCTTGGAGACGGACAGTTTCGATTTCCGGTTATCGGAGGTTTGTCGGGCCACTTCAGCTGAACCGGGTTTATTCGAACCGGTTATGATGCAATCCATAGATGGTCAAACCTGTTGCGTGGCGGTCGACGGCGGGCTCGCAATGAGCAACCCGACAGCCGCCGCGATTACACACGTGTTGCATAACAAACAGGAGTTTCCTTTCGTTAGAGGGGTCGAGGATTTGCTAGTGTTGTCACTAGGGACCGGTTCGTTACTCGAAATAAGTTACGAATACGAAAAAGTCAAGAATTGGAAGGTCAAGGATTGGGCTAAACCGATGGCTCGGATATCCGGGGACGGTTCGGCCGACTCTGTGGACCAAGCCGTTGCCATGGCGTTCGGACAATGCAGAAGCAGTAATTACGTAAGAATTCAGGTAACTACATTTCAGTCCCAAACATTCTTAAATTAGGGGTTCATAAGTTGGTATGGTAATGTTTGGTTGTATCCCCCTGTCAATGGGGACCATTGAAAAATGTTACTACTAAGCTAAGTAATTCCGAATCAAGGTAAATATATTTCGGTTCTAACATACGATATCTATATCCGAAACTTACCCAAGTTTCGATTCGAAATCGACATGTCTAAGTTATTGAATAATATGGGAATGTTTTCCAACACGTCAAAGAAAACTTCCAATTGATGCTGTGGGGGATGTGTTGCCTTGCCTTGTCTAATTATAAACATGATTTTTTTTAATAATTAACTTAGTTTGAGGTTGTTTGATTCGAACTAAACTCGAGTATTATATATTAATACATGCCAAATATTTAATTTCTCTTACATTTATCATGTTTTTATCCGATTGATATTATTGTTGTTGTAACATACGTGATAACAAAAAGTTGCAATAACATTATGCCATGTCCATAGATATCAAAGTGAGAAAAACAAATAGGTCAATAGCCCACCAAAATAAATATGTATTTTTTATAATTGTCAGTATTTAATCTGATTAATTTAAATCGAATATTATAAAATTTTATTATAGATTGATTCTTTAAATTATAATTTATTCTATCTATGATATCATGATTCGAATATTTAATTTTACATAATCTTATCACATAGGAGCAATGTTGTATGACCTTTTAATACTCTCTTTCTCTTACTTCATTATAACATGTTTTGGTTATTGCAATGAAAATTTTTGTGAGACAGGCCAATGGGAGCAGTTTAGGGCGATGCCGAGCGAATGTCGATACCGATCCCGGCCCCAATAACGTGAAGATGCTGACGGCCATTGCCGATGAGATGTTGAAGCAGAAGAACGTCGAATCGGTGTTGTTCAGCGGCAAGCGATTGTCCGACCAAACCAATTTCGAGAAACTCGATTATTTCGCCGCCCAACTTGTGCTTGAACACCAGAGGCGGAGCTGTAGGATTGCTCCCACTGTTGCTTTCAAGCAACCAACCCCTAAATCCAATCCCTAAAAAGAAACTGTGAACAACTTTATTTATTTCAAATATAATTTTATTATAAATTATTACATAGATAAAGGTATGTCTTTCTTTTCATTCCATACATTGGCTATATAATATATAGTTTTTTTTAATGTTTGATCCAAGAAGCCATCTTTAATTATATATATATATATATATATTATGGAATTATGTTCTCTATTTACCTTGGACTATGTAGGAGTGTTAAAAAATATCCGATTTGATTATCTATTGATTCGATTCAAAAATTCAAATATTTAATCTGGTTTTTATTTTCGGATTAGATATCCGATCTGATTTTAAGTTTTTTGGATCGGATACAGATCATGATATTTTAAATTTTAGATTATCCGAAAATTTAAATTAAATATTTATTAATATTAATCTTGTTATATTTAAGCTCGTTATATTCAAAACTTTTAAAAATTGAAACTTTTATAAACGTGAATCTTGTTATATTTAGTAATTTGTTGTTTATTATATTTGAAATTTTAAATTTTTCATAAAGACAATTTTCAAATTCAAAAAATTAGTTTAATCAAATTATATTTTCGGATAATCGGATATCTGAGTATCCGATCCGAATATCTGAACATATAGATACCCGTTTTTTTCTGGATCAGGTATGAATCACTCTATTATTGATCCGAAAACCTAAATATCTAAAAAAATAAATTCGATTCGATCTAATCCAATATCCGACAATGAACCCCTTACGACTATATATCAATTTTGGAATATATAGTGTCCCCTTGTCTTGAATTGTCATTCCCTTCCATTCAAAGAGCTAAATAAACAAAGGGGGAACAGTGCCGTGGGGAAGACAGCTCCCCATGTTGTCTGTCGACCGACACTCATGCTTTGAAAATTGTAAGAATTAAAGGGTAATTTAGTCATTTCAATGGGACAAACCTATCTCCTTTCCGTAGTCCGGAAAAAGGGGTTGCATCTTTGAGTCTTTGTGATCATCTCTCATGCTTCAAAAAGATGGAAATTCTTTGGAACCAAACCACCTATTGATCGATTCGAATCAGGTGGATTCGATTCGATTTTAATTTGAATCTTTATAAACATCTTTTATGCTTCAAAAAGCTTGAAATTCTTCTGAACCAAACCATCTTTTGTTCGATTCGATTTTAATTTAATTTTGAGTTTATATCACGAATTAAGCCGATACCGTCTCCATCATAAAATTACAATAATACCCTTAATCAGAGGGTAATTAATCTTATCGTAATGTGTTTTTTATACAAAATCACGTGTTTCATTAAAAATAATTAATTCAATAAATTATGGGATTTATTAATTGGTGTAATAGCTAAAAATACACATATTACCATATCTCGTATAAGTTAAAATCTCGGTATAAAAATATAATACATTTCTATTTAATAAAAAATAATTCTCCAAATTATAAAAAATAATTCTCCAAATTATAAAAAATAATTTTGATTTAATAGTAAAAAAATAATTCAGATTGAATTAAATTGAATTTAATTTTTTATAATACAAAAAATAAATATTTTAATTTAAAGAAATATAAAAATATCCATGGTACTCCACCTTTTTCTTTTTTCAAGTGAAGATGTCAACTATTGTAAACAAAAGGGTTTGGGGAGAGATCTTAGTGGGATACTTTGCCTACTCGAGGACAAGTATGATTTGTAGACTCATTTCTACCATTCAATTTAAAGTTCGAATTAAATTAATCGGTCAAATCAAAAATTTATGGTTTATTAAATCGGATTTGAAATTTAATTTTGTATCCTTCAAAACAAAAATATCAATATAAGATAAAAAATATTTTGGTCATATTTTATTCGCATATAATATTCTTTATATTTATTAGGATAGACATTTTACCCGACCTGACCGTGTTATGACCGAACTCGATCGGGATGGATTTTTTTAATAAAAAATTGGAGTCTGTTCGAGTTTTTACTATTGATGAAGTCAGTTGGGTTCGGGTTTATGTTGAAAAATATTTGACCTGACCCGACCCGATGTGAAACTAATAGTATAATTTTCTTTAAACTTTTTAGGGATATTTGTAATAATGCTCATCTTTATATATATTTTTATAATTAGGTCTTTAAAATTGAATTTTATTTATAATTTTCCTTAAATTATTATTTTTAACAATTAAGTCTTTTACAATTATTTTTTATAATTAGGTCTCTAAAATTATATTTTACAGTTCGGGTTAGATTGGGGTTGGGTTGAGGGTATTTATTTTTAGGTTAGGTCGGATTTTTTAAATAATGAGATTAGATCGGATTGAATTCATGTTTATGATAATTATTTTCGAGTCAGATTTAGATGGACCAAAAACCTGACTTGATTCATGCTCATTCCTATCGTAAATCAATTTTTAGAGATTGTGGTTATGTATTTAGGTTTCAATATAAACTAAACTTATAACTCTAAAATTGAGACATTTGTCGAAAAAATTCACCATCAATATATTAAATAATTCTTAATTTTTATGTTTTGATCTATATTTTCTAATTAATCAATTTGGTCACCAAGATTAGAATAAATTTTAAATGATCCAATTAGTCAAAGATAAATATTTTTAAAATAAAATTATTGTTTTATATGCCACACGTGTATGTTTCTTCTTAGAAGTGTCAATTTGGTCTCAAAGATTTAGATCTAATAAATTTGATTTGAGATTTGAAATCGACCAGAATAGGACAACTCAAATCTGACCCGAAACCTAAAGCAAACTCAATCGGATCGAAATAAATTCGAATTTTAGTTGACCCAAAAATAGACTCGAGCATATTTTCAATTGAATTGATCGAAACCAAATCGATTTTCAATAAACCTAAACTGATTTTACTCGAATCAAAAGAAACCTGAAGATAAGGCAACCTAAAATAAAAATATATATTAGATAAAGAAGAAAAATATGACGTGAACTGGTGCACAACTTATGAAAAAGCCAAATATACATGTTATATAAAGTGATATCTAGGATGTAAAATCTTAATTCGATCTGAAAATCCGACCGAAACTGATCAATCTTCTATTAACCTGATATTGAGCCGACCCAAAATTAACTAATCTAAAAATAATTGAACCGAAAATCAACCGATTCAAAAATCAATCGACTATGATACCAAAACTGAAATCACCACAAACTTTAACTAAAATGGAATATTTGAACTAGATCTGAATCGACTCAAATCGAAATTAAACTCAATATAATCAAACCTGAAATAACTCGATCTAAACCCGAACCGAATAACCCATTTACCAACTCTATCAAGATTAGAACATCGGAGATTTTGTAAATTTTGCCCTATAATTCACTCTTTCTTACCAACGAGAACTTCACACAAATGATAAGATTGAGGTCTTGGAATTTTAAGTTCATAAATTTAAATATAAATTTAGTATAAAATTAAAAAACATAAATCTAAATAATCCATTGTGTATTCAATTTTTTTTTTTTGAAAATAGATTAAGACATTCTTTTAAAAATTATTTGATATATTTATCGTATAAAATTTAGATTGTATATTTATTTTAATTATAAACTCTGAACTTAAAATTATAAAACCTAAATAAAATAAAAATTATTATATACACTATTGATAAAAACCGAAAGTACGTAGAAGATTTTTGGTTTTAGAATTTTAAGCGCAAGAGTATAGAATTTAGGGATAGTGGTTATAATTTAGGGTTTATAAACCCTAAATCTTAATCATATTATCTTAAAACAAAACCATAATCTCTAAACCCTAAATTCCAACCACTATCCCTAAATCCTAAACCTTTACACCTAAACCCTACACTTTAAAACCGTATGAATCATCTTGTCTCAGTGTTAAGGGAATAGTTGTTATTCTTGGAGGTCACGTGTTCGAGCACCAATAATGCAACATAGTGATTAAACGATTAATGTCTAATGATTGAGAATATACTTTAAAATATATATTATTATAATCATTATAATTGATTTTAAAATATATAAAATAAATGACATAAAAATACACAAAGATTCCAAATGCACCAAAAGTGTGTGTTGACCTCACCTTCAAGATCCCTCTATAAATAAAAGTTTATATTAATTTAAAAGTTTTTCAAATTAATTCTTGTTTTTTTGTTAAATATTTATTAAATTCATATTAGTTTCAACTTCATCTTGGAGAAAAAAAATAAAAAATCTTATAAATAAATTTGGTAGTAAATGTTTCAACTTTTTGCAAATGGGGTAAATCATACACACAGTGAAATCCTACTTTTCTAACTTAATTATTGTTCACCAAAATTTACTTTTTTTAAAAAAAAATCCAAAGCTATTTGTATTTATTCTAAAACTTGAGAAGGAAATATTAATTTGATAAATATTTAAATTAGTATAGACAAATTATCATCGAAAAAATTAGAGTACGAGATTTTTGTATATATATATATATATATATAAGTTTAGGATCCACTTGTATCATATAAAAGTTATTTAATTTTATATCTTTTAGATCGTTGGACTATGATAAATATTAAGATTAAGAAGTTGAAAATAAAAAAATAAAAAAGTGAAAAAAAGTTTAACCCCATTTACTCATTTTACTTATCCAATGGTGCACGTATATATAGAAAAAAATATTTTGATACACAAATTTATATAAAATTTTAGTTACACAATCTTATTAATTTTAGGGTTTATAGATTTAAGATTATCGAGTATATAATTTAAGATTTAGAGTTTAGGGTTTAAAGTTTAGACTTTAGAGTGTTAGAGCAAGGATTTAGGTTTTAAATTTTATAGCTTAAATGCAAAGGATTGTATAAATTTTTTATACAATTTATATATTAAAATATCTCATTCATATATATATATATTTTTTAATTTAGATATTATTTGATAATCATATCAAACTATCTCTTCCTAGCAATTTAATTTTAGTAAGGAAATGATAATTAATGAACAATATTTAGTAGTTTGATGATGAAATAAATCAAGCCAAACACAAAGAAATTAAAGCAATTATTAACATTGTAGGTGAATTAGTAGAACCATTACATGTATTATGTATATAACAAGTATTTCTTTTTTACTATATCATTTTAGTTGTTGCAAAGTCATTATTAAAATATATAATTATAAAGTTTTTGTTAGTTTTTTTATTAAATATAGAGGTATATATTTTTAAGATAAATATCAAAATTTTAATTTACGTAAAATAAAGATAATAAAAATATTTTTAATCACTCGACTATTAAGTAGAACTCAAATTTTATCAGTTATTTACAAAAAATAACACCAAATTATTAAAAAGATGTCGAAAAAATTAAACATTAACAAAATTTTTAAATTTTTTATTTTATTAACGAGAAATTTTATAATATACGTCGAACATCGTTAAACATCATTATCAATGAATATCATTAAATTAATTAATAAATACTAAAAATCTAAAGGATTCAATATATAATTATAAATTATTTAAAATAAAACTTCAATTAAATGATAATTTTTTAAATAATTAGATTAAATATCAACCTTAATCAATTTTAAAAATTTTAAAAAAATCAGACCTAAAACCCTAAATCCTAAATCCTAAACCCTAAACTATAAACCTAGCCATAATTAGTATTTTAAGTTTAGAGTTTAGGGTTTAGGGTTTAAGGTTTTAAATTTTTTATTTTCTAAATTATATATTTAATCTATTAATTTAAAAAATTAAACTATATAATATATATGAAAAATAATTTATTTAAAATTATATTTTAAATAATTTATAATTATATGTTATTTTAAATTTTTTATTTTTTATTAATTAATTTAATAATATTTAACATTAATAATATTTAATTTTTTCAAACGGTCCTTGTTATCCTTTTTCCAATAATTAAAGAATGGTGTGCGTTTCTATTTATGTATTATTAATTAGGTCATCTGTCTTAAAAACTTATCTTATTCTTTTGTATGTTTATATATATATATATATTGCATTATTGTGATCTATTAATTTTTAATATAATATTTTGAATAAATATTCCGAATATTAACACTGGACAAAATTATTTCTCAAGTGAAATTATATCGTAGTCAAATATCTTTTAATTAAATAAAAATAAAAACACATAATAATCATATAATTTTATTTATAAAATATTTTTTATTATCAGTATATAAAATAATAATCTTATTATATTTATATAATATTATCTTGTTTTGGTATATATTATTGTAACCTAACTTTAATTATTATTATTATTATTATTATTATTGAAATCTGCTTTTTCTTCTTATCATAATTAAAGGGTCCGACTTTGATAATATTTTATTATTATTTATTAATAGAGAATAATGACTCATGAATACTACTTGCTATTATTAAACATCAATTAAATCATTAAAATAAATGAATTTAATTTATTATCATTATAATTAAAATATGAAAAGCTAACAATAATAATAATAATAATAATAATAATAATAATTAATAAAAATTTGACTAATTTAATGGAATGTTAACTGAGAAAAAATACTAAAAATTTGAAATCATGTGTCCTTTTTTTTTTGGAAAAAGATACTTAAGAAAAATATGAATCGATTAAAGCATATATCATTTTCTTCCTTTTTTTTCTAAATAGATTTTTATAAAATATTTTTTATATAAAAATACTCCTTTAAACTAATATTTTTTAATTGTAGAGAAAGTTTGTTAGTTAAAGATCAAATACAAGGAACATAAATAAAAATATCTCTTTCTAATAGAGGTTACAATAAAGAGAAGGCTCCTCAAGAGACGAGAGTGATCAAACTGTAACTTGAGTTGTCTCTTTACTTTGTTAGCTTGTCTGTCGGGAAATTTTTTTACGAGGAATTTCGTTGAAACTCTGTGATTCAATTCTTATAACACAATCTAACAATAATTCGGACAAGCGAGTTAAAATTTTTTTAGCACATTTCTTTCAATATTAAAGAAAAATATTAACAATTAATCTATCTATCTATCTATCTATCTATCTATATCTATATATGAGTAGGGATGACAAATGGGTGGGGCGAGTGTAGATACCCCCTCCTCCATATCCATACCCACCTAAAACTTTTATATCCACCACCTACCCATCACCTACTGTGTGTATAATTTTCAAATACATACCCGCCCACGTGGGTACATTCTTAAATTCATCCCCACACCCACCACTCAAAACGTATCCGCTTGTACATGTCTACAAACAACTACTAATATCGAATTATATAAAAATAAATCATACTTTTATAAAAAAGAGTAAAATTTCGTATACTTTATTGATTGATTAAGTGTATATATAACATATTTACACATATATAAATTTAACTACATCTATCTAACTAACGATAAGTAATTTAAATAAAACGTATTTTTACTGATATAAATTCTACTTAACTACAACTAACTAATATATATAGCTAATTAACTTAGCTAAAACATATTTACACTTTTATAAATTTTACTTATCCACACATGACAAATTTTCATCCTGATTAATTCAAGCACGATCATAAATCATCAGTTTTTCAAACTAAATTAATTAAGTTTAAAGTGTACAGGCTTAAGGATTAACATAGATTTTAAAACAAATTAATATCTTAATACATAAAATATCGTAATAAAAGGCATAATCAAAGTCTATAAATAGAAATGGTTCAAATTTCATATGGCGGGCGGATACGGAGCGGGTGGATATGAGGCGGGTGGATATGGTGTGGGTAAGGTCTTAAACCCATCACCTACTCACTACCCATGATGGGTATGACTTTTTACATCCACACCCGTCCACTAACCACCAAACTCATCTCCATCCCCACTCCAACTAGTGCGGGTGCGGTGTGAAATCTGTAAAGTTGTACCCGTCTGTCATCCCTATATATGGGTTAAGATCGAGTTATATCATGTAAAATTTAAAGAGTTTTACACTAATTTTGGATCGTTGGATGATGATAATATATGAGTAAGATTTTTTTTTTCTTTCCAAGTGATAATCTTCACATTTTCTATTGTTAATCTCATCCATACATTTCACTGATCCAAAAATAGATAATTGAGATTAATATAAAAATAAAAAATTATTATATAAAAAATTAAGAAAATAATCGTACTATTTATTTATTATCATCTCATGATACAAAAATATAAAAAATAAATAAATTTTATACGGTATATATATATAACGCGTATAATGTAATATGTTAAGTGTGTTGATTTATTTCATCAAGTTTGTTGGATAAATTTTAAAATTATATATAAAATTTAATCAAATGTATAATAAAATTTAATTGAACTCAAATATTAAACTCAAATATTATATTTGGACATTAAACTCAAACCAAAACCATAAAAAAGTTTAATTGAATTTAGTTTAATAATTTTACATATATATTTAAACCCAATAAATAATTTAAAATGTGAGTATATAAATAAAATATTATAAAAGGAGTTTCAATTTAAATTTAAAATATTTGAATATACATTCGATTAATATGATTTTAAAATAAAAATTATAAACTTTAACGTATAAAGTCCTATGAGTACATATGTCACGACCCGGATTCGGATCCGGGTGTCGGGTTAACCCGAGGAGTTGGGCTTCGGTTTTGGTCCCGGATTTGAGTGTTGGGCCTTGTTGGGCCTTAGGCTTTTAAGCTTGTTTGAGTTGTTGGGCTGAGAGTAATTTGGTAATCACCAAATTGAGATGAAAAGAGAGAGGGTTGGGGGTTAATTTTCTGCAGAGGAATGACATCATTTCTTTCTCTCTTCACTCTCCATCTTCCCCCACCATAGAAGCAAGAAAAGTGAAAGGTAAAAGGCTTGATCTTTAGGAGTTTTGTTTAGAATCTCGTTTTTAGGTTGGAGAGGATGTTGTAGAGTTGCAAAGGATCTATTAAAAGAGGTAAGGAAGTGTTGGTATGGAGGAAGATGAAGGTTTAAGGGGGGTTTAAGGTTTAGTTCGGGATTTGATTTTAGGGAGCTTAAACCTCAGCTTTTTAGTGTTTTTAAGCTCTAAAAAATCATCCCAAACCGTTCTAAATCGTTATGTATCTTTTCCTTTGTAGAGAAACAAGTGGGAGAGCCATCTTCAAGCCTTGGAAAGGAGAAAGTTTGAGGTTGAGCATGGAGCTCGGGTTTGGTGCTTTTGTTGTTGTTTTACTTAAGGTTGGTTCTCTTCCAACTCTAAAACATCATGCATATCATATTGTAAGCTTGTTGCATGGTTGATTGCTTGTTGTGCGTATGGTAGCTTAAAAGGGGTCTCTAATGATAGAATTGGTTATGGTTGATGAACCTCCATAAAAACAATGTAAACATGCTTAGAAAAGTTCCATTATAGCCTAGGATCAATTTGGTATTGAATGTATTGATTCGGGTAAGGTTCTAAGTGTTCAAAATGCAAAAACTGCACTTATCGTGCAAGGGGTATCGATACGCCACCGGTATCGATACCCCTGAGAAAATTTAAACTACAAGAGTAGGTTATCGAACCATGGTTCGATAATGAGTTGTCCAGTGACCTTTTGGTATCGATGCCAGTATCGGAACAGGAGGTCCTCTTTTGTTGACTTTTAGATGGGTCAAAGGGATTCGATACTAGTACCGATACCGTTGTTCCTATACCCCCTTTGGGAGGGTATCGATGCCTGGTGTTTCGATACTCCAAGTAGGGGTATCGATACCCCAGGGCAAATCAGCTTTATTCTTATGGATAAAGTGGTAAAGTCTCACAATGCTATCTTAGAAGTTCTAAAGACTTGTTTAAACCCTAAAATGAGTATTAACCCGAGAAATAGACACCTAGACCTGTTAAAGAGATAATTGAGTAAAAATTGGAGTCTAATGTGTAAATCGGTATGTGAAACCATTAAGGGTTCGTGTGACCTATTCGAGTCACGTGGCTTATTAGGAACCTTGCTTAGTGCTGATGGGTTGCCTAGAGTATATATTATATAATTATGAGATAATCTGGTAACCTTGCTTAGTGCTGATGGGTTACTAGAGTAATTATTATATGAGATGTAAAACTGATAACCTTGCTTAGTGTTGATGAGTTATCAGTAATATTATGCAGAAGACCAGCTAGGACCTTGCTTAGTGCTGATGGGTTCCTTAGAGGATTATGTGGAATGGCATGCCACGGGCCTTGCTTAGTGCTGATGGGTTCCCCTACTTCTATACTACTATGAGGTGATATGGACACCGATATATATAAGTATATATATATATGAGATATAAATACGAGTTAAGAGTTTGAGTTGCTGTGTGGTCTTCTTTTGTCTTGCATATGTTATGTGCCGATATATGCCATCATGATATCATGTGTTTAGGCTGTTATGGTAGTGTCATCGTATTCATGCCATGTCATCATACATGTTGCTATGCTTATTTTATACTATGCATGTTGTGGACCGGTTGGTTGAGTACCCACTGAGCTTTAGTAGCTCAGCGTTCGAAATGTGTTTTCGTGCGTAGGTTAAGGAGGCTTTCGGAGGAGCATTATCGTGGTGGGTTCAGCATTGACATTTTTTGTCAGAGTATTGCTATTAGACATAGTGGGCATTCGTACTTGTAGGACCCTATATGTGTAATTTGTAACTCTGTTTTATTTATTGTCAAATGTTTTTAAACGGTTGTAATATTTTGGAGCTCTGCTACTTTAACTTATTCTGATTTACGTTTTAAATGGATTTGGATTTTATTATTACATTGTGATGAAATGGATTTGGACCCAATTTTATGGGCTTTTGGAAAGAAATTTTGAAATACAAGTTTTGGGCCGGAGGCCCGATATGACACCGGGTCGAGGGTGTTACAACATAACTCATTAAACTCAAATATTTATTAGTATTCTCTAAACTGTAAATTTTGGTTGACATATCATTTATTCAAGCTAACACTCAAGACATCAATATTTAACAATCAGTTGACCAATCATAGAATCAGATAATTAAACGAATATTCAAACAATCTTATATGATCCCTAAAACTCATGATAAAATCAAACATTTTGAAGCTCATTAAGCACCTCAATAATTATCAGGTCTTGAAATATTAGTATTAACACATATTTATTGCTTATCTCCTAATTTACAACTACTAACATGTAAAGCAATTATACTTATACTGTTCATGAAGTATTTCACAGTTCGAGTGTATTAATATTAAGTAGATATCGCTAAAACCAACATTCAAGTTTTCCGAATATTCAACGTAATTCGATATTTGATCTTAAATAATATTCATATAAAGATAAATACAAAAATATATTAATTTCATGTATATCTTATATCATTCACAAAATCAAACACGTAAAATAATTTACCGAATTTGAATTTGACAAAACAATTTGCGCCAATAAATTTGGACTCGATAGTACATAATTAATGTCACTGGTGTTAATTATAAGGGTGAGTAAAACTCGATTCGATTCAAAAATCAAATTTTTTGACTCGATTTGAGGCGAAAAAACTCGACTCGTTTTAACTCAACTCGAAATTTTATAAACTCGATTCGACTCGAAAAAATTTTAAATAAAGTTTAAGTTGTAAAATAGAATTCGAATAACTCAAATTTTTAGTAATTATAGGGGCTAATTACACATTTAACCCTTGTATTTTATTTTTAGTCCTTTCATCTTTTTTTTATCTTTTAATTTTCTTCTTCTTTACAACACAATCACTTTTCAGAATTATTTTTTTATTTTATTTAATGTAATTTTTATTTGTATCTTTTATACTATATTGTTTAATTTATACCATTTATTTTATGTTTTTTTAATTTTAGTATTTAATTTATCATTATTTTTTATTTAGCTTTGGCCTTACCTAGATAAGGTGGTTTTTAACGAAGCATGTAATTTAATAAAATGACATATTCATACCTAAGTTATTTGATGATGATAATAATATTAATAATAATAATTTAAAATCTTATTTATACATATAAAAAATAATATGAAGAAATATGTACATAGATATGAAGAGAAAGTCGTTTAGGTTACAATCAAACTATATTTAGTATTATAAATAATATAATTAAAATTTGTACATAAACTCAAAAAATCGAATCAACTCGACTCGCTTGAAAGTTTAGTGACAATAAAAAAAACTATGAGACGAGGGGAAAAATAAAAGTTTTATATTCTATTTCGGTACTTTTATTTATGTCTCGTACTAAAAAAAAGTTTAGGGTTTATAATTAAAATTTTAGAATTTAGGGATATACTTTAAGTAATTAGAAATAAAATGTATTCTAGGGTATAGTTTAAGTAGTTTAAGTAATATTTGAATGTGCATTTCAATTAATATAATTTCAAATATTTATCGGTAAATTCAAATATTTATCGGTATTATATCTTAATCATGAATTTCAATCGACATATCAATTATTCAAGCTAGCGCCCGCATCATCATTTATCAATCAATCAACCAATCAGATGATTATACGAATATTCAAACAATCTTATGTGTTCTCTAAAACTCATAACAGACTCGATCGTTATCAATCTCATCAAGTATTTCAATAGTTACGAAGTCTTGAAATATCGGTATTAACACATGCTTATTGTTCATCTCCTAATTTGAGACCACTAACATGCAAAACAATTATACTTATGATGTTCATGAAGCATTTTAGTGTTCGAGATGTACTACTTTAAGTCGATATCGTTAAAATCCTTATTTCGAGTTTCTTGAATATTCTATATGATTCAATATTCAATCTTGAATAATAGAAAGACTTAATAATTAAATCCGAGGCTCAATTAAAAATCTAACGTTTGGATTGTTACATAAATATATTTAAAAAATGTAATGTTATTTATTTTTATATTTTTAAAGCATTGTTTTCTTTTCTTTTTTAAATCCTTATTTATTTTTTTATTGGAGTTTAATAATTATACGCAATTAAAGATTCACAATCAATTTATATTAGGTGTTTTTTAGGCCCAAGTTCATTGCATTTATTCTTTTAACTAATTATAATAGTCAATTTTATCGAATAAAAATATAAAAAAATAAAAATAAAAAATAGGGTAAAGTAACCATTCTAACTGGTTTATTTTTCTTAAAAACATCAAAATATATATAAAAATATAATAAAATGATAAATTAAAATTATCGTAACTCAATCATAATATAAATTTCTTGGTCTCTATTAATATAAAACACTTAGCTCAAGGGTTGAAGAAAAAAATAAAATAATATAATAATCATAAATTAGTACATAATTAATGTTACTGGTTAGAATCATAATATAAGTCTCTGTTAATACAATCCTAAGATGTGGATCGAAGGAAGATGTGGAAAAAAATATCTCTATCATCGGAAGTATAGCGAGACATCGAAAGTATAGGAAGACATTGGGAGGCGCCTGCTTTTCGAAAGTCGTTGGATGAGATATTTTTTACGTCTTTGAATTTCGAACGACGAATGATAAAACTTTTACTGACAAAGAAAAGGCAGTGATCAAAAAGACGTTAAAAAACGTGACGAAGAAAAGAAAAAAAAAGTTGAAGAAGAAGAAAAAGAAAAAAAAAAAAGTAAAATCCAAAATTACGTGTTTTTTATTTTATTTTTGAATTATTAGCTACCTTTTATAATTTTTTTGGGATTTAATTTTTTTTTTACTTTCTTTAATTATAAGTATTCATAAATATGTATTTATTATTATTTTAATACTTTATTATATTATGGGACTCGATACTTTATATTTTAATACTTTATTTTTATGAAAAATTTTATTATTCTTGTTATTTTATTTAATTATAAGTAATTTATTAAAAATGATTTTTTAATTTAATTTTTATTAGTATTTTTTATTATTTTTTATTATTATATAATTTTATTTTATATTTATCGTGTTCTTGTCTTAAATGTATCCTGTAATTTTAAGAATTATTTTTTCGTCGGTCCTCGTATATATTCTCGTAATCGTATCTGTATAACATAGAATGTTGATAAAGACTAAAAATATAAAAAATTAAAAAATAGTAAGGAAATAATATATTATAATTAAATTATTTTTAAAATTTAAAATTAATTAGAGTTTTGTTCATATTAATTTTATAAAAATATTTTTATAAATAAATTTATACTTATTATCTATTTTTATTCCTTAAAAATATAAACTTTTTTATTTTTATTTTATTTCTATATTTATATTTAAATTAATATAAATAATATTTAAATTATTTAATATAAAATTCGTCTCGCTTACAAAAGGCGAGTGCATTCGCCTAACGTCTAGCACTTCGGCTTTAAGGACCCTTTATGCCTCGGAGCGTCTAATGCCCTTTAAAACTAAGGTGATAATAAATTAAAAAAATATAAGAAAAGTGGGGGAAAAGAATAGAATTTTTTTATTCATATCTCGTACTGAAAAAATAAGTTTAGGGTTTATGATTAAAGTTTTAGAATTTAGGGGTAAAATTTAAGTAATCAAGAATAATGTGTAATTTTGAGTTTAAGATTCATGATTTAACATTTAAAATTTAGTGTTAGAATTTAAAATTTATTTTTTAATATTGAGGTATAAAAAATATTAAAAAATAAAGAATATTTTTCTAGAAGAACAACTAAATATATAGGGATGACAACGAGTTAGATTGAGGCGGGTTTTTGTTCACCCAAACCCAACCCTAAAATTAAAATAGCCGCTTGACCCTGACCAGCCGACCTGACCCGATCTTAATATATATTTCCCTCAATTTGATTTAATCCGACATAATAAAAACTATAACTCGATCCTGACATAACCCTAATATTTTAATATAAAACTCGACTAAATCCGACCCAATTCAAAAAAGAATACTAAATATCATCTATAAAAATATATAATTATATCGTCTGGATCGAATTCAAGAAGTCTTACACTAAACTCGGCCTGATCCAACTTTATTTTTATAATAACCCGACCTGAATCCAAATTCGATTTTTAATAAAAATATATTCAGATCAAATCGACAATTCCGAATTAAATTATTGTCCCTATAAATATATGCTTGTCTTGTATGAAATGAATTATTGATAAATCAAAAATTTCTATAAATGAGAGCCTATAAAATAAAACAAAACCAATCACAACTCAGTACCTTGGAAACAAATGGTCCTTTTGTCAATGTCTGATTCAATTGTCCTTTTTGACCTGCTTTGACTGTATGACAGTCGTCCTGATGCCCAATCAAAAAAATATATTTTGAGAAATTAATAATAAATAATTAAATAGAAACAAAAGGGTGGTCCAATTTTCTCATTTATTTTATTTTTATCAGATTCCCCTACTGCCACATAATCATAGTCCTTCAATCTATATTCTTGTAATTAGTTTAATAATCTTAAGTGGATTATAATACATTATTTGTTGATATATATTTTTTAATTTTTTAATAATTTATATAGATTTTATAAATTATTATTTGAACCCGACAAGAATGATTATGAATATATACAATGGGTGAGTATTCGATGAAGTCGAATCGAGTTGAATCAAAAAAATTTAAATTATTCGAGTTGATAAGTCATATTTTACGACTTAAACTTTATTTGAAATTTTTTCGATTCAAATCGAGTTTAAGAAATTCGAGTCGAGTCAAGTTTTTAAGTTTCTATAAATATTTAATTATAATTATTTATCATATTATAGTACGATTTGATTCCAATTTAAATAATTTTCTCTAACAATATAAGATATATATTTCTTCATATTTTTTCATATTTTTATATATCAATATATAATAATAATAATAATAATAATAATAATAATAATAATAATAATAATAATAATAATAATAATAATAATAAGAGACTCGTCTCAAACTTAAAAATAAATCCTTTAATTATTAAAATTTTTAGTTATTCGAATTTTTATTTTATAACTTAAACTTTATTTGAAAATTTTCGAGTCGAGTTTATGAAATTTTGAATCGAGTCCAAACGAGTCGAGTATTTTCACCTCGAGTCGAATCAATTTATTTGATTTTTGGAATCGATTCGAATTTCGTTCACCCCTAAATACGATCATATACGATCTTCGAAAAAATAAGATCCAAAATGATGGTAAGTCAATTTTATGTTGCTCATAAAAGTAATGTAACCTTTTGAGATTATAAATTAATGAGTTATATTTTAATAAATAATACAAAATCTTTTAAATTTTTAAATCGTCTCTAAAGTCGAATGTTTTAAAATAAATATTTTTTTACAATACCACTTATTAGGTTCCTGTTCTTACTATTTAAATACAAATTACTTTAAGAAAATAAATTAAGTTATATTTAATTGTTTTAAAGCTCAAATAAATACTAATTTTATAAAATTATATATCAAATATACATAATACTCTTCGAATAAGATTTATATATTAAATTTTTTTATAAATTCCTTATCGAGGATTTAATTTTATACTCATAAACTTTTATAATTTTATATTTCTTAAAATTTTAATATAAGTTATAAAAATACATTTTGTTCAAAAAAAAAACTTAGACCTTCTCTATTAAAATTTTATTACCATGCAATCAATCTTTGTATTGATTGTCGATCATAAAATTCATGATTTTTTATTTTTTAATAAAAATTTATATCTTTGTCATGCACATTTTTTGTAACCGTGACATTTTTTTTTCATTTTATTTGTTTTTGTGGTATGATCTCAACATATTTTAGTGATCGTTTATTGTTCGCACATAGATTCCAATGACACTATTTTTTATTATAATTTTGTCAGTGATTATAGAAAGTTGAATCCCCACTTGATTTATTATTGTTTGTCGATATAATCAATCTTGAGTAGTGAAATATTTTGCCTGATAATTCGGATCGCTTACCACTCCTTTTTCACCTATTATGCAATTCGATCGGAGGGTGACAAGGATATTCATAAAAGCTTACAAACTTTGGTAGAATGTTTATCTCTATGTATTCACTTGAGATTTTAATAAATTAATCTTCTTATTCTCTTTTTTAGATACATTATAATTATAATATCTTCAATTATTTTAATAAAAATTCAGTAACTATTATAAAAAAATATATAACTTATTAAAAATTTATATTTTTAATATAAAATCTCGTATCCGTCCAAAATATTAATTACACGAATATAAATTAATTTTTTTTAAAAAAATTGACTATGTATGAAAACTTCAACTAGGCTGCATGATATTTCTTGTGCTCTGAAGACACTTTCCATCTTACCCCTGACAGATCCAGAATCGTATTCCTGCAAACCTGCAACTAGCATATATATATATATATATATATATATATATATATATATATATATATATATTCATGGACAAGTTTATTAGCAATAATAATACATAGAAAAATCAGATTCGAGTTTAGAAAATGATATTATTAGAAGAAACAGTTACGAATATTCATAAATCGAGAGAAAATATATATAGGTTAAAGGTTCGTTCAGCGTAATTTTTCTGATAGCCTTTGTTTGTCGTTTTAAAAGTTAAAATTTTTAGCTTCTCGTTAAACAACGTTCTCACTTAAACCGTCGTTTAAAAATCTATGTAGAACGAAGACTAAGTATTAGTATATCATAGATCACATGAATGGTCCATCAGACAAGAGTTGAGTACTAAACAACAATAATTCACAAACAACTTAGGTAAACTTCTGTACTATATTTTCAGCATTGTCAGTCAACAGTTGTGTGTGTTTCACAGCAATGTCCATGGAAGCTTAAACAACCATGGTGTTTCTCTGAAAAAAACAAAGAAACCAGACATGTCAAGAAGAACAAAACCCTAAAAAGATGAGGGAAATGAAGTACCTTGAAGCTCTTCAGTTATATGATACATACATGTATAGGGATATATGATTGGCTCCTCATACGCCATTCGCCGAGGCCATCGATGTTCGATAGGTTCCGCAAATGGCATACAGGGAGCCAGGCACATACATGATACATACATACATACATGGATGTCATTGGACCTCATGGTGCTAATAACATATGCATGGTTGCATGTCATGGGTCATGGTAGATATGTTATGCTATGCTATGCTGAAATGCATGGACATGGTGGAAGATTGAAGTCATGAGTGAAGATGGGATGAAGAGAAGGGGAGGATGGTGGTATTTATGGAGATCTGGTGCAAAGGGTGGTGGGTGTTTTCTTCTTCTTCTTTTCCCCCTCAAATGAACATTGTTGAGTTGGCTTGAAATAAGCAAAGGAGTGGCTAGTTATAGGCAAACTTTGGGCAAAAGTTTTAAATTTTTGTGGGATTTTTTCTTCTTTTTTGAGAGAGAAGATGTGGGGTTGAAAATTGAAATTGCTCTCTCCTCTTGTCATCATTTGACCATTAAAGGGTTTTTTTTTTACATTTTACTTTGAAAAAAATAAACCCTAAAAATTTGGGATGGTTAAAGTAAATTATGTTTGAAAAAGTGGTTTATTTTTTATAATGTGTTTTAAGTGGGATTATTATTTTGGTTGGATCACTGTTATTCGGTTTATTGATTGATTAATTTAGTTCGGGTTATATTTACAACATTAGTATTCAAATCTTGATTAAAGACTTAGTGCTTTATCCTACTAGACCAACTAGATGTTGATAAGTCGAGTTATTACTTGATAAGTTGGTAGTGTGAATAAATTACATAACTATGTCTATTTTAACTTTAAAATTAAGATCTAAATCTAAACCCTAAAACTCAAAATTTAAGTCATAATCCATAAATACTAAACATTATAATCTAAACCTTAAACCCTAAACAAAATTTATAAATTTTAGAATAACCCTACATAGAATAATAATACTTTAAGCAATTAAAATATAAAATAAGTGATAAATTATTATTATTTTTGAATTAGCTACCGTCATCACAGTAGTATATGTTCTAGAGCATACTCTTAACCATTAGATATTGATCATTCAATCACTATGCTATAATATTGGTGCTCGAACCCGTGAACTCCAGATATAACAATCATTCCCTCAACCACTGAGATAAGATGGTTCGTGATAAATTATCAATTACTCGAGAGAAATGGGTTATTAGATAACTTAAGCAAGGTCAGGTATTCTAACATGATGCGAGCACCAAGACCCAAAATCAATTTCATAGACGTGAACATGACGGATAGACTGACATCGTATCGTATCAAAATCTTAAGATAAAACAAACTGAATTGAAAGGATACGTTATTAAGTTTTTAATCTAGATTAGTTTGATAATGAATTGATTATCGATAATTATACCAAATAGATGTTAAACAATGGTGATAATACATTTTAGTAAAAAGGGTACACTCATATGGCAAGATTGAGAATGTGGTGAAACAGCTTTTTACTTTAAAAGCAGGGTTAAAAATAATGGTGAAAATGTCCAAAAATGGCAAGGGAGGGAGGGGGATTGGGTTAGTCACCACGCCAGTCCCTAAGCTAAAGCATGTGGTGTTTGAAATCTCCTTTTCTGGGTCTTAAAGCAAAACTTGCTTTTCTATTCTGATACTCTGATTTTGTCTGCAAGTGCTTGGAAATTACTTGGATTCCTTCTTCTCTCTTCTAGACATACTACTACAACATTAATTCTATTCTTTTTATGAAATTATGGGCGGGTAAATTATATTAGAGGTCCCTAAACTATACTCGAATGATTTTGTATCGATGGATTTTCATATGTTACAAAATGGTACGAATTCGTATCTGTGTTTCGAGACGTTTTTAAGGATGGGTATTTAATAGAGTCGAGTCAAGTAAAAAAATCGAATTAATCGAATTGGAGATCATTTTATAACTCAAAGCTGAAATTTTTTCGAGTTGAGTTCGAGTTTCTGTTCAAATTTAATTATAAATATTTATAACGTTATGATACTAATTAGTTCTAATTTTTTTTTTATAAACATATGTGTTTGCATATATTTCTTCATATTTTTCATATATATATATAAATGTCAGGTAGAATTGAGAGTCAACTCGAACTCCCTAAACTATGCTCGAATGATTTTGTATCGATGGATTTTCATATGTTACAAAATGGTTCGAATTCGTATCTTTGTGTTTCGAGAAGTTGTTTTTAGGGGTGTGCATACAATAGAGTCGATCGAGTTAATTTTTTTTTTGAATTAGTTGAATTCAAGAATCATTTTATAACTCAAGGTTTATTTGATTTTTTTTATTCGAGTGTATGAAATTCGAGTCAAGTTCGAATTTCTGTTTAAATTGAATCGTAAATATTTATAATATTATGATACTAATTAGTTCAAATTTAAAATTTTTTATAACCATATGCAAACACATATGTTTCTTCATATTTTTCATGTGTAAGACATATACATGTCAGACAAAATTGAGAGAGTCAACTCAAACTTAAAAACTGATACAATTGTTATTAAAAATTTTGAGTTATTTGAATTTTTATTTTATAACTTAAACTTTATTTAATTTTTCGATTTGACTCAATATTTTTTATTTTATACTAATTAGTTCAAATTTAAAATATAATGTTGTTATTAAAAATAATAATAATCCTCAATAATAATTTTTTTAGATTAGTGATCGTTTTATGAACATCGTTCAACGAATATAATATTTTTGCTTTCTAAATTTATTTTTTGAAATAAATTTTTGTGTGTGTTATATTGACCCGTAAGTAAGGATAAATACAAAATTTTATGTTAAAAAGATGGATTTACAAAATTCTATGGGTGAACTTGTAAAATTTTAAGAACGAAAATAATTTTTTATTAAATATAGAAAAAAAAATTATAATATATGCAAATTTCAAGTTCTTAAGGGTCGACTACCCCTCAGATCCCCTTATTCATCCCTACCTATAAAGAAATCAATGTTAATCATAAATTTAAATTTTATTTTATATCTAAAATAAAGATAGAATCTTGAACAATTATAAATTTAATGTACTTTTTTAATTTATGATTCGATTATTTTTTAAAAAAAAAAAAAGTGGTTCCATTAAAATATTCTTTAAATCAGTTAAATGATAAATAAGGCCACAGTCTAAGTAATATTCTTATCCATTTCGGGTATTTTGGATTTAATGTATTGGTTAATTTATGCTAACTTAAACTTTTATTTTTCATATATTTTTATTTTTTATTTTTTTATTTTAAGACGAATATTTGATATTATCAATATATAAAATTACATAAGTATGTATATTTTTAAGCTAAAATTTAAATTTTAAAATTATAATCTTAAAACTCTATTTTTAAAACATAATGATGATTGGGTCGATAACATGTTTTGTGTATTATTTTTATTTAGTTTTTGTATGCGTTTAAATTTATATAGTTAACCAACATGGGTTTGTCAAGTGATAAGCAGTTTGGTTACGTTTAAGCAAGTCTCAGGTTCGAGACGTTGTGTATGTAGAAAATCCCTGTTGGGAGACTCACCCACCAAAATTAAGTGTGCGACCCAGATCGATTCGGATTAATCAGACCAAAACCTTAAAAATCGAAAGAGTAGTAAAAAAAATTATATAGTTACATTCAGGAATAGTTTGCATATAGTTAGGGAGTCGTAGTGTATGCGCTTAATTGCTTATATATTGATACGTTTAATGAAGAAAGTAATGTGTTTTAACAAAAAAAAAAAACCAAAACCTTAAACCTTTAAATAATTTTTTTTAGAAAAATTATTTTGACCGTCAATGCATCAGATAATAATTATAAATTTTATGTTAACAAAATGACTTATTTTATGAACTTTTAATATTTTATGGCATTGAATGAGTTTTTTAATTTTTTATTATATATGTATACTGATAAATAAAATTATAAAGAAATATTGTCACATTGAAAAAATATGAAAAAATATATACACATATCTTATATGATTAGAGAAAATTGTTTAAAATGGAATCAAATTATACCATAATATGATAAATAATTATAATTAAATATTTATAGGAACTCGAAAATTCGACTTGGCTCGACTTGAATTTCTTAAAGTCGGCTTGAATCAAAAAATTTCAAATAATGTTTGAGTTGTAAAATATGACTCGTCAATTCGAATAACTCAAAAAATTTTACTCAACTTAATTCAACTTGATCGAATACTCACCCCTACTATTTATATGTAGGAGTGTTCATTCGGTTGGATAGGTTAACTGATAGAGTCGAATTATAAAAATTTGTTAATCAAAATTATTCTTCTATTAATTGTTAATGGAACCAAATTTTTTTCAAAAATATTTAACCGAACCAAAAAAAAATGTTATTTCCATTGATTTTGAGTTAAATTTTGGCTAAATAGTACAAATAGTCAGTAACCTATGTTAAAATATTTTTTTTAACCACTAAAATTTTAAAAGTTATAAAACAATCATTAATCATATCAAATTATTATAAAATAATCATTAAATCATTTTAATTTATAAATAATTGATAAATAATAAAAAGTTTAATGATATTTTTAATAATTCAATAAATTTATTGATAATTTGATAAAATTTAATGACCATTTTATAATATATCAAAAAATTTATCAATTATTTTATAACTATTAAAAGTTTAATGACAAAAAATAAATATATAATATATTTTATAATAAATAAAATAAAATCATTCTCATAATTTAGTGACCAAATGGAATAATTTAACTTTTGTTTTTGATAATATTTTAATTCTCTTCATGAATATGAACTTATCCGGAAACACGTTTCTAAGGTATCATAGTCAAACTCCGGGTTCAAGATAAAGATATATTTATATCTATTCGAATATAAATAATTAAATATAATTTATTGTTCGTGTTCGTCTATTAAGAATATAATTTATTCGTATTTATTTATTAAAATAATAAATAAAGGTACACGAATACTAATAAACACAAATGAATACAAATAAATATTAAATATTGTTTAAATTTTCTTAAGAATTAAAATTATGATACATTGAATATTATTTAATTTTTTATTTCATATTTTTAATATATGTTTTAAATTTTTTAAAGGCTTAGAAGTCAAATTTGCCCTCAAATAAAAAAATTAAGCCCTTAAGAAAAATTTCATCCAATTAATCTCTCATAGTTCAAATTACTATCAATTAAATCCTTAAAAAATATTTAAAATTATAAAAATATATTTAAATTCAAAAATATATAAATCTAAAAAATATTTAAAATTATAAAAAAAATAAAAATACTGAAAATAAAAATATAAATATTTTATTGAAAGTATTTAAAAATTGTATAAACTTTTAAAAATATTTGTAATTATAAAACCTAAAATTTTAAAATTTTCAAAATCCAAATTTTTTAATTCCCTAACTCAAAATTCTAATCTATATTTTTAAATTTTTAAATGAAATTAATTGACGGTGAGAGCTATTAGTACTGTGATAAATAATGGTATTAGCGTAAAGATCTATAGATTGGCTTAGTGTCAATAATACTTATATTACCTTATCTTGTATGGGTTCGAATTCCGGTATAAAAGAAAAATAATCTCTATTTAATCAAAAATAATAATGGTGTTGACGTAGATGACAGTACCGATGAGAAGAGATATTGAGTGAGGACGGGTTGAACAACCTAAGGGGTGTTGAATGGTGAAACTAGTGTAAAAACGATAGTAGATTGTGTTAGAGATCAAACAAAAATCGTCAATGGGGCCGAAATACTTCTGGAATGAATTGGTGAAAACTTAAAAATAATAGATAATTGAATAATCTATTTTAGAGTGGTTCAACTTCTAAAGTAAATCTAAAAAGTTTGGCTTAATCTAATCTGATTTTACACATGAAACTTCCGAAAAGGAAGTTAAAAAATAACGACTCTTATTTTCTCAAGACTTTATTTTGATTAATTTAGAATGATCTATATTACTCTTAGTTTTAATGGTTAAAATTTTGCAGAGAATTTATTATGTATATAAGATCTTGAACTTAAAAAATAATTAAATTATATCAAACTACTTATTATTTGAATTAATTCGTCGATCTAGTTTAAAAAATTACCCTCGATGTTGTTTGATATACTTTTCTATATATTTTTTTCATAACCAAAGGGTAATCCAAAACTACTACGAATCACTAGAGGTGATTAATTGATCCGAGATTTAAGATTTGAATCGATTTTATTTGATTTAAGATTCAATATTGATATTTAAACTTAATCCGATACCAGAAACAAATCAAATTTGACCCAATTTTTAGTTAAATTAATATAGATCTGATCTGATTTTTAATCAAATAGAATAGACCTGAACCAATTTTCAAACGAACTGAATAAACTCGAACCGAAAGCAACCTAAAATAAAAAAATATATATTAAAGAAATAATAAAAATTTTAATGTGAATTATTGCATAACTCACCAAAAAGTTAAATATATTAACTTTATAAAGTCATATCTGAATTTAAAAAATAATCTGGACTAACGCAACTAAAATATATTGACCTCTATTGAACAAATCTTGACCTAACCTAAAAGTTAACCAAATCGATGTGACTCGATGTGATCGGATACTCTGACTCAAATCATTACAAACCCGAATTAAAATTAAGCCAGAACATCTCTGATCCAAACTTAACTAAAACTAAACTTGATCTGAACCGAAATAACTTAAACCAAACCCGACATAAATTACTCGTTTATCAACTCTACGAATCACGCACTTTAATTCGCTTCGTCTCACTCTGATGAAGAACATTAAAAAGCCAAATCAAACAATACAAAGAAACCTAGAAAAATAAATTAAAAATCTTATATTTCTCTATAGATCATTCCAAAGATCAAACTGCTGCGATTCATCTTCTCCGCCATGAGCTCTCCGGTAATCTAATCTGTCTCTCCAACTTTGTTTTCTATAAAACGAGAATGAATTTAAGCAATTTTTGAAACGATTAGCTCTTGTTTTCAAATGTTGTTCAATTTGAATCTACAGGGAGGTGGAATGTTTAGTGGATTTACAAAGCTATGTAAGGGATTAGCTGTGATATTAGTCGGTGGACACATTGTGGTTCAGCTTCTTCCTGTTTCTGTTACTTACCTTGCTCTTATTCCCGCCAGGTTCTCTCACTTTTCCCCTTTTTAATTTTTGAATCTTTGTTATGTTGATTTTATTCAATTTGATGCTAGAAATGCTGGGTCATGATTAAAATTTTGTTTTGTTTTTTCATTGGTGAAATATTCATGTCAGAGTTTAGTCAAATTTCATTGCTGATTGCACGAATTTTAAGTAATCATATCATTAGATTTGTCTCTTTTTTTTTCTAGTTTTAATGAAAAAAGTTGATGTTTTGATGAGCTTGTTGAACTGGTTTAAGATCTTGTTGTATTAATTGTTAGATCTGCCTTTTGGAATAGTGTTAGCATTTTCTTGAACTTGGCTAGTTATCTTTTGTTGGGTTTTTTATTTTAAATTTCAACTTTAAGTGATTGCCTATGATTTGTAGTTGTTTGAAGGGAGTGACTTACTTCGTTGTTCATTTCGAATACTTAGATCTGGATTTAGGTACTTGAATAAACTATTAGCAGTGTTTCTGTAGATTTTATTATTCTTTTTGAACTTGCTTGCTCGTTTTCGGGTACCATTTTTTTTGTTAAGCAGAGTATTTATTGCGTTTAAGCATTAGTGAAATCAATGACTTATGATCTTGATGTTATGGTGCATGGATCTGGACTTTGGTGCTTCGGAAAAACTTTAGGAACCATTGTTTTTAGCATCTTCATGTGCATGGCTGCTTACTGCGTGATCGGTTGGTTCTTTTTTTTATGCTTGGCTAAAGGGATTTGTTAGTAGGATTTATTACTTAGGTTTTAGATCTAGATGTATCTCAGTTTACAAAGCAGTATCCTGCTTAGTTTTTCCTGGGAAATTCAATATCAGATCCTGTCAAAAAAATTAGCTTTGCATTTTGAGGTCTGGAAGCTGGTTATTATCCATTCCGTTTAATATTAATAAATGGACTGCTGAGACATCACGGTTGATTAATCTGGCCGTAATCCATGCCAGTTGCTGATTGTGATATGGTCTTTTAGAACACATGATTAAGATGGCTCCTGTAACTTCATGTCTTTAGTGTCGTCGGTGTTGGATTAATACATGTTAGAATATTCTTTTCTTTTGAGATGCAAAAGAGTACTGCCTTCAATTGCAAGTTTTATTTCAAGGACCTGTATTTTTTTCATCCCATCTGAAACTTATTTTGCAGGACTATTCCGTTTGGTTGGAACCTCATAACTGGTGGTTATATTGAAGAATCAATACATGGGGTATTAAAATTTATTTTACCTATTTTTTTCCTTCTTATAATCGTCCTGATGGTTACTGATTTCTGCAGGTGGTTATTAGTACACTTGGTCTTCTTTTCATGGGGAAGTTTCTTGAGCCTGTATGGGGTTCTAAGGAATTCTTGAAGTTCATCTTCTTAATTAACTTTCTAACGTCAGTTTGTGTTTTCATTACCGTTATTGCCTTGTACTACATAACAATGCAGGAAAAGTACCTGTGAGTACTTCGATCTTCGTCTATGTTTACGAAGCATTTATTTTTGTTTATTTCTTCCCCTTCTTCCCTTTCCTCTTCTACTTGTTCTGCCCCCCCCCCCCCCCCCCCCCCGAACTAGTATTCTCAATTATTTGTTTGTGAAGTAAAAGAGTTATAAGATTGAAGTGCTCTATTTCTCTGACTCAATGGTAGCGAATGGTGTATTTATCTTGAATATTATGTCAAATTTACTCTAATATGTTTTCACTGTTCATTTTGATAACTGTTAGTTATACGCCTCTTTCTGGCTTCCATGGGGTGCTGGCAGGCTTCTTGGTTGGCATCAAGCAAATCGTACCCGACCAAGAGCTACATCTCCTAAAAATAAAAGTAAAGGTAAAGATTTATTTTGCTATGCCATTTAATTTAGTTTGGCATACAACTTTTTCTGACTGGAAATTCCCCCTTCGTACCCTATGCCATGCAGTGGTTGCCATCACTTATGCTATTGCTTTCGATTGCCATAAGTTTCTTCACCCCAGAGTCTGCAACCTATCTTCCCACCTTAATATTTGGGACATATATTGGCTGGATTTACCTCAGATACCTGCAGAGAAAACCAGAATCAAAGCTTAGGGGTGATCCGAGTGAAGATTTTTCATTCTCCGCATTCTTCCCTGAATTTGTCAGGTATTGTCCAATTTTCCTTTTAGCTTATGAAAAGAGTTCATTTCTCTAAACTGTTTCTCTGTGAGTTGCTACAGGCCAATCATTGATCCCATTGCATCAATATTTCACCGGTTGCTTTGCGGAAAATCTGAAGTTTCCTCAGATTCTCAGGGTTATACATTGGGAGGTGCACCACTACTTGGCTCTGATCCTATCGAGGCATCTAGGAGAAGGTACCTCTTTATGTTTAATTCTTCTATAGATGAACAATTTGGAATATGTTTTCATAACTTAATTCATCATAGAATGCGGAAGGTTTTGAACGAAAGATAGACGTTATTGGCAAACAGATAATGTTGTTAACCAAGACCTTAAATATTAAAAAATATGCTGAAATGGCTCCCATCGTTACTTCAGCCGCATTTAGAAACTTCAGTGACATGATTCGAATGAAATTTGTAGAATAATCTTGGCCTTGTTCCTGAAGTTGTATAGTTTCAGAATAAGAATAGGAGGAAACCAAATTCCAGGCTACATGCAGAACTTTCCCTAGCTTTGCAACAAATCTAAAAACCAAATACTTAAACCTCAGTCGAACAATTTCATGTATTCTCTATCTCTAGGTTAAAAAATGAAGCATTTTAATTTTCTGGGGTGCTTCCCCGGCATTCGATGCTTAAGATGTGTCCGGTTAAGATACTAATGATTTTCTTTTATTGTGAACAAATCAATGGCATTCTTATTACAAAAAAAGAAAAGATGAGTTTCTACCCTCTATGTGACCTTGCAGGGAAAGAGGGGCTCGAGCACTGGAGGAGAGATTGGCAGCCGAGAAATTGGCCGCCGGACGGAGTTCAGAAGAGCTGCACGTAGATGTAAATGATCGTGTTTGATTGCTCGGAAAGTCTCACCCATTAATTACTAAGGTATGAGCAATTATGTTCCCTTGCCATATTATATAAGATTAGAAATGATAATCTTAGATCATGTTGTTACCCTTGCACTATAATATATAGGCAAAATTCATTATTTTTAAATGTATTGGTTCTTTTGTGTTTGGTTCACTTTTGGACCATTTTCATTGCACTTTGTTCTTATAGTTAACATTCTTTTTCAAATAGTCTTTTTCATTTTATGTTTTTATTGTGATCCGAGTTAGGGGTGAGCGTTCAATCGAGTCGAGTCAAAATATTTCGAGTTATTTGAGTTGACGAGTCTAATTTTATCATTCGGATTTTCATTTTATAATACGATTTGATTTAATTTAAACGAATTTAATAATTATATAAGATATATATACATATATTTTTTTCACATTTTTTCACATGTGGTAAGATTTCTTCATATTTTTATATATTAGTATGTATATTTCATAAAAATTCGAGAGACTCGTCTCAAACTTAAAAATAAATTCTCTAATTACTAAAAAATTTGAGTTATTAGAATTTTCATTTTACAACTCAAATTTTATTTGAAATTTTTTCAAGTTGAGTCAAAACGAGTCGAGTTATTTGTTTTTTTCGAGTAGATTCGAGTTTTGCTCTATCTTAATCCGAATAACACATACACTACTACAAATTAATATTAGTTGAAACATACATACTAAATTAAAAACGAATTTTTTTATAGCGAAATTTTTTGTTATATACGTTAATTCGCGAAAAATAAAAATACTTATAGTAATATGATTAGTGTATGAAGTGTAAAATACAAAGTGAAAGTATATACTATTCCAAATACACTCTTATAAGTTTTTGAAAATAGTATTTGGAAATCGTATTATGAAAAATTGTATTTTGATCATTGGTTATTTTAATAGATTGAATACCGAAAATAAAATCAGAGATCAACTACGGATAAAAAGGTTAGAGTAAAGGTTAGTACTCTAATCATAATTTAAAGGCATAAAGATAATTTTAACCCTCAATGTTTAAAGTTTTTATCATTTTGACCTTCATTCCTTTTTGAGATAAATTTAGCCTTTAACTTATGTTTTTTTACTAATATCTCATTTTTTAACTAACATAATGACTAGGCCGTTAAAAATTTAACAATGGTAACATATGATAATATATTTTAAATGATATGGCATCTAAGCTATCAAATACATACACGTTGAATATAATTTTATTATAATATAATATATAAAACAATTAAAATTCAAATAAAATATTAAAAATTAATTAAATCTAAAACAAAAGTATACTAAAAATTCTCAATCTTAACTATAATAGAATCAAAATCCTATTTAAAAAAATAACACAGTTTGAAAAGAAAGAATTTTATAAAGATTGCTATCGATAAATCAAAGGTAAGAGATTTTGATACTAATTAATTGGGTTTTTGTTATTTTAGTTTAGAATTTAAGTATTTTAGTGTTTAATCTAAATTGAAAGTTTAGGGTTTTGATTTATAGTTTAAGATTTAAATTTAAAAGTAATAAATTGAGGGTCTAGGTTTTGAATTTTTAATTAAATCTAAAAAAAATTATATAAAAAAATAGAGTTGTAAATTTATTTAAGGTTTAATAGCCTAAATATTTTAGATTTAATTAAGTTTTAATATTTTAATTATTTTATATTTTATATTAGAATAAAATTATATTATATATATATGTATTTGATATGTTAGATGTCATATCATTTAAAATATATTATCACATGTTTACCATATGTTATTATCATTAAATTTTTGATGGTGCAGTCATCATGATAGTTAAAAAAATAAGATATTTGTCAAAAAGATTTAGGTTAAGGGTTAAATTTATCTCAAATAAAAAATAAGGACCAAAATGATAAACACTATAAATATTAAGGATTAAATTTATCTTTATACCTAATTTAAATTAGATTCAAAGTTTTATTTGGAAGGAAAGAACTCTCGTGTTCTTTTACGAGAGGCAATTCATTTTTAACCCTCAGACTTTAGAAGTTTTTTATTTAACTCTTAATTTTTTTATTTTTAAGTTTTAATTTAATTCAATTGAATCTTAATCTAGGTTAATTCTATTAAACTTTGACATTTAGTTTTAAAAATATTTTAATTACATCCGGAATTTAAGTTTTTAGATTTTAATTTAGCTCAATTAGATCTTAATTCAATTCGGCAATTATTATTACTATTACTATATACAAACTTTGATTTAATATAACTAGACTCAAAATTTTAATTCGAATATAAACATATAATTGTACATATGAAAATTAAAACTTTAATTTAGTTCAATTGTATACATGAAACTTTGAGTTAAATATTTAATCAAATTTAAATGCATAACATTAACGAGTTGAATCGGAGTTAATCTTGTGAACCAATATTCATTAACTAAATCATAAATAATTAATATCAAATTCTAAACCATAAATTATAAATTGGAATCAAAATAAATCTTATAAATCAATAACCCTAAATTAAACCCTATGAGGTCATTTTTATTTCTATCACCGATTATTAAAAAACTCGTCAATTGGATCACTTTTGTTCTGACTGTTAGTCATTAAGGATGTTCAAAAATACTCAACATGATTGACTCAATCCAACTATCTGAACAGAAATAATCGAGTATTTACATGATTTTTTTAGTCCGAATCAGATATTCGGACCGTCATTTTCCAAGTCAAGCTTGGGTCATAAAATTAAAAATTTTTGGGTACCCAATTTCTATTTTTTATTTTTTTTATTTTAAATATAGTTATTATTTAAACAAAATACTTATATATTCACTATATTATCAAATCAAACAACTTAATTTCTAAATCTCAATCTCTCAAACTTTATTTAAAAAAACAACAACTAAAGACTCATTGTAAAAAAGAAAAATAAGATTCATTATAAAATAATAAAATTATTTTTTCTAGTTGGCAAAATTCAAACTTTACTCGCTTATATATGCACTATTTTTGCATGTACAATAACCAAAGTGAAAATCAACTCAATATTCTTTACTATTTAAATCATTAATTTTTATACATTAAAATAAATTAAACTAATTAAAAATATATTAAAAATTTTTCATTAAACCTTATGTTTTATTTCAAATTAGATTATGCAATATAGGTCTTAAATTTTATGTTTAAATTATGTAATTAGGGTTTTAAAATTTTATATTTAAATATTAGATTATGTAATTTAAACTTTTAAATTTGCGTATACTTTTTTAAGATTAAATTTAGAATTTGTAAAAAAAATGTGGGTACCTAATTACCCGAAGTACCGGGTACCTAAAAAACCCGGATTGAGTAATGGACCACTTTTTAACTACCCAAAATTTTGGATACCCGGTACTTCGGTACCCGGATCTGAACACCACTACTGGCGGTTAAAATCTAACGAAAGAAGTAATATTAATAAATAAAAGTTATATAATTACACATTTGATCCATGTTATTTTACATATTATATCAATTTAATCCTTATTTTAATTTAATTAAAAAATATCAATCAATCAGATAATGCAATGACTTTGCCCTTCATTTAAAAGAATCACCTTCAGAATTATACTAACAACAGACATATTTCTATAGTTAAGTCCAGATATGAACATGTTGTTTCTTAATGTCGCATTAAGAGTTTCCCAATGGATTAGTTCCCTTTAGTTGGTATCATTCCCTTCTCATTCTCGGAGTGGAAGAACCTGTTCGGGATCCTTGATCCGACCGAGTTTCGGGATCATACTTTTGAGAAGCGAGATAAGTGAGTGCAGTCACGACATCCGCCATAAGCGGACGCATATTAGGCTGTTCTTGAACGCACATTGCAGCAACAGCTAGAGCTTGGTACAAACCCCTCACCGGATATCGGCCTTGAAGTAATGGATCAGCCATTTGTGCGAAATTTCTCCGATCTTTAAACAGAGGTCGAGCCTGTTCAACAATGTCCAAATTTTATAAGAGATTCATACAGATACCAAATAGGACAAGAAAAGAAAACGATTCGCAAGGTTCGGTATGGTTGTCAGTCCTTCATCTTTTACTTTCTTCGACTAGGGGGTTGAATAGACTAAGGGTTCCGGTATCATACCAAGATTTTATTAGAACATTTTCATGCAACAATATACACGAGCCGCTACGACATTATGTGCCTTTGCATTGTCGGGAATATGCAAGCGAGAGATAGGTATCTTACCCAGGCAACCAGATTTTGCTCACCACTAGTTCTCGAGTTGTCAATAGCTTTCCTTCCGGTAATGATTTCGAGCAGAACAACCCCGAAACTATAAACATCAGATTTCAACGTAAGCTGACCGGTCATTGCATATTCGGGAGCACAATATCCATAGGTCCCCATCACTCTAGTGGATACATGAGTATTATCTCCAACAGGACCTAATTTGGCCAAGCCAAAATCAGAGAGCTTCGGATGATAGCCTTCGCCGAGCAAAATGTTTGAGCATTTTAAGTCTCGATATATGACAGGTGGGTCAGCTTTGTGGTGCAAATACTCCAAACCTTTTGCAGCACCTGCAGCGATTTTCATTCTCGTATTCCAATCGAGTGCCCTTCTGTGGGGAGGTAAATCTGATATAGAAGCAAAGAAGTATAACAATCAACAATCCGTGTAAAAAGAGAATCTAACACCATAAACTAGAAGCGAAAAATTTAGTATCAAGTACGACATTCGAGTATGTAATAGAAACCAAGATCCTAGACACGAGAATAGAGATGAGTGGTGTTGTTCATACCATGTAGATGATCTTCTAAAGATCCTAACGGCATATATTCGTAAACCAAAAGTCTCTGATCTCCATCAGCACAATATCCGATTAAGTTGACGAGATTAGGGTGGTGAAGCATATTCAACATCAATACTTCAACGAGGAATTCCCTACTCCCTTGCGGTCCATTACGATCGAGCTGCTTGATGGCGACAACCTATGAAAAACAGGGGACAAGGTTACACATACTAATAGTCTAAAACAAGGTAATCAAAAACGAAAAACAGTAAACTTAACCCGTTCGGAGTATATGAAATATTATGTTTTCTCATGTACTACACATACTTGATTAGTACTCTCCAATCGCCCTTTATACACTTGACCGAAACCTCCTTCACCCACAAGGCAATCTGCCCTGAAGTTCTTCGTTGCAGCTGCTAATTCACGAAAAGTGAAAGTACGTACTGCAATTGGATTGGACTCCCCATTCTTGGTAACCTCCTTAGCATCTGGTGCAGAATTCACCTCCGACTTCTCTACCGGGACATGAAAAAAACAGTAGATTCATGTCAATGTCGTTGAAAACTGATTCCGAAACATTTATCGCTACCACGACGGCAGCATCAGCAGAGGCCAAAGAGAGCTTGTATCATCTTTCACCTATTCATAATTGATATCCTTTTTATCATAGAAAACAAAGAGAAAAGGCTTCATTTGTACCTTTCTTTCTATAACAAATTGATAGAATAATAAACTCGATTCGAATAACTCGAATTCCATATTGTTTCAAGACAATTCTAACCTAGACAACAGTAACATGAAGAACCAACACTAGTTTTAAGCTGTAATAATTAAGCATAAAATCCTCCCAAAGAATTAATAAACACATGTAAAAGAAATGTGGTTTCTACTTTCTACAGATGTGCCAGAAACTGAAATCTACCAGTCCAAGAGTTTTTAATCAACAAGTAGCCCTAAGGTTGACAAGAACTGCTGTAATTTTCAGACAAACATAAAAAAAGACCGAAAATGTCCAAAAATTCTCATAGTTTTCTACTGTTAATCTCATACCATTCAAGTATATACATTCAAAATCCTATATCAAATCACAGTAAACATTAAAACCCCAGAAATTTAATAGAAATTTCAATCATTTAACCAAATGGGTCAAACTCAAATCAATCAGCAGCCATGAAAATGAAATCTTTTTGTTTCTGGGGAAGTAAGAAGAATTTAAGAGTAATTAAGAACCTGAAGTAGAAGGGTTCTGCTGATGGAAGGGAAGCTGTTTCTTTCCATTTTTGTTTGATTTTCCACCACAAGGGAAACAACCCATAGGAAGCTTTTTTTATTTGCCTCTGTTTCTTGTCACAAATCAATGACTAAAAATGAAGATGAAGAGACAAGACAACAAGCAAGGTGGGAAGAAATCAGACCATAACATGATCTTAGTGGAGAGAGAAAGAGAGGGGAAAAGAATGAAACAACTAACAAGCCAACATTCACAAGATGGGTACTTTTTGGTCTTTGAATAATCTAGATTAAAGTGGGATGGAAATCTTGAAAGTGTAGGGGTGAGCCAAAAAAGAGATTATACTAATTTTTTTATAAAGTAATAAGAATTTTAATATTGATTTTTTATATACTAAAATATTTATAAAATTAATAAGCATTTGCATTTATAGAAAAAATTAATATTGAAATTTTTGTTAATTTGGAAGAATTTTAATATAACTTCATTTTAGTCTTATTTTAGATGATTCACGATAACTTAAAATTTTTTGTCTTAATTATGAGAAATTATATCATAGGTAAATTTTACTATGTCATCCATGAGATTAACCACTAAAAATCATTCATCTTATTATTTTTTTCTATGTCATATCTTTCTTAAGTGAATCTTCATTCATATTTAATGTTAATTCATTTTAAAAACAGTTTTTTCAAGTGAAGATTCACTTGAAAAAATAATATGACTTAAAAAAAATGATAAGATGGTTAATTTTTAGTAGTTGGTCCCATGGACACATGGTGGGTTTTACCCATAATATATTAATTTCTCTTTAACTATGCTTTTTTTTAGTGTCGTATTTTAAAATAGTGAATTTAGAATTTATATTTTATAGTTATAGTGTAGGGAATTAGGGATAAGATATATCTTTTAGGGGTTACTGATTAAAATATGAAAAATATGATTAAGATTTAAAATTTAATTTTTAAATTTTTTTTAGTATAGATAGAGATATGATTAGGAGGGAGAAAATTTTTGTTTTATTAAAGTGTTCTCTTTCTATTAACACGGGTTGATCTAAGTGGTAAGCAACTTGGTTTTGTTTAAGCAAGTCTCAGGTTTGAGACGTCGTGTATGTAAAAATCCTTGTTGGGAGACTCACCTACCATAGCTAAGTGTGCGACGCGTATCGGTTTGGATTAACCAAAAGGTTAAACTCTGAAACCAGAACAACAATAAAATTTTTTTCTCTTTCTCTTAAAAAATTTGGTTACAATAATTAATTTTGTTGATGATGATCAAAGTAAGATTTTTATTTTATATATATTCGAATTAAAATCTTCTAAAATAATATTTTTTATTAAAACCATTAGTTGGGTTAACCTAAGCTTTAACACCAATTATTTATTCTTTTGAAACTCAAATCCATCACATGTCAAGTTCTTTAAGCAATTGGATTAAATGTAAAGTAGAATTAGTTATTAAATACACTAATTAGTTGAATACTTTTGACCTAACTTGGTCATAGTTAGTATAAAAAGAACATGGTTTAAAGACAAGACAGTGGGAATGCAAGTTGGGGTTGTATATTCTGCATATCTAAGAACACCTAAAAGGTATTTTAAGGGATTATTTACATACATACATACATACATACATACATACATACATACATACATACATACATACATACATACATACATACATACATACACACACACATACATACATACATACATACATACATACATACATACATACATACATACATACATACATACATACATACATACATACATACATACATACATACATACATACATACATACAAGGGATCCTTTACTTCATCCACTCCCACATCAATGACTTTCTCTGCAAGAAAACCAACATTCTGAACTTTGAACATGTTGAGCTAAGTGATGCTAGAAATAGTGGACATAGGCCTCACCACTAGACCATCCATGACCATATAAGTAACAACTCTCTTGACATAACCTCCCTCGGCCGACGACGAACCCTTGCTTGTTACATTCACAAGATCCACATTCCGGTTCATAACATCGATACAGTCCGGACAAATGAATTCTGGATCGTTCTGGTTGCAGATGTTGAGGATTGCATGTGTGGGAACAGAAGTGGTACATTGTTAGTAGCATGGTCAGAGACCATAGGCTTCGAAAGGGTGTCTTTGGTTGCAGCTGTCTGCAGGTAGGTATCTCCCAAGGGATCCCACCATTCCCTTTTCAGTATGGAGCCTTGTGACTGTCCCAACAGACAATGACAGAATGTTGAAGAGGAAATCAACGAAATCTTTGCCGGCTTCGGCGAACAATACTCTCCTGGATTTCGAGTCTATCAGAAGCTTCAAGCTACCAGTTGTGGCATCCATGACAGAGAGCTGTAGTGAAAAAACTAGGTTGGTGTTTCAGGATTTCTCAATTCAGACACTAACATGGTTTATATAGAAGTTGATTTGCAGTAACCAAGGATACCAAATTTTGTTGTTTTCCAAGGGAGATTGGGTTTCTGATGGTATTTTCATTACAGACCTCCATTGAAGGTAGTCTCCTTTGGTCAACTGCCACCTTTTCTTGTTCAATAAGTGTGGAAGTAAATAGTTATTCAATCAAAAAAGTTTTGATTATATCAGTACACTGCTATAAAAATAATCTAACCATATTAGATTATCGATCTTCATCACTAATCAGTGACGTACATCATGATAAATACTATGCGGACATCAAACTATAAAAAATGATCGTGATAGTTTAACGACAATACTAATGATTTCTAATAAGACAGTCAACGATAACATCAATGATTAAAACATAAATACTTATAGAAAATGAAAATCAGTTTCTACCTAAGTTATCTCTACAAAATCATAGTTATTAATCTTGGACTTTGAACCATTAAATATAGGGATGGACACGGGATTTAAACTTGACGGGTTTTGATCCGATCTAAATTGGTTAGGTCGGATTTTTTTAATAGAAAATTTGGGTTTGTGTCGGGTTGAGTCGAATTTTTTTAAAGAATCGGGTTGGGTTGGATTCAGGCTTAGGGTAAAAAAATCTGACATGACTCGAGGTTAATACTGTAATTTTTCTATATATTTTTAGGTATATTTGCAATAATGATCCCTCTTTATATATATTTTACACAATTAGGTCACTAAAATAGATTTTTTTTATAATTAAGTTACTAAAATTTTATTTTTTTACAATTAAATCACTATTATTTTTACAATTAGATCCCTAAAATTTATTTTTACAATCAAATCCCTATTTTTTTTAAAAAAATAATAGCTTGAGTTGGTCTAGGTTTTGAAGCTTAAAACTTAGGTCGGATCGGGTCAAATTTTTTTACCCTAAACTCAAATCGGATCGTATAACAGATGAAAGATATTAATATTCAAGTTGAATGCAGGTGGATCGAAAATTTGACCTTACCCGATCCGTACTTATAACAGATGATAGTGACTTCGCTCATAATCACTTGTAAAAATGCTTTAATATGGAGCAAAATATTTTACTAAATAAAATTATATAAAATATGTGAAAATAAAAATGTATTTTTAACGTCTTAAAAATTGTGAAATTATATTTTGACTTTAAGTTCAATTCATGATCCTTAAAGTATTTTTTGCTCAAATCAAATACATCCATAAATATTTTAAAATATAACATAATTTAAAATGGTATTTAGGAGCTTTAATTTTAAAACAGTAAATAAAAGATTTGACTTATATAAATTTATTTTTTAAATAAAAATTACAATTTTATAATAGGTCTTAAAGAATATATAATTCAATCTATTTAAGTGTTGTACTCTCACATGAGTCGATTTTGAAACATCATTTGATAAAGCTTAGTGGATACACTTTCACTCAACCATATGATTTATACAAATCTTAAATAAATACATGAATCATGATAAATATTGACGTTACTGTAATCATCTAAATACATGACATAAACATGTTCATAACTCACATATATTCTATATAAAATAATAATTCTCATGTATCATATCATACATAATGAAGTGTTATATCATATCACTAAGCCTCGGTATTACACACTTGGAATTGATCATGTATCATTAAGATTCGAATTTAAGTTTCACCCATATATAGTTTAGAGTCACGACACATTAAAAGACACATGCATAATTTACCATAGTATTACAACATAAAACTAAGTATCCAGATCTCATCAATCAAAAGTTCATACAATAATTTAACATGACAATACTATTATGTCCGTAGCTCTTACCAATGTATGGTTTATACAAGCCTTAAACTAATATTTTTCACATTTTATTAACATATAAGGTTAAATTATCGATTTTTTCAGTTTTATCGTTCATTTTATATTTTAAGGGGCCCTTGGGCCCTTCACCTCGAATTATAAAATCCACTAACTCAAAGTCAAATTTCTTGGACAAAATTGATATGTATGTATCGATATGTCTCTTTAGGGTATCGATACTCCTCATCAAGTATCAATATCTATTTTAGGTTTGAAAGAATTTACCTCAATCTCATATCGATCCACACACCTCACGTATTGGAACCCAATACGTGTATGCTAAACCCCCATATTAATCATCGTATGGTATCAATACTCCTCCTCGAATACAGTACCCGGGGCATTATATACTTCTAATGAAATAGGGGTATTGATATGTTCCCTAACGTATCATAATGTTAAAATACTACTTTAGTTTCAATTTCAATTATACAATCAACTAATACACCTTTTAAAACTCGTCTTTTTTTCATTTATGAGTACTAATACGAGTATATTATGTATAGGTACACGAGCTTAGAACTCTATTTTTAGAGCTCGAAAATCTTAACTTCCCACTCTTAACCCCAAATTAATAAAATAATATTCATGGTGTTATATTTTTACAATAATATTTATTATTATAAAATTATTATTTATTCTGTTCAATTAAATTAATAGTTAAATAACCTATGACGTCATTTTAATTTAATTAAATATTAAATATATATGTATATATAGGTAGTAGATATACAACATGGAAATAGTTGTCATTGGTAGATGAACAAACAAATTAATAAAGAAATTGGCGCGAAAAAAATTGTGTTAACTAAATAATATATATTAGCATATTCTAAATCAATATCATATGAAATGTTTCTGCTTCAATTTTCATTAATATATTTTTAAATATTTAGGATAAAATATATTTGACTAGTTTTAAATCTTTTAGGGAAAAAAATAAATCATTTGGTTGTTTTTTAATATTTATGTATGGTTTTTATTTTTATTCTGAAAAATAAATTTTTTAAGAAAATTTTACAACGGGCGTCGAACACCGCTGAACATTGCTAATAATGAACACCGTTGAACATTATTAAACTAATTAATAAAGATTAAAAATTTTAAGGACTTAATATATAATTATAAATTATTTAAAATAAATTTTTATTAAATTACTTTATATATATATAATTTTATTTTTAAATAATTGAATAAAATAATAATTTAAATTAATATTAAAAAATAAAAAAAATCCTAAACTCTAAACCCTAAAACCAAAATCCAAAACCTAAATCACTAAACATTAAACTCTAAACCCTAAAATATAAAATCTCAAAACCCTAAATCTAAAACCTAAAATCAAAAAACCCTAAAAATATTAAACCATAAACACTAAATCTAAACCCTAAATCTTAAATCCTAAAATAACCCAAACCCCTATATCTAAATCTTAAACTAATTTTAGGTTTTAAGTTTAGGGTTTATACTTTTTAGAGTTTCAAATTTTCTATTTAAGGTTTAGGTTATGGTTATTTTTTGTTGTTTAGGATTTTATAGTTTTATTGTTTGAGTTTAGAGTTTATGATTTAGGGTTTTGGATTTTAGGATTTAATGTTTAGTATTTTTAGCTTGAATTTAGGGTTTTAGGTTTTAGATTTAGTATTTTTTATTTTTAAATTAAAAATAATTTAAATAGTTATTTTAAAAAATTAAAATATAATATATATAATTTATTTAAATTTTTATTTTAAATAATTTAAAATTATATGTTTAGTCCTTAAAATTTTTAATTTTTATTAATTAATTTAAGTGTTCATCGGTGTTCATCGTTAGTGGTATTCAACAATGTTCGACGTACGTGGTAGACTCATTTTTTTTAAATATTTAGGATAAAATATATTTGACTAGTTTTAAATCTTTTAGGGAAAAAACAAATTATTTGGTTGTTTTTTAATTTTTATGTATGGTTTTTATTTTTATTATGAAAAAGATTTTTTTAGTAGTGATTTCAATTTTTAAGATTTCATCTCGTTTATTTTATATATATAATTTAAATAATTCTATAACGTAGTTAATATTAATGTAGTTAATATTAATAGATATATAATATTGATAATTAATGAACTATTTAAATATATATCGAATATAATCATGTTTATTGTAACACCCTCAAAAAGGTCTAGGTAGTAACATGACTAATTGGTAATAGAGTTGACTAATTAAAAAGTCAAATTAAGTAATTGAGGGACTCAATTGAGAGAAAAAAAGGAAATTAAGAGGGCTAGATAAAAGTGGCCAAATTGAACTAAAACATAAAGGTTGCATGGAGAATGCTAGAATTCCATAGACTACCCTCTCTAAATAATTAAACCAAGTTATGTCTAGAAGGGCAAAAATGACATTACACACATTTAATGAAGATGGGGGTTGTCATTTTCCTTTCCCCATTTCACGTGAAACACATAAAGGAAGAGGGAAGAGAGAGTTTCCATGGGAGATTGAGAAGGAAAGCTCTAAAACCATTGCATGATTAAGATTTGGGTTAGGAAAACCATAACCGAAACTTTAAGAAGTTAGATTCTTGGATTTTGAATGTTTTTGTGATATTTTCAAGATGTAACTAGGTTGTTAGAAACTTGGTTTAGGGGAATTGAAATTGTTTGGGTTTAATCCTAGAAGCATGGGCAAGTAAGTAAGAAGCTTAGAAATTGGAATTTTGCAAACGTTATAAATGTGTTATTCGATTTGATAAGGTGCTAAAAAGGGGATTAGATGATGTTGAATTATATGTATAAAGTGTTGGAATTTCATGAGAATGAGTTGGGAATTATGAATTAAATGTATGGAACAAAACTAGACAAATGGCCTAGAAAATGCTATTTTGAGTAGTTATCTTTGAGAAATTCCCTAGGTCACGTATGAAGGAGTTTGGAGCTGAAATTTGGCAGTATGATACTCCTATATACCTAGTTTAAGTGAAAATTTATGGAACTTCAATCCGAGTTCGGTAGAGAAAGATATTAGCGTTTCCGTAAGGGCTGTCCGAGCGGTCCCGAAACCCGAACGGGTCTGTTTCGAATGAAATTTGGAGCTGATCGAATAGGAATTAAAATGTAAGGTTAATTGTTCCTTGTAGAGGATTCTTATATCTTTCCAAAGAGGTAAAATGGATTAAAATTGGACATGGGAATTAGAAGATATGAGCGATTCTTTATGGGGTAGCAAAACTGTCCGTAACGCACAAATGCACATGTTTATATTTGTTAAGATTAAGAACACTTGAAATAAATGATTGAATATGTTTTGATGAATGCTACATTGTGTATGGATTATTAGAGAATCCGAGAGAAGAGGATATTGAAGAACAAGAGAGGCTCGAAGTAGCAAGAAAACGAGGCAAAGGGATACAATCTACAACCCGTAATAGCTTGGAAACATTGTGAGTGTGTCAAACCTTAGGGTTAGGACCTAGGGTCCTAACCATCTATTTGTTTATTTGATTCGATTTTATTTTGTAAATGGACTAATCTATGCTCGGTAAAAAGGGAAGGAGGCTAATGTTAATGAATTGTTTGATATGAATTGTTTGTTAAATTGTTAGTACTAGCTTAACACATATGCATGGCTCGAAAATGCCGAGGTAAGATATGGCACGCGGCTACGGATGTCAGGTACACGAATCATGCATGAAGCATGCATAAATAGTGATATGAACAATGAATTGATGACATGATATGCCTGACTATATGTTCACATGATATGAATGATATGTTAGAACATGATAGATGCTTTTTATGTTAGCATGTTATGTACACTTGCTTTTGGTGACATGAACTTGGTAATATGAATCGAATAATGATCAATGAAAAATGAAAATGATATTGAGCCTTGGTTGATAGTTGGTCATAGGTAATACGGCATGCCTAGGGTCTTGAGCTCATTGTTTAGTGCTACGACACTCTTGTTTAGTACTTTGGTACTCTTGTTTGGTACTGTGGGTACCGTGATTTGGTGGTTAGTCACCAATTGTTAGATACCATGGGTATCTCTTGTTAGTACCTTTGTGGTACTCTTGTTAGTGCCTTCATGGCATTCTTGTTAGTGTCTTTGTGACACTCTTGTTGACTCGCTTACCTTGTCTAACTATACCAAGGCATCACACGAACTTAACTGAAAGACTAAAAAGTTTAAATGTGAACTATATGAACATGTAGTGGCTTGAGAAGCTTTGATACTTGATCATGTATTGATATAGAATATTGAATGTAATTGATGCTATAAGTAGCACTTGAATGTGAAATGGTTATTGATATTGGAAATAAGCATATGGCTATAAGTAGTCCTTGAAATGAATTGTTTAACGAAAGCTTGAAAATGGAAATTGATTAATGAGCAATATGTTTCGAATACATGCTAGTTATTGCTTGGCATATAGAATATGAAATTGAATAGTATGCTAGACTTGTGATTGATATGAAAAGCATGATAATGTTGTATATTGATTGATGCCAATGCCATGGATTAACTTATTTGTTTAATTGAAGCATGCCACATTTAATGCTATAAACTCAATATAATGTTTGATTTGAGCATGCTATTTACTATGTGTTTTATGTCTAATATGGTTAGACTAGGGCTACCTCACTAAGTACTTCATAGTACTTAACACTCGTTGTCTCCTCCTTCTCAACTAACAGGTTATCGAGTTAAGGAGCTAGATCGAGATTGAATCGAGCAAGGACACCAAGCGAGCAACGTATGGTATTTTGTATTTTTGTCTAACTCCTAGATCATGGTGGCATAGTACTCATATGTGAATTAGTTTATGCATTTTGATTATTTGTTTAAGGTTTGTGTATATATATATGGTCGTATGAGCCCTTGGTATGTAAGCCATAAGGCATGACATTCATAGATGGCTAGCCTTGCATAGTTTGAGTTAGGCTATAGTTTATATTTTGGATTTGGTTACATGATTTGCTAGGAGGATTATTCATGTTGGCATGCAATGATAGGAAGCAAAATAGGTTGGTATGAACCCATTAGAACCATGCCATGCTTATGATAGTTACCATAGTGAAAGTGCATGACATAGTTATAATTTGAATGTTTATGGATGTGATTAATAGCTTGAATAATGATTTGGCTAAAATGTAAAGGCTTAACAAATTGTTACATGTCACCCAAGCATGTATTTTGGTCCCTTGAGGTTTAGATATGTATTAGAATCATATAGATGAAATATGGTTAGTGTCAAAAAGCATTAGAAACTTGCCAAATTGGACAGGGGTATCGATACCACTTACATAGGTATCGATACCACCCTTGGCAGTAGCAAAATGGCATCGAAGCTTGGTTCGATGCCAAGTTTCATTAAGATCTCCTTGGTTCGATGCCAGTATCGAGCCAGGCCACTATAGCCTTAAGCCATTGAGTCCTTGGAATAGACCAACATCGATACCTGGTTCGATACTAGGACTTCCAGTAACGAAATGACATCGATACCAGTATCGAACCAGGCTACTCAACCTTAGCCAATGAGGAAGGCCAGCATCGATACATGGTTCGATACTGGGACCTCCAATAACGAAATTGCATCAATACCTGTATCGAACTAGGCTTATCAGCCATGGTCAACATAGTTGACCTGTATCGAACTAGGGTTCGATACCCCTGTTTCGATACCTCCCTATGAGGGGTATCGATACCCCTAGTTATCTTGGTTCAACTTGAGAATTGAAAAAATTTGCTTGATCAATAAGATAAAATTTATGATGATTAAACGAATAAAATTTGGTTAGAAGTTTAGATCAATCTCAATTGAAATTAAAATTGATAAACGAATGAAATTTACGAATCGAATTGGTAAATTGTATAGGTACGAAAAAGTTTTAAATTAGCCTCAAATTTGATAAGTGTTACAAGAGTTTGTCTCGTAAAGTTATACAAATGAATAAAATGTTTTACAATTGAATACAAATTCGGTTTAAATGCGAGTCGAATGTCCGATTGACGTCTCTGTCTCCTAACCCGGAGCGAAGGTGTCACAATTAATTTAATATGCTATCATCTATTAACTAATATATTCGATATAAGTTATTCGTTTATTGTCTCTAAACCAAACAAGAATCTTAATTGACTAATGTGAACAATTTAGAGTTTAAGGTTTTTGATTGAATATTGAGTTTAGAGTTTAGTTTTTTTATTATTTAAAACGATTAAAGTTAATACTTAATTTAATTATTTTTAAAATAAAAAATAATATATATGAAAATTAGTTTAATTAAAATTATTTTAAATAATTTTATATTTTATGTTGAACCCTTAAGATTTTTAATTTTTATTAATCAATTTAATCGACTAAAGTTGATATTTTGGTTAGAGTTATTAGTTGAACATTGTGATTAGTTTTTTTAAAAATTAATTAAAATTAATATTTGATCTAATTATTTAAATATAATATATATAAATAATCAATTTTAATAATATTCAATTATATTCATCGAGCATTGTAGATTCATTCTTTTTCCACACCTCTAATTACTCGATATGACCTTTGTTTTTTTAGTTTTTTGTTTTTTTTTTAAATTTGTTATATTTTTAGTTAATTAATTTAATATATAAAATTAACTACTTTTATAATTTTTTAAAACTCTTTAAATATAAATTCTTTTATATTCTTAGTTTTTTTTTTCATAAAAAAGGAAGTGATTTTCAAGATCGGGCAGCTAGAACAAATGACGCCCTAATTTATGCATTACCTCAAACATGTTTATGTGGGCCATAGAGATGGCCACGGTTCGGGTCAGAATTTTGGTTTACCCGTACCTGATTTGAAAAATCATACTCTCTACTTGTCACCCGATCCGACCCAAATTTAGGGTAAAAAAATCTGACTCGACCCAACCTGATTTTTATGCTTTAAAATTTGACCTGACCCGACTCGAATCATTAAAAAAATTTAAAATTTACGGACTTAATTATAAAAAAAAATTTAGGGATCTAATTGTATAAAATATATAAAGAGGGATCATTATTGCAAATATCCCTAAAACCCTAAAATATATATGAAAAAATTACACTATTAGTCCTCAGTCATATTTTTTCCACCCTAAACCCGAATCTGACCCGATATCACCCTTGAAAAAAACTGACCAGACTCGAACCCGAATTTTCTATCAAAAAATCCGACCCGATCGAATTGGGTCAAAACTCGTCGAGTTCGGATTCCGTACCCATCCCTAGTGGGCCATCAATAATTTATTTTCTCTTTATTTTTATTAATATTTTAATTTTTTAAATATATAAACTTAATATTCAAATAAATAAACAAATTAAATTATTTTTCGATCGACTAACGTTAAACATTTATCTAGGCTGAAAAATAATTTAAATATATATTTAGAAAATTAGATATAATTTAAATATTTACTTAAATATTAAACCAAGTTAAAATTATAATTTACTCTTTAAATTAATTATTTTTATATGTGTCTGATTTTAATTTGAATAATTTATTAATATATATTACATCTGTAATATATTATTTATTTAGATAAGTCACATTTTACTTGTTTAACTTTACCAATTTCTAAACATGACTACTAACATTAAGTTTTTGGTCAATTTTTTATTCCACGTCATTACCTAGAATATTTTTAAAATTATTCTTTAGCTTTTGTTTATAAAAAATAATATTAATATCAACCTAACCAACAGTCATTGATAAATTTAATAACATTAGATAAGATACAAATATAATGCAATTAGAATATAATAAGTTATTTCGATAAAAAAATAATATTTATTTTATAAAATTCTAATTTGAATATTTATGTATTTTCTTAAATAAATAAATAAAATAAGAATATTATCTTTAAAATAATCATATGATACAATAACATAGTTTTACCCAAAGAAAAGATCCATATATAAATATTAAGATTAGTATAATTGTTTAATCGAGTTAAATAATTTTTTTGAGTTAATTGGTTTAATAAATCTTAATTTTTTATAAAAAAAATCAAACTTTATGTCACTATAATATTTGTTTAAATTTAATTATAAATAATTATAATATTATGATATTTTAATTCATTATAATATAAACAACTTTCTATATTTATATGTGATATGTATTTTTAATTTTTATATGCAATTAAAATCGAACTTGAAAGTTGATCTACTAATACTAAAATCTTGAATTTTTTGAGTCTCATTTCATAATTCAAATTTTATTTGGATTTTTTTAGTTAAAGTTATGATATTATAATACGAGTTAAATCGAGTCAAATTTTCCGTATAAAATCAAATCAAAAAAATATTTTTTTAACTCGAAATGAGTTTTACCCGCCTCTAATTAAGATAACAAAAATTATTAGTTTTAGAGATCAATATGTACCGAATGTTTAAGTTTTTTTTTAACACAAGATGGATTAAAATAAGACGTAACTGAAATTATTTCAAAAGCTATACAGATTTTGGTATTAATTTTGCGGTATATACCAAAATTCTTACATTTTTATAATAAATTTATTATGTACCGAAATTATTATACTTTCAAAAAAATAATTTTTTTATAAAAAATTCAATATATACTAAAAAATTGATATCAAAATTTTTATAACTTTTATAATAATTTCAGTTGCGCTTGATTTTAACTCACATTACCCGCAACTTCCTGAATGTTTTCGATAATAAATTTCATTTAAGTTTAAGAGTAATTTAAGATAAAATATTAAATGAATTTAACTTATCACGTCATTTATAATTTATTTATTTAAAAAATATTTTATTATATAAATATTATTGAATAAAATATAAATAACGTAATACTGAATATATTTAATAATTTCTCGTGATTTAGAGCAATAAATGAGAGTAGGGTCCATTTCCCAAAGAGAAAACAGGATGACGATTTTAATAAATTAAAATATTAATTAATAATTAATAAATTTAATTTATTGGACGTGAAAATTGGTTCAAATTTGGTTTAATAGCAGCGTTGAAGTACGTTTGCCATTCTTATCTCTCTTTCCTTTCTCTCTCTAGGGCTTTCTTTGTTTAGTATCGGCTCTACCTTCATCTTCTCACTTTCTCGCCATAGATTTTCTTTCCAAACAGGCCTTACACTGAGAAACGCCGAGAAAATCTCACTCTTCGCTTCTCCTGATTGAGGAAAATCTTTCAGAATCTGGAGATCAGCACTGGCTCAACGGAGTTGGATCCGTTCACTGAGACCGCGAAAGTCTGGTTTGGTAAGTCTGTAATAGAGAAAGAGTCAGAGGTTCATTCAATTTTTTTCTGGAATCTGGAACTGAGAAACCTGAGGAAGAGCTGGGTGTTTTCTTTTTTCTTAGGTTAATTTAGGGTTTGGTAATTCGGGTAGAAAGAAGGAAAACGGTGGCGTTCTGTTGGGGTGCTGCTGCCTCATGCGATTTGATGCCGTCTGAACCGTTGCCTTGGGATCGGAAGGATTTTTACAAGGAGAGGAAGCACGAGAGGACGCAGTCGCTGCCTCAGCAGCCTCTGACGGGTCGATGGCGGGATTCCTCTTCGATGTCGCCTTATCAACACGGCTCTTATAGAGAATTTACTCGTTGGGGATCCGCTGACTTCCGTCGTCCTCCTGGTAAGTTCTTTCAATCCTTTTTTATGTCATTTCTTTCACCCGCAGTCTCTTATATTAAACCTTTAATCCTCATTATTTTGATAAATGTTAGGAATTAAGGACTGGTCGGATCTGTGGGTTTTAAGGTTCTGGTTTAGTTTCTTTTGGGAATAGTTGCCTTTTTTTTCGTATGTTCTGTTTCATTTGAGATTGTATATACCTTCATTATAATTAATGGGGATTTCTCTTTTTTCCCAGTTAGTTTTTTTTCCTTCTCGTTTTCTGGGTAGAAGATTGTATGTACCTTGATTTTCTGGGCAGTGGTTTCTTTTCATTAGGGATAGGAATTTTGTTTTTCCGCTTTTGGGGTTATAGAAGAATATATACTTAGATTTTTTATATTTTTGGATTTTAATTTAGTTTTCTACCTCGCCTTCTTGGGCTTTATGGGTGCTATTCTCTTTGGATATTTGGAGGTAGAAAATATTGATTTTTCTCTCTCTTTGATTCCATTGATCTATTAAGTGGAAAATTTTGGCTTCCTACTTTTTTCTCTCTTTTGGGTGTAAGACTTATTGAGTCTCCCTTCCCTCCTGGATTTGTAAGATATGTACATTGCATGTGTTAATGCTTGTTACCTTTTCTTTGTTTCTTCAACTTTTATGAAGGGCATGGTAGGCAAGGCAGTTGGCACCTGTTTGCTGAGGGAAATGGTGGTCATACATTTGTTCCATCGCGGTCAGGTAACGGGATCTTGGATGATGAGATTTTCCGTCAGTCAGATTCTCGAGTAGATGGGAAATATGGTCGAAACAGTAGGGAAAACAACAGAGGGTCTTGTAGCCAGAGAGATTGGAGAGGACATTCTTGGGAAAGCTGCAATGGGTCCCCAAGCACTCCTGGGAGGCCTCATCATATCAACAATGAGCGGAGATCCATGGATGATATGTCATCCTACCATTCCCATGTTCATTCTGACTTTGTAAACACATTGGATCAAATTCAAAAAGGCCAGAATGATAATAAGGCAAATGTTGTAAATGAGTTAGGCACAGAACAAAAATACCAAAGAGAGAATTCAGCAGGCTCAATTGATTGGAAGCCTCTGAAGTGGAGTCGCTCCGGTAGCTTGTCTTCACGGGGTTCAGGGTTTAGCCATTCAAGTAGCTCAAAGAGCTTAGGTGTAGATTCTGGTGAAGGGAAAGTTGAGTTGCAACTGAAAAATATGACCCCTCTCCAGTCTCCTTCGGGGGATGCAGCAGCCTGTGTAGCAACTGCTTTACCTTCTGATGAGACTTTGTCAAGAAAGAAACCACGCCTTGCTTGGGGTGAGGGTCTGGCCAAGTATGAGAAAAAGAAAGTTGAAGGGCCTGGTACAAGCACTGACAGAGGTGGGGCTACAATGTTCGTCTGCAATACTGAGTTTAACAATTCTATGAGTTCTAACTTGGCAGATAAGAGTCCTAGGGTCTTTGGATTTCCTGACTGTGCTTCTCCTGCAACACCTTCATCTGTTGCTTGCAGTTCCTCACCTGGTAAAATATTAGACTTTCTTATATATTTATTCGGGTTTAAGCAGATTACCTAAAAGTGGTGCACAAGCTGTGTTCTTTTTATGACTTTTATATACCAGCAATAATTTGATGGTCTTGTTCGATTATATAGTGGCAATAACTCAGCATGACTCTCTGTTTGGTTATATGTTCATGATTGGTCACTTCTCTGCCTACCTGACCTGTTCAATTACATGAATATTATATGGATCGATGATGTCCAAAGCATTCACAAGTTTTTTAGCAGGCCCATATGACAATTAAATTATGCTTAGAGCACTGGTATTGTTATTATGCATTCTGCATGCACCTCTTTAAGGCCATAAAAAAGTTATGTGGTTTTTTTCGTTGGCATGACAATTTGCTGGTTTCCCATGATTTAGGAACCACTATTTGATTACTTATGCTTTCTTGACTCTCCACTTCCCCCTTAGAGCAAACTCTATCTGTTTATTGATTTTATGAGATATCAATTTTCCTTTTATCAGTTCCTAGGTTTCAGTTATTGATACATGTAGCCTATTTATATCAAACTATAGGACCTAGTTATTAAGGATGAAAAAATTCACATATCTCGCATCTATTCAGAATTGGGTTTCTTGTGGTTATATTGAATTTGGGTTCTTCCACAAGTTATCATTTGGTTTTATATTGGATGTTCGCACTTATAGGTTCCAAGCCATGTCCACGTTAGGGTTTTTTAATTAATAGGAGAATGTCAAATTGCTGGATATTAAGTATTTCTATTTTCCTTGTATTGATGAAAATGTTTTTCTCATTTATTACCACAATGCTCCTGGTTGTTGCAGGTGTGGAAGAAAAATCATTTGGCAAAGCTGCAAATATTGATAATGATATTAGTAATTTATGCGGGTCTCCAAGTGGGTCTAAAAATCATCTGGATGGACCCTCTTTTAATTTAGAGAAATTGGATATCGATTCAATCATTAATATGGGCTCTTCACTTATTAATTTGCTTCAACCGGATGATCCTTGTACAGTAGATTCTAGTTTTGTTCTCTCTACTGCAATAAATAAGTTGCTACTATTGAAAGGTGATGCTTTGAAGGCTTTGGAGATGACTGAATCTGAAATTGATTCACTTGAAAATGAACTTAAATCGTTGAAAGGTGACTCTAGAAGTGGATCTCTTTGCCCAGCAACATCTAGTTGTCTTCCTGATGAGGAACATGGGAAAGCTTGTGGAGAACAAGAGGCACCATCCTGTATGATCCCTCGACCTACCCCTTTAAAGATTGATACTTGTGCTGATGTTCCTATGGAGAGCCTACCCATTTGTAATGGTGTCCCGGAAGAAGTTAATGGGAATATTGATAGTCCTGGAACGGCAACATCTGAATTTGTGGAACAATTGTCCTCGGAGAAAGCAGTTTCTCTATCTGATATTGTGAAGTTCCACGAATGTTCTGGTGATTTGGGTTCTGTTCAATTGACAACAATGGATGAGGTGATTTTAGCTACAGGTTCAGGTAATGAAGGGACTGCGACGGCCATTTCTGTAGAAGGCAGTTTGCTTAAAAAGATTGATAATGATGCACCTGTTCCAGAATCTTCAAGCTCTGATGCTGGTGGAGAGGATGTTATGTACGAAATAATGTTGTCCGCTAATAAGGAATTGGCTATTGCAGCTTCTGATGTATTTAATAAACTATTGCCAAAAGATTTCTATGGCATTGAGATTTCTGAAATGGCCAGTGTAGCATGCACGCAGTCTGATACTGCAATCAGGGAAAAAATTGCAATGAGGAAGCAGTACTTAAGATTTAAGGAGAGAGTTTTGGCACTGAAATTTAAAGCATTTCAGAATGCATGGAAAGAAGATATCCATTCACTTTCGATGAGAAAATATCGTGCAAAATCTCAAAAGAAGTTTGAACTAACTTTACGTTCAACACATAGTGGCTACCAAAAGCATCGATCCTCCATTCGTTCTCGAGTTCCTTCTCCTGGTAATTGTTTTAGCCTCCGGTTTAGATTCTAGAATGGTTTATATTTGATGCCTGTTGTGATTTTGCATGTGGTTTGAGTGGCATAATTTCCAACCACGTTCAATGCATGTTGGGTGAAGTGTTGAGGATTATTTATCATAAGATAGAACTGTTATACCACTTTTTCAATTTTTATTGGAAATTAAATTATCATAAAAAATGTTGCTCAAAATTAGTATTTGAAATAAAGGAAAATCTTGAATGGAAAAAATGAGACAAACTAGGTTCAGATCTATCATCCCAAGAAAATAGATGTTGAAATTTATGGTATATCAAGGCAAGGCAAGAGAATTGTTTTCAGTTTACATTGAATCAAATAGTAATCAAGTTACAAAGTGCTTTTATATGCATTTTCATAATAGCCAATCATAAACAATATTTAGAGATTCTGTGTTTTTAGTGGATATTTACTAATAACATGAGTTGGTAGAAGGTAACCATACTTTGTCTGGTGAAACTCATTCCATTTGTTATGATTACTTGAAATTTCATATTTTGGTGTTACTGCACTCCCCTCCAATGTTATATTTGGTAAATTGTAGGATTGATATCTTCCTCTATTCCTTATGTATCATATGCGTTGTTATTTCATACAGATTGCATGCCTTAAGGACTATGTGATTATGTGTATAATTAAATATGTTGGTTGTTTTTGTAGCTGGAAATCTGTTCCAAGAACCTAGTGCAGAGATGATCAATTTTGCTAGCAAACTAATTCCAGATTCCTATGGTAGGATTCACAGGAATGCTTTGAAAATGCCAGCATTAATTTTGGATGAGAAAGAGAAGAAAGTTTCGAGGTTTATCTCTACTAATGGATTGGTTGAAGATCCATTTTCTATTGAGAAGGAAAGAACTTTGATCAATCCTTGGACATCGGAGGAGAAAGAAATTTTTATAGACAAGTTGGCTGCCTTTGGGAAGGACTTCAGAAAAATTGCCTCCTTTCTTGATCACAAGACTACTGCAGACTGTGTTGAGTTCTATTACAAAAACCACAAGTCTGAATGTTTTAAGAAAACAAAGAATAAGAATGATCTCAGTAAGCAGGGGAAGTCTGCTGTGAATACCTACTTGTTGACATCAGGGAAAAAACGGAGTCGGGAAAATGCAGCATCCCTTGATGTTCTCGGTGCAGCTTCAGTTATAGCAGCTCATGCTGAAAGTAGCATTCAGAACAGACATAAATCTTCTGGTAGGATCCTTTTAGGAGGGCGGTTTGATTCCAAAACATCTCGAATTGATGATTGCATTTCTATAAGGTCATCTAATTTGGACATTGTTGGAAGTGATGAAGATACTGTTGCTGCTGATGTTTTAGCTGGTATATGTGGTTCTATCTCGTCAGAGGCAATGGGTTCCTGTATAACTAGTTCTGCCGGCCCTGGAGTGAATTACCATCATGACTGGAAGTGCCACAAAGTTGATTCTGTGGTTAAAAGATATTCCACATCTGATGTATTGCAGAATGTTGACGAGGATACTTGTTCAGATGAGAGTTGTGGGGAAATGGATTCTGCTCATTGGACTGATGAAGAAAAATCCATCTTTATACAGGCTGTCTCGTCTTATGGTAAGGATTTTGAAATGATTTCACGTTATGTTGGTACAAGATCCAGGGTTCAGTGCAAGGTTTTCTTTAGCAAGGCTCGTAAATGCCTTGGACTTGACTTGATATGCCCAAGAACCAGAAACATGGGTATTCCCATGAGTGATGATGCCAACGGTGGTGGGAATGATACGGAAGATGCTTGTGTCCAAGAGAGCTCAGTTATTTCTGGTGATAAGTTGGGATCTAATGTGGAAGGTGACTTACCTCCCACTATTGTGAGCAGTAATGTGGATGAATCGGATCCTACTAGGGAAGCTAGTTTGCAAACTGATCTGATTATATCAGAGGGAAATCATGGGAGTCTAGTAGATTGCAAAAATTCTGAGGCAGTGGAAGTTATTTTTTCTGATGTAGACAAGACTGGGCCAATTTCCGAAGGTGGTGCTGATGGTATGGATGTTGATAGCAACCAGGCTGAGTCACTACAGGTTCAAAAAAGTGCTGTAAGAAATCGCATTGAGCAGGGTGTTTCTCTTTCAGTACCAGCATCTCATGGGGGGACTGTTGATCCTCATCTTTCAAGTTTAAATGCATTGGTTGAGCCCAAATCAGATGGTGCTTGGTCTACTGAGGGGTTTGGAAATAATTCACAGGCACAGAGAACTATGTTGTCCAAAAATGGTAAGGAGGAACATGATGCAAAGTGCAGTTCAGAGACTGGCAGTCAACTTTTACATAGGTCGGGTTCAAATAAATCTGGTGACGAGTCCATTGATAAAAACTTCGTCACTGAAGGTCTGCATCAAGTCCCTCTTGACTTGGGTTCTGCCAGAAAGCCTTCTAAGTTATCATTGTCTGATGAAAGCTCTTTCCTTAAAATTTCTGCATTACATGATTCTGATACCTCTCAATGCGAAAATATATGCAATCAAGATAGGTTGTCATCAACACTTGCTTATCCGGAGACTGAAGAGAAACAGGCTAGCAAAGCTGTTAGTGGACACGAGTCTGAGCAATTTTCTGGAAATCCCTTGGTGGATCTTGCTGAATTGCAAATCTCAACTTTGAAAGAAATAAATGTTGATGTTGGTCGTAGTCAGTTGCCTGATGTTAAAAGGTTTTCAACATCGGAAAGGGGTGTTACTGGTTCATTTTCGGACCAAGGTTATCTTCGTAAGTGCAATGGTCCAAAACCAGCAGCTGAGCTTCCACAACTGGTACAAAAATTAGAGCAAGCAAACAGTCGGCAAAAATCCCACTTTCAGTGTCTGTCAGATACAGAAAAACCTGGCAGGAATGGTAATGTCAAGCTGTTTGGTCAGATACTCAATTCCAGTTCGCAAGGCAATGAAAAGGTGGCCCATTTCTCAAAACAAATTGCGAAATATTCGGATTCGAGCACGATAGATCGTAAAAATGTTGATGGAAATGGATCTTTCACAAAGTTTGACCAAAACATAATGTTTGCACCCGAAAAGGTTCCCAAGAGGAACTATGGTTTCTGGGATGGCAACAGGATACAAACCGGGTTGTCATCTTTGCCAGACTCTACTATTTTAGTGGCAAAGTATCCTGCTGCATTTGTCAATTATCCTTCACCCTCTTCACAAATGGAGCAGCAGGCATCACATACCGTTGTTCGGAATTCCGACAGAAACTCGAACAGCGTTTCAGTTTTTACCCCAAGGGAAACCATCAGCAACGGTGCTGTGATGGATTGTCAAGCATACAGGATCCATGATCGTACCAAGGCAGCACAATTGACAACAGATGTAAAGCAGCAACAAGGACTGATCTCGGAGATCCAAAGACGGAATTTACATCAGCATGGAAGGGGAAAGGTTGGAATGAATGTTGTTGGCTCAAATCTTTCTGATCCCGTAGCTGTGCTTAGGATGCAGCTTGCAAAAACGGAATCATACGGCGGGAGCCGAACGAGGGAAGAAGAGTCTTGGAGAGGTACTGGAGACATGGACATTTGCAGGTAGAAGAAACCAAATTCCATTCTCAGCAGCAAATAAATTCTTGTTTGCTGCACATTGTATAATATTTTTTTTTATTTGTTTTTACTGAAAATCATGATAGGGGAAGATATGTTAGTTAAGTTGGTTTGTACTATTTTCATCAGTCTTTGTATTTGTTGTATTTTGTTGGAAAATACACAAATAATCCAAGTCATTTCTGAGGATCCATCTGGGTATTTTGGTGGTGTTCTTGGGGTGTAAACGAGAAACTTTGTTCACAAGTTATTCAAGCTGAGTAGGGAATCCACCCACTCTGGAGTCTATTTTGATGAATATTTTTAAGGGTAAACTACATAGATACTTAGTATCGAAATGGTTATCATGTTCTAAAAAATATTAAATATATCAGTCAACTATTAAAATGGTATTAATATAATTATTGATCTTTAAAAGTAATGGATTGATGATGTGACAGTTAAAAATAAAATAGAATAATTATATATTTATTTATTATTATTTATATATATTATTTAATTTAGTTATAATTTTATTATAATAAAATAATATAATTATTTAATTAGACGGTGATATGTATCACCATCTGATTGGAGGAAAATAAATTTAATAATATATAAAAATAATATACTTCAATAAAATAGTGATACATGTTACCATCTAATGAAATAATTATATTATTTTATTATAATAAAATTAAAATTAAATTAAAAAATATATGAATAATAGTGTGTAAATGTATAATTATTTCATTTTATTTTGAATTACCACATCATCAATCCATTAATTTTTAACAGTCAATAATTATATTAATATTATTTTAATAGTTAACTGATAAATTTAACGCATTTTAAAGTATGATGATCATTTCGATATCAACCCCATAATATGATAATTATGTATCTAGTTTACCCTATTTTTAACCACTAGGTTTACTTGTACTCCTTCACCCTATTTTTAACATTTTTATCTATAAATTAAATAATTTATATAGTTTTATCATTATAATTTTGTCGTGAGATATTTTTATATTTTTTTGAAATTATTTTTTATAACTTCAATTTTTTTACAACTTTTATTTTTAAAAAATAAAATAACAAAATTAAATAATTTTAAAAATGTTAAAATATAATATTACAACACGATTACATGATTTACATCAATTGATTCAGAAAAAATATTAGCTTTAATAGTTAACGTTAGTTAAATAATTGATTAAAATATAAAATTGAAGTATAAAAACTTAACCGGAGGTAAGTAATCTCAAAAGTTGAAGGGTTATCTCTAAATTAAGTTATTACCATTTTTATTAGATATGTTATTATTGGTAATATATCCGTCCCACTTATTATATTTAATATTGATTTTTTTATTAAATTTTTTAATTTTCACTTATTATTCTTTTAAGTTTATTATTGATAAAAAATATTTAAAAATATATTTTATAAAATTTCAATGAAGTGATTTAAAATGTATATATTTTCTTATAAAATTTAATTAGTTAAAAACTATTTATAATAAATGAACCACAGAAAAAAATAGAGAAAAACGCATAATATAAAGATAAAAAATTTATAAAAATATAGATTCGTTGATTAGAAAATACAGTGCAAGTATTTTTGAAAAATGGTTTTAAAAATATTTTTAGATTATTTAGTTTAATAAGAGTTTTTGATATTATTATCAAAAAGTATTTTTAAGTAGATAAAAAATATTTATTTTAAATATATTTTTATAAAATATAAAAAAAATATAAATAAAGACAAATGAATAATTTTATTTTAAAAAAATACATAATTCGTTGAACTAACCGTATTTTCTTTAGTTATATTGATTTTATTTAAAATATGGTTTATATAATAATTTTTAATATATATAGAGATATAAATTGATATTGTTGTAATATAAAAGATGATATTAATTGAGCATACTCGTTATGCATTGTACAAAATATTATAATTATACTTTATTTATGTTCAAATCAGATCATATAAAGCTCGTAAGTATATAGAAAATGAAACAGAAAATCCAAAAAATAAAAATAAAAATAAACCATTTGATTCAACGAAAGACACGGAACAGACCTAAACCTCTCCACCGCCGATCAAGAACCCAGTTCTGAGAACAATGAACTCGACACGACGGGGAAAAACAGGAAACTAAACGGAGGACGACAAACCTATGAACTTCAACCATGGTTTTATTGGAGGAAAATGGATAAACTTGTGTGGAATCAAACAGAACAAGGGAGGTTCACTTACCTTTCTTGGCAGCAGACTTGGTCACCTTGGCTCCAGTGGGGTCCTTCTTTTCAACATTCTTGATAACACCAACGGCAACCGTCTGTCTCATGTCACGGACGGCGAATCGTCCAAGTGGAGGGTACTGAGAGAAGGTTTCCACAACCATGGGTTTGGTTGGAACCATCTTGATCATACCGGCATCACCGTTCTTCAAGAACTTGGGTAACTTCTCGAGCTCCTTGCCGGATCGTCTGTCGATCTTGGTTAAGAGCTCGGCAAATTTGACAGCTATGTGGGAAGTGTGGCAATCGAGGACGGGGGCATAGCCGTTTCCGATCTGTCCAGGGTGGTTCATGATGATAACTTGGGAGGTGAAGTTGGCTGCCTCCTTGGCAGGATCGTCTTTGGAATTGGAAGCAACGAATCCACGCTTGAGATCCTTGACTGCAACGTTCTTCACATTGAATCCCACATTGTCACCGGGAAGAGCCTCGGTTAGAGCTTCATGGTGCATCTCAACAGACTTGACTTCTGTAGTTAATCCGGAAGGACCGAATGTGACAACCATTCCAGGTTTGAGGACACCCGTTTCGACACGACCGACCGGGACAGTTCCGATACCACCAATCTTGTAGACATCCTGAAGTGGGAGTCGGAGGGGCTTGTCGGAAGGCCTCTTGGGCTCATTGATCTGGTCAAGAGCTTCAAGGAGGGTTGGACCTTTGTACCAATCCAGGTTGGTGGATCTCTCAATCATGTTGTCACCCTCAAAACCAGAGATGGGAACAAATGGAATCTTCTCAGGGTTGTAACCAACCTTCTTCAGGTAAGAAGAAACTTCCTTCACAATTTCATCATACCTCGCCTTTGCATATTTCGGGGTTGTAGCATCCATCTGACCAGAAAATCAACATACCCATCAGAACAAAACCAGTTCATAAAACAGAACATATATATAAACAGAGAAAACATCAAAATTCAACCTTGTTGCAGCAGCAAATCATTTGCTTGACACCAAGAGTGAAGGCAAGCAGAGCATGCTCACGTGTCTGTCCATCCTTGGAAATTCCGGCTTCAAACCCTCCGGTGGTGGAGTCAATGATAAGAACAGCACAGTCAGCTTGCGATGTACCCGTAATCATGTTCTTGATGAAGTCACGGTGTCCAGGGGCATCAATGACAGTGCAGTAGTACTTGGTAGTCTCAAACTTCCACAAAGCAATATCAATGGTGATACCACGTTCACGCTCAGCCTTCAACTTGTCAAGCACCCAAGCATACTTGAATGACCTCTTGTTCATCTCAGCTGCTTCCTTCTCGAATCGTTCGATGACACGCTTGTCGATACCACCAAGCTTGTAGATCAAGTGACCGGTGGTGGTCGATTTTCCAGAGTCGACATGGCCAATAACAACAATGTTGATGTGAGACTTTTCCTTGCCCATTATGGAGAATTAACTAGGAACTACAAGAACATATATAAAAGAAAGTTAAACAAGAAATTTGTACAAACAATCAGAGCACAGAGAGCAATCAGAAAATAAAATAAAGAACACCCATTTTTTCCCTTCCTTTTTCAATGTTTCTTTCTATAATTGTTCTTAAAATTGAACACTCAATATTTTAATTCTATATAAAACAGTTATAATTAATGTCGCCTGGTAAAAAAAACATAAATAATACATTAACTCCATAAATGAAATTAAAAGTCACAAAAAATTGATCCACTTAAAAGTTAATGCAACTTTCTCAGAAAATGACTTAATCACAATAGAATAAGATATATTTTTAACAGAAATTAATATATTTTATCAAAATTTAAGTTAAAATTATTCATAATTCATGCATGCTATAAATATATCTAGAAATCAAAAATCAAATGTAAATAATACATAAATTCCGTACAATCTAATGAAAAATTACAAACAAATGATCCACTTAAAAGTCCAAGAATTAAAGCAACTTTCTCAAAAACTGACTTAATAACAACAAATCCTTCATAATCGATGTATTTTACCAGAAATCGATGTATTTTAGTGTAGTTTAATTTACAATCATTCATAATCCATGCACGATATAAATATATCTAAATCATCAAAATCGAAACAACGTCCTAACAATCCACGTTACATGATCAGATACATAATCATATCTAATAACAAAATATTCGAATCAAGTCACAACCGAATCGAAGCAAAACAAAAGCATTATCATTATAAAGAAATCAGCAAACCGATCTTCAAAACTATAACAGAATGGAAACATGATCTTAACCGGAAACCTACACCGGCGAATCATAATCGGAAAATACATTACAATGAATCAATCAACCAAAACACAGAATTGAAAACGAAATCGAAGTTGAGGATCGGAAGATCGAACCTTAGAAAAGGGAGAATCGCCTAACGGATCGGAAGAAGAAGAGAGAATGAGAGTCGTTGGTTTTGGAGTGAGCCTCTCGTTCTTATTTATAGTCAGGTTTGAATATTTTATTGTTCCTAAAATGCCCTTTACGATGTATATTTTGACAGGTTTGTTCTCCGGTTTCTCAGGTACACGTGCTTATATTTAGCGTGATTTAAACGGACGGTTATTAATGGTGACGTGTTTATCACGCGCTTAGTTTAAGAGTGGTATTGCTTTGATTTTGGTATCGGGTCCGGGTCGTAACTTGATTAGATGATCCGGATGGCGTGGGTGTTTGACAAACCAAAACTTGGGGAGAAAGAAAAGGGAGGACTTGAGAAGAATTTCGAAATTATTTTTTGGTCCCCAAAGTTTCAAAAAAGTCAGTTTAGTTTTAAATTTATTTCTCGTTTCTGACCTTTAAATTTTCTTAAAAAAATAATAATAAAAATAATAGACATTTCAAGTTGACGTAAATCAATTTGTTTTTAAAATTATTATAACCTTTTATTCGTAAATTATACAAAATTTAATGATTCAAATATATTTTACGATTTTTAATATTTTATTTGTTTATATTTTTGTGCAAAATGACTAAATATTTGATGTTTAACATTGAAAAAAATTTAAAAAAGCGGAAAATTAGTGTTTAAAATATAGATTTTTTAAAAATACTAGGTACATAAAATATTTTTGGGTCAAATAAATATTTAATATTTTTAACATTATTTAAATAGTTGTTATTATCCGTATATATCAGTTTCTTAAAATTCAAAAAATTATATTTAAAAATAAATAAAATAAATTAATAAAATAAGGTAAACCCAAAACTCACAGTATAGTTTAAAATTTAAATTTTCGAACATTTCAAAACTCAAATCATAATTTGATATAATTTTATCCTTGATTGTCACCTCATCACCCATCAAATTTGTCATCGTAACTGTTTATCCTATCATCTTATCGTCAAAAATAGATCGATGTCATGTAAAAATTCAAAATTGTTAAATGATTCATTTAAATAATTTGTGACGAACATAACGGGCGATAAACAATGTGTGAATCGTTAATGAGAGGAGGACGCTTCATTCTGTCATCAGAAATACGACCAACATCGGTATAGTGGCCAGATTTAGGGGTTAAAGATTTGAAGACTATTTTGAGATTTTTTAAATTATTTTTTTATTTTTTTAAATATTATCATGTGTCATATTTTTATTGGTTAATATATTTTTTAACAGACAATTATGACATATATTTATTTAAATAATATTAAAAATACTAGATATATGTTTATTAAAAAATACTATAAACACTTATCTAAAAAATATTAAGTTTGATATATAATTTTTAAAATTATGGTTTATATTAAAGAGATTAAATTGTGATTAAAATTACTTGAATTGTGGTTGGATAAGATTAAGAATTTGAGTAACCTCAAATTTCAAATTACTTATCCAAAATATATCTAACTGAATTATTATTTAACTAATAATATTATTTAAATTACATAAATATGGATATAATTTTAATCTTATTTATATCTATAATTTATCTAGTACGATTTAAAAAAAATCGATTAAAACTCCTTTATTTTTTTTTGTTATATTACTAGTTTATTATTTGAAAAAATAAAAATAATCTTTAAATAAATCATAATAATTTATTTTAAAATAATAGTTAGATATGAAAAAACTAATTATTTAATAACAAGTATATTAAAAATTATTTTAGACTTTAATACTAATTAGATGTGTATGCTTATGAATAAAACTATTTACTAATTATTAATTAAATATTATTATAAAAAGATTTTGAATAGTCTAAAAGAATATAAAGATTGATAAAAGTGTAATTAAAAATTTTAATTAATTACTATTAATGTGATTACTATATACCAATTAAAATTAACATTTTGGAGATTGTTAACGTTAACAAGTTCGAAGTATATAAAATATATATTTGAGCAATAATTTTTCAAACAGAAAGAATTGAATTATATTTTAATAAAAATAACACTAAGAGAGAATATTATTTATATTGATGTTGAGATAATAAGATGTCATAAATTCATGATATTCCTTTTGTTTATTCGAAATAATATCACGAATAAGTATATTTAATCAATTGATTAAGGTGTTTATTTTTATTTTATATTTTCTTAAGTTAAAGGAGAAATTATATTATGTGTTATTCTCATCACGTCATTTATGAGACCAATCAATCAAAAGTATTCATTTAAATATTTTTTTGACCTCATCATTTTTACCAAATGAATCTTCACTTGGTAAAAAGTGTTTTTAAACTTAATTTACAATAAATATTAGTGAAGATTCACTTAGTAAAAATGATGAGGTCGAAAAAATATTTAAATGAATATTTTTAATTGGTTAGTCTCATAGATAACGTGGTAGGAATGACTTATAATACAATTTCTCTAAGTTAAGAGTTCTAAAGATCATTTCTTTTAAAGTATTTATTTTCCTTTTTTAAGTATGGTTAGGATTAAATTTAAGATTTATTTAAAAAAATATCATTTAACATACATTTGATCAGTTGACCAAACTATTCACATATATTCTCATTTTTTTTAGATCACAAGATTTAGAGCCATTAGAACTAACCATTTAAATAGAATTAGTAGCGTAAAACATCTTGTCTCAATAGTTAAGGAAACGATTATTATTCTTTGAGGTCACGAGTTCAAACACCACTACTACAACACAGTGATTGAACAATCAATGTCTAATGATTAAGAATATATTTTAGAACAAATAATATTGTAATCACTGTAACTGATTAAAAAAAATAAAACTAGTATTTGTCAAAAAAATATATATATAATGATAATTTAAAAATTCAAAAAAAAAAAAAAAAGCTTATACAACTTCAAATCCAAAAACTAGTTTAATAACTTTATTAAAGTTCATGATACTTTTTTACTAAGATTATTACTTCTAATAGAAATAAGTTTTTACTAAGAACCTAAACACAACTTCACCTAGCAACCATAAATCATATATGAAGGTTTCATCTCAGTAACTGCAAAACTCATCGACAAAATTCATCGACGAAAGAATCTAAAATCGAGATTTGACTCTCCTAGAAAATAATGTCTCAAGCAAGACCTGTTTATCTTGATGTTCTAACAAAATTTTCCTAATTTACACATACAAAATCATCTATAGAATGTAGTCTTCTTACTCTTTCGTATTAGTAGACAGAGGCGATGGCAGAGTATCGATCCTAGGCTTTTCTTTTCTTTATCGACTTTCCAACTTTTGCCATTAGTCGTCAACAACTCCGCCTTATTTCCCTCCAAAACTTCATCACCGGCATTCGCATGGATGATGGTATCGTTTGGCGGCGGTCTTTCTTTTCTTTTTAGCTTCTTTTGAGTCAAGGAACTGCAGTGTACCATATAACAAGTTACGTCTAAACGGATCTACCTACATTCATGATGTTACTAAACAATAACTCGAAATGCATCAGAATCATAAAGCATCCCGCTCTTTTCCCACCCCGAAAACCAAAGAAATGTAAAGATCGAAGCCATGAAGGAGAGAAAGAAGGGAACCTTATCTTCTGATTCGTAAACGGTTTGGAGGAAGCTGCTTTCTCGATTATGCTCTTGTAATATTGTGTGAATGAAGCATTAGCATTGGACTTTTCATACTGCATCGCAATCGTTTAAGAAGTTCAGAAAATTCATTCACTACAATTCTAGATAATTTAAGTACAATTTCGAAGTTAGATGGTATACCTGAAGAAATGATTCGACAGATTGGTGGTCTTTCGGTGAAAATGCCACCTCGTCTCTCTTCCTCTGTATAAATTCAATGTTCTGCTCCACCTAAAACACCAGAAAGAACTAAACATTTATCATTTTTTTTTCCTATTTTCACTTAATTTTTCTATTCCTATGTAGCTCAACACAGACAAGAGTTGGTTCAAACAACATACCACTCCGAAGTTCCTAAAAGTAATTACCTGATCGATAAATCGCTTTACCACCCGCCTGAAGCTCTCAATGGTTGTTGTCTCAAGAAACTTTCTGAGGGAGATGAGGGGAATAGTAGCCAGCTCAGGAAAAGTTATGTGATAACTCCATTGAGCAAAGTGTGTTGCAAGTAATTCAATGGCAGATGAAACACACTTGTCTTGAAAGTTTCGAGATTTTAGCCAATGTTTCGGCAACTGCACCATAAACATCCACATTAATTATAGCAGAAATACACCAATCTTTTGTGCAAAGGACATTTAAATTCAAAGTAACAACGATAACAAATCCTAACCTTTATAGCGGAAGAGAAGTTGAAATCTTTTCTGGGTTTCCCATTGTCCTTTCCGGTTTTATATTCCAAGATATCCAAAGCAAATGATGCAACAGGAATGAAAACCCCACTTGCACTAGAAAGATTATTCAACCACTGAATGCATTTGATTCTTAGAGGTAAATGTTTTGGTCCGGGAAACAAGACAGCTACTCCGTTGATAATCTGAATGATAATGTATAACAACGGCTGAAGATCATAATCTCGTATGTATGCTGATATAAATGAAACCCAGAGATCAATGCAGTTCGTATACTGCCAACTGCATATCCTTTTTACAGCCTCCTGCTTACAAGAAATAACAAACAAGTAACATCAAAACCTCGGCTTTGCCTGATAACATCAAAGTAATAATGAACTACATGTATCCATAAGCATCAAATTAAACGAACAACGAAACATTGTCCAATCTTGTTTCATTAAATTAAATGAGACAACAAAGACATGAGCATGCCTACCTTATTCTTTGTTTGTAAACCCATATGCAATATCTTAGAAAGCTGTTCAACACAAACCATTGCCTTTCTGGATGAGTTCTGCACATCTTGAGAGCATAGCTCAACAAAGGAATTGCGCAGAAACTGAATATGTTTGGATGAAACCGGATCGACAAATTTGCAGTGACTAATGAAAGCCTTGTATGTTTTAATCAAGCATGAGTTGAAACAATCTGAGCTAAACACAGAAGCCACATCTTTTATGACCAGGAAAGAATGTGATGCAAGAGCCCCTTCACCTGTTACCCACAAATTAACTGCAATCTGTAATCAACTTAAAGAGTTATTGCTGAGCAGGAAAAAAGTAATAATTAGATAGTTATTTCTACGGCAAGAAGGTATGGATGGAAATATAAAAACAAAAATTGAAAAGAAATACCACAAGACTCCTCATGTCTTGCATTCTCCTAATTACCACGTATATTACTAATTTAAAGCATCGGGTATATAACCTTATATATCAACTGAACAGTATAAACAATATTAACATTCCTTTATATCGTAAAACGGCTAGTACTAACAAAACTAACACCAATATATATATATCAAGTGTCATATCTCATGGATTATAATACCTTGATTAGTCTGTGCAGCAATGGACGAAAAGCAGCAAAAAATATTACAGAGGCTCTGACTTGAACCAAGGAGAAGGCAAGTATATCCGAGTCAGTAACTTGATTCAGGAGAAACAGTGTACTTCTCAAATAAGACTTGATTAGTGGCTTCATAGTTTTCCATTTTGAACTCTTCTTCAACTCTAAAATGGTCTCCTTTTTGCAACTAGAACATGATATTCCAAGCATTTCTCGAAAAATATTATCAGACTCCTGAAGCATGAAGATTAAAATCTTGGAAAAGGTTTTGCTCTCTAAATGACCAGGGCACGAGGCAACATCATGAAGATTAGATGGTTCAGTTCCATAATGGCATGCAGCTCTATACCCATTCAATAAACTAGTAAGTGCAGATATACTACGCTGCTCTCTGACTAGTTGGCACAATGAATTAAGGGCAGAGCTAGTCAACAACTTGGCCTTTCTTAAATTTACATTGCCTTTCTCAGGACTTTCTGTGCCATCTTCACTAGTATTGTCGTCATCAGAATACTGTTACAAAAAAGTAGAAAATAAAAAGTTCAGAAAGGCACAGCCTTCAGATTTGATGGACAAAATAAGGGCAGAAGGGCAGAATCAAAAAATTCCACTATTTGTTTTTCCTTCTTTTCTTCTGACATTCTGGCAAATGATTGCGAGTTCATAATTCTTTAATAACATACTATATTAGCATGCAACCACAATATCTCAGACTAAAAAGAGGACTTAAAGCACAATACGTCAATATATTCCCTATTCTCCATACATGATACATCTCAATATCTGACCATTGTGGTACTATTTTCTTTTTGGTTTTAATTCACACCAAGCAACACCAAGTAATAATTATATGTGTTGCTTTCACACCCAGACTTACAATTTCATAAACTTCGGACACAGAAAAGTAGGATCAAACTTAGAAAAGCTTATATGTTCTTTTCTATTGTAACCTACGTCAACCAAATGCAAATCAAGAAACTTACAGATTCCTCGTCCTTTAATTTCCCAAGGCCATTCTCATAGCTTTCCAGAAACTTTGAAAATTTAGGATCCTGACATTAACATAGTAGAAAGGCTCAGTGAAATAAATATAGTAGAAACAATTTGTGAACAACAATAAACTTTCAAGCCAAAGCTCGGTGAGAAAGGAAAGCGCAAACACATCCAGCTAAGCACTTATATGAAGTAATTAATTCAAGTACTATTTGCAGTATACAGTTCTACTGATGCATTCATTTGTGTATCAGCATGAAGTTCATCTTTAACTCCTAGCTGGGATCAAAACAAACCAATCTTTGACTCTCGTAACACTATACAATCTCACAAAATTAACAGTTATATGTCAATAAGACCTAATACCTTTTTCTGCAACCTCTCTAATTTTTTCTTCTTCTGTTTAAGCTCTAAATGAATCACCCTGTTCTGCTCCAATAAATCACTAGCACCACCGTTGTCCACATCCATATCTATGAAAGCACATGTAAATTAATTGGAAATATTAGCAACAACAGTAGGGTAAAACGCATATGAATAACTGTTCATACTTTATAGTGCCTCACCATGTTGATCACTGTCGATTCCATTTTCATTCAAATACGAACAGCTAGAGTCCTGACCAGTAAATTCAAACATCAATATGAGAAACCATTTTTACCCTAGAAAGAAAGCCAACTGAAGATTTTTAAGGAGTTTTATATTCAAAACCTCAGATAAATATCCATCACTGCCTGAATCATCTTCAACCGCATCACTCTCATCACAAAATACCGCATCTAGCTCAACATCCCCTATATTTTCGAATTCGAACTCTCTGAAAACACATTTTAAATGTTTTACAGAAATGCAAACTATCACTAATTAGCTTAGTTGAAGCACTACTAAAACCAGAAAACTAAAAAGCAAAGAAGAGAATACAAATGAAATAGATAATTATACCCAAATCAGATTATATTCAGAAAAGTTCAAATTTGAAAATTTACCTTTCATTTGTTTTCCCTATTTTATCTTCTTCAACGTTTCCCGCTTCCTCCTGCTTATCTCCTAGAAAATTTCCACTTCTCATTAACAATTCCATTACTACACTCAAGACTAGACGAGCAAAACACAGACAAAGCAATAGAAACACATTTGATTTTATTAAAAGGAAAACGAAACTTACTCTTCGAAGCCTTCTTTTTGAACATAGATTTCAGCTGACGTTTTCTTTTCAACACAGATTGAAGATTCTTCTTCGCGAACTTCCTCGCCTTTTTCCCTAATTTCCCCATTTTCCCAAATATTTCGAAAAACACCTAAGAATAAAAGGCAGTGAAAATTAGTCGTTTTACAATTTTATCGGTTCGATAAAGAAAGAGTGAAGCTTTTCACACCTGCAACAATGGCGGCTTTGCTGCGTTTTTTGAGTTTTGGGGGTTTTGGTAAATTCCTTTAGGGCTTTTAAGTGAAACGGAGAGAGGGGGGAATGTTTTCGATTTAAATTTGGGTAAACTACTACGGTAATCACTTTCGTTTATTTTCTGAATGTTTTTCAGAATACTTTCGTTTATTTTCGGGATGTAAAGTTTAGTTTACTCCAAAGTTAATGTGATTTAACGAAAAGATAATTTGTTACAATAAAAAATGATAAATTATTTAAATAGTCCTTAAATTATTATTATATTTTTATTCTATTTTTAATTTTACTCTCAAAATTTAAAATTTTATATTTTTACCATCTTCCAAAAAAAACTCTAGCCATAAAAACAGAGAAAAAATATTGAAACTCTAAATTTTTTGTTCCTTAAACTAATTTCAGAATTAGAAGGATCCATTAGTATATATACCATTTAGGGGTGAGCAGAACTCGACTCGATTCGAAAAAATCGAATTTTTTGACTCGAATCGAGGTGAAAAAACTCGACTCGTTTTAACTCTTTTCGAAATTTTATAAAATCGAATCGACTCGAAAAAATTTCAAATTAAGTTCAATTTATAAAAATAGAAATCGAATAACTCAAAATTTTTAATAATTATAAAGGTTAATTGTATATTTAACCCATGTAGTTTTATTTTTAGTCTTTTTTTACATTTTAATTTTATTTTTTATAATCTAATCACGTTCTAGATTATTTTTTATTTTGTTTAATAAAATTTTTATTTGTATCTTTTATATTATGTTATTTGTTTTTTAATTTTTGTATTTAATTTATCTTTATTTTTTGTCTAGTCTTAGTCTTACCTAGATAAGAAGGAAGTTATTAATAAAGCCTGTAATTTAATAAAATGACATATTCACACCTAAGATATTTGATCGATGATAATAATAATTTAAAATCTTTTTTTACACATATAAAAATTAATATGAAGAAATATGTATGTAAATTTAAAGAGAAAACCTTTTATATTACAATCAAACTATATTATAGTATTATAAATAATATAATTAGAATTTATACATAAATCGAAAAATCAAATCGACTCGAACTCAACTCGAATTCGCTAAAATCGAATCGAATTGAAAAAATTTCAAAAAAAGTTTAAATTATAAAATATGATGACTCAACTCGAATAACTCAAAATTTTTTGACTCGAATCGACTCGACTTGCTCGAACGCTCACCCCTAATACCATTGCATGACAATAACTCACTCCTGATATCAGTTGTTGAAAGAAAAACCTTGCCTGTTGCATGACAATATAACTCACTCCTGATATCTCATCCTCACTGAATCTACCAACTTTGCAAATCCTTTCAACAAGTTCTCCACCGATTGCATACTCCATAACTATAGCAAGATGAGTCGATGTTAACAGCACCTACAGGGCAAAAGTAAACAAGAAATCGAAGGGATTATGAACTAGAAAGCACATGCCAAATATTTAGCTATTGACCAAACCAGAACAAATGATGAACTATTTTAAAGCCAGTTAAGTGATTTTCTCTGAAAATACAATTAAAGCTAAGCAGTACAAATATGAACACTTACCTCTTTGATTCTAACTATATTTGGATGCTTCAAAGACTTATGATTCATAATCTCCCTTTAAACATGTTCATCAATCTGCATCACCAAAGAAACCCCAAAACCATTCCAAAAGAAAAACCCAGATTAACTTACATAAAAGCAAACAGATAGAGGATCATGAACCAAAAAACAAAACTTTTGGTCCTATTTCAATATACTTGACAGCATAAAGCTCGCCACTCCATTTATCTCTAACCAGCTTTGTAACACCAGAATTGCCTGAACCAATATCTTTGAGTATCTCATAACGATTCATTTTTCCAAGCCAAAACTCCCAGAAAGAGGACAGAACATATACTGTATTGTATGAATCTTGTGTGTTTGGGATTTTGTTTATATTTTATATGGTTTTAGAGGTTGAAGAACGTCGATCTCAGAAAATTTAAGTGTGGGGGCGTTTGGAATCGGAGAATCTCAATGATTTAAAAAAAAATCTTTGTGGATATTTGAGAGTCAAATTAGTTTTGTTTGGAAAGATGGTAAAAATATAAAATTTTAAATTTTTGAAAATTAAATTAAAGATGGAATAAAAGTATAATAATAGTTTAAGGACTATTTAAGTAATTTATCATTTTTTTTATTGTGATACATTATCTTTTCGTCAATATTTAACGATACTTAACGTTGGAGTGACCAAAACTTTACATCTCAAAAACAATAGTGACCTTACTGATCGTTTGTCAAAATCGATGACTAAAAGTGTACTAAGGGTAAACGAAAGTGACTAACACAATAGTTTACCCTTTAAATTTTTAGGGTGTTTTTGTAATTCTAAGAAATAATCAGGGTTTGAAAATATTATAAATTAACTTTTTTAACCAGGAATTAGGGTTCTATTTAGGGATGTAAACGAACCGAAAGAATACGAACGAGGATGTGTTCATGTTCGTTTATTAATTTTAACCGAATAAATGAACGAATACGAACATAAACAAACACAAATTTTTTTGTTCGTGTTCGTTCGTTAAGGATTGTAGTTTATTTGTGTTCATTTATGTTCGTTCGTTTAAATGATAAACGAACGTAAACGAAAGAACATAAACAAATGTAAATAAATGAACGTAAACAAACGAACATAAATAACGCATATAATATGCTAAATATTTAATATTTTGGATTAATTCGATTAATTCAGCTAATTAACTGATTTTAAACTAAATTAATTGATAACTAAAATTAAAAAAAAACTCTTAATTATTAGAAGAAACCTAAGATTTAACTGATTAACTAATTTTGTTTTGATTCGATCGGTTAGCTCAATTTAATAGAACGATGAACACCCATAGCTTACAACAAGTTTTTAATGAGTCATAAAATAAGACTTCTTAACTCGAATAACTCAAAAAAAAAAAAACTACTTGACTTGACTTGATCTAATACTCACCCTTATACATATGTGAATAGATTTAAATGAATATAAACGAACATAAACGAACTAACATAAATGAGTGAACATAAACGAACGGATTACCGAACATTCACGAACATAAATGAATGAACGAGCCTTTTGTTTATATTCATTCGTTTAATAAATAAACGAACATAAAAAAATTTCTCACCGAACAATTCACGAACAGTTCACTGAATGTTCGATTCGTTTACAGCCCTATTCCCCAAACAAATCTTTACTTATTAGCTTTCGTAACGATATATAATAAAAAAAATTAATCTCAATCTTTCGGAACACCAAAACTAATAACTATGTAATTGATTGAAACAAAATTAAAACTCAATCAAATAAACTATTTAAGCTCAAATTATACATGTTCATTCAACATCATTAACTCAATATACCTCTTGAAGAATTGTTTTTAATATGAACACTTTCAAAAAAAAATAATAATAAACATATGTTTGGGAATCTATAAGGCACGTGTTGCCCTAATTACCCAATTAGGGATCATGTTGAAGGGTTTTTGCTACGGGTGTTCAAAATTTTAGTTAACCGAATTAACCGGTCAAACTGAATTTTTTTGTTAATCGGTCGAATAATTTTAGATTAGATCAGTTAACGATTAATGCTTTTTTTAAACTTCAGTTATCGGTTAATTCGGTTCAAAATCACTTAATTAACCAAAATTATTTTTATGTTATATATTATATATTTTTATATATTTATTTTTTGTCATTAAACTTTTAAAAATTATAAAATGGACATTAAACTTTATAAAATTAGCAAAAAAAATAATTAAATTTATTAAAGTAAAAAATAATCATTAAAATTTTTAATATTTATCAATAATTTATAATGTACGATGAATCAATATAATAATTCAATAAGTCTAATGTTTTTTTTATAATTTTTGAAAGTTTAGTGCCTAAAAATTATTTTAACATAGTTTAGTTACCATTTGTATAATTTTTTCATTTTTAAAAAAAGTTTGGTTAACCAATTTAACTGATCCGATCAATCGAACTTTTTTCGGTTCGGTTAAAAAATTTTAAAAAAATTTCAGTTCGAGTAACAGTTAATACAAAAAAAAAATCAATTAATAAAATTTTGAATGTTCGGTTCAATCGGTTAACCGAACCGACCGTTTGAACACCTCTAGTTTTGAATGAATATGTTGGGCCTAGCTTGTATTAGCCCCTTGTCCTATGGAGTTTGAAAATAATCAAGTCAATTCATAGTTTGGGTTAATATACTATTTAGTACTTAAACTTGGTGTCTACAAAAAATTTATTATCAACATAAGTCCTTAATATTATATAATATTTCAACTGATTTTTTAGATCATAATTAAAAAAATAAACTAAATAATGAATATTAATTTAGTATAGGATGGTTTATTCTCTTTTCGATGATAAGATTCGAACAACATTATTTGCAAAGAATAAAAAATATATACAAGTAGCATAGTACGTTAAAGAAACAACCTCACGTATTAAAAAATCCAGTGACAGAGTCAACATTTTTATATAGTGGGGTAAGAGTAGATTTTAGGGTAAAAAAATTCTCGTACTATCACTATAATATAAATATTGTTGACCTCATACCAGAACAAACTAAGAGGGATTAATTTTAATATTTTTCATAAAAAAATATATTAACTCTATAAAAATCTCATACCACAATAAATCAAGTAGAATCAAATAACCCTCTAAACTATATACGTATATATGTCAGTATTAAATTGTGGTAGTGATTGCAGTTGCGGACGCGGTTGCAACATCGCGATTGAAGGCGTTAGGACGTGTTTTTCTATAAAATATAATTATAATTTTAAATACGGTTACATTTTACGGTATCACGAAAACCTCTAAAACTATTACAACACCTCCGTTATATTATGTTGCGGTCGTAATTTCATACTATAATCAACCATCTATAACGTTTATAACTCAGAAATTAGATGTTAGAGTCTTACATTAAAGAGACTGCAAGAATGTTATGAAACATCTAATTAAGAATAAATAATATTAATTAAATAATATTTTTTGTGGTTTCATAAAAAATATATATTGGAAATTACAGATCAGATAATAATTATATATCATGTTGGTCTGAGCAGCTTTTTCCAACTTCCCACATTCTTATTCTTCTTGCCAACTAATTAGCTTCCCTCTTTAGCCAATCTGCTTCAAGCTTTCACCTCTGACAACTGGACCTATTCCACAGCCAAGCAAACTGTCCTTTTATTAGCAGTTATTTTATTAGCTTATTTTTTATATATAAAAATACACAAAATATAATAATTTTTTTTTATAATACATGTTCGAGATATATAACTTTTACTCTCGATAATATTGCCTCCAAAGTTTAAATCTGAGTTATCTCTTAAGGAGAGTAATATCTCTTATCATTACGCTCAATTCTCATCGATAATAAATTATTTTTTTAAATGTTAATAATCTCTTATAAATCTATGAATCGAGAAAGTTAAGGATAAATATCTTATTTGATTAATATTTAAACTATAATACCTAAACTATTATTATACCAAATTTTTTTAAAAGGGACGATATCCCCTCCCATCCACTAAATAACTCTGTCCCAGATCTATTTGTAACATAGGGTGGGTACATACCTACTCTAACATATAAATTATAATCAAAGACTGAATAAAAATACTTATATATATGGATGAGATTAAGTTATACAGTATAAAAACTTAAAGAGTTTTATATTATATAAATTAAAAAAATAATAAAAAAAAAATAATCTTGATAATTTATTATCGTCATCCAACGATCTAAAATTAATATAAAACTAAATAAGTATTATACTATATAAATTAATGTTAACCTATATATACTCTTAAAAATATTTCTAAATATGCCATTAGTTTGATGACTCAATCCCAATCCCCAAGCACATGGTTTCCTGAAAGAGCCAGTTGGCAAGTGGACCCTACTCACCCCCACAAAACTCAAACAGGCAGGATCTCACGTGACACCATGATTCATTTCATTAGACCATACATTAGACATAAACATTAATATAGTTTCTTTATATATATAATGTGAAGAAGGTGAGCATGTTACCATGTGAGTGACCATCATGAAGGGTTAATGGGTGGTTACCTGAATTAGGAGCAATACCGGCAGCAGCAGTAGCAGTTGGGATTGTGGTGATGGGACCAGCCGTTGTTGATGGGAAGATGTGGGCGGCGGATGCCGGTAACCCCATTGTTTGTGATTGATGATAATGATAAAAGGGATGGTACATTGGCATCAATGTGTTTGCACCTACAATAGCCTGCCCTGCTGGATACACTTGAGGGAAATGCCCATTCATGTAGGATCCACCATTGTAGCTTAGCTTCTGTGGTGCATCATAGAAACAAGAAATTTTAGAGAGAGAAAAATCCGAATACTATTTCATCTGTTATTGAATAACACTTATATTTTCATTTTCATAAAGTAATGTCTGAATTAGTATTTTTTGTAACACAATCATCAATTGAATGTGTCGAAATACGTGATAAGTCGGATTCAAATAATAATATGTATGATAAAAACTAAATTCAGGGATCAATTTAGACAAAAAACGATATAAATATCGATTCGAATCATGTAACCAAATGCAAATACTAGTTTAGAGTTAAAAAAATGGGGGACTCTAAAGTGCAACTGATCTACTGTGTGATTAAAAATCGACAAATTTCAAAACTTGTCCAAAACTTAAAATGTTTAACTCAATATTATTTAAAAATTTAAAAGTTATATGTTTTAATCGTACCCGAGACTCGAGCGTAAAAAAATTAGAAGTACCATTGACTACTATTACAAAAATGGAAAAACCACTTACATGATTGTAGCTCATATCACTGGCAATGTAGGTGTGGGAGTAACTGAAGCAAGTGAGCAAAGACAATTATAGTATAAGGTAAAGTCTACGTTTCATTCCATGGGACTTCAATGGAAATTAAAAGAAATAAAATGGAATATATAAATACCCATAAAAAGGAACGGCCTGATGATGAAAGGGTGACGCTGGTGTCCCCACTGCAGGGTAATACCACGGCACGTGATTAGCAGGTGCAGATGACGTGGCTCTCGGTCCAACGTTGGATCCTTCAATTTCATTTGATCAGAATCCAAAATATATTAGACCACCATGATGCTCGTATTCACAAAAATGCCACTAACCACCATTTTTTCGAAAAACTTGAATAATACCTTGTTGCGGTGGAGGAGGAGGAGCAATGGAGGCGGACCTCGGGCGGCGAGCACCGAGGGAGGCGAGATTGCAGTTGGCACGGCGGTCGTTAATGATAGGATTAGGATCCTCACAAGCTTTCTTAGCTGCTTCAGGATCCTTAAACGTAACCTAACAAAAATTTCCCAAAAAAAATTCAAAAAGGAAAAGAGAAAATTTCCAGAAACGAATCAATCAACTGAGAAAAGAGCTTACGAATCCGTATCCCTTGGATCTTCCGGTGATTTTATCGGAAATAATGACGGCTTCGAGGATCTCACCGTACTTCTCGAAGTGCTTTTCCATGGCTTCTCTCGGAGTTTCCCAAGCTAATCCGCCGACGAAAACTTTGGTTAAAGTGGTGTCGCCGAATTGCCCGATACTGTTACTCATAGTCATGGCGTTTAGCAGCAACAAATAGGGAATCTCTTTCTGTTTTTTGCTTCTAAAGGCGATTGGATTTGGGAAGAAGGGAAACGAGAAGAACCCAAGAAGGAAACAGGGAGGGAAAGGGAGAATAGAATATAAGGAGGAAGAGAGGGAAGGATGGAAATAAAGAAAGGAAGGAGACAGATAGGCAAGACAGATGGGCATTGTGATCATACATTTTATTCTATAATCTTTTTTTCGTAACCGATTAATCGAGTTTAATCGAATCAAAATTTAAAATTAAACTTGTAACGTCTTCTAATCTTGACTCAATCAGATTTATTCTTAATTTGTTGATGCCGATTTAGTATAATTCAATTGATATTGTTGATGATAGTAATATATAAAAAGGATACGTGACAATAATATAATTCGATTTAAGAGTTCAATATCTTTCGATTTATAGGTGAGGAGTCTAGGTAGGGGTGAGTAAAACTCGACTTGACTCGAAAAAACCGAATAACTCGACTCGACTTGAGGCGAAAATACTCGACTCATTTTGACTCGACTCGAAAAAATTTAAAATAAAGTTTGAGTTGTAAAATGGAAACTCGAATAACTCGAAATTTTTAATAATGAAAGGATTAATTTTTAAGCTTGAGACAAATCTCTCATTTTTTTTATGATATATATACATTGATATATAAAAATATAAAGAAATATTGCTACATATGAAAAATATATATACGTATATCTTATATGATTAGAGAAAGTCGTTTAAATTGGAATCAAATCATATTATAACATGATAAATAATTACAATTAAATATTTATAAAAACTCGAAAACTCGACTCAAACCGAAAAAATTTCAAATAAAGTTTGAGTTGTAAAATATGACTCGTCAACTCGAATAACTCGAAATTTTTTGACTTTGACTCGATCGAATACTCACCCCTAAGTCTAGGTAGTATAGGCATTGTAAACTGAATGCATTAATCGAATAATGAATTAATAGTAGTTTAAGATTTTATTGACATCGAGTTTCGAGTTTAAATACATATGAACAGTTTATCTATTAACCCGAAACAAAAATATTATTTTTATATAAAATAATTAATAAAAGTATACATTTGAAACTATTAACTTAAAAAAACTACTATGAGATTCGAGGTGAGTTTACGATTCAACAATTTGATTTACATTAAAAATCGATAAATTTTGAAATTTGTGCAAATAATCTAAAATGTTTACTTTTTATGATATTTTAGATTGTTTATTTTAACAAGTTTTGATGCCTCTTATATTAGATTTTTTATTATTTAATATGAATTAGTTAACAATGATCGAATATTAAACTGATAAAGATTCATCTAAGTGATAAGTAGGTCTCGAGTTTGAGGTGTTGTATATATAAAAATTTGTTGAGAGACTCACCTACCAAAATCGAAAAATATATTATGAATCTTTTTTACAACGTCATCTGTGGTCTACGTAATCAATACTGTTCATCTTTAAGTAATTACCTGATAACTATCTATTCACCTATTACAACTTGTATAGCGCATTGTCTCAGCCCTCAGATGTGTTTGCCTCGACACCTCGCAACGCCTCGGCGCCTCGAACGTACCTTTTAAAACTAAGATTACAAGTAGGAAAGAGGTGATGATTCACCTTAAAAAATGAGATTAATGAATCTAGTTGGTTGGGATCACAGATGACGTGGTGGAAAAGATTTACGATATAATTTCTCACAAAAATTAGATGTACATATCGATTCAAATTAGTCAAGAATAATTTTTTTAATTAGTTAATAATGATTACAGTAGTACATGTTCTAGAATATAATCTCCACCATTTGACATTGATCGCTCAATCACTCTACAAACATCACTGGTTCTCGAACCCGTAACCTCTAAGAACAACAACCTTTCCTTTAACCACTTAGGCTAAAGGGCTCGTGTTTAGTCAAGAATAATTTTAAAAAAAATCGAATATTAATATTATAAAAAAAACATATTAAAAAACTTGAGTGTCAGACAGCTAAAAGCCGGGGGAGCAAAACGGAAATGGACCCACAAAGTTAACTGCATTTTTTGAGGTACGCAACGTGAAGTCCCAAATGAACTGTCGTTTCGGACAATGGATTTAGATGCTCCCGGCACGCGGTTTTATATAATTTGCAGGCACGTTGTCTTTACATATAAATTAAGTGCAGGTTAAACATGTATTTTATTTTATCACTGAAATTAAATTAAAATATCTTATTTATAATTTTGTAAAAAAAAACTATATTTTTCAAGAATATATTAAAATTAATTAATACAAATATTTGATAAATGAATAATATTTTAATCTGGTTCATGATCAATGGCATAAGATAACATTATTCGTTGAGGGAGACATTTTAAAAAAATAAATTTAAGAGGGACTACATTGAATTATTTATTTTTAAGGGGTTAAAGAATAATTTTATCATTTTTTTTCAATTTTTAATATTTTTAAGGATTGTGATCGCTATGGGTATTCATTATCGGATATCATATCAGATCGGATTCAATTTTTCAGATATTCGGGATTTTGGATCAATGATATAGTGATCCGTATCCGATCTAAAAAAATCGGATATCGGATATTTGGATCAGATAGTCGAATATCCGATTATCTAAAAAATATAATTTGGTTATACTGATTTTTTGAATTTGAAGGTTGTATTTATAAAAATTTTAGAATTTCGAATATAATAAACAAGAAATTACTAAATACAATAAGATTCACAATTATAAAAAGTTTTAATTTTTAAAAGTTTTTAAATATAACAAGCACTAAATTGTTAAATTAGAACAAGATTAATATTATGAAAATTTGAATTTTTGGATTTTCGGATAATCCGAAACTTGAAATATTATGATCCGTATCCAATCTAAAAAACTTAAAATCGAATCGGATATCCGATCAAAAATTAAAAATCATATCAGATATCTGAATTTTCAGATCGGATCGACTGGATCAGATATTTTTGAACACTAAGTTGTGTCTTTTTTTTTACATGTACGTCCGTTCTTATTGTACGTGTTTAAAATCAATCATGTTTGTAGTGAACGGGAAAAGTGTAATGCTTGTATCGATATATCTTGATATAATCTACTTAACTCGATGCAGTGATTAAATATTGAATTCCTTAAAAGGAAAAAAAATTATTAAATGAGTTTAGTTTACTACGGTATTTATGGTTTCATCTAATAATAATTTTTTATATATTTTTTAAAAGTGAATCTTTATCTTTTTCTTTTTTTTCAAGGTGAATCTTAGTTTCATTCTTATATGTCATTACATGGATGAATCCCATTAGATGATACCACGAATGACGTGATAAACCGGAACTATATAATAATTTCTTCTCGAAAGGGGTCCTAAACTTGATCTTATCTCAAACACCTTTCGTAATTTCTTTAGTTGTCTTATTATATTGTGACACGTGTTATGATCTTATTAAATGATATTAATTTATTAAAAAAATTACATATGGCTATGTCATGTTAGTTGTTAATAATAATTAAACGACTTAGCGGGCTCTAATGAAAAAAATTCAATTTTGATGACCAAAATGCAAGCATCCTAAAACCTCAGTGACCATTAACATAATTTACCTTTATTTATTTTAACATTTTAATATAAGGGTAAACTGCAATAAAGGTCATTTAATTATGGGTATAGTTACATTTGGGTCACCTAATTATTGAAAGTTATATTTAGGTCACTTATTTATGAGTAAGGTTACATTTGAGTCACCCAATTATTAAAGGTTACATTTGAGTCACCCAATTATTAAAGGTTACATTTGGGTCACTCAATTATAAGTAAGATTATATTTGGGTCAACCTTCATATTTGAAAAAATATATCAATTTGATGATTTTTTCTTCTAAATCACTTGTATAACCTTGTTAACATTAGAGTATTTCATTTGAAATCATTAATTAATCTAATACATGAATTGATGTACTTTTTTTTCAAATATGAAGAGTGACCCAAATGTAACCTTATCTATAATTGAGTGATCTAAATGTAACCTTTAATAATTGAGTGACCCAAATATAACTTTACCTATAATTAAGTGATCTTCATTGCAGTTTACCCTTAATATAAAAAGGAATGGTCAAAGTCAAAGATGTATAAGGGTTTTCCTTCAAAATCCATTCAAATAACCACATGTGGGACCCTGAAATGCTTGCGGATGAGTCTACCACGTGCGCCGAATATTGCTGAACACTACTGATGATGAACACCGCGGAACACTATTAAATTAATTAATAAAAATTAAAAATTTCAAGGACTAAACATATAATTTTAAACTATTTAAAATAAAATTTTAAGGTGATTTAAGTTTTGGATTTTGGTTTTAAGGTTTAGAGTTTAGAATTTTTTATTTTTTTAAAATTAATTTAAATTATTATTTTATTTAATTATTTAAAAATAAAATAATATATAAAGTAATTTAATAAAAAATATTTTAAATATTTTATAATTATATGTTGAATCCTTAAAATTTTTAATCTTTATTAATTAGTTTAATAATGTTCAGCAATGTTCATAATTAATGATGTTCAACGGTGTTCGACGCCCGTTGTAAAATTTTTCAATGCTTAATCACTCCTTAGTCCCTTACTAATCTCTTACCTTAGCTGTCATTTGTTCATTGGAATATTCCAAAATGTAACATAAAATACCATTACACTACAAATGCAGAGAATCCAAAAATAAATATTACACTCTTTTTTTTCATTCTCCAGATATGTTTTTTTTAATTATTGATTTTTAATTTATTGATCGAATAATTTATATTAAATATTATAACAAATTATTATAATGACTATTCTTTTAATTAAATTTATTTTATTTATAATGTCAAGCAGTTTGGTTCCGCTTAAGTATGTCTCATGTTTGAGACGTGTACGTAGAAAATCTCTGTTGAGACTCACCCACCAAAACTAGGTGTGCGATGCGGGTCGATTTAGATTAATCAAGGTTAGACTCTGAAAACCAGAAAAGCAATAAAAAATTGAATTTATGACATATCTTAAAGATATGTCAAATGTTCTAGTGAAAAAACATATATTATTTATTTTATAAGACATGAGTTCAAATCATTTTGTTTATATGGTGTATGTTCATTGTCAAATGGTTAAGAATACGTATAAACATATATTATCTTATAATCACTTTTAAACCATTTAAAAAAATATCATTTTTGTAGTATTAGTTGCATCATACATAAAGGTGAGGTACGAGTTTCAAATCATAAATTAACTCGACAATCATCTCTAATCGATATCGGTTTAATCTATGGTCTGATGTATCGTCATCCTTTCAAATTAGATGCATAATTAATTGAAACTCAATAATTTGATAAAAAAAACATTTAATTAAGGTTTATAATCGATTAAGAACATTTAATTAAATTCTATTTAAATTTTAAAAAATTTTATTCGTAATCAATTCTCGAACCTGAAAGAATTTCTGTTTTTTTTTTCATGGTGTGCAGTCTATCATAATATCCAATGACAACTCTAATCATTTTTCAACTATTTTCGATTTTTATCGAGCTTTCATTATTTCCCCAAAATTATGTAATATATATTATATCTTAAAAAAAACTATATAGGTTGTATATTATAGTCGTATGCCATATTTATATTTATATTTAAATTCATATTTATATTTATCTACTTATTTGTTTTTAGGGTTGCATTCGGAAATATAAAAATTCAATACGGTGTCTTTTTATTCGATGTAAAATGGGGCTAACATTAAGTATAGTGATGGTAGTTTAGTCGATTTATTCTCGAATAACGAGACTCTTAAAATCCACTTTCATATATCATCAAAATTTTAATTTAAATGTCATTTTAATTTATAAAGTTTGATATTAAAAGGCGATAAAAATTTTAAGGTACCAAAATTTTGGACGGTGTGTGGTGTTAAAACTTTCTTCTAAACCCATTTTATTTGAATCTCTGATTTTACGATATCTAGCATACGTTAATGACTGATGACGATTCTAATTATTTTATTACTTTTTTAGGTTTTTATTTTCAAAAAAAATCCCCACTTTTAAAATCATTTCTATATATCAGCGACCCTAATTTTTTTTTTAATTTTAAAAAACTTAAACTTTAAAAAAAAAATTCAAAATGGTCGCTACAAGAATATCAAACAAATTATTTTGAAATCAAAATCAAATTATTAAATAAAATTTGAGATATGATAAATAGGTCTATAAATGAATCGAATGAACACGAACAATGTATATTTATATTCGTTTGTTTAATTTTAACCGAATAAATGAACGAATACGAACAATTAAACGAATATAATTTCTTATTTATGTTCATTGGTTAAGGAATGTAGTTTGTTCGTGTTCGTACGTTGTTCGTTAAAATGATAAACAAACGTAAACGAATACAAATATACGAACATGAAAGGACATATGTGAATAAATTTAATTTTTTAATATAATACTTTTATTATAAAAAATAATAAATATATATGAATAAATTAAAACGAACATAAATAAATAGATTACTATCCGTTCACGAATATAAATGAATGAACAAGTTTTTTATTCATATTTATTTATTTAATTAAACAAATATAAACGAATTTCTCGTTGAACGATTTAAAAACTGATTCGCCGAATGTTTGATTCGTTGACGATCCTAACGAAAAATTCAAATGAATATACATAAAAAAAAAAAAAAAAACTAGCCTTACTATATTATCGTCCACAATCCTTTCAATTTTCATATTCTCCACTTCCTTTATAAAAGAAAGATACAATGATATAATCCCAAATGATCTTCCTTTGTCCAAAAATTGCAAATCAACTTGGATGGTTGTTTATTTAGTTTACTGTTGGATCATCTATATGTATCATAGGGATGGTCGACTTACGTAAATTTGATGGGTTTTGATCTGACCTAATTTTATAAAATCGAAAATTTTAAAATTTTGAATTTAATTCGAGTTTAAGATAATTTTTTTTTGACTTATAATAATATTATAATTTCCATTTCTTATTTAGGGATTATTATTATTATTATTATTATTATTATTATTATTATTATTATTATTATTATTATTATTATTATTATTGTAACTACCCTATATCTAGGGGTGTTTAAAAATATCTGATCCGATTGATCCAATCAATTATTCATTGATCTGATCTAAAAATTCAAACATTTGATCCAGTTTTTATTTTCAGATCGAATATCTGATATGATTTTAAGTTTTTCGGATCGGATACGGATCATAATATAAGTTTCGGATCCGAAAATTCAAATTTTCATTAATATTAATCTTGTTATATTTAACAATTTAGTGCTTGTTATATTAAAAAAATTTAAAAATTAAAACCTTTATAAATATAAATCTTGTATTAGTAGTTTGTTGTTTATTATATTCGAAATTCTAGAATTTTTATAAATACAACTTTCAAATTTGAAAATTTAGTTTAATCAAATTATATTTTTAGATAATCAGATATATGAATATCCAATCCGAATATTTGATATGTGAACATACGAATATCCGCGTTTTCCCGGATCGAATACGAATCACTATATCTTCGACCCGAAAATCCGGATATCCAAAAGAATCAGATCTGATATGATATTCAATAATCAACATCCCTACTTACATCTATATTTTTCAATTATATTCCTATTTTGCTAACTCTCCCTATATTTTGTTTAATTATATCTTGATTTAGTCGAATATAATTTAGAATATTTTATTTGTGTCAGGTCAGGTGAAGGCAATTTTTTATCCTAAAATTTAGATCGAATGGAGTATCACCAAATTTAGAATCAAATTCAAAAGTGTGAAAACTTTCAAAAATTTTAATCGAAATCAGAACGACCAAAAACCCGACCCAACACATACATATCCCTAATAATCTTAATATTTTTGGCACAAGCACAAACCATCCTGCTCTAGTGGTTAAGGAAACAATTGTTATTCTTGGAGATCACGGGTTCGAGCACCAACATTGTAACACAGTGATTGAGTGATCAATGTCCGATGGTTGAAAATATATTCTAAAACAAATACTAATGTAATCACTGTAATTTTTTAAAAAAAAATATTTTTGGCACAATAAATAAAAATAGAAAAAATGAGCAAATTAAGGAGTTAGATATGAATGATGACTATAGGTTTCTTTATTAAGAATGGGTTTGGAGAATCTTTGATGACCAAAGATTGATTGGTTGCAACACTTTTGTATAACTAGAAATTTCATTACCTTTTCCCATTATTTCTTCTACAATTCCATGTGATACATAATGGTGTCCCCCCATGTGTTTTTAAAACCTAAATTTCAGGCTCATTTAGTTGTAATAAAACTATCTAGTTTGCAACATTGTAATGAAACTGAATGAGAACATGTTTCAGAACATGTTTTTGATTAGAATGTCAACAAAATTTCAAAGTTGAAAACACTAGCAATCATTGATTTATAGTACAAATAATACTAATCAGATATTTGGTTCACGGAAAAAGATTATTCGTATTTTTACATTTGATTTAAAGGGGCTCGTGCAAAGGGTAATAATATTTTAGGGAACTGTATTCTCACGTTCGATTTAAAAGATTTCTTTAAAGGGTGATAATCTTTTTTTAACAATAACACTTTTGGTTCCAAAAAAAAATCATTACTAGAGAAAATGATATTTTTTTGAAATCACGTAATCACGTTTGGTTTGAAAACATTTTCTCTAAGAGAGAACGTCGTATTTCTATCCGTGATGTTTTTTTTATTAAATGGTGAGAACATAATTCCCTCAACTTCTAATGTATTTAATAATTTTTTTATCACTTTGGACTATATTGTCCCTTAGTTAATGAATTTGTTCAAATGAATCCTTTGTTGGATTTAATTAGATGACTAATTATTTATAATGTAAATTAATTAAGTATTTTTATTCAATATTAATTTAATATTTAAATAATACTACATATATTTAAATAATGTTCTAATATTTAATATATTTATAAATATTATATTTACGATGTTTATTGGTTATATGTTGGGATTGTATATTACTTGAGAATTAATAAGTTAAGAGTTGATGTTTTAAATTTTATTCTTTAATAATCTTATAAACCATTTTAGTAGGTTAAACTTGTAATCTAAAATTTTTATCAATATTATTTAATTTTTAGTCTTATTTTATTATTTATTATAATTTATTTGACAATCTATCACAAGTAATAAAGAATTAAAAAAAATAAACATATTAAACTTTTAACATTTGAAATTTACAAAAATATTTCAATAGAGAGTAAAGAGGGTGTGTAAACATAAAATATATTTTTAAAAATATATAATATAATAATTATATTAATAATATGATAAATATATAATTTAACGTTAAAAATATAATACAAAGATAATTTTATAAATTTTATTTTTAGATAATCTTATATTTCTTCAACTAAACATAATAATAGTATTAAATTCCTATAAATCAAACAGGGTAATAAAATATTTTCAATAATATATAAGGTAATGTTATATTTTGAGAATCTAATTCTCAAAAATAATCATACATTTCGTAAACCAAACGTATAGTGTTATCCTATTTTCTTAGGTATTACATAGTTAATCCCCTTTAGATCATATTGCCTTTAAGATAATGAAATTTGCTCATATAAACCCTTTACTGTATTTTTAATTATAGAAGGAGGTAGGGGCGAATAAAATTTGACTCGACTCGAAAAAATTGAATTTTTTTAACTCGATTTGAGAAAAAAAAACTTGACTCATTCTAAGTTGACTCGAAATTGCATAAACTTGACTCAATTTTTTTAATAATGTCTGAGTTATAAAATGGATCGAATAACTCAAAAATTTTAGTAATAAGTAAATTAATTTTTAAGTTCAAGACGAGACTCTTAATTTTCTTTGATATAAGATAGATAGATAGATAGATAGATAGATAGATAGATAGATAGATAGATAGATAGATAGATAGATAGATAGATAGATAGATAGATAGATAGATAGATAGATAGATAGATAGATAGATAGATAGATAGATAGATAGATAGATAGATAGATAGATAGATAGATAGATAGATAGATAGATAGATAGATAGATAGATAGATAGATAGATAGATAGATAGATAGATAGATAGATAGATAGATAGATAGATAGATAGATAGATAGATAGATAGATAGATAGATAGATAGATAGATAGATAGATAGATAGATAGATAGATAGATAGATAGATAGATAGATAGATAGATAGATAGATAGATAGATAGATAGATAGATAGATAGATAGATAGATAGATAGATAGATAGATAGATAGATAGATAGATAGATAGATAGATAGATAGATAGATAGATAGATAGATAGATAGATAGATAGATAGATAGATAGATAGATAGATAGATAGATAGATAGATAGATAGATAGATAGATAGATAGATAGATAGATAGATAGATAGATAGATAGATAGATAGATAGATAGATAGATAGATAGATAGATAGATAGATAGATAGATAGATAGATAGATAGATAGATAGATAGATAGATAGATAGATAGATAGATAGATAGATAGATAGATAGATAGATAGATAGATAGATAGATAGATAGATAGATAGATAGATAGATAGATAGATAGATAGATAGATAGATAGATAGATAGATAGATAGATAGATAGATAGATAGATAGATAGATAGATAGATAGATAGATAGATAGATAGATAGATAGATAGATAGATAGATAGATAGATAGATAGATAGATAGATAGATAGATAGATAGATAGATAGATAGATAGATAGATAGATAGATAGATAGATAGATAGATAGATAGATAGATAGATAGATAGATAGATAGATAGATAGATAGATAGATAGATAGATAGATAGATAGATAGATAGATAGATAGATAGATAGATAGATAGATAGATAGATAGATAGATAGATAGATAGATAGATAGATAGATAGATAGATAGATAGATAGATAGATAGATAGATAGATAGATAGATAGATAGATAGATAGATAGATAGATAGATAGATAGATAGATAGATAGATAGATAGATAGATAGATAGATAGATAGATAGATAGATAGATAGATAGATAGATAGATAGATAGATAGATAGATAGATAGATAGATAGATAGATAGATAGATAGATAGATAGATAGATAGATAGATAGATAGATAGATAGATAGATAGATAGATAGATAGATAGATAGATAGATAGATAGATAGATAGATAGATAGATAGATAGATAGATAGATAGATAGATAGATAGATAGATAGATAGATAGATAGATAGATAGATAGATAGATAGATAGATAGATAGATAGATAGATAGATAGATAGATAGATAGATAGATAGATAGATAGATAGATAGATAGATAGATAGATAGATAGATAGATAGATAGATAGATAGATAGATAGATAGATAGATAGATAGATAGATAGATAGATAGATAGATAGATAGATAGATAGATAGATAGATAGATAGATAGATAGATAGATAGATAGATAGATAGATAGATAGATAGATAGATAGATAGATAGATAGATAGATAGATAGATAGATAGATAGATAGATAGATAGATAGATAGATAGATAGATAGATAGATAGATAGATAGATAGATAGATAGATAGATAGATAGATAGATAGATAGATAGATAGATAGATAGATAGATAGATAGATAGATAGATAGATAGATAGATAGATAGATAGATAGATAGATAGATAGATAGATAGATAGATAGATAGATAGATAGATAGATAGATAGATAGATATGTCACATATGAAAAAAATATGATTCTATATATACATATCTTAAATGATTAAAGAAAGTCATTTAAATTAGAATCAAACTATACTATGACATGATAAACAATTACAATTAAATTTATTTAGGAACTCGAAAACTCAACTTGAATTTCATAAACTTGACTCATATTGAGGCAAACTCATTTTAACTCGAATCAAAATTATATAAATTCGATTTAATTAAAAAAAATAAATTTTGAGTTGTAAAATGAAAATTCAAATAGCTCGAATAACTCGAAATTTTTAGTAATGAGTGGATTGATTTTAAGTTCGAGCCAAGTCTCTTGATTTTTTTTGATATATTTATCAATATAAAAAATATGAAAAAAATATATATACATATCTTCTATAATTAAAGAAGGTCATTTAAACTGAAATCAAACTATACTATAACATGATAAACAATTACAATTAAATTTATATAGGAACTCGAAAACTCGACTTGAATTTCATAAACTCGATTCAATTCGAAAAAGTTTCAAATAAAGTTTGAGTCGTAAAATATAACATTTCAAATTGAATAACTCAAAATTTTTTGACTTGACTCGACTCGTTCGAACGTTTACACCTAAAAAAAGGAACAAACACATTTGATCAGTTGGCCAAGTTACTCGTATTTATATTATTGGTACAAATCAGACATGAAACCCACTATACATACGTACGTACATACATACATTTTTCAAATCCCATGGTGAATGGCAGACCACGTGAGGATTGAACAGATACACATACTCAAAGATCTCATCGCTCTGTCTCTTTTCCTTACACAAGAAACGTGGCCAACTGTCTTGCAGAAAACAAAGGCACTCTATCTGCTAAATTCAGTTTGGTCCATCAAACATGTAATAATGGAGCTTCATGTACAAAATAATATTATGTACTACTATATTTTAAGGGGTGAACGTGAATATGAGGGGTTGGGTTGGCCAGCCACCTTCTTTCGGGACAAACAAGAGGTTAAATAGGACTCGACGGTACGATTATCAGTTGGTCTAACCAGATGAGATATTAAATTCTTTCGGTATGATCAGGGATTTGAATCATGACGATATGAATAGAGCAAACTGATTTGAAACTGACGTTTTATAATAGATATTTATAATATTTAATCTGGATTAATAAATCAATAATTCGAATATCAATTATTATAGAAAGAGCTAAAGGGATTATGCCGTGAGTTGGAGCTTTTGAGGGTTTGAGTTGGCAAAGGTAGACATTGCCCTCCAATCAACATGATTACAATGTCCTTTTTTTCCACAATTTGAAACTATACAATGTCCTTTTTTTCCACAATTTGAAACTATACGTTGTCTCGGTGGTTAAGGGAACGGTTGTTCTTCTTAGAGGTTACGAGTTCGAGCACTAATAATGTCAACACAGTGATTGAGTGATCAATGTCTAATAATTACGAGTATACTTTAAAACAGATTCTACTGTAATTATCGTAGTTGATTAAAAAAAACTATATGTAATTGCAAGTGAGACTATTGTAATTTTCAAAAAATTTAAGATAATGATATTCTAGATTTTTTTAGTTTAGATATTATTTAAATAAATTATTTGTCACTCTTAATATTTAAATTTAAAATTTTAATAGATTCTTAGTTATTTCGGTGTTTGATTTGTAGTTTCATATCTGTTTAGACGTATTTTTCCAATTTATCATTTTCACCCTGAATCAAAATCTTATTTTATTAAATTTATAATTGTAGTTAAATATATTCGAATTTATAATCATTAAATTATTGTAACTAATAAGAATAAAATTAAGATCAAACATCGTAATGCATTTAGGACATGACCCTTCTAGAAGTTAACGCAATGATAAAATTGCCCCCGTAAAATTTATAATATTTTAATATTATAAGAGTAATTTTAATTAATAATTAAACTATAGTGATTTAAAATATTATTAAATAAAAATAAGGTGTTATATTTTATTGATTTCATCTCTAATAATAATAATATTAACTAAACTAAAACTCGATCGAACGAGATAAGTAAAGGGAGTGAGTGAGCTGGCTGGCCTGCCTTGTGCATCCGATACAACAAATGATGGTCACGTGGTGGGATATATGAGCACATTACCAAGTTGTTGATGAAATTCGATGCCTAGTTATCGTATTATAAACTCGAACAAATTATGGATATGTATAATCTTATAATAAAAATAAATTTACTAAATATTAAAAATTTAAAATTTAAAATAATTGTTTTTTTTATATATATCAGTATCGATCGATCCAACAGAATTCTAACCAATGTAACCTAACCAGCCCTAATACTCGTAAAACTGGTCGACGAAGCTCGGGTCGGCTACTCGCCGCCTTGCATGGAAGGAACAATCAGGTGATGTCCTTGTGCCTGCAAAAGATTCAAGGAAAATGAACCATTGGGACACAAGTAAACGACTGCGGCAACCCGGTTATACACCGAGCACATCGACATAAAAACATGACCGGTGTAATGGGTTTACTTTGAGCACATTGATCTCAGACCACCAAATGTGTTGGCTCTCAATTTTGTCTGGAAAAGTAATGGCCTCACATGTAACCTAAACAGACCTAATACTCGTAAAACTGGTCGACGACGAAGCTCGGGTCGCCTACTCGCCACCTTGCATGGAAGGAACAATCATGTAATGTCCTTGTGCCTGCAAAAGGTTCAAGGAAAATGAACCATTGGGATACAAGTAAACGACTGCGGCAACCCGGTTATACACCGAGCACATCGACATAAAAACATGACCGGTGTAATGGGTTTACTTTGAGCACATTGGTCTCAGATCACCAAATGTGTTGGCTCTCAATTTGTCTGGAAAAGCAATGACCTCACATGTATCCACAGCCCCACTTTCCTTTATAACATATAGATGCTTAGTGAAACATTAATCTCCAACATCTTACCTGGGAATTAATTGTTGGTTATATGGACTGCAAAACAGGGTTGACAGGAAAAATAAATAAATAAAACTGAAAGATAATTAGACCGTGTCGTGGTATGGAGGCCACTGCCTTAGAAACAATTCGCCCCGATGTGTGTACTCGCTACTTTAGGCGGTTGTCCCCCGAAGCTTTTCAAGGATGCTCTCAAACTCTCTCAAATAAGACAGAAGTAAATCTGAATGGGATGATTAAAACTGAGAGAGAGCTCTCTTATTTATAGGTTGAAAGTAGGGGCAAATCTGTTCGAGAATCAGATAAAATCTGATTTAAATAACAAATTATATCATAATCAAATCTCTAATAATATCAGATAATATCCATTTAAAATCTCGGATAAATCTGTTAATATCTATCCAAAAATAGTAGATTTGATAATTGAAAATATCCATTTAAATCTCGGATAATATCTATTCAAAATTAGATTTAATAATAGATAATATCAAATCAAATCTCTGATATTTATTAAATCTAATCGGCTACACATTTAAAATTCAAAATGAATTTTAACTTAACCGAACTGCTTCTATATCTCCTATAAATACGGAGTGTAGGATTCAAACATTATCCAACATTAATGTAGCTCAATGATCCCTGGATAGGGAACTGCTTGATATATTTACCGTCAATGCAGAAGAAAAACACGATAATTCAGTCGACGACTTTACAGAATGTTAGAAACAAAGGCAGGTTTATAAAATTTAGGACAAGAACAGAAATATGTAATAAATTATCATTGTTTCACCTGTGGGTTTGAGACAGCAAGAACTCTAAATATTTGGTGTAGGATCCGCTTAGGCTTTGTTCGACATTGATTCTTCAACGGGAGTTCCAAACAATCAAGATCGTCTATCTTTAAATAACTACGTAATAATTGCTCACTTTGAACCTTAAACCCTAAACCTTCTAATTTGAAACAAAGGTACGAATGGAGGCATGAGAAAGAGGTAGACGATTTGCACCCCTAATTATATGTAAGAAAGAGGTGATGATTCACCTTAGAAAAAATTGAGATTAACAGAGTTCACCTAATATTTTTTTTTCCAAAAACTGAATTCCAAACAACCGTTCTGAGTGCTTGGCGTGATCGTTCGGTATGACTTAAGCGTTCAACGGCTCAATGACCATTTGGGAATCGTTCTCGAACAAAGCCTTACACAATGTAAAACTATTTAGTTTTATACCAACCTAGAATCTTTAGATCAACTAAGTTTAAGTGGAATTGATTAAAACTTTTAAGTGGAATTGAAGATATTCCAATTTTTTCAATTAAAAATTTCATTTTTTATTGTTAATCTCAGTCATATATTCTCACTCATCCGACAATCCCAGAAAGGAATATCCAATGTTTTTTTGAACTATTTACGACAAACAACAATAGGACAGACGACGAACAATGTATGGGTTGATCGGCAATGTTGATAGGAGTCGTTAGATTTGGAGGTTTATAAATTTTAGGGACCATTTTAAGAATATTTGAAAATTTAGGATATGTTTTTTTTTGTTTTATTAATTTTAGATATAAATTTGAAAATTTTAGAAGACGATAAGTGTCCTTTAACAACAATGAGAATTAACGGAAAACTTTAAATAAGTTATAAAATCAAATGTTAGGTATCTATTTGATCCGAAAAATAATTTGGATACCTAACAAGAAAAAAAGTATAGTTTGGACACTTATTTTATGTTTCGTATTGCATACCTAATATTAGTGAGTCTTAATAGAGTTTGTTTTTTTTTTTTTTGCGTACACAACACCAAGCTGGCGATGAAAATAGTTATTGATTAACCGTAAAATAAATGTTTAAATTATGTTTTTTATAATAAAAATTTAAAATATTTTTAACTAAGATAATTATTTAAAAAAATTATTTGTTTGTTTATCCGTTTATATCAATTTTTTTAATGAAACCTTTTTCTCTTTGTTCAAAAAATTAAAATTTTAATTATTAATATAAACATCATAATTTCAAAGTCTCTTGCAACATGGTCTGAGACAAAGAAATTAAGACATTTCAGCATTGATTGTGTCTAGGAATGCATGTTATTAAGCCTACACGACCATCAATCTTCAAGGTACAATCAGATTCTGGAGCAAGTTGGGGCAGCCAGACAGGCAGGCAGGTTGAATTTAATGCAGAGTAATCAAGATGGAAGATTGGAGAAGACCCTTTTATTTAAAAAATAAATAATTTGAGGACCATTTTGCAAATTCTCATTATTTGAGTAAACTAGGGCATCAAGCTTGGACCTTGCAACAGCACCCATTAATGTCCACATACCATAATCAGCCAACTCCAAGACAAGGTTATTGATTCGAGTTATGTTATTCGGATTCGAGAGTTAATTATACGAGTATTTTTATATAAAAATCGGAAAAAAATAAAATCACGATTGAACTACGAGAGTATTTTTAGGTACCCAACATCTTTCTGAAAGATATTTTCTCTGCACACCGGACGAATCCGACTTGGCTAACCCTGTGACGCCGTTCGAATTTCGACAACGATAATGAAAGTCGACGGTACGAAACCGATGGTTAAATATGTTAAAAAGCATGAACTTCATGTTTTGCAACATTAATACATTCATGATATTCTTGTATGGCACATTTGTAACAAATGCTGCTTTCAGCTCCTGTAATTATAGTAATGGGAACTGTTCTTGGTGGACGTAGTAGGCGTCGTGAGGCGAAGGTTCCGGTCGGAATTGTTAAACAGGAGAGTCGTCGATGGAGCGATGGCAGTGGACGAAGAGAATCCTGATGATGCTGCTATAGGACACACCGGGGTCGAGGCAATTTTACCATCCCCTTGCATTGGCCATCCCCGGTTCGAGAAGACGGACGATGAAACAGCTTCAGCTCTCTTCGGCATTGCCCTGCCCTGTCATATTAGAACATCATTCAATCGTTACATTCTTCGATCGAATTAACGAGGGAGGAGACGATGAAACGACGGGGAGTACAGTACCTGGTTGTATGGTAAAAGAGTGGCGGGATAAGCACCGGATAACATCGGAGGGTGCTTGTCTAGAACTGTCGGACCGTGTTGAGGATATATGCCCACAGATGCAGAAGCAGAACTGCCTGCAGTGTTACGAAAATGGAAATCCGCTGCATCGTTGCTCCCGTTTCGAGCAACGGAAGGCGCCGAAATCCCGAGGCTTAAATCAAGATTGGGATGCCAATTGCCTGCACTCCATGCATCAGAGAATTCAACATCAAAACAATCAACAACTTGCTTTAAAACTCAAAGAACTCTGCAAATACCTCCACTCTTTGTAGTCTCCCTTTCATAAGTACTTGGCTCAAAGTTGGTCACAGCTTCACTTCCATTACATTTCATGGCAGCCATATCATAAGCCCTGAATCGAAAAACCGAAAAACATAAGAATCACATCCATACGACACAAAATCGATGTCTCGAAGCATAGACTATGATCATAAAAGACCTTGCAGCTTCTACTTCGGAGTCGAATAATCCAAGATACATATACCTGCAAGCAAGGATCATAATTTTTTCACATCCTACACAATCTTTTCTCCCCTTACCGCGACACGATAAGTTCTTAACTAAAAGCTTAACTCAGATCGTAGACCGACCGACCGACAATACAATCACAATTCACAACCTAAAGATCATATGGAAGAAAGCTTTAGAGGACCGGATTCTCACTTCTTTCCGAGGAACTGCCCCATCCGAGCTTCCCACCGGCCGCATTTATGCAACGTTACCCCTCTGTACTTGGAGCTCCCCCTCGAGAATCCATTGCTCTGTCGACGGAGACTATGCACGAATTCCTCTTTGTTCATATGCTTCATCTGCAGACACAATTTACAAACCAGAATCAAGCAACAGACATGAAAAAGTAAGTCCAAAATTCATATGATTGAAGTTGATATCGGCGTCGTCTCCCCGGAATTTGATTGCAGCTCGATCATATGCTCTAATCAAGAACACAAATCCATACAAAAACTGATTTAATTCATGAATTTCATCAAAAATTTAACCAAATATGATACATAGAACAGACTTGGAAAAGAAATTCTCACCTAGCAGCAGCATGGGCAGTGTCAAATCCTCCTGCAACACATAAAATAGTATTCCCTCATCAAAACAGAATCAAAATCCATGAAATTATTCACAAAATCTTAAATTTTTAAACCAAAATAAATCATTTAAATTACCTAAATATACTTGTTTCCCACAATCCCTGATCAAAAAAACAAAGAAAATTAGATTAATTTTACATGTGAAAATTACCAGAAATGGTTAAGAACATGAGCTATCTGTATTCTGTAATTCTGTATAGGAATATATATTACCATATATGTGATTCCCACCGGCCAGTTCTCCGGTAAAACGTAACGCCGCGGTACTGAGAACTCCGGGACCGTGGTCCACGACGGCTCTTCCTCGGTTGAGGCTTTATCTGGACTGTTGTCAGCTCGGCCTCACCGGTGGACTCAGCATAAGATAAGTTCAACCATTGGGGTCTAGTAGTCGAAGCTTTTGTTGTTCCGAACTCCAACCCCAGACCCACTTTTTCTCCGGCGACCGGAAAGAGATGTCGAGTGACGAATTCCGGCGAAGGGTCTTGTACTGTTTTAGCAATGGTGGCAGCATCACCGTCTTTTTCCTTCTTCAAGATATCGAAAACGAATGCCGGAGACGCATCGTTAGAAGAGACATGATCTTCATCGTTGATGATTGAAGATTTCGAAGAACCTGAATCTTCCATTTGAGTTAACATCATCTTGTTGCTGTTGATGTTCTCATCACAAGATGACTCGCTTGAGACCATATCAAGATTAAGATCTAACATGTTTTTCTTCTTTCTCGGGAAACAAACAAACAACAACAACAACAAAGTAAAAACCAATGTTTTTTTCCCGAGAAAATTTACAGAATCTCTTCAAAACAAATTTCAGAAAGATGGGTTTTCTTTTTGATGCTACAAGGAAACATCAACAAGAGTGCATTGGAAAAAAGGTGTTAACTAAGGTTGACAAGATTGAAACTTTGGATGATAAATGGAGAGAAGAAGATGAACTAGAATTTGATCTGTAGAGAGAGAAAGAGATTGGCGACAAAGAAGAGAACGAAAAGAGAAAGGAAGAAGAAACACTAGAAATAAAGGAGAGGAGAGGAACGTGTTAACAGTGAAGGTAGCATAGGGAACACTTCCCCTTTCTTTTTTTGGAAAAATTACTTAGTAGATTCATCCATGGTGGATTTTCTTTTAACATAAAACGGATTAAAATAAAATATAATTAAAATTATTATAAAAATTATAAAAATTTGGTATTAAATTTTTTATATATATATTAAAATTTTAAATTTTTTAAGAAATTCGATATATATCAAAAAACGATACTAAAGTTCTTATAATTTTGTAACAATTTATGTTACGTCTCATTTTAGCTTTATTTTCTCACCCTAAAACTTCTCTCCCTGTGATCCCGACAAATAAAATTCACAAATTTACTTTTTACAAGATAAAATTTTATATTTTTTATACATATAAATAATAAGTGGATAGTTACTGTGAGATTAATAGATCTTATTGATCGAAAACACGAATTACATGATGAGTTAAATTCATCTAATATTTTTTTTATTTTTAGTGAGGTGTCCATTTATTTATGTTCGTACGTAACATATATATAAAAATTCTTAATTATTAGTAAAATTATAAATATATCAGTTAATTTTAAAAAGTTATAAATATATCATTTAATTAACCAGTTGTTACAAATATATCATCTTATCATTGAATTTTAATTTATTTTTTTTTGTTACAATCAAGTTACACTAAGGGGTGGAAGTAAAAATTAATAAAAGAAAAAAAGTATAATAAAATTAAAAATTATGAGGACCATAATAAAATTTTTTAAAAAATAAAGGGTTATATAATTAATTTTATTTTTCTAAAAATACTATTCTATTACTATTAAAAAAATGACAAGGACTATATCGACTTTTCCCCCACGATGTTATTTCTTTGGTCACTCTCTATTGATTGGTTCTAACAATTAGGTCACTTGATTGTGATTAAAGTTAGCATACATCTCATTTTTAATGGTACAATGATATATTTGCCGTGATAATATCAGGTACTCGGTTAATTTAAATAAAATTAATTTCTCGATAATTGGTTTTTGAAAATTAGAATCAATCCCGGTTTTGGTTACATTGGATCCTAAATTTTAAGAACCAGTCTCGTTATTGGTGGGAATCAGTTCCAATATCGGGTACCTAGTTCCAATAAACATTGGTTCCTGAAAATTGGAATCAATACCGGTCTCGGTCACATCAGATCCTAAATTTTAAGAACCAGTCCCATTATTGGTGAGAATCAGTTCTAATACCGGGTAACCGATCAATTAGTTTATTCTTAAAAAAATGAGTAATTAAAAAGAATCAACCACCAACAATAATATTAAGTAAAAAAATTAGAATATTTTAGGCTTAAAAATTAAAGTTTTAAAACTAGTCATACTTATAATATTCATACATAAAGAGAAAGTTTGATAAGAAAAATAAATAAAAAGAAAATCAATACCTAATATTTGGTATTGATCTCGGTTCTATTGGGTACCCACCGGATATCGAATCCAAAAAATCAAGATTCAATCTCGGTCTCACCAGAATCAATACCATATAAAAATCTACCGGATCTTACCAGGACTGGGTAATCGAGTTTTTTGACCACCCATATTTGCTATAATGAAAACGTATAGTAAAAACAGAAAAAATAAATATAATAAATTTTATAAAAAATATGAAAAATATATAATAATTTATTTAAAATTAAAAAAATAAAATAAGAAATAAAAATAAATATTAACGACGAACATTAAAATTAATGTCAACCATCCCGACCAAAACAAAATTAAAAAAATAAAAAACGACATATTTGGGGAACAAAACAAGCCTCTAATGTTTATGGTTTTGATAGCTTTTGTTTTTTTAATATATTTGATTCTATAATATCTTATGTTAAAAACTAGAAATTGTTCTTTTTTACAGCCTAATTAAATATGATTACTATGATTGATTCATGATTATGTTTGTATTTTAATCGGTGTTAAAGACATGAAAGGGGTTGTAATTAGGGGTGAGTAAAACGACTCGAAAAACTGAATAACTCGACTCGATTTGAGGAGAAAATACTCGATTTAAAATTTTATAGACTCGACTTGACTCGAAAAAATTTTAAATAAAGTTCAAGTTATAAAATAAAAATTCGAATAACTCGAAATTTTTAGTAATTAAAGGATTAATTTTTAAGTTTGAGATGAATCTGTCAATTTTTTATGATATATACATTGATATATAAAAATATAAAGAAATATTACTACATATGAAAAAAATCTATATATGTATCCTTATATGATTAGAGAAAATTGTTTAAATTAGAATCAAATCATAGTATAACTTGATAAATAATTATAATTAAACATTTATAGGAACTCAAAAACTCGACTCAAACCGAAAAAATTTCAAACAAAGTTTGAGTCGTAAAATATGACTTGTCAACTCGAATAACTTAAAATTTTTTGACTCAACTCGATTCGATCGAATACTCACTCCTGGTTGTAATAGAATTTGGGGATTTTTTATCTTTTTTGTTAAACTATTTTTTTCTAAAGTGTTTTACAATTATATTCGATATTTGTTTTTCATTTAAATATATTAATTATAAAATAAATATAATTTAAAATTTATATCATTCTTACGTCGAGACTGAATACATTAATAACCAAAATAAAATCGGATTCCAATATAACTTGATCGATCAATAAAACATAAAAATATTTATCTAAAAATAAAATTATATTTCTCAATTTAACTGTGGGATTACTTTCAGATTCATCTCGTATTTATTTTATGTATAATTGAAGTGTTGTCCGTAATGTTTGAAAGCATACAAAATGTTCAAACCACACCATATAAACCTTGTGACGGTCAACATGGAGGCCTACCATAGGGGGGAAAAGGAGATTCCAACAACCGAACCTCAAAACACAATGTTGACTCTTTGGATATAATATAAATAGGGTATTTATACGAGAAAATTAATTTTAGGGTTTAAGGATTTAATTAAGGATTTAGGGTTTAAATATATATGTTTAAAATTTAGGGTTTAAGATTAAATTTTACTCCGTTTTTAGAGTAATATGGTTAGGGATTTAGGTTTTAGTCTATAGACTCTAAATTCTAACCACAACCCCTGAATTCACTTGGTAAATATTAGTGAAGATTCACTTGATAAAAATGATGAGATGAAAAAAATGTTTAAATGAATGCTTTTAATTGGTTAGTCTAATAGATGACGTGGTGGGATTATAGGGGTGATAACGAGCCGAGCTCGGACAGGCTCGGCTCGGCTCAGAAACAATGTTATTGTGTTCGGTTCGGGCTCGAGGCTCGGCAAGCTCAGAATTTTAGGCTCAGACTCGGCTAGAAAATAATATTATTGAGTTCGGCTCAGGCTCGAAGCTCGTCGGGCTCGGCTCGACTCAAAATGAAAAAAAAAATGCCTAATTTATTTTAGTTAATTTATTTTTAGTAGATTTCTCATATTTTATTGTTTTTCTTTTGTTAAAAGGATTATTTTTAGTGTATATAATATAATTATTCTGAGCTTATTCACGAGCTTTTCGAGCCGAGTTTGAATCGACTTGGCTCTGCTCATTAAGGTTTCGAGCTGAACCTGAACCCAATTCGAACTCGCTCAAGCCGAACTTTAACCGATTCGAGCCCGAGTATCTCGCGAGCTAGTCACACTCATTATCGGAGGTGGAGGGAGAGATATTTTTAATAAAGTGTTAATATACGGATTTGTCCTTGGTATCCTTTCCTTAAATTTAAGATTAATCTTTGCCGGTTCATAAAAGGAAACAATTTGGTGTGTGTTCCTAAGACATTGACTTTGTTGTTCAACATTAATTTCTTTAACATTTTCAAATAAATATATTTCATTTAATGAAAATTAAAATTTCAACTCAAAGTTGGAAAATTCAACATTTTGAGGGGATTAACAAGAATGTTATTTAAAATGAGGGTATAATTAAGATTAAAAAAATTGGGAGTCATAAGAAAATTTTTGAAAAATGCGAGGACTTTATTGAGAATATTAAAAAAGAGATTTTATGAAAATTTTAACAATTTTGAGATGACCTAATTAAAATGGTTAAAAATTTAAGAGGTGTAACACAAATTTTTCCAAACACTGGGGGTGTAAAAATTAAAAATTATTTTCAAATGAGTGAAAACAAAAATAGTAAATTTAAAAAAAAAAACATAAAAAATATATTTTTAATATTTTTATTGAAAATATTTTTGAAAAGTGGAAAAGATGAAAATAAAAGTTTTTAAATTTAACTCTATTTAATTTATCTTCAAATCTTTCTAATATCAATTTAGAAATTTAATTTATTTAACAATATTTTATTTTATTATAATAAATTTTTTAATAATTATATTTTAATTTAATTATTTAACAAATAACTATTTATTTATTTTTATTTTAATAAATTAGATATTTAAAGGACAAATTCGAGTTTAGTATATTTTAAATTGAATTATAAAATAATTAATATTTTATAAATTAAATTTTAGGTCAAAAATTTTCATTTTTGTAAATGAATGAATTTGTCATACGTTTAGAATTTAGGTCTTCAAGCATAAAATAATTTTAGAGGTTTAGCTCTCCAAGAATTTTAAAAATTCAAAACAAATACTTTATTTTAAAAAAAAATAATTTGATCCTTCAAATTTTAGACAATTTTGTTAATCATTAATATTTTTAAATACTTTTAATTAAATCCTCTAAATTTTAATATATCCCTTTTAATTTTTTTGGTTTAATGGTTACTCAGGTCCTTATAAAATTAATATTAAATAAATTAGGTTTTCTCATTAATTTTGAGTTTAAATATTTAATAACTACTCTTTATATTTTTAAGTTCAATAATTTGATACTTAATGACGTTCAATCTTAACTTCATCTCTGCTCAAATCATACCTGACTCTACATACAAGGATGACCTAGAAGGGAATTGAGGGGCGATCGTCCCCTTAAATTTTTTTAAAATTTTTATATGATTTAAATTTTTTTATATATTTTCTATTGAAAAATCTATTTTTACCGTCTTTAAAATTTTATAAGCTGATCAGTAACAAAGCCAAATAGGGGTAGAAAGGGACAATCACCACCACCCGTAATTTTTTTTCACTTTTTTTTTTATTTATGAATTTACCATCATTTTCAAATGTTTATGTTTTATCTCTCAAACATCAAATTCTGACTCATTCCTTAAAGTTCGTCCCCTAACATAAAATTTTGCGTCCATCTTTATATATATAATTAATACTTATATAATTTTCGAACACCTATATATTTAAAAAAAATCTTGAGCAATAAGTGTAGCTTTCATGCTTTGAAATGAAAGTTGGCTCTTGAGTTGAATCAAAAGGCAGGTGTTCTGTCATTCTTGTACTATTCCCATGGAGTTATGTACATCAAATATTTGTCTTTTACCTTTGAGGTCCCTAATATTATTATAATATATTATATAATCCCTACTATTTCATTATTCTTTGTCTATGTTTACATGATTTGTTAGGCAATGTTCACATGATATATTCATCACATGTCCATTGTCTTAGAGTCGGCAGGGACGAAGTCAGAATTCACCTATGAAAACAATATGGATCTTAGGGGTGTAAACGAGTCGAGTCGAGCTTGAGTAGTGTTAAGCTCGACTCGTTAAGATTTCGAGTCGAGTTCGAGCTTGAGTAATTTTAAACGAGCCTGAAACATCTGAGCTCGGCTCAGCTCTTTAAGAACTCGAGTCGAGTTCGAGCTTTTTTCTAGCCTAATTGAGTCGAGTATTGACCGGTCTTTGACTGTGTTAGACTCAGTAACTCTTATCTCTTAGTCTCATTTAAAGCCTAATGGAGAAAAACTTTGATACACAAGTTGTATAAACTCAAGCTTGTTAATTTTAGGTTTTAGTATGTTAATTTAGGTTTTAAGACTTATGTTTAAGGTTAGATTTTAGGGTTTTAAGTTTAAAATTTTAGATTTAAAATTATAAAAAAATTAGTATATTTATGTTTTTGAGTAGCTTGTGAGCTTTTCGAGTCAAGTATCATGTAGCTCAGCTCGGCTCGGCTAAAACTCGAGGAATAAACTATCGTTTTATTTCGATTTATCGAAAAAAACATTAAAAATGTTAAAAAAAATAACAATTTCATTTAATAAAAACATGACAAATGACAAATAACATCGATATGTTATAGAGATAAAGTATGCATGTGATGCGTTGTTATCAGTTGACATTATTTTTTTTAACTCGAACAACTTTTTAATGTAAATCGAAAGAAAATAATAATTTGAATATCGAAATAAATAAAAAATAATAATTCAATAAATAAATCATAAATGAAGCTTAATTATAACAAAATTTGCTTCACTTATTTCATTTGATTTATATTTTTTTTTTCAAAATCTGATTTTAAAATTATTTTAGGGTTCATCATAGCATGAGTATTTCACTCGATTGATCTAATTTTTAAATTTCCTTTAAGAAAAGTCAAACGTATTATGTTCACGTAATAATTTATGTCACTTTATAATTTTAAAAAAAATATATACATTTTATATATTTTTAAAGAGATAATATCGAGTTACACAATATTTTATATATCTTTTTGGATCGTTAGATGACTGAAACAGATGGTTCAGATTAACTTCTTAAATTTTTTAAGTGATAATTTTCACATAAACAACGTTAATCTGAGTTATCCAACGATCCAAAAAATACGTAATACGTAAAACTTAAAACAACTTTACATGATATTTTTTTTAATTATTTATTGACATAATATGTAGAGAAAGTTTCAATCATATAAGGCCATCCAATTTAGTGTTAGCTTATAAGTAATGTTTTTTGAAATATTACTTTTATATTTTATTACATAAATTAAAAGTCAAATTATAAAACTAACAAATGATCTGGTAGGATAAGCATTGGATTTTTAAATAATGTTAGGAGTTCGAGTTATGACGTTCTGAATGAAATAATTGGGTTGGGAGAGTCGTTCTCATAATGAACCTCTACAATATCCGATCCAAATTAATCGAACAATAAGTTAAATACATAATGATTACAGTAGTATCTGTTTTAGAATATAATCTCCATCATTTGACATTGATTGCTCAATCACTCTGCTGGCATCACTGATGCTCGAACTCGTGACCTTTAGGAACAACAATCGTTCCTTTAACTACTTGGACTAGAGAACTCGTGCAAAACTTGAAAGTTTTATACAATAAAAAAATAAAAAATAATCTTAATCATTTATTAATCTCATCTAATCGTTAAAAAATATAAAAATAATTGTGTTTTATAAGGTGTAAGTAAATAAATTATGATAATGTAGAAAAAATATATAATTAATTTGATTCTTAAACTATTACACCTAAATTTCTCTCCTTTGATTGATTCTAATAAAATATTTTATTTATTTTTTGAATGTCACATCCAAACCCATGATATATTATATTAATAAAATATGAAATTATTGGCAACTTGGGTCCCCCACAAAGGATATTTTTAATTATTTTTTAATTAAAATAAAATGGCAACTACCAAATTTGTGGAGAGAAAATAAGGCAGAGAAACCTTAATGGAGACAGAAGAGATGTCTTGTCATTTGTCATAATAAATTAATTAAAGAAAATAACACAACAAATCAAACCCCATCACTAAAAAGGAAAGATTACCCCCCATGATGGACAAATCTTGGCCGTCTATTTCCCTTATTTGGAATAGTACAATGATTTGATCTTGAAGTGCTCTTAGAATCTTTCTTTCCACTTCCATTATTTCATGGTATCCATGTTAAAAATACTTTCCTTTTAGGGTAATATTTTACCTTTAAAATATTAGGATTCCCTTGGTTAGGGCAATGAGGTAATCCACCCACTTGCCTTTATAGGAAATGCTAACTTAATTGAATAATTTTTTATTTTTATAATCATCGGTATTCGATTTACTAGTCATACAGAGATTTATTATCGGAATACCAAAGTGTATATTTTTAAAAAAATAAGATCAAGTTATACGGTGTAAAACTCATTAAGTTTTATATACTTTTGGATCATTTGATGACTGAAACGGATGACTCAGATTAGTTCTTTATTTTTTACTAAAGTAACAATCTTCAGATGATCGATTATTATTCTGAGTCATCCATTTTAGTCGTCCAACGACAAAGGCAAAACTAGAAATTTGTAAACTTTGAAAAATTCAGGGTGAGCCCACCATATCCACCCTAAAAAGAAAGGGTGGATCTGTCAACGTATAATATCTTGATTAGAACCTCAGACATTAAGACTAGATATCAAAGTGCATATTTTTAAAGAGATAAGATCAAGTTATACGGTGTAAAACTCACCAAGTTTTATATAATTTTGGATCACTGGATGACTGAAACAGAATGACTCAGATTAATTTTTACTATTTTTTTTCAAGTGATAATCTTTATATAACTGACTGTTATTTTGAACCATCCGTTTCAGTCATCCAACGAACTTAGAAAATTTTATATTATATTATTTTATCCTATCCTAATTTTAAAATATAATAATTCATTACCAAGTTTAATTATACTATTCTTATCTTTAAATTGTATTTTAATAGAGTAAATAGTTATTCCACCCATTTCTTTTTTATTTCCACCCATTTCATCAAGATAGATATGATAAGATTTTTGTTTCTTTATGAGCTAACAAAGTTATTCGTTTAAGATTCATTTTGTGTATTTTTTTAATTATTTTAAAATTAATTTTGTAAAAAAATATTTTTAATAGGTATAAAGGTAATTACGAAAAGGGGTGATAACAAGCCAAGTTCGAGTCTGGTCAATCTCGGTGAGTTCGGAATTTTAGACTCGGGTTCCGAAAATAATATTATTTGGCTCGGCTCAGTTAGACTCAAAATGAAAACAAAAAGTGCCTAATTTATTTTAGTTAATTTATTTTAGTAGATTTCTCATTTTATTTTATTGTTTTTCTTTTGCTAAAGAGATTACTTTTAGTGTATATGTATCATATACGTAATATAATTATTCTGAGCCTGTTCACGAGCTTTACGAGCCGAATTTGAATCTGCTCGGCTCATTAAGGTCTCGAGTCGAACCCGAGTTCGAGTCGAGCTCACTCGAACCGAGCTTTGACCGAGCCGAGCCTGAGCAGCTCGCGAGCTGGTCAGGCTCATTATCACCCATAATTACGGAGTAGTATCTATTCATAGATATTTTTTTAATATTTTGACAACGTACATACCTTACGGACAAAATGATTAAGTACGAATTTCATACAATGAATATTATATACTTTTTCATTGGGACCACTTGTTGAATTTTTGTAGAAAGTGTATTTAATATTTGACTTTTTTTTCATCGATAAAATGGTGTCATCTTATTCGATGAAATTAATTTATTAAATAAAATATAATATTATTAAATTATAAAAATTAAAAATAAATAAAATTTTCAGAGACTAAACTAAATAAAAATACGTAAAAGATTTATCTATACTTTTATATTTTAAGTCGTGTATTTTTTTAGACAAAAATATCACGTAACATGTTTTGATTGATCAATTTTTTTAATAAATATTAATTTTTGGGTGAAATAGATAACGACGACAAACGTTAGACACTAACCATTAAAAAAACAAAATTACCAAATTGAAAAGCATGAAATTGTTAGGGGCTAAAGGTGTAATAAACCTTTTCTTTATTGGAATAAACAAATTGGAAATTTAAAACCAAGCAATCAACTTCGATCCAAAACAGACCAATGCTTTGCTGCCACGTCAAGGTCAAACGCTTTTGAGACGAGGATAAGAAGACAGCGTGGGGCGCACTTAACGGGAAAATACTAGAAACACGCGCCAAGCAGCGCGTTTGTTTTAAAACGGTGTTCAGCGTTTGGCCGTACTTTTTGTGTGAGCCACACGAGCCGCAAAGACGACGTCATGGCTTATATCACAGCCCTTTTTCTTCTTAATATTTTATCTATTTTTTATTAAAAAATAATTAGGAAGTTGGTTTATCCACAAATTTTTTAATCGATTAATTAAATATTTTTTTATATTTTTTTAATTTATAATTTCTAGAATCACAAAAAAATATTCCTCTTTTTCTAAATTTTTCATCCATTTTCTATAAGGGTCTGTTTGTTTCGATGTAAATAATTTTACGGAAAACATTTTCTTAACTTTCCGTGTTTGGTTCATGGAAATTCCAGTAATGAAAAACTCCCCTTGATTTTATGGAAAATGACTTACACATCCATTCTTGGTAAGTTGGTTTTCGTTCCTTTTGTTCTTTACAAATGAAGAAATATTCTAATTTAATTATATTTTAATATTTTATTCTAATTTATTTATTTTAATTTTAATATTTTAATGTTTATTTTTATTTAATATTTTAATATTTATTTATATTTATATTTTAATTTGTTCACATTATTTTAATTTATTTTATATTTTAATATTTCATTCTAATTATATATTTTTATTTTTTTATTTTCATATTAATTTTTATTTTAATATTTTAAAATTTATTTATATTTATATTTTAATTTGTTTTCCTTCCTAACTGTAATTCATTGTTTTATTTTATTTTATATTTCAATATTTCATTCTAATGATATTTTAATTTATTTATTTTTATTTTAATATTTATTTATATTTATATTTTAATTTATTTTCATTCCTAACTGTAATTTATTGTTTTAATTTATTTTAAATTTTAATATTTTATTCTAATTATAATAGGTTTTATTTTAAATTTTCTTTTTACTGTTTTCGAACTTTTAAAATAAGATCAATATCTAAGAATATTTGTTTAGTTCAATGCCCTAATTCATGTGAGAGTATTTGAACGAGGAAAAAAATTATAAAGACGTACATCGACGTAGATCTTTATAATTTATTAATGGTTATTAGGTTGGATATATATTAGTGTAAATCTTTATAAAAACATAATTTTTTTGTTTATAAAAATAAAATATGTTATAAAATATATTTTTATTAACTCAATAAAAAAAATAAAAGATAAAATTTGATAAAATTTGTATTATGTTTATTTACTAAAAATAAATTGAGTTTTGTTTTAAAAAAATTACCAAACAACGAAATATAATTTACACAGTTTTATCCAAACACTTGAAAATAATTTCCGTAATTAATTTTCCAGAATATGTAATTTATTTTTCAGAATTCATTTTCCGGAAACAGTTTTGAAACAAACGGATCCTAAGTAAAATTAGGATTAAATCAGGTTGCATAATTCTATAATTCATAGTATTAAAAAAACTATGAACTAAGGATTTTCTAAAACACGACAGTCTAATTATACCGTTTTTTTATAAAAATTATAAAAATTTTGGTATACATTTTTTAATATATACTTAAATTCTTATATTTTTTTTTATAAAAAATTTGTTATATACCAAAAAGTATGTACTAAAATTTTTATTTTTATAAAAACAATACAATTATTTTTAAAATCATCGTTTCCTCCAACTACCCATAAACTAATCATGTATGTTAATGATTATAAAATAAATCAATTTACTTAGGGTTTGTCGCCTACTTTTCATCATCTTTATCGAGTTTTTTTTTATTTTTTTCTTTTGATCAATGATCGACAATTAATCTTCGTATTTGTAACACCTTCAACTCAGATGTCACATTGAATCTCTGGCCCAAAACCCATTTTACAAATTTTCACTTAAAGGTCTATCTTTCCAAATTCAAAAAGTTCATAAAATAAAGTCCAACCATTTAAATAACGTAAAACCCAAAGTATTACAAAATAGAAATCAAAACTCTTTTTCAAAATACATCATCCGACTCAAAATAAAAATCCAAAATAAAGATTACAAACTCAATTTGTGGTAAGGTCTTATGAATACGTTAAGTCCAAACTAACGATCAAGTATTGTACTCTTTTCACGGCTCCGATGCTAGGAAGTCCTCCTCGAGGTGCTCCTTCAAAACTACTTGTCACCTACGTAACGGAAAAATTACAATTCCGCACGCTGGGCTAACAAACTCAATGGTATAATTTTACTCTACTGCAATTCATGAATATCATAAAACGAGCATACAAGATAAGATAATCAAGAGTGCACAAAAATACTTCTAAACTAAGGTTCATCCTCTATTCTACCTTAGCTAGAGTTCCCAAATTATTTATCTCAAGACATTAACATATAAAAGGTCAAAAGCCATATCAGGAATATCTACTCGGTACCATACAACCCATCGAGTTACTCGATATCACACAGCTCACCGAGTTATAAGTATCTTACCTTACTCACACAACTTTAGGGTATATAAGTCATCAACCATTGATAGCATACCGTACACACATGCATACAACATCCATAACTATTGGCCAAGCTACCCAAACACCCATCTCAAGCAATCTATAACTAACAATCAAGCAAGACAAGCATTTCATGAGGCACATAAAGTGTAAGAGTCCGAATTGTATTGACCTCACATAACAAACTCATATTAACAACACTCAAGCTTTTCTTCACCTTCAAGCCTTGCTTCTTGAGCTTCAAAGTCTCTCTTCCACCAACTTAGGAGATGTACACTTTGATAAGAAGATCTTGAGATGTTGATTGACTTCTTCTTAACGCCCAAACCGAGATTTCCACTTTATACTAACAAGATTCCACCTTTAACTTGCTTGAGAAGAGAAAGAAAGAAAAAGATGAAAGAAAGATAAAAACCTTAAAGATATCCTCCCTCTTTCCCCCAACTTTTGTAGGAGAAAATAAAGGGATATCCCTTTTGACTCTTTTAGGGAATAATTACTCAATTACTCCCTCTTATCTTCTCCCTTATCCAAACAACCCACGTTCCAAGCCCAAGGCTCATGCCAACAATAGTCAACACAAAAAGCCAACCAAGACAAACTCGAGGCCCAACACGAACCAACAAATTCGAAAACGAAGCCCGACTTGACGATCCATGGCTCGAGTAGACGCCTGATGTTGACCTGGAAAAACAGGTCGTTACAGTATTAGTTGTCAAACACCAGATTAATTATTTTTAGTTTTTTTTTATTTATTTTTCTCATATGTTAATAGAATCTGTCTTCATGGCATTTGTTTTCTCTGTCCTTATGACACGTTTTTTTTTTTGTTTTTGCGGTTTGTTTTATATGTTCTTATTGCTTGATTAAGCATAACCTAGTAGTCGATTGTTGCAGAGAATTGTATCGACGATAGTTTCTTATTATGATTTTGTCGGTAGTCATTGAAAGTTAGATCCCCACTCGATTGATGGTTGTGTACCGATGTAATCAGTCTGGGTAGTGGAATATTTTGTCTGATGGTTTAGATCGCTCACCACTCCTTCACCTGTTATGCGTCTCGATTGGACAGAGACAATGAGATTCTAGAAGCTTCTGAATTTTGATGCTATGCTTATATCCATAATTTTTTTTTTATTTTTAGAGTTTATTTCTAAATGCACTGTAATTATAATATTTTCTATGAATTTAATAAAAATTCAGTAGTAATTATATAAAAAAATCAATTTACTAAAACCTTTCTTAAAATTTATTCTCTCCCTCAAATATTTGTTTTTCAAACATATAATTTATTTTGATGAGAAAGTCTATGATCAAATAATTGAAGATAATGTGTATTATGGATATGTATGGAATTTATACACACTACACCCGTTAACTTTATTTAAAAATAATTTTAGTTAAACGTATGCAAATCTACAATATCATATATTATAATAATGAAGAAATTAATTACATATTTACTATTTTATTTATTTTATACTTTCGTATCTTAATTATTTTTCATTTCTCTTTAATTTTTTTTTTCATTTCTCTTATTTTAATCTAAAATCTCACCAAGATATATAAAATATTTTTATTTTATTTTATATTAAATATATATTTTAAATAAGTTATTATATGTAATTTTAATTTAATTTTTTAATAATATAATCCATTTATGACCTGATCCACCCACTTCATTCATAATTGATGGGTAGGACGAATTTGGGTTAATAATCAAACGGATGATGGATGAGTTGTATGAAAATTTTGGATGTGAATGATGGGGTGGATGAAACTCTAACCCATCCAAATCCAACCCGTTACCAGTCCTAAAGATAGTAAATATATGCTTGATTTAGAAATCGAATCATTTACGATTTTGAGTCTAATATATTTTTACTATTAATATCATCTATTCATTTCACTCGTTTAATGACCATAAATTAATATAAAACTAAACGAGTTTTATACCATATAACTACGTCTCATCTCTCTCTTTCTCTTTGTATATTAATCTTATCCATTAATTTACCTTTATCTAATTATCTAAAAATTTATAAACTTTTAATTTTTTTATAATATAAGATCTTATCCTATATTAAATATTCTTGTTAATCATGTCTATTTTAATATAAATATATACTACTTAATCATGCATGCTTATTAAGCATGCTCATCAACCCATACAAATATCTTACCTAATGAAAATAAATATAATATTTAAAATTAGGGATGAGCAAAACTCGACTCAACTCGAAAAAATCGAATAACTCGACTCGAATCGAGGTGAAAATACTCAACTCCTTTTGACTCGACTCGAAATTTCATAGACTCGACTCGAAAAATTTTCAAATAAAGTTTGAGTTGTAAAATGGAAATTCGAATAACTCGAAATTTTTAGTAATTAAAGGATTAATTTTTAAGTTTAAGATGAATCTCTCAATTTTTTATGATATATATATATATATATATATATATATATATACATTGATATATAAAAATATAAAGAAATATTACTACATAAGAAAAAAAAATCTATATATACATATCGTATATGATTAGAGAAAATTGTTTAAATTGGAATCAAATCATACTATAACTTGATAAATAATTACAATTAAATATTTATAGGAACTCGAAAACTCGATTCGATTCGACTCGACTAGAATCGAATTTCTTAAACTCGACTCGAACCAAAAAAAATTCAAATAAAGTTTGAGTTGTAAAATATGACTCGTCAACTCGAATAACTCGAAATTTTTTGACTAGACTCGATCGAATACTCACCCCTATTTAAAACTAGGGAATAAAATTAAAGAATAAGTAAAAGTCGGTTAAATCGAATTAACCAAATAAATTATATCAGTTTATTTGATTTTTTTGATTGATTTATTCGATTTTAACGGTTAATTCGATTAAGTTTAAATATTATAAACCAAATAAAATTAATTGAAAATTTCAAGTAACAAATTATGCATATATATTTAATTAATTTAATCTAAATATTAAATAACTAAATCTAATTATTTAATTTATTGCGTATAAATGTTTAAATTTACAATGATATTGTTTATTTTATAAACTAATCTTAAAAAGTTCAACAAAGTTACTAATACTTGATGATATATATTGCTCACTAAACTATTTTAAACTGATATTTTGGTTACAATGTTATAAAATTATATTAAAGTTATGATTTTATTATAAAATGATTATTGTGTAAATAATTAACGTTAAAGAAGTAACATGATAATTAAAAATATATATAATAATATATATTTAATTAATTTAGTTTTAATTAAAAAATATAATAAAATTAATTCTCAATATTTATACATTCTATAATCTTGGTCCATTTTATAATTAAAACGTTTATATAATGAAGGCTATTTTTTTTTTTGAAATTTTTTAGTTAGAAACTAAATTGATTAAAAATGAATAATTAAATATATTAATAAATAATTGACGCGATTCACGCAATTAGGGGTGATAAAGAGTCGAGCCGAGCCTCGTCAGGTTAGGCTCGGAAACAATACTATTGAGTTCGGCTCGTCAAGCTCGGCTTGACTCAAAATAGATAATTTTACTATAATTTTTTTATAAAAGATGAGACATCGTTAAAAACATTTTTCATAACTAGCACCAAAACGAAATTCAATAACGAGAAAAGAGAAAAAAAATATATCTAATTTATTTTAGTTATTTTATTTTTAGTGGATTTTTTTATTTTTCTTTTACTAAAAAGATTAATTTTAGTGTATATATATAATTACTCAAAGCATGTTCACGAGTTATTCGAGTCGAATTTGGGTAAGCTTGACTCAACTCGTTAAAGTCTCGAACCGAGCTTTAACGGAACAAAACCCGAGTAACTCGCGAACCGGTCAACCTTATTATCACCCCTACACGCAATAATCATTTTATAACAAAAATCATAAATTTAATGTTCAATGATTATTTTTCAGTGATTATTTTAAAATTTTACCTAAAATAAAGGTAATTATTCTTCTAAAAATAGTCAAAGTTTGATGAACAAGAACACTGGTTAAATAAATAAATAAATATTTTATTAAAAAAGAAAAAATAAATTAATGGAGATTGTGTCCTTGTCGGCAAAGGGTACGAGGTAAAAAGGCAGTTGGGAGACGTGGCTTCTTGCTCTCCTTTCGTACCAAAGTCTTCACCCAAAATCTTATCTTTTCAGTCACGAATGTCCTCTTATTTACTTGTTTGCCATTACCAAGATTGTTTTTTTTACCGCACGTGTTGTGATAATGGGGATAAAACCGTCTACGTCATCACCCACTGTTTGTTTGGTGGCTTTTGTTACTATTGAAAGACAAATAACATGTGGCATTAAAGATTTTTTTCATAAAAAAAATATATTGTGTTTTTATGATATATTTTTAAAAATAAAGAAAAAATATTAATATTAAATGAGTTCGAAATTGGTTAAATTACAGAAATATTGTTTTTTTAAATATATGCAACGAGAATGATTTTACGTATGATAGTTAAAATTTAAGGTTTAAGGTTATAATTTAAGATTTATAAGTTTAAACGTACGTCCCGATTATATTATTTTAACTTTAAATCTTAAATTATAATTTTAAATCCTAAATTCTAATTTTTATCCCTAAATTATAGACCTTTATACTAAACTCTTAAACTTTACCCCTAAAATAAGATCTTAAACCCTAAAATAAATGTATTTGTAAAAAACTTTCAGTTTTTATCGTTAATGTATACGATATAAATTCATAATTTATTGATTTTTAACTCAATTAATCTCAATTTTTTATACTAACTCTGGGTTTTAATTTTTTTTATTTTATTTTAAAAATAATTTTATAAATTTCAAAGTTCCATTCATAAATAATTCTTAAAATAAAATATTTCAAAAGTAAATAATTAACATATATAATATTTCTAAGTTTTTTTATTACTAGCACGAGTCATCTAACCTCAGTGGTTAAAGGAACGATTATTGTTCCTAAAGGTTACCGGTTCGAGCACCACTAGTGTCAGCATAATGATTGAACGATCAATGTTCAATGGTTGAGACTATACACTAAAATAGATACTACTGTAATTACTGTATAATTAAATAAAAAAATTTAATTTAATTTTTACTATTTAAATTAAATATATAAATAAAATCATATTTTTTTAAATTAAATTAAATTCACTGAAAATAATAATAATATAGTCCCTAGTTGGGTCCCCCCCTACCATCTCAATATGTCCTAACTTACAACCTAATTTCCCAAACCAAAATCATCATCAATTATGAGGGATGCCCACATACAATATAAAACAATTAAAAATATGTTTTTTTTTCTATTAAATTGGACACATTCTTGTCCATTTGCACAAGATTTTTATTACAAATGCAGACAAAAATTAATGTTTTATTGATTTTGTGGTTAGTACAACTTCCACATAAAAGAGCAATAAATTCATTTGATTTGATTTGAATTTTATTATTAAAAAATAATAAATTAGAAATATTAATAGAGTTTATCTTTGAATTTTTTAATATTTTAATTTTATATTTAAATTGTAATTTTTTTTTATCTAAATTAGTTCTTAAAAATTTAAATATTTTATTTTTATCGTCAAACTATGATTCTTATTTATTGATTTTAAATTTTTGAACGTTTTAATTTATTTTTTAAATTTTTATTTATGATACATCATATTACTATACAGTGTTTATATGATAATTAACAATTTTTATAAAGGTTTTATTAATATGGTATATGATTATCATGTACTTATAATTTAATGATAAAATTACACTATTCAAAAGTTCGGGAATTAATTTCAGAAGAAAATCATTTTTTTCGTAATTATATCACGTAACATTTACAGATTTTTAGAAGACAATTTTTATAACTTTTTTAGAATTTTTAGATATTTTAGTGATCTTTGGCACATGATATATTATAACACGACTCGTTATACCAATTAATCTAAAAACTATTAAATTTAGGATGAGCCTACAACGGGCGTCGAATACTATTGAACATCACTAATATTGAACACCGCTGAATATTATTAAATTAATTAATAAAGATTAAAAATCTTAAGGACTTAACACATAATTATCAATAATGTTGAGTCTATCACTCTTTTATTAATTACATATTGAGTCCTTGAAATTTTTAATTTTTATTAATTAATTTAATGGTGTTCAACAATATTTAACGTTAGTGGTATTCAGCAATGTTCGACGCGCGTTGTAGAATTTTCCTTAAATTTAATAATCAATATTGATAAAAATGTAAATTGATAAAATTTAAGAATATAAAAATTTAATTAAATGAAAAACAAATAAAAACTTAATTAATTATTTTTTAAAAATTCAAATAATTATAACACCAGTCAAAAATAAAACATGACGTCCATAAAAATAAAATAAAAGTCAAATGAAATTATTTTATTTTTTATTTTTTAAAAGTCAAACAAAATCTTTTGACTAGAAATTATAAAATAAACAAAATAATTTATGTTACAATTATTGTAGAAGATCATGGAAATAGGGTTTTGCTTTATTTAAAAGGGAAAAGTAGAATCCTTCTCAATCTAGGAACAACCAACACGTCAAACTAGTACTTGCCTTCTTTAGGTTATCCTATTAAATTCTACTTTAATTTTAACCTATCACATCTTTTACAAAAGGGATGATATTTTATATACGAATCGATTAATTTAAATCGAGTATTATAAATATTTATTATAAGTAGAGGTGTGAAAAAAATTTAATCTATTTCGTTGATCTGATATGAAAATTTGGATATAATATTTGATTATTATTTGTTAGATAATTCAGATCGAATAGTTATTTTATATTTAGATTGAATATCTGAAAATTTAAAATTTTATGTATATGAATCTTGTTATATTTGATATTTTTACTTGCTATAGATGAAAAATTGAAATTTTCATGGATATAAATCTTATTATATATAATAATTTGTTGCTTGTTATATTCGAAAATCCAAAATTTTCATAAATAGAACTATCAAATTAAAAAAAAAAACACTTAAATCAAGTCATAACTTCAAATATTTGAGTATTTAGAAAATCGAATATAATAGAATTGAATACAAATTACTAATTTGCCTATATGAAATCTGAAATGCACACCTCTAATTATAGGGCGACTCTCTTCTAAGTTTAGTACATTTCGTTTACAACGTTAGAATTAAAACCTCTGACCTTATTTAAAAAATCTAACGTCTAATCTCGTCCCACTAAATCAACATTGATTTATAACTCATTGTCTGATTAATTTAGATCAATGTCTGTAAAAATCTATGATGCGATAACTCTTCTAATCCAATTTCTTTTATTACACAAAAATAATGTTTCAAAAATTATAAAATGATCATTAAATTTATCAAACTTTTATAGTATAAAATAATCATTAAATTTATTAAATTTTACTTTATTTTAAAATATTTATAATAACTTAATAAATTAAATGATCATTTTATAATTTTTAAAATTTCAATATTTTATATTAAATACAATTAAAAAATAATATGCATATGGAAGAATAATATGAAATTATACATAAACCCAAAATGGAAACTTTAGGCCCACATGTTGGATTTATGGCACACAAGACTGAGCTGTAAAAAAACCAAACCTTAGAATATATATTGGTGTTGTGTGCCCAAATCCAATAGGTAATGTTAGGGAATATTTATTTATTTATTTTTATTTATAAAAAAAAAAAAACTTTATGCTCATGAGGAAAATGGAGAACTAAATTCCCAAAAACACCAATCTTTGTTTCTTGACTTTTCTTTTTCATGAAATTATTGTTAAGTACTATTCATTTTATTCCTTGTGTGAACATCCAATTAGATAGGATTAATGTTATAGTTTAATGCGGATATTTTTTTTCACTTTGTTTTAATTAATCCAGATCAATCTGTATCGTACATTTAGTATTCATAGCTGATTTTTGTAACAAATATTTTTTATATACCTCGAACTCAGGACATAGTTAAGCTATATGTAGCTGCTTACTACTATTATCTTCCTTCTAAGATGTAATATTCTTTGTCTATTCTATTTATTAGAGTGTTCAACGTATACTTAAACTAGTAAGAGATTTTTTTGATACCACTTATCACAAGATTACTATTTTATTTTAAAAATACATGTACGATAAAATATATAATATATCTCTCAATTCTTTTTTGATGTAGGAAATATGAAATAGAGTTACTGCAAAATGTCTACTTTGGTGTCATCCCTATGTCTTAGCAATTTCAAAGCAATGAAACATGACTTGGTCCCTTGGTGTTGGTGGAATCTGTCTGAATATGACTAAGTTTCAATTGTCAGACCCAAGTGGATTGAAATCAAAGGCCCAAGAAGGCCCAAAACAATATCCTAAAATAACTTTTGAACTAATTGATGAGGTTTAGGGGTATAAATGAACCAAGTTTAATGAATAAGGTTATTTTCGTGTTTGTTTATTTATTTTTAAAGGTGTTTGAACTTGGTTTATGTTCGTTTAAATTTTTAATATTATATTCGAACTCGACTCATTTATTTTTTGTTACGTTCAAACTTAGTTCATTTAACATTCACGAACATGTTCATCTATATGCTCGTCAATTTGTTCGTTTATATATGTTCACGAACATGTTCAATTAGTGTTCTATACATGTTCGCGAATTTATTAAGGGTTTGTAAAGAGGCAATATTAATACTTAAATTTTAGAACTAAGTCATACAATTATAAATGAACATAACAAGCTTATAAACAAGTTTATAAACGAATACAAACATATAAAATATATTTTCACCGCCTATTTTTATCATTTTTAATAAAAATATTAAAATGAACAATAAAATAATATTAAATATACATTGATTTTACTTTTATTATTTAAGTTTTCAGCATACTTAAGATATCTTTTTAAGTCATTTTAAGTCAGGTTTACAGTTTTAACCGAAATTTTGATTCAAGTATTATAAAGAAAAGTTTATTTCTCAAAATATAGGATAAATAACTTTAATTCTTAATCTATGATAATAGGTAAAGCCGAAAGTAATTGACTCTGATTTTAAACAATTTTTTTTTTATAAAATATCCCTGTTATAAAATTAAGAATAGCTTAAAGTTTGATTTTTTTGTACTCGTCTTTAGAAGTATTTCTGATAAATTACTGTTTAAAGTCGAAATCAGATACAATCAACTTCAATGGTATTTTATAAAGTGCAATATTATGGGAAATAATTTTCTATTATCACTGCATTAAGAATTAATTTTTACTGTAATATTAATGAGAATTCTTCGTTTTAATCATATTAAATTACATTTTTACTATTTTTATAATTATTTAATTTTGAGTTATATTTTATTGATATTTTAACAATATAACCACAATAAAATAAAGAGAATTTTAATTATGGAATTAATTTATTCTTTGTTATATTCAACAATTTAAATGATATTATTTTACATTAATTTATAATAAATAATTGAATAATCAATGACCGGTTAGTTTAATAGAAAGAGATGTTAGCTCCTTTGACTACGATCAAAGTTTTACCAGTTATGATTTAAATTAATTGATTAATGAATCAAATATCAGTGATTAAATAAAATAAATAATTTAATAGAAAAATAAAATCTATTTTCACTTTTCATTAAGTACATTACGTCGATTCGATTTATATATATAAAATCAAATAAATTAAAATAACTAAATTATAATTTTTTTAAACAAAACTGAAATAACTGGATTTTATATTTAGATTAAATTAATTAAACATATAAATAAAATTATTATTAAAAAATTATTCAATTTTAATTCTCAAAATAAATTAAAATTTTGATTAAAATAAATTTAATTAATTAATTAATTAAGTTTAACTGACTATTTAACAACCAATGAAACTCGTAAAAAACCAGTGAAACTTAAAAATCCCCTAACCGTTGGATCTACTCTAAAAGGATCAGATCAAGAAACTTAACGGTCAAGATCACACTTTTCTATATCTGAAGTTTGAATCATATATCAGAAAACCAGATCATGAAAATCAACGGACAAGATCAAACTTCACCGTCCAGTGGATCCCACATTCATCAGAATTTGTTTATTTGTTGCTCCCATCTTCATCATTTCTTTGTTCTTCGAGAAATTTAAGAAAAAGGTTATATTTTTATGTTTTGGTTCTTAATTTTCTAGGAAAACAAGCAAAACCATGGATGATTACACGAGGGAGATGATGGATTTGAAAACCCTAGTTACCCGAACCTTAGAGAAGAAAGGGGTTCTAGCTAAGATCCGGGTAAGAAAAAATGTTCTCTATTTTTGATTTTTTTTTTTTTGAATTTCATGTTTGGTTCTCGAGAAAGAATGACGAAGAAGAAACTGAATTGAGGAATTTGGGTCTGTTAATTTATTGTTTGAGAAATAAAAATGTCTCCTCTTTTGGCTTTGGATCTCGTGTTTAAGGATAGAAATGTAGGGTTTCGTTTTGAAAGTTGGATGTTTGTTAAAAATGTTTTACCTTTAGGAAATAATTGAATTTGTAAATTGGGATTTTAGATCTTTGGGTGTTGCACTTCGGACCTAAAAGTTAAAATGTCATGTTCTGAAAACATTCAAGTGTAGTTCTTTTGGGGGTGAAATTAGATAAATTGGAAATAGCAATGTGGGATTGTGGCATATTGGAAAGTTTGAAAATTTTCTCATTGGCCATCTTGTTTGATAAGCTGGTTTGCTGTTAATTTTGTTGAAATGTAAGTTAGAAAGTCTTATATTTTTCATGGATTTAATCAATATTTATTGTTCTTTACTTTAATTTCATAAAAGTTGGGTATAATTTGTTTTCATTAGAAGCTAGAGTGGAAAAAAAGAAACTTCTTAATCTGCGCGGCCTTTAGTATGAGGATTTACAGGAAAGTGGTCTAGTTTTAGGAGGGTTTCTCATTTTGACTGATTGAATAGGCAGAATGCAAGATGAAGAATATCTATTATCGAGTATACACATTTGGTTTTGGGACTTGGAAGTTTGTATGTGAGGTGTTTCTAAAGAAATAGAAGAGAAAGTCATGTGTCGAATTTTCAGAAATGTTGAGCCTAGTTAATGACTAGTTTTGAGTTCATTCTCGAAGTCTGAATGCGAGTGCGAGAAAATCATTTTCCTTGTGGGCTTGCAGATATGGAGGAAAAGAGGGATTTTTTTATTTTATTTTGTGTGCGGGGATGGGACATTAGAATAGCTGATCTAACAAGGTCGTTAGTGTGTTCTGTATGTGGTAGTGGTAAGACCTATATGAGCTGACGTATATTAATGGTATTATTATCTTGAATTATTGCTTGTGAGGTGTTTGGATTAATAAACCTGTTTTTCCATACAGATTTTTGTTTCTCCTTTTTTCTGTCTTTTAATGTTAATGTACTTGCTATTTCAATTTACAATGAATTACTCACTTGAATAACTCTCTTTTGCCATTTATTTCACTCCCAGGCTGAACTCAGGGCAAGTGTCTTTGAGGCAATAGAAGAGGAGGATCGAGTTATTGAAAAGGAAGAAGGCTTACCTCCTGCATTGTTGGGAAGTTGCAATGATCGTGCTAAACAGCTTCATGCTTCTCCTTCTGGTCAGCCACTAATTTTAGCCTTGTTATATATTGTTATTTGAAGTTATTGGATGACCTGCTTTTGCTTCTGTCCCTCTTTCATTTAGAAAATGATTAAGCTAGTATGTAGTTTTTGTTTTTGTTTTTCTTCCTTGATAGATGAGTTCTCCTCTACTATTTCATATGTGAATCGAGAACATGTTCCCATGTTGCATTTTTTATTCTCCGAAATCTTCTCTAAATCTGCCTTTCGTGATCTCCTTAATAATGTGCACGTTGTATGTCCAAATGCAGGAAGACTGTTAACTGCGCTAGTATGCGAGTACTTAGACTGGGCACAACTAAACCACACTCTAAAAGTTTATCAGCCTGAATGCAATTTGGTAATTGAGTAATCTCCAATGTATCATAGTTCTGATTATTGCTTTATAGTTGATCATAGTTCTGATTATTTGTCTTCTTTTACATGTAGCAAAAAGACTCCTGGAAAACCGAGCTGAAAGACTTTAGTAGCAAAAATGGTTATGATCTTAACAGAAATGGTGATAGTGGACCTTTGCTTCTGGATGTTCTTGAAGGTTTCCTGAAGTTTGAGGTTAGTTGATCTCTTTTGTATGTATTTCATACTACAGAGGTATTTGACTTGTGAAGTATGAGTGATTTTAGTGCATATGTTGTCTGAAGCTTGTACACCCTTTTGTTTTCTTTTTAGCGGTGATAAGGTTATTTGTAATCGTATTTACTGTATTGTGAATGATGATAATTCTTTTAGACCAAGCGATAGTTTGTCATTGTTTGGTTGTTCTTCCGGTTTGACGTCTTTTTAAGATAACCGATGTGACAAGATTGGTCATTTCTGAATATCATGGACCGTGTTAAAGGGGATGAATGTTGAACACTGTGAAGGATGGGGTTTACTGTAAATTGGTTGCAGAAACAGGTTTTGGGTGTTTTTCTGTAATGGTTCTCCATTAGAAGGAAAAAGAAATTAGCAGGTCTGTCTTCCGTTTGGAAATGATGCTGCAAATTTTGTGTTTGTTAGTTAGATATCTGCTATGTTATCCTACATCATGATGCCGTTTTTCATATTTAAATGTTTAAATAATTTGATTCATATATGAAGCACATTTTGTCAGAACTTATCCCAAGCAAGAGGAACCGGAAGGAGATCACAAGAAATTGAGTCCTCGTCTAGTTTAGAGTCTCGTAACACAAGAAGACCCTCGCCATCTACTGTTGCTGGGGGCTTGCCCCCATTAGGCAGGTGCTGGACTAATGCCATATCCTGCTTCTTCATCTTTATCGTTTCCTATTTTTCTTCATAATACTGCTAGAAGCTGATTGTTTTTAGCATTTTTATGACAGGCCGGTCCCTGTTTCACAGTCATCTGGTAAGTGATCATCTTATATATTGTTAGAACATTCTCATAGCTACTTGATTGTTGTTTCCATCATGTGATAACTTTGGCATATAGATAGGAGAGCAGGCTCCTCCATGTCTGGTTACAGGAAAGACGAGTATAGTTGGAGATATGATGATGATCTCCCAGACGTGGTTCGAACTTCAGCTGCCCTTGAGAATCTTCAGTTGGACAGAAAGGCCAGGAATCTAACTTCTTCTTGGCGGTTTGTCTCTCAACCCTGCTAAAATGAAACATCGCCTATTGGTTCGATGTTTACTAGGAATGAATATGAAACTTCGCCTTTTAAAACTTTTAGGTGAAACTTCCACTTGATGGATGCTTCATCTTTCATTCCCCGGCGTCGTAATATATTGCTTTTTTTGTTATAATGAGTTATTTTAAAAACAAGTCACCTTAGTCATGTAACCTTTGTTGCTTGCACTCTTCATTTTTCATGAAGTACCCGTGTCCGGCACTCGTAGATATGACCTCCTAGGACCCTCCAAATATATTGAAAAGTTTGAAAAATCTATAGCCGTACCCGTGTCGGACACTTAAACCCGAATCCAAGTAACCATAGCATGTACACTATCAGTATATACAACTATATAAAACATCTAAAGTTGTATCTGCTTCATTAATTTGGTCACAGGCATGCCGGGGATGGAATCAGCAGGGACGACGACAAGGATGATCATATGTAGCCGAATGACATCTATCGCATTCCGGCAAAGCCTAGTTTAGTGTGTATTTTCAAGTTTTTCACCCATCTAAGTTTATATATGTTTTTTTTAGTTTAATTTTTTGCATGGATTTAGATCAAACTATGTTTTGCAAGCTGAGAAGTCTATGATTGTTAATCTGTTGATGCACCTGATTGTTTATGTTTGATTGATTTTCCTTAAACAAGTAGATGTTCTAGCTTGTATGTTTCCAAAACTGCCTTTTAGTATGGTCAGAGTTACGGGTGATAAGTCAGCTCGGAAATAGTTATATATTGGGCTCGATTCAAGCTCGAGGTTTGGTGAGTTCGAAATTTTAGGCTCGCTCTATTTAGAAACAGTATTACAGGGTTCAGTTCAGGTTCAGCTTGAAATGAACAATTTTACTATAATCTTTTTTAATAAAAGATAGGCCTCGTTAGAAAATTCTTGAAACAAAATTCAATGTTGGGATAGAAAAAAAAAGTGTTCAAAAAGTGATTAATTCATATATCCGAGAACTATTTTTACAATAGAAATATATAATATCTAATTTCTTTTAGTAAATTTCTTTTTAGTGGATTTTCTTAATTTATTTTATTATTTTTTATTAAAAAAATATTTTTAAAATATATATATATATAATTATTTTGAATCTGTTTACGAATTTTTTAAATTGAGTTTGAGTTTGTTAGTTCGGTTTGTTAAAATTTTAAATCGAATTTAAATTTAAATTATGTCCATTCAAATCAAATTTTAATTTAATTTTAACTAAATCGAATCTAAGTAGTGACCGGATGCTATTTTGAAACATATAAACGATTAGGGGTGTTATTATAAGAATAATCTCGTTATAGTCCATCATATCATAAATTAAAGGTCAAATTGATATTATGTTTTAAAAAGTGCTTTGGAGAAAATGATAAGAAAATGCTTGACGTAAAGAATAATCTCTTTCATTCTCTTAGAGTTTCCCTTTCTTAAAATATAAAAAATGATAATGTAAATAAAGATTAAATACGTAATTTTATTAAAATGTATTTTGAAAAGAATTTAATTTCAATATATGATAGAGTGTTTGTGAAAAAAATAAAAGTATCAAGCTTTAATATAATATTAATAATTTTTAGTATAATTATTGATATTTAATTTATTTGTTAAGTAATTTGAACCGAATGTTATATAGGTTTATTATATTGTGAGCAAACACATTTGATCGGTTGGTTAAATTGTTTATTTTTATTCTTTTATATTCTCGTAGGTCATGGATTATAGACTCAGTAAGAACATTCTCTTAGAGTTTCCCTTTCTTTTAGGTAGGATTAGGATTAGATTTAAAGTTTGCCAAAAAATATAATATCTTACTCGATTAAAATAATTGGTTGGTATATAATATTAGTATAGATACATACGTTATTCGCATAAAATTGATTATTAAAAAAAATTATTATATGCTTTCTACCCACTATATCTGTAACACCTCTATTTAATTTTTTTAAAAAACAGATCAAAAGTGTTACCGAAAAGCAAATTGAAGAATCGAATTACAGCTAATTATTTTACAACATAAACAAACCATTCATAAAATTCAAGCATATCATTTAATCGTTGGAGATCTTAAACTTAACAATTCTGAATTTTTGTTATCAGGGACTCACTTGTAAAATTTTCAAAATTTGGAGACTAAATTATAAATTTACTACAAACAGGAAGACGTTGTTGAATCCTACATACTGTTGAAGCTTTGGAATTGATGTTCCTCTCTTGTCAACAAAACCACAAGGGTTATTATATCTGTGGAGACTAAGACATGTCGTTCGTATTATTTTATCTGAATCAGCTACTGCGAGGTTGACGTAAATGAGGCGAGACAGATCGTGAGGTACACGAGTTTGATTAGGTTAAAGTTAGATTAAATCTCAATTCGATTGAACATGACTCAATCTTAAACTCGGTTCGAGTTTTTAACAAACTAAATTGAACTATTTATACACGACTTGAAAAACTACTTGAAAATATAATATATTTTTTAATTTTTATAATTTAAAATCTAAATTCTCAAATTTAAAACCTTAAAATATAAACAACTAAACCCTAAACTCTAAACCTAACAGCCTAAACATATAACCCCTAAATTAACACAATATACCTTAAAATTAACAAGCTTGACTTTACACAACTTGTATATCAATATTTTTTTGCCTGATAAAGCTTTAAATGAGACATGATAGATAATGAGTTATTCGAGTTTGACACGATCAATGATTGATCAACACTTGACTCGATTGAGTTTGAATCAAGCTCGAAGTCGACTCGAGTTCTTAACAAACCAAGTCGAGTTGAGATTTTTCAGACTCGTTAAAAGTTACTCAAGCTCAAAATCAACTCGAAATCTTAACGAGTCAAGTTCAACACTACTCGAGCACGACTCAGCTCATTTACACCTCTAGGTCGTTACATATATAATCTTGGATAATCTGATGGTCACACCAATGTCAACTATTTCGAGCATAACTATGCTCCATAAGTTCCATGTTAAACAAGTTGATGCTCTGCAAGAAAAAGTAGTTAATGTAGGCAACTAGGCATGACAGAGGTGAGCCTTGAGTTACTGCGATTCATTTATAAAGCTTCTGTAAGAAACACACAGTTTCGTTGCTTTTGTCTGGTTTTTTCTTTGTTTTGTTTCAGTGTGTTGAGTTACTGAAGGCTTCGCTGCAGTCGAAGACTGTGCTTACTGATGTATTCCTTTCAAAAAAGGGTCGAGAAGAAGCCTCCAATGTGATCGAAATGTGAAAGACTTCTCACTTCTGCTGCTGTTGATGTGCTGCTGATGTATTCATTTGTCATAGTTGCCACCAAATTATTGGATATTGGATACAAATAGTCTATTCCTTGATCGTACTTTTATCAGTATCCTTACTATAAATTAGTGAGCTTAAACTTTAAGAAATTAAGTGTAGGGTGTAAAATTTAATATAATAAAAATTAGATTAAAATTTAAAATTTGAAATTTTTTAAAAAAATTAACAGGGCATAAAAAAATATGATTAAGATACAAATGATTTCTACTCTAAGCTATATAAGCGAAGTTATCGACTTAAAATTCAACAAACTTTGTTTGCAGAAGTTGTTTAAGATTTTATGATATCCAAATAATTTATTTAATAAATTTCAAACTCCTAAAATTTTGATACTTTTATTATAGTTATTTATATTAATTAATTAAAATCAAATATTATGATTTTTAATAATATTTTCAGCAAAATTGAATGATAATCCATTTTTTTATTTTAAAAAATAAGGATCCTTAATTGATACTTAAGGATCTAGATCAAAATTCACAGTGTAACACAAATAATGCTACCTGACAAGTTGCATTTTTTTTGTGTGCGTTTAATTTGAAACAGATTTGAGCCAAATAAAAGACACAAAAAACACCATTTCTAGGTGACGTTGGAGAGAAAAAAGCCACTTGCAGGTGACATTATTTGTACTACCAAATATCAAATAAGGATCCCCATTTTCTAAAATAAAAAAAAAAAAATGAATTATCTATCCAATTTTGCCAATATTTTCATTCTAGTTTGCTTCGATAAACATTGTTTAAAGTAGTTGACATCTAAATGTTTTATCTCGCTTAGCTGACTAGTATTTGATCGAGTATTTATTTTTTGATTAAATATATATATATATATATATTTGTATTCTCAAAATAAATGTTAAAGTACCTATATAAAATGGGACACTCTTGCTACAAACAATGATGCTCTCATTCTATGTTGTGCATTAATAGAAAAAAGTTATCACATTGTCAATCTTTAATATGAAATGAGCCTATAAATGATAATGATTAGAAACAAACAAACAATAACTGCAGAAGTAATATAAGTATAAAATATGGCAAATATCGAAACTCGAACCCAGATTTACGGGAAGTCATTTCGGATAACGCTAGTTCTTATGTTCTCTTATACTTCTCCAAGCAGTATTAGTCATTACAATCTAATAATGTAACAAACAATTAATGATTATCAGTAAAACGATTCTAACGAAGCAAACTACTTGTCTCCTGAATCACCAATGAATGGAAGAATTGGAGGGGTACCAAAAGGATATATATATGCAGGTATTAACATGACAAACCTGGAATTCTCTTGCTCAGTATCTTTGAACTTTGCTCAGTATCTTTGAACTTCGGTGACGTTCGTTTCCTTGTCATGTGTGTCGTTGCCATTCGTTTCCTTATCATTTGTTTCTTTCCTTTGGATTTCGGTAGTCTGACCCTTGCTAGATGGCTTCCCATCATTTGGGTTATCGACAGTATCGGGCCTTCCCTGTTTTGTTCGATCAAACGTATCATTCAATATTGGATTAATACATTTTAAGAAACAAAGTTGTAACAGGACAAAAAGAAGTCATGTATAATCCACTTTTTCTTAGCTGCATATTCCAACCCAACAGTTTAATCCAGAAGGGCAATCACACGATCATCCGGAAAAAGAAAAATTCTTACCAGTTATGAAAACTAACCTTGTTTTTGTCACGCCAGCCAAGTCCAAATGGTCGAGATAGTAAACTAATCCTTCGTGCAGGGATTTCTTGTTGGAGCTCTTGATTGTTGCGTGCTTGAGAATCAGGATGCGATGGTCTGCAAGCTTATATTTTATTAGATGGGCCGAATAGACCAACAAACGACATTTCACTAAAGAGAGGATTTCACGTTGGCAAAAGGTTGATAACACACCGTGGAGAAGGCTGGACTTTACTTTGACCAGACTGGTACTGTAAGGTAGCCTCCAACATTGATTCTGCCATTACCATTCTTTTCTCCATTTCAGCAAGTGAAGCAATGGCATCTTCGTACTTTTCCTGCATTAATATAGAAGTTAAGGACAAGAGCAGGTAACGAACCAGATAAAAATACATTTGATATTTTCTTAATCGCTCCGCGGAAAATAATATAAGAACTCAACATGATGTTTGTTCTCCCCCAATAAGGGTAATTTAAGGGGAAATCTTTCATGGGGAAAAGGAAAAGAGCATATTACAAATCTTCTACAATAGAGTACAACTAATATTGTTTAACAGCTTGCAGGTTCCAAAATATTTTCTAGTTTGCAAAGTTTTTATCCAGAAAATCAAGAGATACACTGAAAGGCGAAAGCATCAATTCCCTGCCTCCACTATTTTAAAAAAGATGATTTACTTAAAATGATGAGTAATTAAGACGACATATCATTTTTAAACCATCATCATTAAGGAATTATTGATGCCAGCAAATACTTACTGATGAAAGTTACATGGTAGAACAAGTGGTTTGATCGCAATGAGTACCTGAAGCACTTGAGCAGCATATCTTTGTGCGGCGGCATCTTGCTCAGCAAATCTGCGAGCATCTTCTGTCACCCTTTGATCTTGCTCTACCCGCATTAAGACCTATGAAATGTGTGACAAATCTTAATAATTATGAAGACATGAATAAGAAGAGAAGAATATGATCTTCCACTAAATGAACGTGAGGAAACAAGTTAAACCTGAAGCATTGCATTCTCTTGTTCCTGCTTCTCAGAAAGTGCCTTACGAAGCTCAGCAACCTCTTGCTCTAGTTGCTCCACCTGAAGACCATAATCGAGTTTAGTGTATATGTCTTAAGAAAACACTCAGAAACTGTAAAGTCAACAGAACACAAAACATTCAAAGCATATAAGGTTGCAAACGAACTGTCTAATGTCTATCACTTATTCAGGCATGGGTCATGACAACTGTCTAACACAGATTTCTTGCAAGTTGTAGATTAATCAAATTCTCTACTCTGTAGTAAACAGTAATGGAATGCATATAGAGATTCCAACATACATTCCATTATGAAGCCCAAGGTTCCAGGAAAACCAAGCAAACTAGCCCCGGGCATTGGAATGATTTGTAGTTTAATAATAGTCCTAGCTCCTAAAAATAAGATAGAAAATCAAGTTTGAATTTTGGCAAGGAAAAAGGGAAAAAAGTTGCAAAACCAACAATCATGTATTTCTATTCATGTCAAAGGAAGTGACACTGATTAAGATATTCCATTTTTACCCTAGCACTTAATTGGCGCCGGTTATCCTGCTTTACCATCTCCATCAAGGCTGTCTCCAGCTCCTCTGATCTGATACAAATGAGAAAGAAGAAAGATTGTCAGTGTCACATTCATCAAGCTTCCATGGAAGAAAAATTATTTTGAATTTCGGCATAAAATGCAAAGATTAAGTAGGCAGGCATGTCCAATTTATAAGCCATTGTAGTATAGCTTAGATATGTCCATGCGTAAGAGAGGTAAGGAGGTAAGTTAATAATAGTTCTGACCAAAAATCAAATTCACGACCTCTATCAGTTTATAGCAAACTGAGGATAGCAAAACATGCAAACCATAGAGATGATAAAAATTTAACCTGAGTACAGCTGATCTTTTCTCTTCCAATAACCTGCACAACTCAACTTTTAACCACACAACCTGCACATGATTGTTTATAACAAATTAAGAATATTGGAACATCATAACACAAGCAAATAACATCTCACGATAAAAGGGAAGAATAGATTAGGGTATTATCTATTCGTAGAACAGGCCAGTAAAATATCACCAATACAAGGATTAATGAATTAGGGTTTATGGTTTTAGGTTTTATAAATAGGGTTAGTGAATTAGAGTTCAGGAATTAGGGTTTAAGTTTATAAATTTGAGCTTATGAATCAGGGTTCATGATTTGGGTTTACAAATTAGGGTCTAAGAATTATAGTTTAAATATTGGGGTTTATGAATTAGGGTTTTAGAATTAGGTTTAGGGTTTTATGAAATAGAGTTTATGGTTATACAAATTAGGGTTTGTAGTTTAGGGATTATGGTTACAAATTGACTCTTAGCCTCCATTGTCTTTTGCAACTCCATAAAAATCCAGCAAGGCACATCCATAATTCCATATTTAGTCTCTTATGCTAACAAGGTTGAAATTTCAACGTATATGAAATCAATTCAACAAAGCCACTCAGGCAGATAAATGGATCTAATCCTTAAAAGATTTTAAAACAAAGCAAAATAATAGCCCTTATATGAACTCCGATATCATTTTGATAATTCCCTTGGTGGTAATGGTTTGAAAATAGAATCTATAAGGCTCTAAGAATTTGATTCATGCAACAATCTCACATATGCATGCAGTATGATGAATAGAACTTTTCAATTAACCCCTATATACCAACACATCTGATTGAACATGAACCCTTCTGAAATATCTTCTCTTAAATTTAGGTTTATTATATCCATTGCATTAAACTCGGGGAGAGAGAAGAAAAACAAAAACACACTCTGGATGTAAGTTTAGGATACCTTGCATATTCAAATTATCCATGTATTTCTACTTTACAGGGCAAACAGAACATGCAAGTGGTCATGTAACACAGGTTTAGTCTACAGGCCAAGTAACAAAGTTATCAACTCAGCCAAAGTGTAACATCGAACAACCAAATATTGTATTCACACACAAAAAAAGTAAATGTATATGCTACCTGCTCTTGAAGATCAGGAACAGCATCCGAGTCAGCATCTCCTGTCAAACTAATAAGAACTTCATCAGCATTAGAGGATACAGACTCGGAATGAGAAAGATCCCAATCTGTTTGTGAATCAACCAATTGTCCTGTCTTATTTGTTTCCACAAGCAAGGACTTCGGATCCTGCTTAAAACTATATAGCTTAGATGCCAGGCCCTGAGAATCCCTCCAAGTTTGAAGCCCCTTTGATCTTTCCTCAACTGCAGCTATTACAGCTGACCTATGCTTCTCTCTTAAATCGTGTAATCTTTTCTCATTTACGTTTTGGTAACCCATACAAGCAGTCAATACAAGTTGACTGCTGTCAAATGTTGACCCAGCCAATGACTGTAGCAAGGTGACAGCATCTCCTGCATCCTTAGTTGTAACTAGTGCAGGGCCTGTAAGAAAATTTACACTGTATAGATTAAAACAGCTCATTGTCACTTTTTTCAAGCTTTAGTACCATAAAAATGTCAATAAAGTCCTTGCTTGTATGTCTTATCCCATACCATATAACTCCATTAAAGCAAGTGCTGTCCTAAAAAGCATGACACAATTTCCTTCATAAAGGAGCACATCCCAGACTCGAAGCACTGTTTTAAAATGAGAAGTCCATCAGGAAGCAGTAATTAAGAACAGGCAATTCCAATTATTAAATGATAGTGCAGAAGTGGTAAATTTAGCAACAAAAGCACCAATTATAACAAATCTCAAATAGTGTGATAAATCGATCAACTATTTAAGCAGTGCTAGAAGACAGCATGAAACCTAACCACTTTCCCATGGAAGCATGTTCATGAAAATGGAAAGGAACCACGGTCCAGTAACCCATGCCACCTGCACTCCCAGATATTCTAGATGATTGACTGCATAAACAAAAAAAATGTCAATCATAAGCTGCCCAAAAAAGCAATGAAAATATAACATATATGAATTTTCAAACACAAAAAGAACAAATACCGAAAAAAATACAGACCCAGTTTAGGAAATCTCTCTCGCGCCAACTCCTCAAAAACAAGTTGGTCAACCTAACAAAAAGCCATGAGTTACCATGACAGATATCTAAAGTGTAATTATTCCATCAACCACTTGAACATTTATGAGAAAGCAGATTAGCATAAATCAACTAACAAGGAGGAAAAGAGCTGGGCAAAATGGTACCTGAGACTCAATCATTTCCTCTGAGTAATAGCCATCAAAATAGTCATCGATAATTCCCACCAAAGTCCTGAAATATATACAACTTAGAATAATACAAAGTCAACTGTGCTGTTACTATAAATACTGTGCTTGCCCAAAAAATTAGAGGATCCCACCAAATAGACACGAGAAAGCATGTAAATCATGTTTCTGAAGCTAAATATGCTCAGATCTGCAACCTTAAAAAATCAACAGATTGAAAGAACAAGAATCTGCAAGGAATTTCTCAATAGTCTACAAACCTACCAGAAGGCATTTTCTTCAGGCATCAAGAGGAGTAACAAGGCAGCAAAGAAATTCATGGCCTGCATGAGAAAACACTTATCCAAATCGAACCAAAACACCAGAAGCATGACCATAGCTAACAAATCTCAGAGCCTAATACCTGACAGTAGCCAACAGTGGGGTTATGTCGAGCATAAGCTGTAAGCAACCGTCTCAAAGCATTCCTACCGTCATCATCCAGTGCAGGGTGACCTGGGAATGTTCGGGGCAAATCCTGTTTTTAGAACCACTAATTGATTAGAAAACTCAAATTAATATCACAACAAAAGGTAGCACCAGATTCTGAAGAAACTAAATATAGAATTAAAAAAACTGCCAATGGGACAACCTTCTCAATCTGTCCCTTCCACTTCTCAGGACAACATACAGGCTCTGTTGTTGAACCCTTATTGTCAGATTCCAAGCTCTGTTTTTCAGTGTTGTTGCCACGGTTAGTTTCATTAGCTAGTAGATCCTTGTAATAGTTCTCCACTCTGCGCACCCTCACACCAACAAAGGCTTGCCAAAGCTGAAATGTGCATGTTCGTGAGAGAGGAAGAGAGAGTGTGGAAAATCAAGAGAGAATAACAGAAGATCAAATAAAATACCTCTCCCCTAAGAGCCATCGGCACTCCACCACGAACAAGGACTTCAAACTCTTCCTTCCAGGGAAATAAAGATTCTGTAGGAGCTTCATCAGCATCACCACCAGTTCTGGTACTTCCACTGCCACTTGTAGGGGAATCCTGAACTGGGTCAGATCTTTCTGCATCATAATATTCATCATCAGAATCTTCCTCTGATGCTCCCTTTGGGGATCTAGCATCTTCAGTAGGAGTTAACGCCTTTCCTTGACTGGCTTTTTGCTCATCTTTTGATAGAGTGCCTTTCTTTTTTACACGAATACTCATCATATCTTCAATGACCTGAAGGGTTGGTCGAATTTCAGTCCATATTTGGATCCCGTTAACTCTTTCCTTTGGTTCAGACTGCGCCTTCTCTGTTTCCATATCATTCTTGGACAGGCCATCAGAACCAGATTTCCTTTCAGACAAATCATCTACTTCAGCGCCCTTCTCTACTACATTGTTCCCATCCTCAGCATCATGTGAGGCCTCCTTTCCTTCCTCTGAAGATATTCCATTGATCGGCAATTGAGCAGACTCTGCTTGACGTTCTAAGAAATCATTCCACCTATCTGATCTTTCCTCCTCTTCTTCCTAAATTCATGGAAATAGACAGGATCTAAACATATAATTTATCTTAGGTGAACTTATTCCCTTCGATCTCCACTCAGTTGCCCAGAAATTAGTTAAAGAAATCATATGAAAGACCTGAACTATTGAGCTTGTTACCATTCAAGACCCATAAGAATGTGGAAGAGAGAGACAAGTTGGGAAGGGGGTGTACTACAGAAAATATTTAGTCTTCACAGAATTTATTTGCTTAAGTTGTTTTCAGTTTCAGATAATATCTCTGCTGACACATTATCAAACATTTCTAACTAAGAAAAATGGGACACATTATTCAATATCCACCTTGATATATGAGTTGGCATTCTATCATCCTTCTACTTTTCCTCGGCACTCGGCAGACAAACAAAAGGTGATAATTTAAAATAAAAAAAGCATAAAAACAGGAGACTGAGCCAAGAAAAATACCTTGTAAATATTAGCATATTCTCGGTACCTCTGAACATGCTGAGGTCTCACCGCAAATCCATAAGCATCCCTGTTAAAAAAAACACATCAGTAACCTCCAAATGTTAAAAAAACACTTCATAGTCACAGTGTCACTCTAACAAGTCATTCCAAAACAAAACACACACAAAAGTATAGAAAATTTTCCAGAACATTCTAAGCAGAAAACTAACTTAAATACGTTCCAAATTCCAATAGGCTCCAACAATCACCAATTACTACAACAGGTTAAACAAAACTAGCTTAAAGGTATCTGTGATGTTAACCTAAACATATCAAGTTCAAATCAAGACAACTCATTGAGAATTAAGCATGTATATATATATATCAAACTAAAAGTGAAATAGCTCGTATTTTATCCAAATACAGCATAGGGCAGACTACAAGACAGATTATGAATACAATACATAAACCGTAATCCTTCTCCAACCATTGGTTGCACAGACCAGTAACTAGACAACAATGAAGAGTCCATAACATGAAACTCTCTAAATTCCATTATAACTCATTTACCACGTAATTTGCTCAAAAATCAAAGTACAAGTCTACAATCCATGAAAAATTTTATCAATAAAAGATCATGGATTCCATCAACGTCCTCAGAGCTAACATAAATTACTTAGCAACCAGCCACCAAATTCCTCCATTTACCAAGCCAAACTTTGGTCAATTCAATGATACCTTGACATCTAGTTCAAAAATGTCAAAATCTTCAAAATCGAGCTTCAATTTACTAGCAATCCGCATCCAAAGAAAGCAGAGTTAAGGCAAAACGCGGCAAAATGTTCACATTTTCCCTTCCAATTTGTTCCTAAAATTAAATAACATTCAAGATCATCCAATCCAAATCGAGAATCACGGATAAGAGATCGGAAGTCAAGAACAGTCAAAACAAAAAGCTCGACTAAAAATAAGACAAAAAGAAAGATCTAATCAAAATTAGAATGCATCAGAAAGAGAGGGAGAGATCGAAAGGACAGGTAGCGAGTCGAGGACAGAGTACCTCTTATGTTCGAAGCTTATAAGTGAGTTTCCGCCTTTGGCGGAAGTTGTAATGGTGGCGGTGCCGGCGGCGGAGGTGGATCTCATTTCATTGATGTCGGCGTGGACCAATTTGATTGCCCCGTGAAATTTAGGAGGGTTGTCGGTGACGAGACGAGAGTACTTTTCGGAGATTTTATGCCAACGTAAATCGCGGAAAGAGAGTTTCCTTTTTTCGGTGTTTGGATGAAGAGAAAGTGAGGGATCGAGAGAAAAAGAATGACGAATGGAAAGAACGCGAAATTATTATTATTTTTTTTTTAAATATGGATTGTATTACTTAGCCATAAATGGTATGTCAATTACATAATTTTGAATATAATCCGGAACCTCATAAGAAAAAGTAAAAGCATCGTTACAAGAGATGGCCCATCGAGCAGTGTGTGTGCAACTTTATTTGCATTGCGGTAAATATGAATAACTTTGAAGCCAAAATTTTCGCTAAGGATAGAGAAAGCTTTTAAAAGGTGCGAGGCAGTGACGGATCGATCGAGTTTCTTTGAGTTCACTTTGTTAATAATAGCCATCGAGTCTTCTTCTACAACCACATCGATCTAATTTCCAACAACCGCCATTTGAAGGCCTAAAGTGAAGGCACATGCTTCGGCAGTCTCAACACTATGAGGCCCTACAAGTTTTAGAGCTTTCGTATCAATGACCAGGCCATGAGAGTTTCGAGTCACTGCGGTTATTGAAGCATCCCCGAATCAGCGAAAAAGTCAACATCAACGTTGATCTTTATGGTGTCATTCGCGGGGCAACTCCATCTCTTATCCCAGCTGTAAGGGACTTGAGTGCTAGTATGATCATGGGCAGCAACAACAAAATCCGAGGCAAAGAGTTGGGCATAATCGCCAACAACTCTTACCGGGAGGAGCTTGTTCTCATGGTGAAACTTGTTTCTCCTATTCCAAAGGTTCCAAAGGAGGACAATGAGGAGATTAAACTGGTCCTTGTTGAGCACTTTTAAGCATGCTTCCAACCAAGCCTTGCAAGTCAAAAAAAGGCCAGGAGGCAAGATAAGCGACAAAGCACAAAGGTCGAAAGCTTCTTTGAGGGATGGGTAATCCTAAAAGGCATGACATTGGCAAGCTTTTGTCCGGTAGGAAAGGCACCTTGACAAAGTCTCCAACCAAAGATGTAAATTTTTGGAAAAGTGGGTAGCTTTGCCATGGCCTTCCAAATAGAAGAATTGTCTCGTTCAATGCTCCTTTGGAGGAGAAGCCAATTATAACCCGACCTTGTGGAGTAGACACCCGAAGAATGGTTACTCCAAAGAAGAATATCTTCAGTGACAGGTGAGATAGGGCAACGACTGATGAGGGAGGCATTATTACCCGAGAAGACCTAATTCAGCTTGATAACGTTCCAAGCAGCAACGTTCGATACCATGAATTCACCGCATTTGATGGGGCAAATAACATTATTAAGGTGGGATCCCTCAAGAGCAATGGGTTTAGCACCTCCCTACCTGTCTTGAAAGATGCAAACATCACTGTTAATACCGAGATGCCAATGAAAACCTTCTTTAAATGTCTCTTTTGCTTTGTAAATCCCACTCCAAATAAAAGAAGTTTTGTCATCTTGCTTGGCATCAAGTATATTGCCATTAGGAAAGTACTTGGCCAAGAAAACTTTGAAGCAAAGAGAGTCCTTAAAACAGATAAGTCTCCAAACTTGTTTGGCAAGCAATGCAAGGTTGAAGAGCTTCAAATCTCTAAAGCCAAGTCCGCCCACACCTTTCATCTGACATAAATTCTTCCAAGCAACATGGGGCCAGTCACGGTCTTTAACTTTTCCAGATCACCAGAAGCTTCAAGTAGTAGAGATCATAGGGTCCAAGATACAATCGGGAAGGAGAAAGCATGCCATTGTGTACATTGGGATTGCTTAGGCAACCGATTTAATGAGTGTTTCCTTTCCCCCATAAGAAAGGAGATTCTTGGTCCAACTACAAACCCGCTTATCAACTTTAACATCCAAGTAACTAAGAGCCTCGGTCTTGTTTTTGCCAACAATCAAAGGAAGGCCTAGATAATGGCCAAGGGACAATTCCTCTCGCATGCCAAGGGTCTCAATAATGGCAGATTTACTCTACTGGTTCATCCCATTACTAAAGTAGATGAAGGACTTATCAACATTGACTTTTTGTCCCAAAGAAGCTTCATAGATTGAGAGAACTTGCTTCCAACGTGTCGCGTGTCAAAAGTGCACGTTTAGTGCAAGTGGACACATCGCAAGTAATAAGTGATAAGTATTTTATCGAGTTATCGTCTCCTAAGGGACCGGTATACTTAATATGCTTTCTTCACCTTCTTGTTCTGTAGAAAAAGTAAAGAACACAAGTGAGTTGATTTGATTTATCGAAACTAAAATAACTAAATAAAAATAAAGGATCGAAATAGTAGAGAGAGATGGGCTAGGATCCAGTTGCGTCGTATTGTGGATTTGGTTGACTTGTCTCTGTCCAATGCAATCGTATATCACTGCCTCGGCAGCACTACAGTTTACTACCTTAGTAGCCACAATACTGTCTGCCGCGGCAATCCCTTGCTCGTGGGCAGACTTTACCAAAGTTCGGCAAAGTGTCCTTGGATGACTCCGCTTATCCCTAAGTCAGAGTGTTGTTGATGACTAGTCTTTGATGATACCTCCCAGCGTGAACCAATTATACTCACCAACCAATCTCACACTTCTTTTAGCCGCTGAAACTCTTAACCTATCCCTAGGCCGAGTTAGTATTTCGTGATTGAAACACTGTACTTACCCCTTTCGTGAATCTAACTCTCCCGAGCTTAGATAAATGGATGATTCACAATATCCTCTCCCGAGCTCAATTGTGAAAACAAGGAATAACAAAGGATAAACAAACCTTGATAACTTTATTGCATTGAATCAAAGACAAAGTACAATCTCCTCTCACAAATACTCGACAACCTTCACCTAATCCCTAAGAAGGTTTAGAACATAATGGAGAGGAAAGAAACAAGAGTAGAAATCGGCTCTCTCCCTAGGTATTCCGTATATTGTACATTGGGTGGCTAGGTCTTTATATAGTCTAGACCTAGGGCAAACCTTTCCTAAGTAGAATACAACTTGGAGTAGGGAACAAGTCAAGTACATAATTAAATATATTTCCAAGTTTATATTCGGCTAAGGGGCTTTCCCGCGTGGTCTTCCTTTGGGCTTTTCCTTGTGCTAGCCAGCTTCAATTCATGGGCTTCAAGTCCAGACACGTTCCTTGGATTTTTATCTTTCCATCGCCTATAGTCTTGCTTCCTGTCTTTCTGCTGTTGCCTCGGCATCAGGTCCTGCCTCGGCCTTGTCCTTGCCGCGACACTGGTTCTCCTGCACAGATATGAAAACGCAGTAAAACGTGCCTTTTTCTGTAAATATTATCTATATGAGTATAACTTCTAAATATATCACATTGAGTGCATGCATTGGTCCGAGTGGATGTATATTTGGTGATTAATGCCCATAAAAGGAGTAAAAAGTGATAGTGTGTTGAGCACTTATCACACCCCCAAACTCGAATTGTTGCTTGTTCTTAAGCAATACAAACCATCAATTTGCCGAACTCTACTCTCTCTTGGTCTTACATGTCTATCTATTCTCCCCACCATAACTAGGCCTATTCTTAAGCCTTAACCATTCGGTTACCCAAGGGTTTACCTAGAAACAAACTATAAAAATTGTGAGTATGTGCGTTTTTGTGGACAAGTTGATTAAAGGCTGTAGCGACCCTTTTTAAATCGGGGTTTGGAAATAAAAGGTCGCTAGTGGAAAAACTAGGTTAAAATTAGAAAATTAGGGATTAAATTGAAATATTAATTGAAAAGGGAAATTTTGATTTGAAAAAGGTGAAATTTGAAAATTAAGTTAAAATTAGGGTTCTAGGGATAAAAAAAAGATTTTGAAATTAGGGATTTTATGAAAATAATTGAAAAGATTTAAAAATGAATTTAACATGGTAAAAAAAAACAAATTAAAAATGTTGGAAAACAAATTGAAAAAATATTTAAAAACAAAAGGAGTCGCCACCGGTCACTTTGGTAGACCGGACACCGTAAAACCAGAGATTTGAAATTAAAAGGGTTCGGGAGTCGGTTACGGTTAAAAACGGAATTAGCATTTTCAAACCGCCTAAAATTGGTACCTTAAAAATATTTACTGCTTATTTAATATTAAAATTTCTAAATTAAAGGGGCGATTAAGTTAGTATTTAATTATAAATCTGGGTTTATTTTAACGCCTCTTTACTCGAAGATAGACGCATACACCGCCACCACTTCGTTTGGTGTCGGGCCTGCTACGACCGAGTAAAGTATTAATTAATTCATTAATTGAGGTTGATTGTGAATTCAAACTAAAGATTAATAAAGTGTACAACAGAATAAATACGTGCATGGTACATGAAAGTAAATAAATACATAAATAAATAGACGAATAAATAAATAGAGTAACGTGTGCAAACGCAATGAAATTGAGCAAACTGTGAAAATTAAATAGAACAAAGAAAAAAAATACATGCAGATAAAAAAAACCAAAATGCAAAGTATCTTATAAATGTCATTTTAACATTAATGCACAAAGTATAAAACATGTAAGGAAATAAATAAATGTTTATATATATGGGCAAAATTAAAAGTCAACAAATAAATAAATAAATTTAATATATAATAACATGGAAGTAAAGAGAATAAGGAAAGAAACTAAATGATTTATACCCTTTAGAACGACAGTAAGAAAAATGGAAATTAAAACCAATGAAAGCTATTTAAAAAGGTAAATAAAATTAATCAAATAAATAAAAATGAAAATATAAAAACAGCCAAAAGAAAAAAGAGATTTGGTTGTCATTAATTACATGGTAATCAAGGTAAATAGAATTTAATAAGTATAAAATAATAAGAAATAAGGGAAAAAAAAGGGACCGAATATGATAAATTTACGACTAACTTTGAACAATCCTATACATCCCCAAATATACATATTTACATACCATACAAAACAGCAGATTAAGAACTCAAATAAAATGAAAAAAGGCAATGAAACTGATGCGCACAAAAAAATGAAACATTAATAGCAATATTAATTTTAAAACTAAAAATGATCGAACTTAAAGATAAATATATGGCATATATATAAATAAAATGCATATAAAATAAATTAAATAGAACAGTGTGCTATATAAAAAAAATACTAAACTCATAAAAGAGGGAGTTAAGCTACTGGAAAAGGACTAAAATAAAATAAATTTAAAATTACGGGGTTATGGGAATTATTTTTAAGATGCGGAAGGGTTAAATAAAATAAACAAAAACACGGAGGGACCCAGTATTAATAAGACCATTTCCAAAATAGCCGATTAAGGCAAGATCGGGACCGGATTGAAAAGTTTTGAGAACCTTGGAGGACTGCGGGGAGGGTTTACATCACACGGAGGGTTTTATGATGTAATAAAATTATTTCCTAAAATTCTAACGAGTATATAACTCATTTAATTCGGCTAAAACAAAACCTTTTCTCATTTTCCATCCGAAAACAAATTACCCACCCCCATTTCTCTGTTTGGTTCATCTGAAAAGGATTGAATGTTCATCCTTTCAACCCAGGAACCACCACATATTTTTCAGAAATCACCGAGACTTTCCAGATTCCGGCCACCACCCACGGTGGCCGGCGAAATAAAAATGCCTCCTTTTCCTTTATTTTCTAAACCGAAAACCAAAAACCATCCTCTTTTTACAAATCTGAAACCGGAAACACCAAAACAACTCTCCCTTTTGATCGAAAAACCGAAAACAAAATAAGAACCCATCAACCTCCCTCTTTCGCTTCGTAGAAGGATCTCTGCGACTCAGCTCACCGCGATTGATCCAGAGACCTTGCGTTTATTGCCGGCAGAGAAGAAGAAAAAGGGAGGTCGTCGACTCTATGAAAGGTAAAAAATAATCTCTTCGGTTGATTTGATATATGCGAAAAGAAAAATGAATCTGGAAATTACCACTGAAATTCTCTGTTTTCTATTACTTTGAGCGGTTCCGAATGGGTTACAATCGATTCTTACTCGGTTTAAATAGCCGAGAATTACATTGGATTAAAGAAGAAAATCTCCTATTTTGCTATTGGATGTGGCTGCCGATTTGTTTGTTTGTGTTGATATCCATATTGCCCTTTTGCTTTATGTTTGTTGGCTGCCTCTGAATCTCTGATTTTTCTGCGCATATAGGCCGATTGTACTCTGAAATTTCGTCTGAAATTTATTGTTTTTCTCTGTAATTAGTTGAACGATCTGACACTTTGCTTCTCTTTTTTGTTTGCATGTTGATGTGGCGACCGGAGAAACGAGGGGACCACCGGTGATCGTCCGGTGGTCGGGGGATCTGAAGAGGCGTCTGGAATTTGGATGGTCGGGAGCGTGCCACGCACGCGCGCGTGGGCAGATGATCGGTTGGCGCGTGGGCTTCCAGATCTTTCTTCTTCCTCCATTGTGGACCGTCAGATCTAATCTAGATCTGACGGCTATGATAGGGCTGCGCCAGAAACATAAAGGGGCATTAGGGTTTTTTGGTTATAATATTAGATCTGGGCTGGTCCGGTTTGGGCTTTGTAATTAATATATTTTTTGGGTTTTTATCAGATATGAACTTCAAACTTTAATTATTTGGGCTATTAATTATTTTTAGGTTATTATTTGGGTCTTAAGATTTGTAATGGACTTAAAATAAAATGGACTATGTTTATTTATATTTGGGTTTACTATTCTGTTATAATAATAATAATAATAATAATAATAATAAACCTTGAAACCGGATAGGAAATAAAATTAATACTATAATATTTTTAGACTTTTTAAATTGAATATGCAATAATAATTAATAATAATATAACAATAATAATAATAATAATAATAATAATAATAATAATAATAATAATAATAATAATAATAATAATAATGATGATAGTTATAGAAAGTAGTAAAAGGAAATAATAATAATAACAAATATGGAAAACCGAAACTAAAAGGGAAATAAAATTAATATTATAATTTTTTAGACTTTTTAAATTTGAATAGGTAATAATAGTTAATACTCCTAATAATTGTAAACAAAAGGAAAAGATCATAAAATAGGAAAGACTTACAATATTTTTATTTTTATAGCATAATTAGTGGTCGTAACCTAATATATTTTTTTTGGTTTTTTTGATTTTAGATATAATAATGAAGGCAGTAATAAAAATAATGTAACCGAATGTTAAATAATATTTAATAATAAAATAGCAACTAGGTAAAATAAATATATACAACAATAGTAACATAATATTTTTAGATTTCTTAAAAGAAAATACCATATATAGTAAAGCATATATTTACAAAGTCAAAGGAAAAGAAAATAGATACTAATTATTAATATATTAATATAATGTTTTTTAAATTTTTATCACGTTTTTATAACAAAAAAGAATTAAACATAAAACCCATTATTATATTTTTTGCCTTTTTGGTTTTTTGGTCATTAACGCTAAAATTAACCCAAACCCATTATTTAAGACAGAAATAAAGAAATAAAATAAAATAAACGGGTTTACCCCGGATAAAATTAGTGATTACAAAGGCTTTCTTAGATAAACTCTAAGTTCAAGACAAATAGACATTGGTTAAGTGTTCTCTTCTTTTTCAAACCCCAAATCTTGAGCCAGTTTCGGGCACCTCAAAGACTTGTGTTTTTCTTTTCACTAAATTTTTTCTTTCTTTTTGGTATTTCTTAAAACATACTAGAGCCAATTTCGGGCACCTCTAGCATGAAGAAGAGACTTTCTAGAGCCGGTGGTAGGCACCTCTAGTTACTTTCCAAAAATCTAAGTCTTTATCACCTAAGTTCATTAAAAGAATTCTTATAATCTAACAAGTCCCAAAAGTGTTTAAAGTTTAAAGTTCTTCCTATAGTAAGCTTCTAAGTTTTCATCCTTAAGCATCCTAAGGTTAAGCCCTCTTAACAGAACCTAAACATGGTAAGGAGAAAGATTTCTATAGCCTTAAAGAATAAACTAAGGCAATACTGATGATGAGCAGTGCAAGAGTGTAGGCAGTTAATTCAAGTAAGGCGGGGAGCATAAAAATTAAAAAAAATCACTGGAATACTCCCTTTTTGGCAAGGCCGCGACAGTAGATTGCTGCCTTGACAGTGAATCTGCACCCCCAAACTCAAACCAAGCATTGTCCTCAATGCTTTATATTTGAAGAAGTAAGCGGAAAAACAAAATATGAATCATAAGCAGCAAGTAAAAACAGTAAAAGCAATTTATATTTGAATAAGGGACAAAGAATTTTAAAGCGACTCCGAAGAGCTGCTTGTAACAATTTTCCTTCTCGGCCTAGCTGCCGAGTGCTTTGTCCTTGGTGAAGGCGATGGTTGTGCCTTTGCTTGCCGGGGCGGTTGGACTCGAGTGGGTGGTGTCCTTTGCATCGGGGATTTTACCTCCTCTCTTTCTTCTACATCAGCCATCTCTTCGGTTAGCATCACGTATGTTCCTCCTCCCATTGCCGTGGCTCCTCCGGTGTGGTGTGTAATTGGTCCGGCGGCGGTGGAGCTTTGGTGCACATAAGCATCTATCTCGGCCGATAGACTGCCCATGATGATTGGTGATCGGGGTGGAGTGCTGAAAACGGCCCTCCGCTTGGATGGCCTTCTGCTGACAGACGAGGCCGCGACACTGTCTGCCGCCCTAGATGGGCCGGCAGCCTGGTATTGGGGCTGAGGGTCCGCATGGAAGAACGACCTTGGTCCTCCCGGGGCTGGTATAGTCTCGATGTAAGGTGCGGCTGTGACGAACATGTTGCTTGGGAACTCCGAAAATTATGCTCCTTGGTCCGGGAAGGCATGCAACATCATCTGGGCTAGAGTGCCATTGAAATCCCTTTGGTACTCCATGTACCTTTGTTGTCGGAGATCCATTGCTGCCATTCGTTGCAAGATCTCCTGGTACGGGTCTGCTGCGGCAGAGGTGTGGGCAGTACCAGGCATGTCTGTCGTGTACTGGGCCCCGACAGCAGTATCGGTAGTGAACTACTGCGGCGTTGCTTGGACAGGTTCTGCTTGCGTGATTTGCATGACTTTGTGGCAGAAGTCCCTGGTCCATCCTCGTCGTGGGGGCGTGTATTCGTTCGTTTCTTCAATGGGTACACCTGCAGAAACACATAAACCCGTAATCAAGCAAGGGAAATACAATGGTTCCCTATCTTTCTTACCGCACTCGTGAATTTCCCGTAGGATGATTTCTCCAACGTTGATGGTCCTCTTGTTGATGATGGATTGGATAAGCACCAATCTCTTGCGATCCACCGTGCTATTGTGTGATGTTGGGATGAGGCATCGTTTGACGAAGGTGTTCCACATCTTGGCCTCCGGCTTTAGGCTTTGTCTTGTTACGGATCCTCGATGGGTACCGGTTTTCCATGGGGTATTCCCGTAACAAAGATCGTCTTTGATGAGTTCATAGTCCTCGGCAGTGATATCTTCCAAGAATTCGACGTGGATATCACTGTCTGGGGTGAGGCCGTAGAAATTGTTAATTGTCTTGGCATCGAGCTGGATTGGCCTGCCGCGGCAGTGAACAAAGAGGGAGTCGTTGCTGGGCCCATGAGCGTAGAACTCCCGCACGATCGTGGCGTTCACCTGGGCAGGTTGCAGACAGAAAATTTCTCAATTCTGGTACTTAATTTTGTCATAGAGGTGGTGTTCAATGCCGTAGTTCTCTTCGTCTACATGCTGGAAACCTTGCTCTTCCCAAAGTTGCCTAGCGATGAAAGATCGGTTAAATCGATCTTCAACGTTGGCTGGGGCGAATCTTTTATATGTTGCCATCAAGATAGAGAGATGTGAGTTCTTGGAGTTTTTTCTTGAAGAGAATCTGGAGATTTTACAAGAATTAGTAGGCAGAGAGTAATGTGAGAGAGAGATTGTTATGAATACTAAAGAAAACAAGAAAGTAAGAGTGAATAGTTCAAGAGGAAGGAGTTTCTTATATAGGCCTCGGCCTTGTGACCGTTGAAGCCACTAGCCGTTTGTAACCGTTTCCTTTTTCTGCCGTTTCCTTTTTCTGCCGCGGCAGGAATCTCGGCAGACTAACCGTTACACTGTTCTGCCCGTTGGGACTGCAGCGGCCCTGACACTGTTTTATTGCCTCGGTAGAGTTCCTGCTGTGAACTACTTTTCCCTTATTCTTGCTTATTAACCTAAGAAAAATAAAACACACGGAAAGAGAAAATACTTAAAGAAAAAAATAATTAGAAAAATAAAAATAAACTACTAACGCTAATATAATAATAAAGAAAAGGGGAGAGGTCATGTTACTGGTGGAGAGCATGCAAATGCATCTCCCAAAATTATTTTCTCCCTTAGGCCCAAATTGTGAATCGGTTGTGGGACATTCCATTTTGCTGTCTGGCCATCCATCTTGGACTTAATCTTCTTGCCGAATATTCTGTCAAGCAGACTGCCCAGGCAGGATATCTTATTATCTACTGTGTGAATGACCTTGCACTCCTCTGGATCATCATACTTCTTTAAGTTGTGGAATGCGTTGAGTTTGACTTGTTGGTCATTGACCCGCATAGTCAACTCTCCTTTTTCCACGTCAATTAATGTGCGTCCAGTTTCTAGAAAGGGTCTCCCAAGGATGATCGGTGCATTCTCATCTGCTTCACAATTAAGGACAAGGAAGTCAGCAGGAAACTTGTCTACTCTTACCAGTATGTCCTCGATTTTGCCTTCAGGTTGCACATAGGATCTATCCGCTAGTTGGAGCATCACTGTGTAGGTTTCGCCCTTCCAATTCCAAGCTTTTGAAAGACTGATTTGGGCATGAGATTTATACTGGCTCCTAGGTCGCATAGGGCCTTACCTTCATAGCTCTTACCTAATGCACAAGGTATAGTAAAATAACCAGGATTTTTTAACTTTGGTGGCATGCGGTTATGTAGTATTGTCATGCATCCCTCGGTAGCAGCCACTGTCTCAAACTCACCTATTCGTTTTCTCTTTGACACCATGTCCTTTAGGAACTTGGCATAATTGGGCATTTGTTCAATAGCTTCAACGAAAGGTATGTTGATGTGAACTTGCTTCAAGATGTCGAGGAATTTCTTGAATTGCTGATCCTGTTTTTGCTTTTTCAACCTTTGTGGGAAAGGTGGTGGTGGTCTCATCTCCTCCAGGGTTTCTTTAGTTTGAAATTTAATACTTGACACCACTGGAGTTGTTGCTGCCTCGGCAGGCTGCTCAGGAGCTGTAGTGCTCTCTGCTGGGGCAGTGTTGTCGGCTTCAGTTTGCCCGGCCTCTTCTTTTGCTTGATCCACTGATTGAATTTGGCTCTCTGGGATCTTTTCCTTCAGCTGTAGACCACTCCTAGTAGTGATTGCCTTGCATTGTTCATGGCTCATTACCTTAGCAACTTCAGTATTGCTAGGTAGGCCTCATTGTGGTCTAGTGTTTATGCATTGAGCAAACTGCCCAACCTGAGTTTCCAGCGTTTTTATGGTCGCTTCTTGATTTTGCAACCTCATCTCAGTTCTATTCATGAAGGCATCTGTCCTCTTGATGAAATTACTATTTTCTGCCATGTATGACTCAGTTTTCATCATGAAGGCCTTTAGCGTGTTCTCCAGTGAACTTACCGATTGCTGCGGCATTTGTTGCTGCGGCATCGACTGCTAGGCTTGCTGCTGCGACATTGGTTGCTGAAATCCCGAAGGTTGGGTGATTGGGTTTAAGGCATTGTTTGGGTTACTATATGATAAGTTTGGATGCCTCTTCCATGAGGGGTTGTATGTGTTGGACATCACATTGTTGCGGTTATAGTTCCCAACATACATACCGGTTTCTTGATTCATGCAGTTAGAGGAACTGTGGTTACCTCCACATAAGTCACAATATGAATCAATTACCTTGACCTCACGGGTATTTTGTTGTAACTGAAGGTTTTGCACCATCTTGGTAAGAGAGGCCAATTGTGCTGCCACTGAACTTGATGTGTCTAATTCATTTACCGTGGCTTGGCGTCTTACTCCTCCTCGCCTAGATGTAGGAAACTGAAAGTCATTCTTTGCGAGTTTATTTAATATTTTAATAGCTTTCTTAGGTGCTTTATCCAGGAGTGTTCCGTTTGCCGAGGCATCTAACATCATCCTTGTTGGGGCATTCGTGGCATTGTAAAACATTATCACCTGTGTCCATAGGGGAAATCCATGCAAAGGACACTTGTGCAATAGCTCTTTGTAGCGTTCCCATGCCTCGTACATTGGTTCGTCTTCTGCCTGTCGAAAAGAAGTAATTTCATTACGGATCCTATCATATAAATTAGTGGGATTAAAACGAGTAATGAAATCACGGCAAAGTTCACTCCAGGAACCAATAGATCCTGCTGGAATGCTATTTAACCAAGCTTTCGCCCTATCCCTCAGTGAATAGGGGAATAACTTTAATCGCAAGACATCTTCATGGACTCCTTGGATTTTGAAAGAGTTGCAAATTTCCATGAAGGACTTAAGGTGCTGCCTTGCGTCTTCAGTTGCAGACCCACCAAATTGTCCAATTGTGTTTAACATATTGAACATAACGGGTTTGAGTTCAAAATGGGTTGCTTCAATCTCCGGTGTAACGACTCCTGGGTTTAATCCGTTTAAGTCCTCTTCCAGGAAGTCCCTAACAGTGAGCTGCCGCGGCCCAGGTGGCGGCGGAAGTCCTCCATTGCCGGCAGGTAAATTTTATCCTCCCGGGTGTTCTGCCATGACTCCTTGGATCTGTCTCCTCAACCTTTGCCTTGTTCTTTCGATCTCTGGATCTAATTCGCACAAGGGGTTGGTTGGATTGGCCCTGGTCATACACGACGAAAAACAAAAGTAAAATAAAAATAAAAATAAACAAGAAAATAAAGAAAACAAAATTTAGTTGCCAGTCCCCGGCAACGGCGCCAAAAACTTGTCGCGTGTCAAAAGTGCGCGTTTAGTGCAAGTGGACACATCGCAAGTAATAAGTGATAAGTATTTTATCGAGTTATCGTCTCCTCAGGGACCAATATACTTAATATGCTTTCTTCACCTTCTTGTTCTGTAGAAAAAGTAAAGAACACAAGTGAATTGATTTGATTTATCGAAACTAAAATAACTAAATAAAAATAAAGGATCGAAATAGTAGAGAGAGATGGGCTAGGATCTAGTTGCGTCGTATTATGGATTTGATTGACTTGTCCCTGTCCAATGCAATCGTATATCACTGCCTCGGCAGCACTGCAATTTACTGCCTTAGCAGCGACAATACTGTCTGTCGCGGCAATCCCTTACTCCTGGGCAGACTTTATCAAAGTTCGGCAAAGTGTCCTTGGATGACTCCGCTTATCCCTAAGTCAGAGTGCTGTTGATGACTAGTCCTTGATGATACCTCCCGGCGTGAACCAATTATACTCACCAACCAATCTCACACTTCTTTTAGCCGCTGAAACTCTTAACCTATCCCTAGGCCGAGTTAGTATTTCGCGATTAAAACACCGTACTTACCCCTTTCGTGAATCTAACTCTCCCGAGCTTAAATAAATGGATGATTCACAATATCCTCTCCCGAGCTCAATTGTGAAAACAAGGAATAACAAAGGATAAGCAAACCTTGATAACTTTATTGCATTGAATCAAAGACAAAGTACAATCTCCTCTCACAAATACTCGACAACCTTCACCTAATCCCTAAGAAGGTTTAGAACATAATGGAGAGGAAAGAAACAAGAGTAGAAATCGGCTCTCTCCCTAGGTATTCCGTATATTGTACATTGGGTGGCTAGGTCTTTATATAGTCTAGACCTAGGGCAAACCTTTCCTAAGTAGAATACAACTTGGGGTAGGGAACAAGTCAAGTACATAATTAAATATATTTCCAAGTTTATATTCGGCTAAGGGGCTTTCCCGCGTGGTCTTCCTTTGGGCTTTTCCTTGTACTAGCCAGCTCCAATTCATGGGCTTCAAGTCCAGACACGTTCCTTGGATTTTTATCTTTCCATCGCCTATAGTCTTGCTTCCTGTCTTTCTGTTGTTGCCTCGGCATCAGGTCCTGCCTCGGTCTTGTCCCTGCCGCGACACTGGTTCTCCTGCACAGATATAAAAACGCAGTAAAACGTGCCTTTTTTTGTAAATATTATCTATATGAGTATAACTTCTAAATATATCACATTGAGTGCATACATTGGTCCGAGTGGGTGTATATTTGGTGATTAATGCCCATAAAAGGAGTAAAAAGTGATAGTGTGTTGAGCACTTATCAAAACGCTCAGCCTCTAGAATCGAATTCCGGATGAACAGAATACAATCATCAACATAAAGGAGGTGGTTCACCCTTGGACCATGGATGCTAGCCCTTACCCCTCTAATAAGACCCTCTCTTTGGTCTTTTAGTAGCAAAACCGACAGTCCCTGCGTGAAAAAAGGGAACAAGTATGGGGAGAGGGGGTCTCATTCTCTTAAGCCTCTCGTGGGACGGAAAAGATCTAAGATAACATTGTTAATTTTGAGGCAATAAGAAACAAAGGAAACATATGACATTATAAGATCAATCCATTTGGCAACAAAGCCCATTTTAAGCATAACATTAGATAGGAAGTTCCATTCAACTCTGTTAAAGGCTTTTTCCATATCAAGCTTGATTGACGCCCCTTTGTTAGGCCCATTCTTAGAACCTTTTAGGTAGTGGATTAGTTCATGGGTAACAACTATATTATCAGAAATAATTCTTCCAGAAACAAAAGCACTCTGATTTTCAGCAATAAACAAAGGCATAATGGGCTTAAGTTGATTAACAAGCATTTTCGAGCATGTTTTATACACAACATTACAGAGGTTGATCGGTCTAAAGTTCTTCATAAGGGTTGGGTTATCCACTTTTGGAATAAGAACAATGACCTTTTGATTAACATCACTCATGTTACTTTTACCATTAAGCATATCAAGGCATAACATGCAAAAATTAGCATAAAGAATGGACCAGAATTTTCGTTAAAACGAGGTTGGAAAGCCATCGATACCTGGGGATTTGTTGGGGTGGATTTGGAAGAAAGCTCTCTTGACTTCCTCCATCGTAAATCCAGTGTAAAGCTTATCTCCAATGTGATACATGGCTCGATGGCATCCAAGATCAAGTTGGAGGTGGTGCCATTATTAGATCGATAAAGATCGGAGAAGAACTCAGTAACCACCTTCAATATATTTTCAATTTCCTCCATCCAAGTCCCTTCATTATTCTCAATACCTTTGATCATATTCTTTTTCCTCCGAGAGTTGGCTCTGGCATGAAAGAAACCAGTATTGCGATTGCCTTCCTTAAGCCATTGGACCCTTGATCTTTGCCTCCAATAGATTTCTTCTTTGTCCAACAAAGCTTTCAACTCGATTTTGGAATTTTTCAACTCCTCAAGTTCGAATCAGCGATGGCTTAGTCGAGAAGGAATTCAATCCTTCTTTAGAGTTGTCTCTTGCGCCTAACACAGGCCTTCATTCTCTCCGACTGCCAATTGGACAGATTGACCCCAACAAGTTTGATTTTATCCAACGTGCCTCCATTAGAATTGGTCCAGGATTGATTGACAATGTTCAAGCATTCTTCTTCATTGGCCCAACACATATAGAATTTGAAGAAGTCTGCATGCTGGCCCCCTTGGATAGGGCCCCCTTCGGTATCGAGAAGAAGGAAGAAATGGTCAGTGTCTTTAGTGAACTCGGTGGTAACATTGCATTGACCAAATGAACTCAGCCATGGGATGGTGGCCACAAAACGATCAAGATGTTGCTTGATATGAGAGGAAACATTATCACCACGGTGCCAAGTAAACCATCATCAGCTCGGTTTTATGTCCCATAGCCCATTGCATTCAAGAGCATTTCAAAAGGCATTTATTTTAATTTTTGATCGTCTCCTACAACCGGCTTTCTCATCCGGGTCCAAAATGGCATTAAGTTCCCCTCCAAGTAGCCAAGGTAAGTCTGAAAAATCTCTTAATTTATCAAGCAGGTCCCAATCAAGAAATTTCTTTGATCGATCACAAGTGCCATACATGCCAGTAAAACGGAAATTCAAAGGACCTTTGGTGACAACAACATCAATATGCGAGTTGGAGTAAGAGATAAGGTCAACATGTAATCCCTCTTTCCATAGCAAAAACAAGCCAACACAAGAATCACTTTTCTCAACATCAATGCAGCCAAACATTTTCAATCTTTTACGAACACTATTAACTTTATTCTTAAACACACGTGATTCACTAATAAATATCAAACAGGGATCATGCAAGGCGATGTACCTTGACAAGGCTTGAACTATACTGGAGTTTCCTAGGCCCCGATAGTTCCAACATAGGGTCTTCATTACTCTCAGCGGGGCTGGCAACTAGCCTCCACCGATGTAGGTGTCTTAAGAGGTGACACTTCCTTCGGATCAGTTTCCACTTCAGTGGAAGGGACAAGGGGGTGTGATTTTGCCTTCTTTGCATGTTTCGAGCAATCGCCATCACTTTTCCCCTTGAAAGTTCTTTTCCCACTTTTGTTCCTGGCAACCGAGGAAGTATGGGCTTTGCTTTGCTCCGCAATAACGACTAGGCTATTTTCATTTCCCCCTTATTATCATTAGCTTGCCCACCTTCATTTTCAAGCAACTTTGATCCATCACCTTGATTTGTGAATACTATGCCCGGTTTCATATTTTTGTTCGCAGCACCAAGGGGTGTTTGTTGTTCTACTCGAAGCCATTCCCTAAATTGGAAGGCTGGGTAATCACCCTTAGGCAGCTCGGGGCAGAGGCGAAATTCATGGCTAATGATTCCACATAGGAAGCAAAATTTTGGAATTCATTCGTATTTAGCCATACAAATACGTGCTTTTTCGGGCTTCTTATTATCTCCCAAGTTAATGCACCGTTTGAGTGACTTGTTACAATCAATCTCCACTCTAAGGCGAAGATATTCACCTGTGGATCCATTGCCTTCCCGCAAGTCCGTAGCTATACTTCTTACAAATCTTTTCCCAATGGCTTCCCCGGCCTTGCTCAACATAAAACCCAAGGGGACATCATAGATCCGAATCCATATTGGAAGAGGGTCGAAGTCATAATCTTTGAGACTAAGAGAATGATCAAACGATTTTATAGCTAATAGCTCACCATTAAAGGTCTAGGGACACCGACCAAGGACAAAGTCTTTGTCTTCCACCTTCTTGAATTTGAAAAGAAACATATTCGGACCAAGCGAGCTAGCGTCTTCAAGAGGGTGTTCCTTCCAAACTGAGAAGAAAACTTGAGTAAGGGTTGAGTTATCTACGATATTCGGGGATAACAACTTTCCTACAACCCATTTTTCTCCCCCTTCAATGGGTTCTCCCAATTCTTTAAGCTCTTCAATATCAAGGAGCTCATCTTCAGTGAAATGGAGGCCTTCTATTTGTTTAACAAGATCGTGGGACATAATGTTGGAGAGTAGGAACGTCAAAGAGGAGGCCAAAACAGATGTGTTGGTAATTTGTTGAAGGGGCCAAATTTTTTATAGCCAAAATTCAAAAAATTCGGCTTCCCAATGAAGGGGGCGCTCATTAATTTTTTTCCAGCCTTTAAAGGAACAAAGGACAATATTCTGCCCCGATTCAGACTTTTCAGCCTACATCTTGCTGCAGATCCAGGGTTGGTAGGTTGACTTTCCCGAAATACACCCGACCGCCCCTGGTGAGGCCCTGGCCGTACGACAGCTTCCGAAAGTAGCAAGAAAGATGTAATAGTCTGCGCCTTGGGCTTGTCGAGCCTGCTGCTCTTTTCTATCCGGTTGCAGGCCGACTTTCTCGAATTATACAAACAATAGGCATCTGCAGTAAGCCCTGGTGAAATAGCAACAACCCGAAAGGGGAAAACTCTAAAAATTACCCATTCTAATGCCTTGTGAAGGCTGATTTTATTGAAAATAATGGTCAATATCGTTGACCAAGGGCGGGGAAAAATAAGCCAAAAAATTCCAGCCCGCCAAAGGGTCTTCTTCTTCCTTGGGACATCGAGAAAAATATTTCGGTCACGGGAAATTTTAATTCGCAACGAAAATCATGAACAAACCGATATTTTGGGTGCCGACCCACCCACAAGGCCACCATCAATAATCGTATTCCGCAAAAGCGAGAAAAAAATCCCACAATGGCATCGATAATCCATCAAGTAAATTTTTTTGGCCACCGCTACCCCACCGTCGGCCGTACCGGCCATCAGGTTCCGAGTGTGGGGCATCACCGTTGGCCCTCGCTGGCCTCCCCCAGGCCTCGTGGGCGCTGAAGGCTGAGCCCCTCGATCGGGGGTCGGGGGGTTCGCGGATCACTACCCCTAAAGAGCTAAAAAACTTTACCGAAATGCCCCCAGTAGACATTGATATGTCTGAATAGGGAAAACTTTTGTTCTGCGCCACCATGGTGCTCAAGCGATGGCCTGAACAACGCCCCATGTGTGCGATACAAACAACCACTCGTCAGGAAGGAAAAACAACGATGTTGCACTCCCAAAGGCCTTTCTCCCTTTCGAACAACCACCGCATCGAACTTTCTAGCCCCATAACCGGACCCTTCGTCCATGAACTCAGCCCCAATGGGCACCCAACCAACAAGAACGAAACCACCATGGGCTCTCTTTCCGAACACTTCTCGACCAGCCAAGGCCCTCCCTTGAGCATGATACTTCGAAGAAGGTGGTAAAAGAGAAACTTCCTTACATCGGAGATAACCTCGATGACCATGAACAACAACCAAAGCTCGACGGTGGGGTGACCAAGAAAGCACCGACCACCACAAGGTGGCCACTGTTCCAGACCCCCTAAAGAGCGAAAAAAACACCCTGAAAATGCTACCAATAAATATTGTCGTGTTTGAACCGGGAACATTTTTCCTAGAGAGAAGTCAAAGAATTTTCTCTCACTAGAATTTCTCTCAGTTCCCAGTAGACATTAGGAAAGGACGTGAAATTAATTACACATAGATAGGGATGTAATCAGATGGGCGGGACGTATTTTTGGTTGTTTTAATTTTGACTCGAAAAAAAAAGTATACTAAGTATTTGATCTTTACTTGTTTTGAAATTTTATATATTTTAATTCGATTCGATCTGATCCGATTTTAAAATGTAAGAATCTAAATTTGCTCCCTCTTTGAGATTTAAAGGTTATTGTCATGGGACGTAAGTCGAGGTCTGAGTCATAACACCATATGGTGTACATTTGTCTACCTAAGTGACTTTAAGGGCGATTTTGGTTTGAGAAGACCATAAATATTGGCCCGATCCAAGGAGGGTGACATATCCATTCATCCTATGTGAATACACCGTATGAACATTAGAGATTCTTGTCATAGTTAATTGAGAATATTCTCAAAATTATGTTCTGTAAATGGATAAGATTGTATCTTAGTAGTCGATGTAAATCTGTTTAAACCGTCGAATTAGAGAAATTCAACTATAAATAAAGATCTTCTCCATCTTATTTTGAATGTATCAAAGTATTTCAAGTTTTGAAGTAATAAAGACATTTATTCTAAATCCTCTGAGTGTTCTTCTAGTTCTTTCTTTGTTTTCAAGCGTTTTTTAAAGGTCTTCATCGTTCATCTCTTTTGATCCATTTTCGCTTAAAACACTTCGTGTTTATTGATGTTTGAAAAATTTGATCTTCCGAAAGTATTGAAAAAGCTTACTTAAATGTTTATCTTGAGTCACATCACTTAAGGTCGCACGGTGGGTTGATTTAAAAGTCTAACCACGTGATATTATACTTAATCTAATTTAAACTAAAAAATAATAAAATATTATATATATTATATAAAAATATATAATTTTTACTTAACCGATTGTTAACTTGAGTTCACGAGTGGCCGCTCAAGACACCAACCAACCTAGGGCCTCTAAATTTTTTTTAATTTTAATTTTTTAAATAAATAAATAAATTTAATAATAAAAGTTTAATTTTCTTTTTTTAATAAAAAATTTAATAATAAAAAATGTATTTAAAATATTAAATTAATTATTTAAAATAATATGATAAATATTTCTTTTATCCTTTTTAATTATAATCTAAATCATAAATTTATTAGTAAAATAAGCAAACAAATCAGAAACTACTTGATAACCGCAAGACATTTGTTAAAAACTTTAGATAATGAGCAATTAAAACTAAAAACAAATGTTAGTATCTCAAATGGTTAAACAAAAACGAGCTCCTATCAACAGTTGGTCCAAGTGGTAAACAGTTTAGTTTTGTTTAAGCAAGTCTCAAGCTTGAGACATTGTGTATGCAGAAAATCCTTGTTGGAAGACTCATCCACTAAGGTTAGGTGTGCGACGCGGGTCGGTCTAAATTAATTAGGGACTCAAACAAGAATGATATAAAAAATAAGTCAATTGATTTTGAGCGGGCTCACAACAAACTAATTATCAAAACAATCTAACTATTCAGTCCGATTTCTCTTGATCATCTTCAAAATCTTCTTTTATCCGTTTTAAAACCTTTTAGATTAAACATTAAAATTTTAATTTTTAAATTTTACACCAATACTTTAAACCTTAATCCTGAATTTTAATTTTATTTTTTTATTATTAAGCATAAATAAAGAAACTAAAAGGTAGAACATTTCTATCCGTAATAAGATATGGATTCTCTATATAATTGTTTATTTTTAATTTTTATTAAAGGTTTCAAAAATTTTCGATACTACCATATATGAATATCTGTTTTAATTATCTAACGATCATGTAAAACTTAGAGAGTTTTATAATATATAACTTAATAATATCCAAAAATATAATATATAATTAAAAATATATCGCATCGAGTAAAAAATTTCATCCTAAAACTAAACTTATCCATTTTTTAATTTTAATAGTTATTTCAAAATCTAAAATTTTTACCAAAAATTTCAAACTAATCGAGTTAGACACAACCTTTTACCATCCTACACATAGAAGAGGAGAATAACATGAATGAGTTAAACAATTTATTTAAATTAAAAAAAAAACAATATATGAGTTTTTTATTAATAATAAAATAAATATTCAAAAAGATTAAAAAAAAGTATCTTTTATTGAAAAAATAAACAAATACAATAAAATAAGACAGAAAAACAGAACACAATCTAAGAAAAACAACAATAATAAAAACGTGAGACCAAATTGCTTTATTAAAATAAAACAAATAAAAAAAACATACAAAGAAAAATAAAAAAGATAAATTATAACATACATAAGAATCGTCTAAAGACGAAATTATATAAGATATGAGCCTTTTTTTTCATATTTATTATTATATATAATATTTTTAAAATAAATTATTTATAAATTTCTTTAATTTTTAAATAATTATATTTTATTATTTAATTTTTAATTTTAATTCTATCTCTAAAATCATTAATGATAGATGAAAAAAAAAGATTTTTATAGATGGTTAATCATCAAAAATAATAATAATCTCCGACTGCTGTTGATTAAAAAACACAAAAATATATAAATTAACATGCAAATAAGAAATAAAAAAAAATATAGTAAGCCATTGTATAAACAATTATGATCGATTAAAAAAACACAAAAATATAAAAATTAACATGTCAAATGGTAAGTAATTTGGTTCCGTTTAAATAAGTTTTAAGTTCGAGACGTTGTATACGTAAAAAAACTCTACTAAGAGATTGACACACCAAAGCTAGATGTACGACATATGTTGGTCCGGATTAATTAGGGCGAGACCCTAAAAATCAAAAGAGTAATAAAAAAAACTTCAACTTAATTTTCAACTGAACCTGATTTAATCATTAAAATCAATTTAATCTAAATTCGAGTTTTAAAAAATAATCTTATAAAATCAAATTAGTACCCTTCAAGTATATGTAATTTGATTATCCTTCGTTACAAGGGTAATAACATCTATCGTTCGAATTAACCGATCAATATATACGAAGTTATAATAATTTTTTATAATTATCTCATTAGAAAAACTAAACACAAAAAACAGAGATCAAAGAGTTGGTGCTTTGTGTTTCAACAAAAAAATTATATTATAGGTTTTTTATTTTGGATAAATAAAATTTTATTTATCCAAACAAACCCAATAAACAAAGAACGAAAAAAATATCATAAATACCCTGCACAAATAAATAGCAGAACTTAATAGTAACTATTCTAACCAATTTTCAACTATACAATTTTCATGGTGATCAACTCTATTACTCCCTAAAACTTTCTATTTCACATTAAGCTTTATAATAGTAAAAATATCATACTTCAATCTCATACCTTTGCCATGTAACCTTTTATCCTGTTATTTTCAAAAAAAAAAATAGTTGAAACTATTCCAAGCCACCCGCATAATAACAGCTCCAATAGACTTACCTTTGCCATTTTCTTGGATCCAAATAAAAAATCTCTCCAACAATTATAAGGTAGATGGGCATTGTAAGCTTGCATAATCATCGTCCACAAATTCCTTAAAAAAAACAAATTCCCCAAATAAATGTGATGAGTGCATAAAAGTTCTAATTTTTATATCATTTTCTCACTCGGTTATTGTTAATAAAGGATAGATTTAAGGGCAATATTGGATAATTCTGCTTATTTTCTATATTTCAACATCTGAATACTTAAATCATGAATTTATCTATTATTTGGCATAAAACAGATGCATTTGATGGTTTTCTTTCCTAGGCAGGAAACCACATCATAGGAATGGCCAAACAAGAATATGGATGCTGGAAAAAAAGCTGAAATGCAGATGAAGCACCCGCCACGACAACACTTTGGATGCCGCAGCAGCAGCAGATTGAAGATGACAACTGGTGCTCGACAAATAGAGAAAAAGATGTCGATTCTAACGGACATAAAGAGAGAGAAAGACGGAGCCGATTTAAGGAGTCAAGCCCTGGTCAAAGTCAAATGCGGGAAAGAAGAGTTATTTTAGGAAATAGAATAAAGTGTTATAATTTAATTAGGAGTTGAATTTCTTTACCTCTTAGAACTCTTTCCTTGTATGGAAAACTTTAACCTAGGGTTTGGCCTATATAAGCCACCCATTAGGTCAAGTTTTAGTGTGTGAATTCGAAGTCGGATTTTACCCTAGAAAAATACTTTTAGCCGCCGACTACACCATGTTCTAAACTTCTTCAGAGGTTTAGGTTGTTTGTGAAGTAGTAGGAGAAGATGGTTGTATTATGTTAGATATTTATTAATGCAAAACGTATTTCATAGTTTATTCTCTCTTAGCATTTACTCTTCTTTGCATATGAGCTCGAGATGATAGTATGTGAAGAAAAATCTATTTGTCTAATATCGGGAGAGTTAAGCTCACGAAACGAGAGAATACAGTCTTTGCTCATGGGTATTGACTAATCCGATTCAGAGATTAACCATCCAGGATTTCAGCGACTAACAAGACACATGTGTTTGGTTGTTGTTCACCCTAGATTCACGCCGGGAGGTATCATCAAGACGTGGGTTTCAACAGTTCTCTTCGCTTAGAGATAAGGAAGAAGACATACAAGGATGCTCTGTCGAACTATGGAATGTTGAATTGTCGACAAGGCATAACCCCGCCTAGGCAGTTGCGGCGACCCTTTGTGCGACCCGCCGAGGCGGCAATTCAACCCATTGCATTAATAAGTGGATACTTAATACAACTGGATTCTCCTCTACGAAGCACTCAACTTAGCCTCACTTTATTAACCTTTATTTCTCCGATATTTAGTTTAGTTTTAGTAGTTAATTTAGTAATCTCAACTCAACAATTATTTGTGTTTTTACCTTCTCTAGTGCAGTCATAAGAAGTAGTGAAGTCGACACTGTCCTTGTGGGTTCGACAACCTAAAGTATTACAATCTGACAAAAGTGGAAAAATAAAGGACTTTCGAGCCTCCATCAAAATAATCTCGAGACTCGTCATCCAAACCACACAATAAACTCCAAAGGTCTCCATGGTACCCTTATTTTACCATCCTACTTCTTATTGACAACTTATCTAGAATTACCAACCAAGATATAAAGGAACAACGATGTAAAGATGGAGTCCCCCAAACAACTTTGTGCCAAGTCATCTTGGGCAACTTATGCCGTAAAACTTCCCAAACCTTCCTTTCTTTATATTCTCCTAAGATTCTGCCCATCATAGCAAAATCATCCTCAACCTCAATAGTTTCTTCCATGTCCAGCTATGGTGCATCTTTGCTAAAGCATTCCAAATCGAAGCACCCTTTAATAGATACGCGAACACCCAAGCAACCCACAAAGATTCATCTTGGATGAGAAGTTTCCAAAGACGTCTTATCATGCAAGCCCTATTCTAAACAATAATGTTCTTTACCCCCTAAACCACCTTCGTTCTTCAAGTGACAGAACATGTTCTAATCAACACGAGCTCCCCTTACATTAGAATCAATTCCCTTCCATAAAAAAAACATTGCAAATTTGGGTAGTTTCCATCAAAACTTTCGAGGAGAACCAAAACATCCTACACAAATAGTTTTGAATGCTAAAAACCACCGTTTGAATCAATTGTAACTTGCTTGCAAAGGAGAACAACTTCGAAAGCCAACTTCTTACCTTGCTCATTATTTTAATAACTAGGTCTTCACAATCTTTAGGAGACAAACGTTTTGTTACCAAAGGGACACCACGATATCGGACCGACAGAGTACCTCTAGAAAACCCATTATCCTCCAAAATTCTTCCTAGATCATCCTCCATCAATCCAGCCGCAAACAACTGACACTTTGACTCATTAATTTGTAATTCAAACATCAAATAGAACTTTTCCAGCAATCTTTTTACCCACCAATAGACTCCAAAAACCCCTTTGTGAACACTAACAATTTATCTACAAAGCACACATGTGTTAGCTCCACCTTCTTGCACTTAGGGTGATAATCAATCACCTTGAATTTGTCAGCCCAGTTCAATAAACAGGAAAATACATTCAAGACCAATATAAAGATATAAGAAGACAAGGGATCTAACTCCATTTGTCCCTGCAAAATAACCCATTAATCCTCCATTCAGATTTATAAAGAACCTAGAGTTTGTCAAGCAAACTTCAATCCATCTTTAAAACACCACAGAAAAATCCATCACTCTGAGAATTTGCAACATAAACGATCAATTTAAAAAATAAAATGTCTTTTGAAGATCAATCTTCAGGGCACATCTAGGAGACAAATTCTTATGCCCATAACCATTAATAACTTTCTGAGCTAACAACACACTATCAGTAATATCTTTTTCTATTAAAAAAACCCCTGATTCGACAGAATCAAAGTTGGCAACCACTTCTTTAAACGATTAGTAAGGAACTTAGTAATGTATTTATAAACCACAGAGTATAAAGAAATAGGCTTATAATCAACATCATTAGATGGCGCGGAAACCTTAGGAACCAATGTAACCACAGTAGAGTTGAAAGCTAAAGGCAAGGAACATGAAGTGAAAAAATATTGAATACCTTCAATGACATGCTCTCCCACAATTTGTCACGTCTTCCGAAATAATCTTACAGTGTAACCATCAGAGCCTGAAGCTTTATCCCCATTCACAGAAAATAACACATCTCGAATTTATTGAGAAAAAACAATAACCACAAGACTATTACACATGTCACTCGACAATGTAACCCCTAAATTTTCCCGCAACAAATCATCAGAAACAACTTCAATATTAGGATCAATCTTCCCAAAAGAGCAAGAGAAAAATCGGATCAACTCTTGAGAAATATCTGCATAAGTTTCTACCTTTTCCCCACATCATTTCGCAAAACAAAAATCATATTGATCTTGTTTCGAGCAGTAACTTTCCTAAAGAAGAAAACAGAGTTCTGATCCCCTTACCTCACATACAAGGCCCTAGACTTTTGCCTTAAAAATATCTCTTCAGCCTTGAGTAAAACCTTAAACTTTTGAGTAACCTCTTTTACTTTTCCCACAACAAGTAGTGTAGGATCAACAAGCAAAACTTGTTGCATATTCTTCATCTCAGTTCGCTTAGCTGCAACTCTCTCTGAAATCTCACTATAAGCCTTTTTACTCAAGCTTTTCAATGGACCTTTCAACCTTCTTAGCTTAGCAAACAAAACTTCCAAAGGATTGCCACTTGCAGTAAAAACCAAAGAATTTACCACCACACTTTGAAAATCAGAATGATCAATCTAAAAATTAAAAAAAAAAAAACTTGAAAGACTTAGGGGGTTAAACTTAAGAATTCAAAAAACTAAGCTCCTTGGACAATGATCAGAGCATCCAGGAGGAAGAAACTCCACCACTGAATGTGAAACCTTTAGAAATCAGGATTGGTTGACCATGATACGATTCAACTTCTTAGATAAAGGTGACTCATCACGCATATTACACCAACTAAATATTGACCCCCCAAAAGGATGATCAAGCACATTCACAAGATCAACACAGTCCCGAAACTCTTGTATTGTTCTAGTAAAGCCTTGCCCACCATGAAAATCAGAGCTCTCCCTCGGATCCAAAGTAACATTAAAGTCCCCAACAATAACCCAAGGACTAGAACCAATCACCTCCTTAAAATGATCAAATCTTTTCATAAAGTCACCATTTTCTCTCTACCATTGCTTGTGTACACCACAGAAAGAAAGAATACAACATCTCGCTGACTAACTTGACAGCAAACCATTTGATCAAAAACAAAATCAACTCTTAAACTTCAACTCTCCCTACTTAAAATCCAGATCCTCTCATTAACAACATGAGTATAATTTTGAATAACATTCTACCCTTTAAATCTCCTATCAACAATCAATCTTGCATTATTTTCTTTAACAGAGTCTCCAGCAAACACACCAACTCAACTTTTTGCTCTTTAACCAACCTAAGAACACTACTTTGCTTCAAGGGGTCATTAAAACTCCGAACATTTCAAATAAGAAGAGGCGTTATAGAGTAGGTGAAAGACCCCACCTCTACCTTGATCCATCTTGCCATTTTTTTTTTTTGCCTTTTTGTTTTTGCTCTTTTTGCTTTGGTTTAAGTTGTTGTATTAACTCAGTAACTCCTCCTACAACAACTCGATTCTTCTTCGAGATATCCTCAGCAAGAACCATACCCCCTAACATAGCTTCATCCCCTCTTATATCTAACTCTGAGTCATAAGCCAATGCTCGAAAACTATTGAGACTCTTCACCTCCACAACCGACTCACTTGAAGGCATACCACAAACCTCCTCCAACTCCAAACAAGCAGGAGAGGCCTTTCCAAAATTATCCGCAACCAACCCCTCTAGCACAGGAGCCTTAACAGACCTTTCGAAACGGTAGGAGCACTCTCCTCAATTATGGGAACATTCCTACAATCCCCGAAGCATGACCAAAGACAGTATAATACTTACAACTTGGAGGAGACCAAATAGTTACCAGATTCCCCCTGCTCAAGTCAACCATGATAGAACTTGAGACCTCATCAAAAGCATGGACCTCTGCATAAACTTTCTCAAATTCCAACTGTAATTTCAAAGACATTCTCTGATCCAATTGCAAAGGTTTACCAACAGTAGTAGCCACATAACTAATACCTTCTTGTGTAAAAAGCTTCAGGGGAACATGACAAAGTTTAATCCAAATAGGCACCATATCAACTTTCACATCCTCCAAAAACATACCAGGCTTCCACCGACACAACATAATGACCTTCTATTGGATGTACCAGGGGTCAGCTTCTAACACCTAGTCCCGAACCTTTAGGGTTGGGAAGATTATCATATACACACTAGGAGCAAGAAATCGAAGAGTAATCGAACCCTCACGGCCCCAAAATCGATCAACCGTCTTCTGAAAAACACTCAGTGGTGGCGATTTCCCCAGAAAACTACCAATCAAAGTATTGGACCATTGTTGCGCTCCAGCACTTAATACCGAAGATGGAGGCTGCACCAAACAGCGACCATCCTTCAATGCCGATGGAAAGAATTCAAAGATTGATTCAAATTTCAATTCGTCTTCAATTTAACACCAGAAGCACTCTCAGATCCCTCATCTCAAGCCCTAGCACTAGCTTATAACGGAGGAAAATACTCAAATCAACCCTTATCTTCACCGCCTCACTCATTCTAAAGCAAGAATCAGTGTACCCAGCCCCCAAGAACCAAGGAAGAATCGAAGAAAATTTACAAGAACTGAAGAAAATCCTAAAATGCTCTATAGGCGCACAGTAGACCTGCTAACATATGCCCCCTAGAACCTCCTTATACTTATATTATAGGTTTTTAAATTTGTTTAAAATATTACAAAATTTAAAGTCCAAATAACTTGAAAATATGTTTAAAATGATTTTATGGGTTTTAATATGATATAAAATGATTTTAAATGGTCAAAATATCAAAAAAATAATTAAGTTTAATCCCGATACCTTTTAAGTGTATACCAGACACACGTTTTGAAATCAAATTCTAGATTCAAAATTGTACACCCAAACACCTTCCGTACCGATACATGTTTCGAAACCTTGTTATATGTTTCGAAACATTTGACATAAAAGTTTTGAATTCTTCCAAGGGTTTTAAAATCTTTATATATTTGTAACCTACAACGATTATTTTTTTTTTATAAAAAGAATACCAATATCGAGCTTCAATTATCGATACGAATAGCATCAGAAAAGGAAATTATACATGAAAGTATCTCAATAATTTTAATTCATCATCAACGTTCACCAACGATTAAAAGTCATTTAAGATGATAAAATGATCATTCAAGCACCTGAAAATAACTAATAACCATCAAGTCAATATGTATATGACTGGAAAAAGTTTTAAAACTTAATTGTTGTAATTTTTATGTACACAACACTTGTGAGTTTCATTGTCATTATATGTTTAAGTGTCTTACGATTTGTACGAGTGTTTAGAGTGTAAACACATCAATCTTTAAAAAAGTTTTTTTTTTTTTTTGTTAAAGAGGGTTTTCAAAGCTTGGATTATTGTAAGCTGTGAATGCTAGACTTGGTAATTGAGTTTACGATGTAAAATTATCCTTTGGTCTTTAAACGAAAAAATTCATAGTGAATTTAAAAGTCTTTAATAATAAAGTTAAGGTAGTGAAGGTAAGTTTTGATTAAAAAATTAAATCACTTTAAATTTGTGTGTTTAATTTTTTTTTCATTGCTTCTCACTTCAATTCATCCAAAAAATAATTTCTCAACTACCTGGCGATTAATTCAGTTAAAACATTAAGTTCAATATCTATTTTTATTCTTCCACCAAAATAAATCAAAACTAAATCCAAAATTCAATATAAGCCAACACAACTTAATTTAAATATAACTCCAACTGTTTGGGTTTTCTATAAAATTAAAGCTATAAATTAGTTTGACAATAAAAAAAAAATCAAAATGTTTTAAGGAAAGAAAATAACATTAAGGCTAAAAAAATGAGTTTTATGTTTTTTTTAGTATTTGGATTTACAAGGTTAAGAAATTGAAGTAAAAAATGAAAATGTTTTTTTTATTTCATTTTTTTGTTAGTAATGAGAAATTATATTATAAACTTTTTTTATCGGGAGAATTCTCTTTAATATTGTGATTGGGGAAAATAACTCGCAAACTATTGATGCTTAAATTTTATTTTTCGAAATATTGCGATTTCAACCGTGAAATCAAAGATGACCCCATTAGATTTCGTCTTTGAACAATGAAAATGAAAAATAAGTTGAAAGATGATCCATTAGGCCCTGTCTTTAAACAATGAAAATGAAAAATAATATTGAAAGATGACCCCATTAGGCTCTATCTTTGAACAATGGGATTTACTGTTGGAAGACGGAGCCTAAAGGCTTCGACTTCACCTAACTGCACATTGAACACAATTATTTTACTGTTCAAAGACGGTGGCATATGAAGGATTCTTTAATTTTACTGTTGAAATCACAATATTTCGGGAAATAAAGTTCAAGCATCAATAGTTTAGAAATTATCTTTCTCAATCACAATATTGGGGAGAATCCTCCCTTTTTACCGCGTTATCCGTAGTCTTAACCAACCAGATTCATCTATCTCATATTTTAAGGTGAATCATAATCTTTTCCTACATGTAATTAATAAGTGGTAGTTATAAGGTGATTACTTAGAAATGAACGAACATGAATGCATGAACCACAAATGACGTGGTGGAAATGATTCATGATATAATCTCTCGTCAATATTAGATAAAATATTAAAAAATTAAAATTAAGAATTTAATATTTTATAAGAATTTAATATTATATCAATTCATTAAACCATCAATAATATTATTATTCCGTTTGTAAAATAGAAGTAATAATAAAATTGAGTGAAGAATGACACAATATTAAAATTAAATGAAAAATTAAACAAAATTAAACTTAGATGGTTAAAATAGAAATGATAGTAAAATTGAATGATGAAATTATAATTTATCCATTTTTCATGTAGAACTTGTCCTATAATATAATTTCTCTGATTTAACAATCGTCGTGTTCACTGAATCTATGCTGTTAAATTGTAGTCTCAACGGCACTTCTTTTCATCGTCCATTCAGATCAAGCCACGTCAACTCATCGACGGCACGGTCTAGCGCGGAGTCAGCCATGGCAGCAGCACCCAACTCAGTCCGAGTCGCCGCCGCTCAGATGACCTCCATCAACGATATCGCCTCGAATTTCTCCACTTGTTCGCGCCTCGTCAAAGTAAAGATAATATTCACAATGCTTCCATTTTCAGTATCATTAATTTGAATCATCTGTGTGAAAATTGTAATTATTTTACGATTTCCTTTGTAGATCAAAGCTTATTCCTTCTTATATTCTTTTACAAGTTGTTTAATCATTTTAAGAAAACGCGAATTTAGATTGTAGCAAGCAATATTTTTGAAGAATTCGAAGTTGAGAGAAAATCTGTATTAATTTGCTCATAATTCTTGGATTTAGTTTTTGATAATTGCATTTTACTTTATAGTCGCAATTTAGGGAAACATAATAAGGTTTTAGTGTTTTAATGTATATTATTTGACTGAATTATATTTCTGGGTTTGTTTGATTTTGAAGGAAGCAGTTTCAGCTGGGGCAAAAATGATTTGTTTGCCTGAAAATTTCTCCTATGTGGGTCAAAAGTCTGGGGATAGTCTTTTGATTGCAGAACCTTTAGATGGACCAATCATGCAAAGATATTGCTCTTTAGCAAGGTTCTGGCTGTTATTGCTCTTATTTTCTCTTGGATTGTTTTTATTGTATATGCAACATTTGTATTTTCTTTAACAATGAGTAGCTTGTGCCTTTTGGTACTTGGACTCGGGGGCCGGGCGTGTGCCAACTGCCAAATGTGTATATGACCTGCATGAATTTACTGTTTTTCAAGAAAATATATATTTGGAGAATCGTACCTTTATACCCACTTTTGATTATGTGTTTAACACATGTATTTTAGGAAAAATTTAAGTACATAACATTGCTATGTTGCTTGAGTTATTTGTTTTTCTTGAACTATTCACATCGGACATGAGTATTAGCATTTAACTTTCCAAAAGTCCTCTCATCCCAATGCATGAAAAAACTCAGAAAAATTAAACATACCCGTTTAGGAACTAGGAGACATAGTTGTATCAGACACTTGCGTTCCAGTTTGAGAAATATTCATAATCTATCACTTACTGATTACTTTTGATTAACTTTATTGCTTCCTTGAGAGAAGAAAAAAAAATCAATGAATCATTATTAGAAATTGGATCCTTCTTCACTTCTTTTTATTACATTGAATGATTTTGACTGTGTTTTAGTATTGATTATCTGCGCACAGTGGCAGAGCCTCATTTAGCAAAAGAGTTGTCAGTTGACAACCCAATTTTTTTTATTTCTTTATAAATTTTATATAAAAATACTAAAAATAAAATTGACACAACTTTAAAAAATATTAATACTACTTTAAAAGAGTATTATGCATTTTTTTTTTAAATTCTGACATCACAATCTAAATTTTCTGGCTCCGGCTTCTATCTGCACATAATAAATAATTTTGAGTTGTTGAGATTGACTTAGTTGACATAAATGCAGAGAATGTGGCATTTGGTTGTCCCTAGGAGGGTTCCAAGAGAAAGGACCTGATGATGCACGCTTGCGAAACACACATGTTATAATTGATGATGCTGGCAACATTAGGAGCACTTACAGTAAGATACACTTGTAAGATGCCTATATTTCTCTGAGACACTTTTTTTTCTTTCCTTTTCAACCAGTCATATTATGAAACTTACTGAGTTAGAAAATCTTCTGTAATTTGTTGGCTATTGAAATGAATATAATAGATTAACATTGTTTCAAAGTAACTTCATCTATGTGTGTGGGAGTATACATATATGAATATATGATATATAAATTATACTTTTAAAATTTGACATGACATTTCTCCTGTTATCTTGTTAATATGGGTTTATTGACATCATGTTCCCGATATTTTGGAAGATTTGATGTGGATGTTCCAGGAGGAGCAGTATACAAGGAAAGCAGCTTTACTGAACCAGGTTAACAGTTAACTTCTCATATTGTTATACATTATTGGTCCAATCTGATTTTATATTTCATGATTCTTGCTATGGATCTGAGTACCGATGAATGTATAAGTGATTCAATCGGTTTGTCTTTTGATTTCTTATGAATCCCCCCCGAAAGAGTATAATCAATGATTTTGTTTAGAATATCAGAGTAGCATGTTCCTGCATTATCAGAGAACAAGCCATTTTTGTTTGCAAGAGAGCAATTTTCTAAGCTTTATCTAATCAATACTATCATGTTTCCAGGGAAGGATATTGCTGCAGTAGACAGTCCTATCGGACGTTTGGGATTGACGGTCTGCTACGACTTGAGATTCCCAGAACTTTACCAGCAGTTACGGTTCCATCACGATGCACAGGTGGGATCAGACCTCCACAGTCTACACCTTCCTGTATGATCACTTTTATTAATGTTGTAAAAATTTCATTTAATATGTTTTGTAGGTCATATTGGTACCTTCAGCTTTCACCCCAGTTACTGGTCAGGCACATTGGGAGGTCCTTCTTCGTGCTCGTGCGATTGAGACTCAGTGCTATGTACAGAATCCATTTCCATTTTCACAACACTTTTACTTGAATCTTTTTCTCTAGAATGATAAATTTAGTTCATTGATGATCCAATCTTCCAATCTTTTATCACTTCTTGTTGTATGCTTCTTGCTTTCTGAGAATGAAAAGAAAAATTCATTATCAGGTCATTGCTGCTGCTCAAGCTGGAAAACACAGTGAGAAAAGAGAAAGCTATGGTGAGACTCTAATAATCGATCCATGGGGAACAGTAGTTGGCCGATTACCAGGTTCGATGAAGTTCCACTGCTGTTAATTGAATTTTGTGTGGTTATTTCTTATGTTACTTGGACTTGAGATGTGATTGTCGAATACAAGTACGTGTCCAAAATGAATTTGTTTACCGTTCTTAGTTTTTCATGTATTTGGACTGCTCTTGAAGGGTTATATCTTCATATATCCCAAAATTTTAAGAAAAATGAAGAATCAAAGCAATGTAGATTATTTCCTTGGAACAACTTAGTAATGAATTATATTGCTTTTTCATCACTTCAGTGCTTGTGATGGCAATTTAAGTGACTTTTTTTTTTCAGACCGACTATCGACTGGGATCACTGTAGCTGACATTGATTTCTCTTTGATAGATTCAGTGAGGGGAAAGATGCCAATTGCAAAGGTTAATTCCTAACTATTTCTTTTAAGGTTCCTTAGACATCGAATGCCAATCGCAAAAGCTGCATCTCATTATACCGTTTTCGCTGTTATTTCTCAGCATCGGAAACCATTCGACTTCTGGAGACCTACACCCTTATGATTGTCAAAGACGATCGCCTTTCACTATTGTTCCTATGCAAGTCAAAGCCACTTCACTTCCCTTATGCACTCAAAGGAAGGTATGTTAGTTCATTAATGTCTTCAATAGTTTCAAAGGATTGTTCTTAACTCTCTTACAATTTTCTTGCGAAACTATATCATGGTGATTCTTTTCTGTAATAAACATGTGATAAACCTTTGAAAAATTACAACTTGCATGATTCATAGTTTCGACTCTTCATTTTTTTTTTGAAATATTCGTATTCGACACATAGTATAAGGATATGATCTCCAGAAATAATCTGTATGTGAAAAACTTTAGAAAATTTTAACCGTATCCATCTCGGACACGTAATCATATTCGATGCTTGCTAGTTCCAGACCTTAGAAAATGGCATCATCATATTTCATGTATATGATTTACCTTAGAAATTGGCATCATCATCATACAATTCGAACCCTCATTCGATTAGAATGTAATGAGGGGAAAAGAACATAAGTATTATTAAACCGGTCTTTAACTCGGACAAACTCTTTGCTTGAATCAAGAAATGCATCTATATTTGCATTTACACAGTGATGACAACAATAAATTCCCAAGCATACACTAAAAGTAATGAAATTTCATTTGGTTTTATGAGATGAAAACCAACTACATGCAATTTGTATGACTTTCAATCTATAACAAAGAATCAAACTGTCCCTTTCCCCTTCTTTCCTCACCCAATACTTCAATCAAAACAAAGAAAGAACCAAAAGCAACCTCAACAACACAAATTCAAAAGTATAAAAGACTATATAAACCTATGAACAATATGTTCAGCCACCCCACCCATAAAACCGAAACCAACCTTTCAACCGTTCATTCCAGGAGGAATTCTCGAGTCAAATCAGGACTACTGAGAAGGTTAAAAGTTTTGTTGTTGCTTAAGGTGTCTTTCAAGATCGTAATTTGGCCTTCCTTTAAAAGTACATCCTCATCCAAAGATTCTATCTTCTTTTTCAATATGTCAACCTCTGAGTTCAATAGCATGTTCTTCTCACTATATTGCTTCACCTCTTCCCACATCAAATCTCTTTCTTCGGAAACCTGAGGCAGTATCCCCCTCAAGATCGTTAGTTCCTTCATTGATTCTTGCAAATCGTTCTGAAGACGGCTTATGTTATCGTCTTTCTTTAGCATCTGCTCATGTCAAATCCAAATAATTTCTATAAGCTTTCACAAGGGTGTCCTATGTGAAGGGTAAGGCAACACTACAATGGTGACAACAATTAAGTAACTAAAGATAAGGTATACGTTTGAACTTCAGAATATCGGAAACAAAGAAACTGCGGCAACCACAGAACATCAAGCAACTACATGTATGCACTTAAATCAAACTCTAAGATACCCTGTCCTGCACTTGTCGCAAAAATAGTTCGAATTCCCTAGTCTGTACCTTTTAATTCTCCCAACTGCACTTTTTTCTATGTTACTTCTCTCTAGATTTTTACTTGTAACAATTTCGTTCATGCAAGCTATTCACATGCAAGATAAGAAGAAAGAGTTCGTACACACATTCGTACACACATGCGGAGAACTTTTAACATTTAAAGATCAAAAGCTACCTGCAGTTCAAGATCCTTCAATCTGTGGGTGAGGCACGAAATGTTGTCCATTGCATTTTGTACTTCACATCTAAGGATCTCGTTACCTCTTACAGCTGCTCCCACCTCAGCTTGCAACTGTTCGACTTCAAGCTCTTTTGAATATAGCTTTTCTCTCAACAAATTTGTCAGCAATGTTTCTGATTTAAGCTCTGTTCTTAGAACCTCCTGACAAGTGCACAGTTACACAAGAAAAGTGAGTATGAACTTAAAATAACTTAATAGAGCCACATATGAAAAGTACGAACAAGTTTAATGAATGAACATGCTTGAAAAGTTAATGAGCAATGAAAAATGATTCAATATATACTAGCTTCAACTCTATATTTCAGCCAAAACTTACCTCAGAAGATTGATTGTCGGGTTTCATAGATTCTGAGTGAACTTCTAAGGCGACTGGAGTGGACTTATCCTGTAGCAAAGTGGATATTGTCTGCAAACTCCTTGTTAGGCTTTCAATTCCACGTTTAAAGCATTGCACCTTTATTTCGGATTCAACAATAAATTGACCATCTAGACCCTGCTGAGTTTCTTGAAGCTGACTAGCTTTTCCTTTGACGTACTCGATTAACTTGGAAGACAAATGGGCGCTCTTATTAAGCATAGACAGTCCTTGGTCCTGCAAGCAACTTACACGATTCCACATTTCACTGTCAAGCTTGAAGGTTAAGGTTCCAGTGTCTTTTAAATTACCTTTTAAGCGGTTCAGTAAAATGATATTCTCATGTCGAAGAGAATCAATTTCATGCTTATATGACTCCACTTCCCTTCTTAAGGTCAATTCTACTCCAGTCAACCTCATTTGCTCCATCTGCAAAATTTTCACCTGATTTTCATTCTTTTCCACGGAATGCTTCTTCTCCATCTCCCGACTATATCCTTCTCGCAACCCTTCAATTGTTTTCTCTTGCTCACTGCAGGTTCGATATAATCTGGCAATGGACTTCTGCAACTCCTTGCATTCCTGATCTTTCTCTTCAAAATTTCTTCTAATGCAATCAGTATCTTCTATTGCTGCTTGATGCTTCTCTTGCAATTGGGAGAGATTTTGTCTTAGATCTTCATTCTCATCATTCAATGTTTCGACCCTCCTAGTCGACTCTTTAAGTTGTTCTGAGGAATAAGTTATCACTCTTCTGTTTTCTCTTTCCTTTTCATTCAAGGAAGACACTTCCCTCTGAAGAGAAACATTTTGCTCTGCAAGCTCTCTAACTCGTTCACGAAGCCTTTGCTCTTCTAAGCTATACTTCTCAAGCTTAGACAACCAATCGCTTGACCTTCTATCTAACTCCTTTTCCAATCCCAACTGTATCTCGTGTTTTTCCGTCTCTAGTTTTTTTGTCTGTGACTCCATTTCTGCCCTTGCCATTCTCATTTCTTCCTTAGCACGATCTCTCTCTGCAATTCTAGACTGTAGAAGTTCTGAAACCTCAAGTGCCAGGTTTATTTTGTCCTCTGAAAGGCTTCTAATGGTCTCAACGAGAGACGAAACATTAATGTTACGAAGGAAGCTTTCCTGCTCAAGAGCTTCAGAAAGAAGCAAAAGTCTCTCCCCAGCTTCTTTAGATCTTCTTTGTAACTCCAAATCTGTATCCTCTTCTGTTTCAGAAGAGAAACCATTTTGGGCCAACATATCCAAGTTTGACTCCGGGAATCTATTCAAGTAACCACCATATACATCTTCAGTGGTGATCGGAATATGAAGGTCGAATTCCTTTGAACTTGATCTTGGGATATGAGTTCGTGAAAGCCTCTCGATCACATTCTTTGCAATCATCCGAGGTGACTCATGCCTGAATCCATTTTCCGCCAAGTCTCTAGACGAGAACTGAAGACATGTACCTTTAGTTTCCCTAAATGAATTAAACTTCTTCTTCTCTTTGACGCACTCTGTTGGAGATGGAGGAGCTGTATAGTGAACTAGTGGAGGAAGCCTACCACCACCATTTCCGATATTATTTATTTTAGAACTGTTCTTGGACTTACTGCTTTCCTGCAGCTGTTCTCCATCAATATAGCGGTCCACAACTTTATTTGACACATTACTAGAACAAGAGGAAGAGCTTCCCGATGAATCATGGCGTATCCTTGAAGAACTAGAAGGATAGGGTCTCTCAAAACCATTAGCTGCCGCTTCACGTCGTTTAGCCTTGGATTTTTTCTCTGGAGTAAGAGTTCTTTGCCTGGAATAAACCACAAGAACAATGGTGGAATACCTTTAGTTCATAAAATTAAAATAAGAGGGCTAATCAGTAATTTTAAACTCCGTAAACAAACAACACATCAAATGCAGAAATTTCTTACCAAGATGATTGATCATACTGTTGATTCAGAGTAATATTAGTAGACCTATTTTGATCATTTGAGGAAGGAAAATCTTCTAGTCCCAGACCATCGACAAGAAATGCTGCTGATGACAAAGAATGACTCTTTCGAAGTCCTGCAGGGCTGTTACTAAAGCTAGGGCTGCTGGGTATTTGCTTTCGGGACTTTCCAAAGAAACGTCTAGGACTGAGAAAACTGTATTCACCCTTGTCATCATGTTGATCATTGAACCCACTTTCCAATGTGTTTTCCCAGAAAACTCGCTTGTCTGCTGGCGGTGAAGGAACAATGGCATTGCCATTACTACTGCTAGAGGAGGATTTGAAGAAAAACAGCTTCTTCATCTCTATATATCATCAACAAGTACAACTAGTTTAAGCTCACAAAAATTTCTGGTACGAAATCCGAGTCCTTTTATAACAACCTTCGAAAGAATGGGACCTCAAAGAACCTGAAGATATAATACATACACCATAAAAGTTAATATAAAAAGAGGGGGAAAGGACATCAAACACACAAAAACATCATCAAAATCACTAGAGAATGTGGGGACAATCTATAAAGCAAATACCATAGAAATAAATCTTGGCTAAACGAAACAAGAACACACAATACAACTCATATGAAGTTCAGTATTGGAATTTATATATCAGAAAGAAAGAAAAGAAAGCATATGCAACATTGAGATACCAATCATGAAACAAGACAGTATCTGATACAGAGAAACATGCACACTGGTTATGCTGTGACAATATTAAAATGCTAAAAACCATGAAGATGGAACCTGGGTTTATGATTCATTTAGTAGGAACAGCAAAGCAAGACAGCAATATATATATATAAAATGCCGGAACTAGGGTTATGTTACCCGAACTCATTTCGGACATGAAATTACAGTATGCTACTGCAAATGCATGAAAAAAATTAAGCATATAAGAATCTAGGACTATCCGGTTTGCCTTTAAAACAAAGGTGTGCAATATGGAAAGAACCAAAATAGAACTTACAAAGCAAAAGTTAGCCATTAAGATTCACAGACAAAAAGAAAAGGAAAGGGGTTAAAAGAAAAGAACCAACAAACAGTTGCAATAAGTTTAGCAAAAAGCTAGGGTTTTAGGAATCAAATTGCAAGAACCAGGTTTATACATAAATTATTGAAACCATAAAATGCAAATATATACATATATGCATATTATACTAACATGTATAATTAACAATTATATAACTATTATACAATTAACTATTGTAAAACAGATCATTTGTCAGAGCTGAGCTTGAGATTCAATCTAAAAATGATCAAATTCACAACCACCACCCTAAAAATACCAAATTACCCCACTCACCATTTCCAAATCCTTTAAAACCCTCCTCAAAAACCTTTAAAAGGAATAAAGAAAACAACATAACTTGATTAAATTCTGATGAAAATAGACTAATATCAAGACTGTTCACCAAATCAATTTTAGTGGAAAAAAAAGCGAGTAAATACTAAGTATAAAAGAGTAAAATTGAAAGCAATCTGCTGGAAATTGACTTACAAGAAAATCAGAAGAAAAAGACTTGAAGTTAAGAAACAGATCATGAGAAAAGCAATGAGTCAAACCATTATTTCCCACTTTGCTTTAACTTTCTCAGCAACCAAACATAACAATAATAAAACAGAGACACTCACAAATTTACCCAACTCAGCTTCCTCTTCAAACAATTAAAAAACAGAGGAAAATTCAAAACCTTAAAACATCAAAAAGAATAAAAGATTCAATCTTTGCATTTAATTACTTACCATTAAATGAGTGATACGGGGTGTATGTGTTTTCTCAGGAAAATTCAAAATTCGAAAATTAGGAAAAGGAAAACAAAATCCTCCGTAATTTAAGGGTTTTAAACAGAATTACCAAAGGACAAAGTGAAAGCAAGTGCAGAAGCAAGAGGATGAGAAAAGGCGCGGAGTCAACGGCGTTAACGAACCGATGGAGTTCGGAGTTTAACGGTGACGGAAGACGCCGGCCGTTCAGGTTTTTAGAGAGAGGGAGAGGCGGCCAATAGCAGAGAGCAAAGTGAACGTTTCTGTTTTTTTTCTCGTAAGGTGGGAAATATGGGGAAAGGGTGAGGGTATTTTCGTCATTCTGGAATCTTTTGAACTCCTTCTGCCGGAGAAATTATATTAGGAACCTTTTCATCACATTATTTATGGTCTGAACCAATTAAATTCATTTATTTTATACTTTTTAAGGTGAATTCTTTTTTATATATAATTAATTAATGAATTATTATCTTATTTAAAAATAAACGGACCTGATTGTATGACTATAAATGATACGGAGGAAAGGATTCATAATATAATTTCTCCTTCGTTGATTGAGCGAGCGGCGAGGGTTTGATTGGGTGGAGCCGGGTGTAGGGAAATTTTGGTTGGGTCCCACAGTGGACGATGAAGCTGGAGCGTTGGATAGCGGGGCCAACCTTTTTACCGTTATTTCTAAATGCTTGCACTAATCAAATAAAAGAATTAGTACTAATTTATTCTAAACATAATTATTTGTTAAGTTGATGCTATTTTTAATTATATTTTTATTTTTGGATTAAATATTTAATTCGATTTTAGATTTTTGGATTAATTACGGATCATAATATTTTAAGTTTTTAGGTTATCTGAAAATCCAAAAAATTCAAAAATTATTTTTTATGAATAGAATTTTTTTAATAATTTGATGTTTGTTATATTCGAAAACTAAAACAATTAAATTTTTTATATATGTGAATATTGTTATATTTAATAATTTATTGTTTGTTATATTAAAAATTTTAAAATTTTCATAAATATAAACTTTAAATTTAAAAATAATAATTAAATTAAAATATATTTTTAAATAATCAGATGTTTAAAAATTCGATCTGGTTATCCAATTATCCAAAAACTGAATACTTAAAAAAATAAATTGAATACAAATCATTATATCACCAATTTAAAAAATTAAATATCTAAAAAAATCTGGTCTGATATCTAATAATTAACGCCTTTAATGATAATGTATTAAATTTAGTTTGGTTTACATTATTGATATAGTACATAGAAGATATAAGATTAAATTTACTTAAATATTTAATTTCTTTTATTTATAGATGTGGAAATATATATTTAGCTTTCGTTCGAAAATATTTTTTAAACAGATATTAAATTATCAAATTAAGAAACAATATCAAACGAACATATAAAATGTGTTGAATAAATATTTTTTTCACATGATTTAACGTTCAAACGAATATTTTAAAAAGCTGAAATTTTTAATTTTTATTTAATGGAATGTTTGCAGTCCAACGAACGTTCAAATAATTATTGTAAAATATATAATTATGAATTTCATCTTTTAATTATACGAAAATTTAGGGTATAAAACGTCTACCTCTTAATTGTGTTTTTATTGGTGTCTTTGCTTTAAATGCTTTAAATTAGCGGATTTAAAGTTTAGGGTTTAGAGTTTAAGGTTAGGGGTTGTGGTTAGGGTTTAGGAAATTAGGGGTACGGTATATTTTTTAAGACATAATTTAGGGTTTATGATGTAAAAATTAGCGTTTAGAATAATTTTTTAAGATTTTTAAACAATAGACATGAAAGGAGACACGATTAGAAGGCAGAAGATTTCTACTCTTAATCCATTTCAATAATTTTTATTCAATGAATTAGTAAAAATAATGTTGGACTCGAACGATTGAAGGTGGCGAGGTTCTTTTATTACTGTAGCAATTGGCCTACTTCCCCAATTATTTTTTAAACGTCTCTATAATACTAAAAATAAACTTAAACCCCTATATTTCTCAAAATTAGCCTAAATTTTAAGTTCTATAGGTTAAAACATGCATTCTTAACCATATTATCTTAGAACATAAACTCTATCATTTAAACCTTAAATTCTAAACATTTTAAATTTTAAACCTTAATATGGACAACTAAATTCTAGAACTAAAATACTTATAATCTTTTTATTTTTATTGTCAATTTATTAAATATAAATCCTAATTAAATACGTATTGGTATTATAATATAACGAAATTTGTGAAGATAAAAGAAAAAAAAACTCTACTTACAATATATTTAATACATAGGCTTTATTTGTCATTAAGGTCGTGAATGTTTGTTATCTGACAACGTTCATTTGGACAAAATTTAGATATTTTAGTTATAGACAAACACCCGTTTAACTAGGGATGAGTATGGAATCTGAATTCGACGGGTTTTAACTCGTTTTGATCCGATCGAGTCAGATTTTTTGATAAAATATTCGGGTTCGGACTCAGATTCAGGTTGGGTTAGTTTTTTAAGGGTAATTTCGGGTCGGGTTGAGTTTGGGTTTAAGGTGAGAAAATTCGATCCGACTTGAAATTAATAGTGTAATTTTTTTATATATATTTTAAGAATATTTCCAATAATGGTGTCTCTTTATATATTTTTTATACAATTAGATCACTAAAATTTTATTTTTTTACAATTAGATCTCAAAATTTTATTTTTTTACAATTAAATCCCTAAAAATTATTTTTTTAATAATTCGGGACTGGTCGGATTTTAAAGCTTAAAGATCAGGTCAAGTTAGATCGAATTTTTTCACCCTAAACCCAAATCGGGTTGGATAGAAGATATGATTCTTTAAGTCGAGTACAGGTGGATCGAAAATTCGACCCGACCCAACCCATCTCTACGTTTAACGTCCAATCGTAATATATTTGTCATCATTTTTCTGTTTTTATTGGTGAACGTCTGTCACGAAAACAACCCCGAACGAAACCTTATTTCATAAAAGACGATTTTTTTTACCTATTCGTATTATTGGAATCCGCTTGTGATAGAGCTTTACATAATTCGATATTTTTTCGATTAATATTTTAACAATTCAATCATTAACGTATAAATTTTTGAGTAAATTTAATTTCTTTATTATATTAATTTGAAATAATATATTTACTAATATATATTTAACAATTAAATTACATTTATATATAATAAAAATCTAAATATTTTTTAATTTACTCAAAATTTGACTTGTTAACACAAAACCCAATTATTAAATTATTAAAATATCAATTATATAACACCTAAAAAATGTATAAAATTCAATTTATTTTCCCCTCTATTTGACTAGTCAAAATAGAGAACTCAATCTAATTGGAATGTTCCAATAATTCCATGTAATAAATATTTGATCAAAATCTATGTAATTTGTCTGTTTTTCATAAGAAGACAGGAAAGTACTTCCAAAGAACAAGTTTAGCAAGCTTAATAACATCATTACAAGGCAAATCAATGCATTAAAAAAAGAAAGAAATATATAATTTATGAATTTTTGTGTCCTTTTCATCATAAATAATTTTTTGCAACTTTCTCCTTACCTTACAAATGGAAGATATATGGAATAGAAGTATCTATGAGGCAATTTGACACGAAAATCGGTGAGTTTCGACACGATCTGATCCGATGGGAACGAATTTTTTATTAAAAAAATATGTTCGGGTCGATTCGGATCAAATTATTAAAAAAGTAAAATAGGATTAGATCAAGTCGGGGTCGAATTTAAGGTAAAATTTCTCTAACCTGATCCGACCTGATATATTTATATATATTTATTATATTTTTATATATAATATATAATACTTTTATTAATTTTCTTGGGTCAAGCTTAGTTAAGTTTTTTTTTATTAAAATATCGATATTAGGATATAATTTTTATTATATCATATCAGATTTGAACGATCAATCAAAAATCTGTTTTATCCCATCCCATTCTATTGTCACCCCTAAAGACATCCTTATAATTTTTGGGTCCAATTATTTTGAGGTCTTTCGAAACTAAAAAAAATAATTCTTACTCTGAAAATATTGGGTCTGATCAATTTTAAGTTGCTCTTAGCTTTGAAGTTAGAAAAAAAAAATAGTTTTTGTGTTGACCCATATTTAGAATTCATTGTTAGTATTTAGAATTTAGTGTATAGGGTTTTAAGGTTTAGTTTTAAAGTTGATTAGGGATGACAACGAGTCGGATCGGGATGTATTTTTGGCTGCCTCAACCTCTATTCAAAAGTTAAAACATTCGTCCGACCCCGACCTTAACATATATTTCTCCCCGACCCGATATAATAAAATCTATAACCTAACCCCGATATATTAATAAAAATCTCGATTAAACCCAACCCAAGAAAAACTAATAAAAATGTATAAATATATCGGGTCGGTCGAGAAATTCTACCCTAAATCCGACCCCGGCTCGATCCAACTTTATCTTTATAATAACCCTACCTGATCGAAACCCAAACCTGATTTTTTAAATAAAAAACCTATCCCTATCGGGTAGGGTTAAAACCCGATGAGATCAAGTCCAATTATCATCCCTAGAATTAAGGTTAAAATTTGGATTCTACCCTAAATCCGACCCCGACATGACTTGTATATCAAAGATTTACTTTAGATTATTGCAGTTTCAAAAATTGGTCAAATTAGATATTGACAAACTAATTTTAAAAATTTATATTTGTGATTTAATAATTAGATATTGATCTGTTTTATTATCATTTATGTTTGTATCTTGAATTTTTATTCTGACTCTATCCCTAATTGTATTGCAATATTATTTATGTAGAGATCGATATAGTCAAGGGACTATTTATGTAATTTATCCTATTTTCTTTTGGTTTAAATACTTTTTATAGCTATATTTATTTTGAAAATTATAGTTTATATATATATTTTTAATTTTAGGATTAAAATTTTTAGTTTAGGGTTTAAAGTTTAAGAGTTTATGTTATAAGATTTATAATTTAATGTTAGTATTTAGAATTTAGTGTATAGGGTTTAAAGTTTAGCAACGAGCTAGATCAGGGTGGGTTTTTGGCCTTCTCGACCCTAATCCGAAAATTAAAACATTCGTTTAACCTTGACCTTAACATATATTCTCCCCCGAACAGACCCAAAATAATAAAACCTATAACTTGACTTTGTATATCGATAAAAATCCCGATTAAACCCGATCCAAAAAAAATTAATACAAATATTATATATATTATATAAAAATATATAAATATATCAGGTTAGGGAATTCTACCATAAACTGACCCGATTTTATCTTTATAATAACCCGATCCGACCGAAACCTAAACCCAGTTTTTTAAATAAAAAACTTGCCCCTATCGGATTAGGTCGAAACCCGACGATGATGGATCACAAATTGTCATCCCTAGAGTTAAGGTTAAAAGTTTAGATTTAGGTTTTTATAGTATATCAAAGATTTACGTTAGATTATTGTGGTTTCAAAACTTCGTCAAATTAGATATTGACAAACTAATTTTAAAATTTTATATATGTGATTTAAAATAATTTTAAATTAATTGAATTACTTCCGTATCGTTTATAAATACAGAGTGAATATAGGATTCAAGCATTACTCACGTCGAAAAGTTTGGTTATACTTATCCCTGCTCTAATGGACATCATTCTTAATGTACAGGTCTCATCTTCAAGTCTATTCACGCTCGACCCTGAAGATACTGTGACCCATGGTGATTCTAGTCTACCCGTTAACGATTTTTTAATACAGACATCGTTGGAGTCAAATTAATAATTTCTACTTTTAAAAGTGTATTCGAAAGCTACTCAAGTTCGGTTCGATCAAAGTTCGGTTCGAGTGAATTCAATTCAGGGTCAGATTCAGCTCGAAACTTTAATGAGTCGAACCGAGTCTATCCAAGTTCGACTCGAAAAATTCGTGAATAGGTTCAAAATAATTATATTATATAAATGTTATATATACATTAAAAATAATCTCTTTAGCAAAAGAAAAGCAATAAAATAAAATAAAATAAATCCACTAAAATTAGATTAACTAAAACAAATTGGGTACTTTTTTTCCATTCTTGATATTGAATTTCGTTTCGGTTTTGGTTATGAAAAGTTTTTAACGAGACATTATCTTTTATAAAAAATTATAGTAAAATTGTTTATATTGAGTCGAGCCGAGCCAGGTCTAACGAACTCTAACTGAGTCCAACGAGCTTTGAGCTGAGCCTAAAATTTCAAATTTACCGAACCGAATAACACTATTTTTGAACCGAACTTGACCAGGCTCAGACTCAGCAAGGTTTGTTATCTCCCCTACTTGTACCCTAAGAAAGTGTAAGATCACATTTGTATTTCAGCTAGGTCCGATCGGGTTATTATAAAGATAAAACATAGATGACTCATTCTTGGTGAAAAGCCTGAACATACATGTATTTCAGGGAGAAAGGCAATAAGTAAAATTCATTAGCAGGTTTGATATTTGAATGCCTTGGCATTTCGGGTAATCTGTCTGTCGATTAATTCGGATTAAATTTAGATTGAGTTTATATTGACCTTAAAATTCATTATTTTTCATATTAATTTAGTGGTCAAAATATATTTAAGGATATGTTTTTATGTCTTCAGGGACGGAGCCAAGATTAAATTATAAGGGGACTGACCAATTAATTTTAAAATAATAGGATTTTAAAAAATAATTAAATCGTGAAAATTAAAGAAATTTGGGCTTAATTTCACAAAATTTTAAATTAAAAGGTCTCAAAAAATAATTAAACATGAAAAAAGATGATCAAAATTTATTAATTTTAAATTACAGGATCCTAAAAATAATAAATAATAAAAATTTTACAAGGTCAAGAAAGAAAAAAAAAACTTAATTACATTGTTTTAATTTTAAAATTAAGAGGAACAAAAATAAAATTAACCCATAAAATTTGAGAGGCGCAATCACCCCTCTCACATTGTATATAGATCCATCGCTGTTCACCGCTTGTAACTCATAATTTTGCAAGTGTTTGTATGACAAATGTGACAGAATCCGTATTTTAGACACGAATTCTTTAAACGAAATGAAAATCTAAAAAAAAAATATATAGTTCCAAATTTTTTATTATCTATGTTATTCAGATTCAGATGTAAATATCGAACGTAAGTATAATTAGAGGTTTTTTAAATTATTTTGTTTATTTAAAAGATATTCGAAGATTATATCCTCGTTTCTAAATATCGAACACAAATACTTGAAAAAAAAATGAAAGATTTTGAGTTACATAAGCTACCCTACCTTAGTCTCCAGTTTGCACACTCAAAACCAATCAACAAGGAATCAGCTTCCATGAGACCATGGATTGTGCTCACATATGCTCTCTTTTCTGATTATTTTCGTGAGTCGAAATCGTATAATATTTTAAATATTGATTTTTTCGGTGATGAAACTTGAGGCTAATTTAAAATTTTTAAAATAGAAGATTAAACTTTTTTACAATAATTTTAAGAGATTTAATAAGAATTTTTAAAAACTATGAGAAATTTATTTAAAATATTCACAATTTTGAAAGCATAATATGAAATTTTTAAAAATTTGAGAGGGTGAAATTAAGATTAAAAAAAAATAATTTAGGGACCAATTTCTAATTTCTCAAAATTTTAGGGACCATGATCCCTAATCTTCTAAAACTTCCGCATTTGATTTCTTATATCAATGGAGAAAATATTCCATGAGTGGAAACTGATCTAATTTAGTATTTAGAGTTTACGGTTTGAGAGCTTATACTGCAAAATTTAGAATTTAGGGTTTATAATTTAAAAGTTTAGATTTAAATTTTTAAAATAAAATTAGACACACTTATATAGTACTTTTCTCACTATCGGTGTATGAAATAATAACTCATATATTCGTAATTTCTTCTATCATGATATGCATGATGGGATCAAATAAGAATAAACAACAGTAGTATGTTCAACATAACAGCCTCAACTTTATTTGAAATTTTCGTCTTCGAAAGATCATATCTTTGTACTTATCTCTGAATATGTGTCAAATACGAATATTTTGTTCGACAAACAAAAATAATTAGCAAGATCGGTTCGAACAGATGCAGCCATTGTTGCATGAAGTGTGAAACATAAGCTGGTATGTCTTTCTGTGCTTCCATGTCAGTACAATCACGTCACTTGATTCTTGAAGCCATGACGCTAAACCATTGCAACATCTTTCACTGTGTAAAATACTGAGTTCATGGTCCATAAATATCAAAGAAAATAAGACACCAGATTTAGAAATATTATTCAGAGTGACCGTAAATTAAAATAATTTTTAGGGCAAATCATAAAAAAATTAAAATTTTAGAGTACACTAATTTATAATTTTTTTAAAAATTAATGTCAAATATGTAAACTTCAAAAATTTTAGAATTAATATGGACCCATCTAAGGTTATACCGAACCAAAGTTCCCGAGAGAAACAAGAAAGAGGTCATTTTTCTCGTTACCTCTCATGGATGCTCTTTCTATGCATATGGATGCGGATATAGATATGAATATGAGTATAAAAATGGAAAACAATAATTTTTAAAAGGGTAAAATGCAATGGAGATCACTTAATTATGGGTAAAGTTACATTTGGGTCACCTAATTATTGAAAGTTACATTTGGGTCACTCATTTATGTGTAATGTTACATTTGAGTCACCCAATTATTAAAGGTTACATTTAAATCACTCAATTACGAGTAAGGTTACATTTAGGTCACTCTTCATATTTGAAAATAGTTTATCAATTCGTGTATTAAATTAATTAATAATTTCAAATGAAGCACTCTAATGTTAACAAGGTTATACAAGTGATTTAGAAGAAAAAACAATAAAGTACAAATATAAAGGGTGACCCAAATGTAACCTTACTTATAATTGAGTGACCCAGATGTAGCCTTTAATAATTAGGTGACCTAAATGTAACCTTACCCATAAATGAGTGACCTAAATGTAACTTTCAATAATTAGGTGACTCAAATGTAACTATACCCATAATTAAGTGATCTTTATTGCAATTTACCCTTTTTAAAACTATAAAATACAAGTATATTAAGGGTACAATAAATTTAAAATAAATTTATATTTTAAAAAATATAAAAACAAAAGTTCATAAATAAAATTACGTGAGCATATCACACATACCTATATACTTATAGTTGAATCATGTGAGCAAGAAAAAGTAAAATATATATATATATATATATATGTGTGGAGCGTAGAATAAAAAAAGTAAATGAAATACTATAGAGTATCCAAACCGTATCTTATATGTCCGTATCGGGTACGTAATACGTCACTAAATTGAAGTACTTGTACTCCATAGTGCTCATCAACGTAACAGGGCCCAAGTCGATCTCAGAGTCGAACGAACGAGCAGTGACACCGACCCCGACAAGAGCCGTCGGCGGCAGCAGCAGCAGCCCTCTCAACTGGAAAGTTACCAGAGCTCCAATCATCTCCAACAACAGCAGGCTATGATAGTCCCTAAAGTTGCCCCGGATATCCATGAAAATAGAGCAGATGGATCAATTGAAGCACCAGACAAAAATACTGATGCAAATTTAAAGACAAGATGGAGCCAGTGGTACATCCTGTGATAGGACTCTGTATATTGTCTTTGGAACAAAAACATTAGTCCGAGAGTGATGGACAGAGGATGTTACGAGGCAGTCGCACCCCTTAATATAATCTAAATACATTCCGAATAAATTTTAGTATAATTTTATCAAATATAAAAGTCTGTAATTTTATGTCCTCGAGTCCAAGTAAAGCCTAATACGTACGTGTGTTTAGGGTCTTACCAGATTCATCCCGATGGATGCTAGACCGATACCTATATAGACACGATTATCGTCGGAGGCTCTGTCGATATTAAATTCCGGAGGGGTCCGAGATCAGGTAACTTTGGAAAGGTCTCTCCACATGTTTCAACAATATTTCACCATTTAGCTTTCAACCACCATATGATCCTGAGTCTGAGTCTCAGAGACCATATCTCATAGCTGCAAAACAACAAAAGTTTTACCATTAAACTCAATATCAAGAGAATTTTGACGGATTATATCCTATACTCGTATTTGACACTCATATCTAAGCATGTGTCACGGGTCTAGAATCTTTCTAGCAATGCGTCCTACACAATAATTTCGAAAAAATGAAGAGTTGGAGTAAGATTGGTTATCCAAAATGCCACAGCTGTTACTTGAGGATCTGCCAAATACAAGCTAGTAGAATTTTTATTCTTTTACTTTTATAATCTGATCACTTTATTCTTCCTCCATTATTGAAGCAAGAATCACTTTTCAGTTTAAGATTCTGGTTTCAAGTGCAATTAAATAGCAAAGAAACTAAGACACCAGACCAGCAAGTTACTGGCAGAAAGAAGAGAGTCTATCTTCTTAAGGGTCACCTTTAATGGATGCTCATCAAAGGAACCAGGTTGGATATTACAGCGATGGACGAACGAGCAGCGACAACGACGACAAGAGCCGGCAGCAGCGGCCTTCTAGAGAAACTTATCAGAGCTTGAATCATCTTCAACAACAGCATCAGTCTGAAGAAAGTTATCAGAGTTCTGCTAATCTTCAACAAAAGCATCGACCTAAGGAAAGTTATCAGAGTTTGGATCTTCTTCAACAACAACAGTCTAGAGAAAGTTATCAGAGTTCTGCTAATCTTCAACACAAGCATCGACCTAAGGAAACTTATCAGAGTTCTGACTATCTTCAACAACAGCATCAGTTTCGGGAAAGTTATGATAGTCCTGATCTTGTTCAACAAAAGCATCGACCTAAGGAAACTTATCAGAGTTCTGACCATCTTCAACAACAGCATCAGTTTCGGGAAGTTATGATAGTCCTGATCATCTTCAACAAAAGCATCGACCTAAGGAAACTTATCAAAGTTCTGACCATCTTCAACAACAGCATCAGTCTCGGAAAAGTTATCAGAGTTATGATAATCTTCAACAAAAACATGAACCTAAGCAAACTTACCAGAGTTCAGATCATCTCCAACAACAGCATCAGTTTCGGGAAAGTTATGATAGTCCTGATCATGTTCAACAAAAGCATCGACCTAAGGAAACTTATCAGAGTTCTGACCATCTTCAACAACAACATCAGTCTCGGAAAAGTTATCAGAGTTATGATAATCTTCAACAAAAACATGAACCTAAGCAAACTTACCAGAGTTCAGATCATCTCCAACAACAACATCAGTCTCAAGAAACTTATCAGAGTTCTGATAATCTTCAACAAAAGCATCGACCTAAAGACCATTATCAGAGTTCCGACCATCTTCGACAAGAGCAGAGGCCTCAGGGAAGTTATCAGAGTTCTGTTCAACAACATCCTCCTCGAGAAAGTTATCGGAGTTCCGATCATCTTCAACAACAGCATCAGCCTCAAAAAAGTTATCAGGGTTTCGATCATCTTCAGAAACACCATATGCCTCAAGAAAGTTATCAGAGTTCTGATCATCTTCAACAAAGACATCAACCTAAGGAAAGTTATCCGAGCTCAGATTATCTTCAACAACCACATCAGCCTCCGAAAAGTTATCAAAACCTTGATCATTTTCGACCACAGCCGACACCGGTTACGGTTCCAACTATAAAAGGATCTGCAGTAAAAGATTCATCTTTGATTCACAAAGTTGGTCCAAATCAGTTGCCTTCAGTAATTGATCATTCAAAAGATGTTCGTCCTAGTGGTTATCAGAGTTCCCCTTCGAAACAAGAACCGAATCCCAATACTCATAACCAACATTTTCAACTGTATCCTGAAGAGAATGATCATTCAATTGAAGAATCAGACAAAAATATTCGTGTAAGGAGAGCTAAAGTTAAGACAAAGTCACCATCTTGTTGTGGGTGATAGAACACTTATATCGTCTTCAGATGCAAGGTGAAAAGAGAAAAAAAGAAAATCTTTCAAGTGTGATATGTATGTGTGTTAATTTATATGTATAATAAGCTTGTTAAGTTATTTGCTTTGTTTTTATTACCATAAGGGTGATGACTTCTCATAATCTCAGTAAATGTAAAAAAGATGAGTCGGTCTTGTCAAGGGTTACCTTCAATGGATGCTCATTAATGGAACCAGGATGAATATTACAGCAAGAGACAAACAAATGGCACCGGCACTGACACCGACAAGAGCCGGCAGCCTCGGCCTCCTTGGCAAAGTAATCAGAATTGCTTTCATTTTTGTACAATCATACATATCCACATGGTTTAGAAATATTTGACCATTTAGCTTTCAACCAGCATATGATCTGAGACTCTGAGTCTGAGACCATATCTCATAGCTGCAAAACATAAATAAAAAAAAAAAAAAAACAATATCAGGAGTTTTTCAGAATTTTCATATATTTGATCATCTTTCTATTTCAAGTTCAATTAAATAGCAAAGAAACTACGACACCAAACCAGACCAACAAGTTTCTGACAGAAACAAGAGCATACGCCTCAAAAAAGTTATCAGGGTTCAATCATCTTCAGCAACAGCATACGCCTCAAGAAAGTTATCAGAGTTCTGATCACCATCAACAAAGGCATCAACCTAAGGAAAGTTATCCAAGCTCAGATTATCTTCAACAACAGCATCGTCCTCTGAAAAGTTTCCAAAGCTCTGATCATCTTCGACCACAGCCAGCACCGGTTACGGTTACACCTTTAAAAGGATCTGCAGCAAAAGATAATTCGTTTTTGATTAACAAAGTTACCCCGGATCAGTTTCCTTCAGTTATTGATCATTCAAGAGATGCTCATCCTAGTGGTTATCAGAGTTCCCATTCAAGAACAGATTCTTAATAATTATAACCGTCTTCGACTGTATCATGAAGTGTGTGCAATGGCCAATCATGGAGATGCAACAGATAATTCAATTGAAGCATCGGACAAAAATACTGGCACAAGGAGAACTATATCCCCACAAAAACCTTGTTGCTGCATCTCTTGAAACTGTAGTTGATCACTACTCGAGCATAAGTCTGGTGTTGTCAAGGGCACAACACCCAAAAGAAGTGTTTGTCCAAATTAAGCAAAAGGCAATATACATGTGTGTATTGTAATAAGATTAAAGATAAATAATAAAGTCTAAAGAGTGATAGACTAATAAACCTACAGTGGTCAAATCACAATCACCTTAAAACTAGAACTTCTTACACAATACATATTCAAATTAAACAACAATCACATTCTCTTATGGCTCCTTTGGAGAGTCCAATTCCTATAAATTATAGTCCTCCTTTGCAGAATCCTGATTATCCTCCAAATGACCTATCCTGTAAAAACAGCAGTACCCAGAGAGGAAATGTCATCTGCCAATGCCGAGCCAACTGAAACTTCAAGGAGAACTATAACACCATCACAATCCTCACCTTGTTGCTAAATTTCATGAAACTGCATTCGGTTCGATGTTGTCAGTGGCTCAAGGTGCACCCTAGAAGCTAGAATCCTTATATTTCCTAAGGCAAAAGGTGCAAGAAAATCGAATACTCAAGTCTCAATCAAATTATGCATGACAATTAATAGTAATTCACAGACCCTTTTTCACTTTCTTCAAGCATCATACAAACATTACAAGAGAAGAACATAAACAAACAAATTATATATATATATATATATATTGCAGGATTCAGTAAATTTGCCTTTCTGGTTGAATAATAAAGCTATCATCACAGTATAAAATTACAAATAAATTGCATATTAAATGTAGCTACAAAATAAACCTGAATTTAAGATTGAGGTGGCCAAGCGCTAACCTTTTCTTTCTCTTATTTACCGAACAAAGCCGCCACTGCAGCCATTTCCACCAAAACCAATGCTGTCAACCCGAGACTCGCGATCCGTCCGTTTATTCTCTCGCTATATGGGCTAAACCCGAAATCCACTTTAAACCCATTTGAAAACTCTCTTAAAGGCACCGGAGGGAGGGAGATGAAGGATGACGACAAAGAGGATACGTGTAATACCCAGAGATTAAAAATATGCTGTCCTTGTGACGGTTTTTTTTTTTTTTTTTTATGTCGGGACATGTTTTGGTTTTGCGATTTCATAAGAATCTATTACTTTTATTTTTAATTTTAATAAGAATCTTTGTTTTTATAGCACGATTTTTCTGTCCTTGTGACACGTTTTTTTCTGTCTTTGTGACATGTTTTCATTTTGTGTGTGGCACGTTACAGCATACCCTAACGATCGATTGTTGTTTGCCGATGGTTTGATTTATCTGCACTTGTGGGTTGATTCAATCGACGTTAGTTTCTGATTTAATTTCTGATTTATTTCTTTGTCGGTGGTCTTTCAAAAAGTTATATCCCCACTCTGGTTGATGGTTGTTTGCCGATGGAATCAGTTTTGGGTAGCAATGTTTTACATGACAGTTTGGATCGTCTACAATTCCTTCTTTACGCGTCTTGTTTGGACAGAGACAAGGAGATTCAAGAAGCTTATGAATTTGATTGGTATGCTTAATTTCATAAGAATTTTATTTTCTTTGTTTTTTAGGTTGCAAAATGTTTAGATTGTTTAATTCATTTTTTTTACTTCTTAAAGGCGATGTAAATGTAATTTTTATGGATCTAATAAAAATTCAGTAGCATTTATAAAAAAACGTTGTTATTCAAAACTGCTATTCGTAAAAATATTGATGATATTTAAATTTACATCGATAATCAGGGATGTTTATTGTTGGATATCGGATCGGATGTGATCCGGTTTTTTTGGATACTTGAGTTTTCGGATCGATGATATAGTGATCCGTATCCGATCCGAAAAAAACGGATATCCACATATTTGGATATCGGATAATCGGAACAAAAATATAATTTAATTATATTAATTTTTCAAATTTGAAGGTTGTATTTATAAAAATTTTAGAATTTCGAATATAATAAACAACAAATTACTAAATATAAGATTCACAATTATAAAAGTTTTAATTTTTAAAATTTTTAAATATAACAAGCACTAAATTGTTAAATACAACAAGATTAATCTTAATGAAAATTTGAATTTATGGATTTTCGGATAATCCGAAACTTAAAATATTACGATCCGTATCCGATCTGGAAAACTTAAAATCGGATCGGATATCCGATCTAAAAATAAAAATCAGATCAGATATCCGAATTTTTTGATCGGATCAATGGATAATCAGATCGGATCGACCGAATCGGATATTTTTGAACAACCATATCGATAATAGTTAATAACGGCTGTTATTTAACGATAATAACGGTCTGTTACTGTCGTTATTATACCGTTATTTATTATTATTGTACAATCATTTTAAAAAACTCTCATAATAAGTTGTGCGAGTTTTAAAAAAAATTAACGACCGCGACTCCCGTAACGACTACGATAACAATCGTTATGTCCACAACCGCGATAAACGCGACACGGCCGAAAACACTTTTTAAATCCCTAGTAATACCATAAAGTGTAAATATTTTTTACACATTTGCATCAATAACTATTTTAAAGGGTATTTTTAGAGATCGATGAGTTTAAAAAACAGTTAAGAAGAGATTATATTGTTTTTTTTTATAAAACTTATAATAATTTATGCTTACAGACGATTGATATTTTTGATTAAATAAAAATATATTATATTTTCGTATCGAATTTAAATTTATTTATGATGAAATAAAATAAACATCTTTATCTATTAAGTCAATAAATGGATTTCAAACGATTGAAATTTTTGATATTAGGTAGAATTCACCCATGGGCCATGGTTACCCGATTTATGTATTTGGTTATAAACGTATCACATTTTTTTTTTATAAAAATTATAATTTAATTATTTAATTAAAATTTATTTATAAATTAAGTCACTCCACCGTTAGAATTGAAACCAGAGACGGAGCTATTAGGGGCAGGGTGGGGCAATCGCCCCCATCCCTGAAGAATTTTTTTCACTTTTGTCCTCTTATTTAAATTTTTTTAAAATTTTATTTTTTATAAATTTACCCCCTACTTCTAAACATTTATGTTTTGCTCCCCTCAACCCAAAATCCTGGCTCCGTCCCTGATTAAAACGATCACGGAATGTTCATGATTGATACACTAATAATTTTAATCTTTAAAATTTATATATTCTATCAGTTCGATTAAAATTCAAAATAATTTAATACTTTTTGTATATTGAAGTTTTAAAAGTTAAAAACATCATTAAACTTTTAATTTGGTTATAAAAGGGCGCCTACTAGTGATAAAGTTTTGATAAGTTCAAGGATTATTTTGAACAATTTGAAAGTTTGAATGTCATTTTTTAATGTTTAAAAAAATTTAGGTGCAATCTCGTAATCGATTTAAATTTTTATCGATCATTTTATAACTTTTAAAATTTCATTGAACAAAAAATCATTTGAATTTAATTTAGTAATTATTATTATTATTATACTTTACCCTAAAATTATTTTTCTAAAATTATATTTTTTAATTTGAACTATTACTAATTCTAATATTTCTCATTAATTTTAAAGGAATTTCATTACACTACAGAATGAATGCAATAGAATTCTATTTCTATAATTAATTAATTAATTAATTAATTAATTTGCATTTATTTAAAATCGAAGAAAAATCTAACGGACTCTTAAAACCACCTAACGTCGTCGTTTTCGTCTTCTTCGTCATCCGAAAAATACAATCGATATTGGAAGAACATTTTTCCCCAATGTCTGTCTGATTCGAATTCAAAATCCCTAGATTTTCCGAAAAGAAGCGAAATGTCGTGGTTGAGAACGGCGGTGAGCAAAGCGGTGGGAGCTGGGAACACAAGTAACATCACGCGGAACCTCAAAAACTATGCCGATACCGTTGTTCATCATGCAGGCCAAGCTGTCGCCGAAGGAGCAAAGCTCTTTCAAGATCGCATTGTAATTTCTTTCTTTCTCTCTTTTCTTCATTTTTAAATATCATGTGTTTGCATGTTGAGTTGTGTATGTCGTAATTTCAAGCTGAATGTTTCTTAGTTTGAAAGGCTTGCGCGTTAACATTTTTCCCCTTAATTCGAAATTTTAGGGTTAATTTTGTGAGAAATGATTTGTTATCATTAAATTGCGATGTTTTAGTTTTTACTGTTTTCGTTTTGGTTTTCAATTGCTTGATTTTTTTGTTGTTAAATTTGAAGATAATGAAATGTATGTAATAATCTAAAAACGTTTTTTCTTCTTTCAAAATCAACAAAATACGATTTAAAATTGAACTATAATTCCAGAAATTTGTCTCGTTGGCGGGATGAATTCATTGTCTGCTTTTATTCACACATCGTTTTTTATCCATTTTATTGGATTTGGCAACTTCTCTTTCATGTAATGATCCTAAGAAAATTTGATCTAATGTCAAATCTGACTTGTAATGTTTTAAACTGATATTAACTAAGAGCTCTATGGTCTAGATGGTTATCATGTTTTCCCCCTTGTTTACTTTTAGAAATTCTATTTCCTGTTGTGGTATATTATAATATTTGTTATTGGACTTGCTTAACTTGCATAGTTATGCAGGGATCTCGCAGTTTCAGGAGTTTAAGGCAAACTGTGAAAAGATTGGAGGAAGCAGCAATCTCTTGTAGGGGTCCTGAGAGAGCTATGCTGATGAGAAGATGGTTGGTTGCACTCAAAGAAATTGAGAAGTTATCTGAAGTTTCATCTGAAGGCAGTGAAAAGAGCGTCGAGCAAATTCTTGTTTCCAATGAAGTAAAGGAGAAACCACAGAGGTCATCAGTGGTGAGTTATTCCTGTTTTTAACAAAAACCAAATTGTATGCAGTGGGTTAGGTGTTGCCTACTTCTGCCTTGTTTTACTTGTTGAGTTTTAAATGATACATTGTTTTATAAATATCAGTTTAACAAGAGGATAGGTAGGCCCACTTTTTCCGATTAGTCTGGCTTCAAATTATCTATTGTGTTTATTTCATGAGTTGGGTTAAATAGTTTAGTATACCTTATCCTTTGATATTATTGGTTGGGTTTTGAAACCAATGCTGTTGACCGACTGTTGTGTGCCTGAAATATTTGGAATGCTAAAATAATGCTACATCTCAAATAAGTTTCTTTCATCACGACTTTCTCTTTTGTTTATTTTTAATGATTGATAGGTTTTGTATTATGACTCTGATATTGGAGGTGCCCCAATGAATTTTCGAGAGGTTTTCCTTCAAAGCCAGGCTTTGGAGTTCATAACAATATCCATGGTACGGTTTGATAGCTTGGTCATTTATTCACATTTTCTTTCTAATCATGATTTGTTAAGATAGTGTAGAATCTTGAATACATCATATACCTTTTTAATCTTCTATTTCCATGGTTTGCTAGCATAGTTATCGACTAATTTATAGAGGATTAGATATTAGATGAGGGTTGAGAAAAGTCAACATTTGTGGTATGATCATTATGAATTTAAATCTTGTATGGAAAAATGATAAATAATCGTGATAGATCATTCAAATAATTTTGTCATGGACCTGGTGAACTTTTTGACTTTATTATTGATAAGTTGATAACTGAATAGTGGTTTTCCGAATGGAAACAAATGAATGTAGCACCTGCACTTTATAAGGCTTATAACGACTGTACTGGAAATTGCCCTTAGGCTAAAGTTCCATGCAGGAACTAGAGCTTTACTCTTTAAATGTTCTCTATGATCATTAGTTCCTATCAAATGTGGCAAGTTGTGAAGCTGCTTCAATGACTTTTATGCCTTGTGCTATCAAAATAATCTATTTTTTTACTAGATAATTTGGGTTAGTGACTAGTGAGAATGAGGAAACATTTTGAAAAATGACAAACAAGAACTCTAGAGATCACATTTACCGACCTCAATATGGCACCATGTAATGGTTCCCGTATTTTGGTAAAAATCATTAAATAGAAAATTTAATGATTGAATAATTTTCAAAGATCATCAGAAAGCTCTTAGTTTATTGTGTTTTATCTAATTTGAGTACATTTAAGTTGTTCATAAACATGTCACCTTATCCCCTGAGGTGTCTTGGATGTCTTCACGGAAGATTGTTTTATTTTATGTAATTTTCATCTAGTCACTGTCTAAATTTGGGAGATCTTTTATATCATTGGCTAGCTTCAACAAATTAACATTATGACCGAAAGAGCTTATTATTTCCAAAAAGCATCCAACATTTTTATTACACTTTTATGTTTTTGGAGTACCTGGTCATTGAGGTTAATGCTGGTTATCTCATTTCTATGATTCAGATTATTGAAGCACCAAATGAGGAAGAGATTTCTCTGCTCCAGCAGTTGTATCGGTAAGTCCTCTCACTTTATGACTATTGCTTTATTATAAACTGGAGATCAACATTGAGGTTTTGGCATCAAAAAGTTTAAAATTGACTGTTTCTAACATATGTAGAATGGTTTCAGTTTCTGCATCTTCTTCTAGGTTTTGTTTGGTTAAGCGAGACAAATAATTTATTATTATGAATATTTAGCCTGAAAATTAAATTTGATTTTGGAACTCTCATTTAATTAAATAATAATACCTGCAGGCGCTGTCTCACTGGAGGAAAAGAAGTTCACAATGCTGTAGTCAGTAGTGTACAGGATCTTGCTTCTGCCTTTTCTAGCTACCAAGATGAAGTGCTGGTAACTTGTTGAACCTATGCTACATTCAGGATGCAATTTAGAAAGATTCAAATTGTAACATTTCACACACACACACACCCCCAAAAAAATCCAAACATTGTATTTTACAGGTGAAACGGGAGGAACTGCTTCAATTTGTTCAAAGTGCCTTAACAGGGTTGAAAATCAATACAGATCTTTTAAGGTAGTTCAAAACGAAGAGCTTCCATTTCTGCTGCTTCAGCCTGTATTATAACATATGCACTTTACTGTCATGTTTTCTCTACTTTGGCTTTGGGTTCTCAATTCATGTTTTCGACAATGCCAAATTCTTGTGTATTTTGGACCCATGGTACTTTGGCTCTTCATTTTCCCTAAAGTACCCGTGTCTGACACATCCAATATCAATTTGGATCTGGCATGGAGGTACAATTCTCCAAATATATAATATTTTTTGAAAAATTAGAACATACTCGCGTCTGGTGATAACAATGTCTGACACTCACTCCCGATTCTGAGTAACATAGCTTTTGGCTGTATCTAATTGAAATTTTCTTTCCTTATTGAACATATGTTGTATTTTTCCTATATTAAAATGACTTTCAACTTCTAATATCTAGCTAAGATATTTCTGTTAGGCATGAATTAATTACTTTTGATTATATTTTGCATGTGTCAAGTTTGCATCTATCTTAACATAAATCTATTTGCTCTTCCTATTTTAATAAAGTAGGATTGCTATCATGATTTTCAGTTCATGTTGTTCTGTAGCCACCATGTTTGTCATAAATTTTTAGGATTTTGATGTCTGAGGTGCTTGATTGATAGACTTGCTGAAACAAGAGAAATTAACATTTCTTCTTTTATCTCCTGTGACAGAACGGATAGTGAAGCTTCTGATTTGAAGAAAAAACTCAGTAAGCTGAGCACACTAGAAGGTCATGATAATGCATCTGAAAGTGCTACTAGAGTGACTATTGAGGTGAGCAGTGAGCTTGATTTGAGTTATGGTAAACTTTGCTCGTCCTTTTTGTGGTAGTATGGAAGCTATAATGTGTTGTATGTAGAGTAGAACATCTGGTATAACGCCAGGGAAACAATTTTTGCGATTCCTGTTAAGCTTTTAATCTAGATAAATCAAATTGCTGGTAGAACATTATACTGCTCCATTTCGTTCATTTATCTTGCTATTGTTTGGTGCTAACTATTTCCTTTTGCTTCATGTTTGGTCATGCATATAGTCCTTCAAGAAGTCACTTGTCGAACAAACTGTTTTCACTTGATAAAGCTACAAAATAATGTAGTAGAAACACTGGGATTTCTTACTGAACTAAATGTTATTTGCTTTTCCTTTGCCACAAAGTGGCATGTTCTGGGTGTTTCCTAGATGGTTCTCTCTCTCTCCCTCCCTCTCCCTTTCTTCCTTTTATGTTACTTCTGTCCTTATCAAAACACTTTAATTGTGTGTAGGTAGCTGAATGATAATATTCTTATCATTGGTTGAGACTACTTTATATGGGTTGCAAAGTCTTATTAGCTCTCTCAATTTGGTGCATCTTGATAATTCATATATCGGAAAGAAAAAACTAGCTGTCCTGGATGAGATAAAATTTTAAAGGTTTTCCAAGTGCCGTAACATATAGAGTAAATAAGCTTCAAATGTTTCAACACATTTGATGACAATAGAGCTATTTATGATATCTAATTAAATGGGCTTTTGCCAACAGCTTAACATCAAGTTGACGAAGCCTATTTCTCCCCAAAGAAAAATGGAAAAGTTCTTATTTTCTGAAGCTACTCGTGATTTTGATTTACCTACTGGTTATTGACATTCAGTGGTCTTTACCGTGGTTATGTTTCTGCTAAAACAATGATTGAACTCTGCAATTCTTGTCCCTGAAGGAAAGCTGATTACCTTCTCTTTGTAATAGGCTCTGAAAGAAGCACTTGCTGTTATACGGAACTGTTCCACATTGGAAAAGATTTTAATGAAAAAGAAGTCTTTAAACAATGGAGACTCTCCTGAGCTTCATTCTCTAAAGGTAGAAATTTCTTGATATTTGGTTGTTTCCTGATAATGTTGTAATAAGCATGATATATGTATGAGCAACCTGCTTTCTGTTAAACTTTGCTTCATCTCTCTAAAATATTTAATTTAGGATTTATTACCCTTTTGCAATTCAAGCTAAATATTTAAAAGCTGGGTGTCTTTTTTTCTCAAATGCAGCAGTTCTTGGGGAATCAGTTTGAAATTTGCTGCCTTATATTGTTTCATTGAGCAGGTTGATAAGTTGAAGGTCTTATCAGAATCTCTTGCCAGCTCTTGTGCAAAGGCTGAGAAACGAATTTTGGATCACAGGTACTTCAGATTAAAAAAAATAGTGTCATTCTGATTTATATTTGATTTTATCAATGCAATTACTTTAGATAAAAAAATAACCGCTCTTAACACACTGTTTTATATTAAAGGGTTAGTAATTCAGCCCCAGCTGATTCTTTTATCCCTTAACATATACTCCCTCAGTCCCACTTTATTTGTCCAATATTGACTTTTTTTAGTAAAATTTTTTCAACTTTGACTCATTATAACTTTAAATCTATTATTGATAAAAATATAAAAAAATATGTTTTAAAAACCTTTAATCAAGTAGTTTAAGAATATATATTTTATAAAATTTAATAAATTAAAATATTTAAAATAACTATAGTCAAAGTTTTAAAATTTTGAATTTTTAAAAGTCAAGACTGAACATTATAAGTGGGACAGAGGGAGTATCTAAGTAGGTACTATAAGAAAAAATTGCAGTTACTGATTCCTAGTGCGAAATTGTGAGATGTACTGTGACCTTTTTTTTTTGATAACTCCTATTTGAAAACTTATGGGGAAGTATGAAGCGTTGTTAAGCAAGCATGGATTGATACTCATAAGTCTTAACTGATGACCAGAATTCATGGTCGCTTTAAAGGACGTCTGCTGAAGTCTTTGGTGTGATTATATTTCTTATGTCTTATGTATGACCTTTGACCTACTTTCCTTCTTGTTGATCTTGTTTATTATTAATGAGGAAAATGTTATCATTGGGTTATTCTAATTGAAAAAAATGTTTTAATCCGGTCTCTGGTGATTTCTTGGGCTGCTTGCCCTGAACATTTGTACTTATACTTGAGAGATATCTGGATTTTGGATGAAATCCTTGAAGACAACAATGAAGCAAGATATAAAGCAATCTAAATATCTCTATAACTGATTCTGCTTAAAATTTATCTGAATGTCTATTTGAAAAAAAGTAATTGTTACACACTGGTCATTGGTTTTATTATTGGCAGACTTCAGAAGGAGGAGGCCTTAACGGTTCGTGTGGCCAAAGCATCTGAAGCTGAAGGAAAAGAGAAGGTTGTATGCTTGCACTGATGTGTTTTCTGTCTGCACTGCTAGATAAAAAGGAAAATTTTATCATCTTGCTATTTAGGTTAGAGTATATTTGATTGCAAGAAATTGTCTCTGGAATTTGATAACTAGCTAGCTGTTTTTACTCTGTATGATCAAATGTATTGTCAAAATCAAGACTATTTTAGTTAGATCCATTTCAGAATATTTTTGTGCACTTCCTAATCCTACATTTCAATTCAGTGCCTTTAAGAACAAGACTTAGACGATATGGCAGGTTTAATATGGAACATATCAAATTATTATTAAGGTGAAGTGATTATTAGGGAAGTGATTATTATTAAATAAATTTTAATAGAATTGGTTGTTAGAAAATCCTAAAACCTTTTTCTTTATCCTTAATTCAATTAGGTTTATCATTTTTTTTCTATTTCTATAGCGGTTTAGTGTTTTTTCCCCTCCGTTAGTAGCCTAAGCATTAAGGCAAAATGCATGTCCATATATACCAAAAGAATAATATAAACTGTGGAAATAAAAGAAGAAAAGTTTCATTCTCTTTAAGGTTTATTGTTTATTTTTGCCAAAACTTTTTTGGCATCAGAAATTTTGTAAGCTTTTCATTGAAACAATGAAAACCATGCTGATCTGGGCAAATATGCTTGTGACTTTTAGTGTATTTAATGTTTTAGATGATAAATGTGAAATTTTCTTCTAATGAACAATATCCAGGAACTAGTAGCTGAGATTTCAGTGCTTGAGAGACAAAAAGATGAACTTGAAGCAGAGCTGAAAAAGGTTATTCTACTGCATTCTGTTTCTTGTTGTTTCTTACATGTTGGAAAATCTGCAATATGGTTTTGAATGTTTCTTCTTTATTAATGTTCCCTCTTTTTAAACTTTCATAATTTTTGTTTTGTTTTATTCTTATTCATGATTTTGGAGGTGACTATATTTTACGGAAGCAGAGCTTTTATATATTTATTAACTTTTGGGGGGTGATTGAAATACTAAAGCTTGGAAATCAGTTACCATGACAGATATATGAATGATTTATACATATGATTTATTTCAATGTATTACTTAAATCTGTTTTAATGATCATTGGCTCCCCTTGGTTTGTAATGAGAGGATATTATATTATTATTTCAAATAAGTAGTGGAACTCCCATACAACCATGTAAATAAGGCAGCTTGGAAAACGGTGTAGAAAGTTCTCAGTTTTTAACTACCTTTTGTGTAAAGAGGTGGATTCGGCCCCATTACCATTTTGGTGAAACATGTGTAGGTTAATATCTCGTTGGCTGCTGCTAGTGCACGTCTAAGGGATGTCCGGGAAGAAAGAGATCATTTTAATGAAGCTAATGATGAGATTGTTTCCCATTTGAAAATGAAGGTGTGTGTCTGAATGTTCATAAACTTTATATTGCTTTTATAAAGCTGTAATGCATATAAATTACTCGATCCTCATAATTTTATGGCCTGTCTAAGAATTCTTTCTGATATGTTAACAGGAAGAGGAACTTTCAAAATCCATTTCTGCTGGTAGAATAGAAGCTGAAGTTCTCCAAACATGGATTAATTTCTTGGAAGATACTTGGCTTATCCAGTCCACATATATAGAAACTAAGAACAAGCAAGTCAAGTATGTAATCTAACATTCATTTGTTCTGTTGAATAGGAAGATTATGTGTCTAATCTTGATTCTATTAATTTAATACTTACAATACTGGATTCCGTTAACTTTTTGGTTGATACCTGTTTGCATTTTCTAGTGAGGAATTGGAGCAACATGAGAAATATTTTGTGAACTTGGCCATTACTCTTCTCTCTGATTACAAGGTATTTGATGCATTCTGTCGGGGAAATACTTTGTGAACCTAAGTTGTTATTAAGTATTACCTTTGTTTCTTCTCTCTCCCTCCCTCTCTCTCTCATGTGTTGTTCTTGTAAACTTTGTACTTTCTTGCAGGACGAGCTGAAGCTTGCCATCAGTCGTATCAGTAAATATGTAGAGAACCTGAAGAAGTTTAATGAAACGTAATCCGTATCCTTTGAAATTAAATAATTCTGGCCTTTTTGTTTTTACTGCAATTTTCTAATTCTTGATTTCTGAAAAGACAGGTCAGGGTATTCATCTAACCCAAGGGATGAGGATTTCTACGAATTAAACCCGAGGAAACATCTTGAGGAGGAATATTTGGATAATGAAGCCAAGGTACACCTAAAGTTAATCCCCACTTGTTTATTTTCTTTTACAGTTTTTTTTTTTTTTGCATCAATAAAAATGAAACCATATATTTATTAATTTATTTTTCACTAGTTTTAAGCACCTTTCGTTTTAATCCCCCACCCCCTCTTTATTCCAAGTAGGTCCAAACCCTCAGCTGTAGAGACAATTGTTTATTGATTCCTTGTTTCAGATTATAACTACCTTCAGTGTGGTGGATAGCATGAAAGAGCAGTTCGATAAGAATGAGAAACATTCGAGGTTAGATTTATACATTTTGCATGCAAAACATCCTTTCCAATTTTCATGTGGACTTCCATCCCTGCGTTTTCACGATTCCTTCTAAATGAAGTTTTTAAACCGATTTTCCGGTCTCCTATCCAGGAAAGATGATTCTAAGATTAAGGAGCTATTTAATGACATGGTAAAGTTAAGAGCGGAATTCGAAGCCATTGATAGGCCAACTTTGGAAATAGAGACTCCAAAGCTTGATATACCTATTGAGGATCTGCCGGAAACTCTGGAATCAACACAGCCTAAACCTGAAGTTACAAAGGATACTCCTGAATCTACAAAGGATATTCCTGAAGCACAGCCGTTGCTAGACCCTGCTGCAGAATTAGCACAGCTGGAGTCAGAGTTCGGGCAGGGTAGCCATGACTACTCGGCCGATGAGATAGGTGGTTGGGAGTTTGATGAACTTGAAAGGGAGCTGAGATCTGGCGATTCCACGCCCGGCAAATAGATCAGGTAAATTAACCTTGTGGGAGACTTGGTCAAAATTATCTGATGACATTATAGGCATGCACTTGTGCTAGCATCACATGTATCAATATATATATAACCTGCCGAAAAAGCTGCATTTTAGGATCAAGCTTTACACTGTTTCCTCTGTAAAAAACTGAATGGGGTTTAAATTTGTTCATTCTTATGTAAATACCTGTAATGCTGGAATCATAGAAAACATGAATCTGTATCGGGTTTCGACTTGTAACACTGGTTACACTGCATAATTCTCAAACTTGAATAATTTGTTTGTCTGATATTTAAAAAATGGGTTGGGTTAGAGCTGATGTCCCAGGTTCAACCCTCTCTCTATATGGTCTGCATCTAGTATAAGTTTCTTCATATCTTTACAGTACTCATTTTCGGAAATGTCTCGGACACCACTAATTTGGAGCGATATATTTATCGCTTTGGGTGGTGGGTAGGGGGTGTAAACGAGCCGAGTCGAGCTCGAGTAATGCTAAACTCGGCTCGGTTCGTTAAGATTTTGACTTGAGTTTAAGCTTGAGTAATTTTAAACGAGTCTGGAAAATCTTAGCTCAGGTCGGCTAGTTAAGAACTCGAGTCGAGTTCGAGCTGTATTCGAGCCTTATAGAGTCAAGTGTTGGACCGATCTTTATCCATGTTAGACTCAAGTAACTTTTATCTGTCACGTCTCATTTAAAACTCAACGAAGAAAATATTTTGATACATAAGTTGTTTAAACTAAAGCTTATTAATTTTAGGGTTTAGTGTGTTAATTTAAGGTTTAAGACTTATGTTTAAGGTTTAGATTTTAGAGTTTTAAGTTTAGAAATTTAGATTTTAAATTATAAAAAATAAAAAAAATAGTATATTTATATTTTTGAGTAATTCGTGAGCTTTTCGAATCGAGTATCATGTAGTTCGGTTCGGCTTGTTAAGAACTCGAACCAAGTCCATCGAGTCGAGTTTTGATATAGTTTTAACCGAGTCGAACTCGAGTAGCTTTATGATTTGTCTTATTTCATTTACGGCCTTAGGGAGGAAAAGAATTTCCCAACCCCCACTCTTTCTCCCCAAAAGGCTCTTTCTAACAACTGTACTGTTTCTGTTGCATAGCTTTCCTCTGCTTTTGTTGGTGGCTTGGTGCCGGTGTTGGCCGGAGAACCAGCATCGGTTCCCCTCCGGTTCACTTTGACAAGGGCTCTGCTTTGTCAATCCCTGCACCAATGAAGCAAAAAAAAAAAAATATTTAAAACATTAAATATATTTTGTCAAACACATCATTATTCAAATATTTATTTCGAATTCGGGTAATGGTTTTTTATTTAGCTATATTGTGTGACCCTTGTGAATGACACTGTCAGGGACAGAGTTTTGTAAGGAGTGAGAGGGATTGTTGCCCTTAAAATTTTTGATATAATTGTATTTTTAGTTTTTTTTAGTTTAAATGTTAATTAAATAGGATTTTTGTCTCTTTCAATTTTTAAATTTAAAGGTTTAATAGACTATTGCCCTCCTAATATTAAACCATAACTCCGTCCCTAGACACTGTCTTAACCAAAGTAGGTTTATCATAATTATGTCCCATATCAGATTAGCACCCTTCTTGTTGCTTGTTTTGGACGCATTTTTTCTTTACCCACGTAGGGGAGAAATTATATCATAGATAAATCTCATCACGTCATTCATGAGACCAACCACTAAAAATTATCCATATCATTATTTTTTATGTCATATATATATATATATATATATATTAAAGTGAAGTTCTACTCATATCTACTGTTAATTTATTTTAAAAATAGATTTTTTTTAAGTGAAGATTTACTTTGAAAAATATATGACATGAAAAAAAATAATATTAGTGATTTTTAGTGATTGGTCTCATGGACACGTGATGAGACTTACCCATGATATAATTTCTCCATGTAAAGGGATGATAGGGTAAAATGGTTTCAAATATAGAAAGATATGTGGAGATATTTGGATAAGATAGGTTTATCATAATTATGTCCAAGGACAAGATTTTCGAATTCGACCCGACCTGAATCGGCTTGACTCGATGAGATTTTATAAAAAAAAGAATAACCACTAAATCATCTAGTCCAAGTTTCTCCATATCTTACCATTGGGTTGTCTCTTGTAGTTTAATTTATTCCATTTAGAAATAAAATTTTAACTTTAGTTTTTATGAATGAAAAAAAAAATAATGCCGGTAAAGATTATTTTAATTTTAACTATTCAAATCGAGTTAAAAATATTTTTGACCCAAAAAATTATATATTCTTACATTGCTTTTGGCTTCAAAATTACTTGGTTGTAAAACACATTTGAAAATTATTTTTGAATGGGATATTAGTCATGTCCTTATAGTAACTTTAGAAAAGTAAAATATTAAATTATTTTATTAATAATTAATTTATTGATCGACTAATACATATCAAATAGTGTAAAATATTATATTTAAAGATGATTTTTGTAGTTTAATCTTTTATTATTTTATTAATAAAATTAGTAATCTCTATTATTTTATTATTAATAAAATTATTTATTTATTTATTGATAAAATAGATATTTATTGTATTCATTAGCTTTTAATCTCTATTATTTTATTAATAAAAAATAATTTTATTTTTAGTGTGCATTGGAGATGCAGACAAAAGTTGTTTCAGTCATAATATTTATGGTTCTGAATGATGCTTGAAACCTGGTTTTGAAATTTGGGTTGCTCTCATATTTCTACTTTTTGCCCTACAAATCACTAAAATATCTATATGCTTCACTTATGTTATTTAATTCGAGTAAATATTAAATACGAATGTATATTTGATAAAAATATACTCCCTCAGTCCCATTTTATTTATCCAATATTAATTTTTTTGATCAAATTTTTTTAACTTTAACTTATTATAACTTTAAATCTATTATCGATAAAAATATAAAATATATATATATATATATTTTAGAAACCTCTAATCAAGTAGTTTAAAAATATATTTTATAAAATTTAATAAATTAAAATATTTAAAATAAATATGGTCAGAGTTTTAAAATTTTGACTTTAAAAAGTCAATACTGAAATTTTTAAACGGGACGGAGAGAGTACTTGATTATAGATGATTTTTGTTATTTTGATCGTTAAATTTTATAAAACTAACTCAATAATCACCGAAGATAAATTGAGAGATACTAAAGATAGATAATCTCATCCTTTAAAAAAATTTCAAGTATCGTATGATTTATGTATTTTTTTTTATGTTTTTCATTGATGATCTAAATTTATATCTTTAAAATTTTATAATTTCGTAATTCTTAAATTTCTAATATAACTCATTAACAGTTTGTAATTCCGCCCCAACTTGTTTGGCTCATATAAAACTTTTACCTATATTTATAGTAAAATTCTGGAATTTTTTTCAATATGTTTTGATGTGGAAGATGGAATTTTCGTGAAAATGGGTGTTGGGCATTTAGTAGGGTAGGGGAGATTACAGTTCCAACTGGGAAAACGGCTGTTTGGATGGAAAGAAAAAGAAAAAGAAAAAGGAAAATATCTCTTGAACTGGCTTTGATATCTTCACTGGTAATTTAGTAGGTTTTAGTAAATTTAATTTGTGATTTTAATAGGGTAAATTACAATAAAAGTCACTCAATTACGAGTGTGATAACATTTGAGTCACCTAATTATTAAAAGTTATATGTGAGTCACTCATTTATGGATAAGATTATATTTGGGTCACTCAATTATAGGTAAGTCTATGATTGGGTCACCTTTCGTATTTAAAAAGTACATCATTTTGGTATTTTTTTTCTTTCAAATCACTTGTATACTATCGTTAATATTAGAGTACTTCATTTGAAATCATTAATTAATTTAATACACGAATTAATAATTTTTAAAATATGAATAGTGATTCAAATATAACTTTACCTATAATTGAGTGATAAAAAATGTAAGTTTTATTAATTTGGTGATCAAATATAACATTACCCATAATTAAGTAATTCAAACGTAATTTTTAATAATTGAGTCTCAAATATAACTATATTCATAATTGAGTGACTTCTGTTGTAATTTACCCAAATTATTATTATAAATGCTTAAATTGATCAAATTAATTGTTAAATGCTAATTTTACATAAATAATACTAAATTAATCAATTACTTAGAAAATGTCATAAAACCATTAATTACAAAACATTATAATCATAATAACAATTTATGTATTTTAAACAAGGAAAACAAGCATTTAATTTAGCTTCATAAACTAATAAATCTTAAACAGAGTTTAATCATATTAATTTTTTAAAATATATTTAATAGATTAAAAATTCAATTTTTTTAAAAGGATTTATAACCATATGTTATTGCTTTTTTTATTTTTTATTTTATGCAAATATTAAAAATATGTTACATTATTTAAATTAAAGAATCTAATAAAAGAAATAAATGAGTGAGTTAGGATACGTTAATACAATATAAATTATAATGTTTTCCGTATGTTTTGGATCGTTAGATTAGTGAAATTTTAATTTATTTATACGCTGATAATAGTTCGACTGTAATTTATATTTATAACAATTAATTACGATTTTAATTGATTCGAGTTTGATTTAATTTTATATAAATGAGATAAATAATGGTATTGATATAATGCATCATGGACTACGCTCGGTCAATCAAGGACGAAATTATATTGAGTCATTTTTATTACGTTATCCAACTATCATTAATTCATTATACTCATGTTGGTTCTTACAAAACAATTATCGGTAGGGCTGTAAACAAACCGAATGTTCAGTGAACCATTCGTTTATGTTCAATCAAACAAACGAACATGAACAAGCTATAATCCTTAGCAAATAAACACGAACACAAACATTTGTGTTCGTTTATGTTCATATTCGTTCATTTATTCAGTTAAAGTTAAACAAACAAATATGAACATACATTCGTTCGTGTTCGTTCGGCTAGTTTACAGCCCTAATCATCAGACGGGACAAAAGGGTAAATAAAAGCTCAGAGAAAAGAGGGATGAAATCAAAAGAATGTGAAAATTTGTATGGAAGTTGAAGGAGGAAGATGACACAATGTCTAAAGACTATGATGATTGCAGGTCAATTATAAATACGTTGGTCGGATTCAGATATAAGTTATTTCTATGCCACTTTTAACTGATGTTTCTGCATCATGTTTCATGTTTAAAGAGGAAAAGAAGTGGTCAATTAACATGATTTGCTTCCGAAGCCGATTTTCAGTCGGAACATCGGCGATTGGCCGAGAAGAGGAGTGTTCCAATGTTTCTGAATGGGAACAAACATGCACATTAGCAGGCATTAATGAAAAAAAGTATGTTCCATCCAAGTGAATAGTATAAAAACATGTTCCTTTGAAACATGTCCTTCAAGCTTAAACTATGTACAAGTTGGCAACCGATTCCTCATCGGGTCGAAGCAATACCTAATCGATCATTTCTTCTCATTTTACCACAAGTGTACAGAACCAATGAACACATACATACCGTAAATCAGTTTCGTATTAGCTAGCGTCGTTTTTTAGAGTAAAACTAACATTAAGCATTACCTCTCACAGCAATTGGATTTCGAAAGCAAGAATTCATCAATTACCAGTTCATCAAAACGATTCGAATCTTGTCATTGAATAAAAAGTTGACAAACATTAAAACCAAACAAAATAACAGACGGAGTTTACGAGCACGCAGCTAAAAAGTAGAGAACTAACCGATATATGCAAATAGAATGCGAGAGCTCCTACCCTACACCTTAATGGCATATTTCCTCATTGGGAAGTACATTTCCTTTTTCTTCTCCCTTTCAGTCTTCAATGATGCCTGTCATGCAAAACAACCATGTTAATGAAATCGAGCTTATACAAGAATCGGATGAACTGAAACAAACATCGGAACAATGGTGCTACCTGGTGCTTGGTAAGCCTCCTGCGGATGGCTCGGGTCTTCTTGGGACGGAGATCAAGAGGCAAGAACTTCTTCTTCTTGTATGCCTCCCTCAGTGCAGCCTTCTGCTTCTGTGAGATTACAGTCAATACCTGAGCAATAGACAGCCTCACCACCTTGCTGCATCAAAACCAACACCAAACTCAGAACAACTATCGGAAAACCAATTAATCGAGTCCCGAAACATCGAAACCAACACCAAACTCAGAACAACAATCCAAAAACCAATTAATCAAGTCCCAAAACATAAAAACCAACACCAAACTCAAAACAACAATCAGAAAACCAATTAATCGAGTCCCGAAACATCAAAACCAACACCAAACTCAGAACAACAATCCAAAAACCAATTAATCAAGTCCCAAAACATAAAAACCAACACCAAACTCAAAACAACAATCGGAAAACCAATTAATCGAGTCCCGAAACATCAAAACCAACACCAAACTCAGAACAACAATCCAAAAACCAATTAATCAAGTCCCAAAACATCGAAACAACGAATCAAGGCCTAAAGTAGTCTACTAGCAAACGCTGAAGCAATTACCAAAAACACCGGAAAACCAGACTCGGAACAACAAACCAAAAACCAATAATTCGAGTCCCGAAACAACGAACATCGAATCAAGGCCTAAAGTATTCTACTAGCAAACACTGAATCAAGCACTAAAACACCAGAAAAACAAATCAACGAGGCCTAAAAGAAAAACAAATCTATCCAACAAACAAATAAATACCCATTTATACAAATAAGCTAAGAATTCAAATTCCATTTCATATACCCAAATCAAACAAACATAACATCCAAACCTAAAACATTAAAAAAAAAAACATAATAAACGAGAGAGAAATGAAATTACATTTTGGAAAGCTTGTTGTGTGCACCACTGGTCACTTTAGCAACCCGAAGAAGAGCAAGTTCAGCTTTGAGATCTTTCAACTGAGCCAAGAGCTCGGTTTTTGATTTCTGCCTCAACTCATGGACCTTAATCCTCGCTACAAACAGAAACACGAAAAACCCATGTTCAGATTTCACAATACTAACGAGAACATGTAAGAAAAAACATCAAATAATGTAGAAAGTGTTTGTTTAGCTACCCATTGTTTTCTTCTGCTGTTCTTCTGAAACTACAACGGCGGCTTCTCTTAGAAAAATGAATCTAAAACCCTAAATTTTGAAGAAGCAAAGGGTTTTTTAAGTATGGAGATTAATTGGGCCCAAGTGGGCTTATTTATTTCTTCTGGTTTCAACAAAATTTTAAATTTTGGGCATAATTTTATTGGAATTATATTAGATTTAAGAAATTGGGTTTCTTTGGATTTTGGTTCAAAATTATTATCTTTACTAAAATCGATATGTTGGTATCGACTATCAGTGTGGTTAATCGACTTATGAATTTAGTCCTAGACATCTTCACTGTCGGTGTATATCTTCATGAGACGAGAGAAAACCTAAAATTTTTCAGCAATTTACAAATTCTTTATGCTAATCGAGTTGCAAATTATAGTTTTTTTTTTACAATTGAGTTACAGTAATTATCATAATATGTATTCCTCTTATAATCTCAAGACGTTAATTTTTTTGTTTTAATGGTTATAAACATATGTCTGAAATAGATATTTTTATTTTTATTATATAAATTTCCATTGTAATTTTAGATGTATTATCGAACAATAAAATTAATTCGAGAATAAACCCGGGGAAAGTAGAGTAGAAATTAATATGATAAAAAAAATTCTTATTCTTATAAGGTCGTCAAAACAAGATGAGCAAAGACGCTCAATAAAAAAAAGATTTCTTTTTCTTCCCCAACCAGATTTGATTCTTTTATTTATTTATTTTCTTTTGATTATTAGATTTTTTGAATAAAGCATCAGTCTATGTTTGATAATTTGAATCAATTGAAGGGGTAAGCCTATTTATTTCTGGTTCTAAGAGCAGTAGTTCTAGCGGTCGACTCGCTTATTTCAAATTGTTTCTCATTATTAAGAAAGTGTAACAAAGATAAAAATACGAGCTTGTTTTATAGCAATAGTAATTAATCGTTGTTGTTTTAAGGTCAATCTATTTACCCGCCTAGATAATATTTTTCCTTGTTCACTAATAAATCGACTAATTAAACTCATGTTTCTATAATTAATTCGATCCCCCGATTGGATCGGGGGCAAACGCCTACGAAAAGATCGCTTGGATTTATCCATGATTTCTTTATTCCTTATTTCTAAAAAGAATTCTATCTCTATTTTTAAAATCCTATTTTGATCGTATAAAATTCAAATTAAATTATAGTAAAATTTTAGAATGAATATAATAAACAGGATTTGGTTTCAATAAAATTAATGGATTTTAATTAAAAATTATAATTTTTATAATTTACAAATAACATATATTTTAAAATTGATATTTAACAAACTTATCTTTGGCTAACTCACCTTTTATATAAAGTGGTGAATAAATAATTATTTGGGATGTCTTAATTAAAATAATGGTTTATTTACCAATCATAATAATATTTTAATGACTAATTGATATAGTGTTTTGAAAAGGTGATAAAGAAAGGGATTGAAGGATATATTTTTTAAATGATTTGTTAAGGTCGTTGATTATAATAACTTACTAACCCTACTTTGACAAAGTGGTTCTTAGTTACATAAATTTTAATTATCATTATCTGGTTTATTATTCGATTAATTTAGATTAAATTAATTTATAGATAGATATTACCAAAGCAATTTTTTTTGATTAATTTTTTATTCATAACGCCAAAATTTGATCATCCTAAACAGAGACAGAGTTAAATGGGATGAGGATGAGGAACAACGATCGCCCCCAACTCGTGATTTTTTATTTTTTGCTTTTATTTAAATTTTTTAAAAATTTAGTTTATTTATAAATTTGCCCTTTTATTTTAAATGTTTATATTTTACCTCTCAAATCTCAAATCGTGACTTTATCCTGAATCCAAAATTGTTTTGATAATATTTTAAAATCAAATTAAATTATATTTTGGACAAGATATGACCCACCGATAGATATTAGATAACTTGTTAAATTTTAATTATTTTAAACATGATTATGAATAGCGATAAAATTCAATATTATTTATTAAAGATAGTTTACAATATTCTAAATCTTAAAATAATGATAAAATTTATATTTTTAGCATTTAAATAATAATTATATAATTTTAATTTTTTTAATATGTTTGTGGATCATAACCCCTTTTATTTAATATATGAAATGTGACACGAGTATCTGTCGAGCATCATGTTCTTGTACATCATGAATTATAAAATACAAATTATATTTCCAAGAAAAATAATATATAGTATTACCAAAGAGTTAGAAAATATTTATTTATTAAAAGAGTTCAATTAAAAATTATGTTTAACGCATGCCCAATTGGACTAAAGAATTTATAAAATAAGAAAAAAAAGCAGGAAAGAATGAAATAAAGTTGATAATGTATGTATCGTGCGAATATTATGATTGAATTCGAATTTTTTAAAGTAAAAATTATTCGTTTTTTTATTAAAATTATTTATTAAATTTAAATCGTAACGATCTAGATTTGAATTTTTTTTCAAGAGTTAAGATTTAAATTAGAAAAATCAAATTTAGAAGCTCATTAAATGGAGTATTGGACTAATTTGAATAATATAAAATTGAGTCTAAAAGTAAAAATAAAGAGATGACATGTGTTCATATTTATTGGGGAACGGGGATAGTGGTATTTGAAATTTAAATAATTATAGTTATATACTTATCGTGTTTTTCTGTTAGGAGCGAAGGTGTTGTTATAGTTTGATTTCAGCTGTTCTGTTTGAGTTGTATCCGTTGTTTTATATATATTGTCAATATACTCTTTTCCTCTATCTAGGTTTAGACTTTAGAGAGATTTTTAACAAGGTCGATAATAATATTTCCCTTTTTCATTAAAAAAAAAGTTAAATAATTATAGGTAGTAGAAAAAAGGGAAATTTTTCAGAAATATTGATGTTGGAAAAAAAATTCTCAAAATATTGCATCTCTTACTTTATTTTCTAGAATATTGATGATTCTACAGTACTCGGAAAGTCGACACCATTAGGTTCTGACTTTGAATAGTATAAGAATGAAGATGCCAAAGTCGGTGCCAAAAGACTCCGTTTTCACCCAAATTATCTGAAAACACTATCCAAAATCAGAGCCTAATAGTGCCAACTTTTCAAGTACTGTAGATTCATCAATATTCCGAAAAATAAAGTAAGAGATACAATATTTTGGAAATTTTTTTCTAACATTAATATTTCTAGAAATTTGTTAGAAAAAATGGATGAAAATAAGATAGAGAGAGAAAAAAAATAATAAAAGAGAGTAGGTAAAGTGAGAGTTCCAGACTTTGATCCATCGTTGTTAAAACCTGTCATTAATGACATTATCGGCATCATTGAAAAGAGTTTATCGAAACAAATCAATCAATGATCATTAAGTCGTCAATATCGTCTATCGAGGTGAATTTTTTTTAAGTTACTTAAAAAAAGATAGTTTCGATGATTAAATCCCAAAACTAAGGTCATCGACTTTAAAAAATTGTGTAAGTACACAATTATTTTTAATTTAGGATTAGGGTTATAGATAGTCTACTTATTGTACATTTTAAAAAAAATACATTATACATATAAGTTTTTATGTTACAATTAATATATATTAAAAAATACATTATACATATAACTTTAAGGGTTATTGAAGGTCTTCGTCTGGCTTGGACGAGAGGTTTAAGAAAGGTTATTCTTAAAGTGGACAATCTGGATGTGGTTCATATTTTGCTTAAACGGATTGCAGAAGATAGTTCAGCATCGTTGGTTAGAGAGGTTTGTTCGTTTCTTGATCAATCTTGGGAGATCAAAATTTGTCATATTCGTCGGACAACGAATAATGTTGCTGATGGATTGGTCAAAATGGCTTAATCTGGTGATGTTCCTTCATTTGGAGAATTGAACTTCTCATCTTGTATCTTCATGTTTCCACCGGATGCAGTTTTGACTTTGGTTCATGATGACTTGTAAATTTTATGTGGGTGTGGGTCTCTAATGTTTACTTAGGTGTTGTATTTTTTTTCCTTCATTTAAGTTTAGGAGGATTTTCTAATAAGACACTTGATAGTACGTTTCTCTCTATTTTTATATATAAAAAAGCTATAGAATCAATCATTACAAAACACAATCAGAACATATTGCAAATGAAAAATATTTTGTGGGTCAAATTGGGAAAAAGCAGTTCACAATAAATTTTTGGGTTTATTATTTATTTTTTCTTTTTTTTTTGGGGGGGGGGGGGATTTTATTTATTTTGACCTAATCCAATTGATATTCCTTCTATTGTTTTTTTATAATTTTTGATGTAAATCGGATCGAGTTTAATTTAATTAATATTGTTAGTTATAAATATATAAGAAGATGAGAAAGATGAAACGCACTTAAATAATTAATATCAGTTGATTTATAGATAGGAATATATTTGGTGGACGATATAAACTTGTGTGAAATTAACGAAATGTTATTTTCGTGTCATTTTTTTTTGAGAATTTGTGTTTAAGAATTATGTATTTACGAATCTAATGAATAATTTTAATAAAAAATGATGTTTATTCTAAAAAATTTAGATTCGATTAGTTTTATCTGTAAGATATATATTTTACTAAGATATATATTTCAATAAATATTTTATCTGTAAGAATTTAATAGTGTTTAACGGTGTGCAACATTAATAATATTCAGCCGTATTTGACATCGGTCGTACGTAGAATTTTCCTTGAAAATAATAATAATTTAGTCCTCATGGGTTAAGTCTAAGAGGTGTGCCATAATGACCTCTTGGAATTTTTAATGTTTCATGTAGGTCCCTAATTTTTTTGAAAGTTCTCTTTAATACTCAATATCTTTTATATGTTTTTAAATAGATACTATTTTTTTTTTAAAAAATCTCATTAATCCCCTTAATTGGATATTTTTAAAAAATTTAATTAGAGTTGTTAATGGTTTTGACGAGGTCCACCATGATCAATGTGATGATGTTGTGTAATGATTAATTTGAGTGATAATTATTTAAATATATATTATTTAAATTTTATAATTATTATTGTACTATTAATTGTAAAAAAATGTATGACACTTGGGTTGCTTTCTTTGATAATGCTCATTTTCAGTGCAACGAGATTAAGGGTGATAATGAGCCTGATCAACTTGTGAGTTACTTTTAAACTTAGTTCGATTAAAGCTCAGTTAAAGTTTGATTCGAGTGAGCTTGACTCGGGTTCGGGTTCGACTCAAGACCTTAACGAGCCAAGCTAAACTGATTTAAGTTCGGCTTGAGAAACTCGTGAACAGGCTCGGAATAGTTATATTATATATATGTTACATATATACTAAAAGTAGTCTCTTTAGCAAAAGAAAAACAATAAAATAAAATGTGAGAAATCTACTAAAAATAAATTAACTAAAATAAATTAGGCACTTTTTTCATTTTGAGTCGAGCTGAGCTGAGCCTGACGTGCTTCGAGTCCGAACCGAACCCAATAAAATTGTTTCCGAACCGAACCTGATCAGGCTCGGGCTTGATTCGACTCGTTATCACCCCTAAATGGGACATCATAGTTTTTTCATAATCTAATTTTCTTATAAATATTTTTAATATCCAACTGATAGAAAATTAAATCTCCATTATTATTTTTTTTCTTTATCTTATATTATAACTTCTTTTGTACCATTAAAAAATTTAAAAAAATATATCAATAACATAAGATAATTGGACAATTTTTTTTTAAATGATGAGAAATTATATAGTAGGTCATTCTCGTTACGTCATCCATGAGACTAATCAATTAAATGTATCTATTTTATTAATTTTTTATCTTATTTTTTTATCAAGTAAATCTTCGAAAAATTTTAGAAAATATTGTTGCTTGAAATTAATTTTAGGGTTTTAGGAAGTTTGAGGAATAATTGAAGATGTAGGCCAAAAACTACAGTGAAAAGAGGACCTCGCCATCTTCTCTTGACGTGATCCTCTCTCTCGTCTTCATTCAACCGAATAAATTAAATGGATAAACAATACCTCGCCATCTCTTCTTGGCGTGGTTCAGGAAGAGAAGGTGACGAGATCCTTTTATTACTGTAGCAATTAGCCTACTTTCTCAATTATTTTCCAAACGTCTCTATAATACTAAAAATAAACTTAAACCCCTAAATTTCCCAAAATTGGCCTAAATTTTCACTTGATAAAAAATATTTTTAAATTTAATTTACGATAAATATCAATGAAGATTTACTTGGTAAAAAAGACGAGATAAAAAAATTAATAAAATAAATACATTTAATTAGTTAGTCTTATAATTAACGTGACGAAAATGATATAATTTCTCTTGAATTACACAAGTTTAAACAATGTCATCTATATAAGATAATGTTGATCCTTAATGATTTGAATTTAAGTATTTATGCATATACGGTCAAATAATTAAAAATAAAAATTATTAAATGTAATTATATAAATAATATAATTAATTTAGAAATTTGAAAATGCTACAAATATTAAAAAATGAATTATGAAACTAAATTGCAAACAAAATAAATAAAAAAATAATGACATCAAAGGGTTGAATTTTGGTCCCATTTTAATTTATGTGTACTCCGCTTCTATTCAATGTAATTACATCACACTTTTTGTATTTATTTGATTTTCTTTTAAAGTAATTAAAAAATAATGACATCAGTATGTACCATTCATTTCTTGTACATTTGTCTAGTAAGCTTAGTGGGTGGAGTCGGATCGAATCGAATCGAATTTTATATCAAATATTTTTTATATTTTAAATGAATTTGATTTGATCAAATTATAATTAAACAATTTTATATATTTTATTAAATTTAATTATAATATATAAATTGTAATTAAATATATTATTATAATGTATAAAAATTTAAAAAAAATGTTTTTTTTCAATGTACTAATAATTTTTTTAATCTAAATTTCTTACTTTTTCTAATTTAAATCTATTTGGCATTGCTTTTAAAAAGCGCAGTTGAAAAAGTGATTTTAAGAGTACCGTGAAAAATAATTTTGGAAAGTTAGGTAGTGTTTGTCATTGATGTCAAAAAGTGTTTTTGAGAAGATAAAATATTTATTTTAGACATGATATTGTAAGGTATAAGTAAACTTAGCTGATGTTCAAATTCGTTAATGTTCTGATTTATTAAATAAATCAACTTAAATTATAATAAAAATTTTAAATTTTTATATAATTTAATTTAAAAATATAAAGTATATTTTAAATTATATAAAAACATAACAATTATAACTTAATAGTAAATTTAAAATAAATTACACATAAAATAATTTTATTTCTAAATATAAATATAATAAAATATATATTATTTTTATAATTATGTATGCATAAACATTATTTTAACAATATATTAGAAGGTAAGAAAATAATTTTATTTCCAAACTAATTTCTCCGACCCAAAAATCATAAATTTTAGTTTTTTAGTTTGGGTGAAAAAGTTAGTTTAAAAAACAATAAAAAACAACAACAAAAAACACAGCCTAAATCCGCTTTATTAATTAAATATATCCACTTTATTAATTTTTTATCTCATATTTTTTTATCAAGTGAATCTTCACTAATATTTAATATAAATTAAATTTAAAAATAATTTTTACCTAGTGAAGATTCACTTAGTAAAAAAGACGAGATGTAAAAAATTAATAAAATGAATGTATTTGATTTGTTGGTCCCATGGATAACTTGACGATAATGACTTATGATATAATTTATCTACTAAAAGATATATTTGGGTCACTCAATTATTAAATGTTATAGTTTACAATTGAATCACCCTTTATATTTAAAAAGTATATCAATTTGGTCATTTTTTTCTTCCAAATCACTTGTATACCCTTATTAACATTAAAATATTTCATTTGAAATCATTAATTAATCTAATACACGAATCGATAATTTTTTTTAATATAAAGGGTAACCCAAGCGCAACCTTTAATAATTAGGTGACTCATACATAATCTTACCTATAATTGAGTGACCAAAATATAACTTTTAATAACTGAGTGACCCAAATATAATTCTACTCATAACTAAGTGACCTCTATTGTATTTTACCCTTTATATTATTACATGTGAAGGAGAGATTATTAGGTGAACCCTCTTCACCATGTCATCCATGGTCCAAGTAATCTTTAAATAACCACCTAATAACTACCTACCCACTAAATACATGTAAGAAAGAGGTGATGATTCACTTAGAAAAATTAAAATCAACAGTCCTAATTAATTAGAACTATAGATGACGTGGTGAAAAAATTTCGTCTAATAATTTTTCCATGTGAATGGAGATTCTTTAGGGATTGAAACTTGACTCCCAAGTTGGCTACACGTGCAAGCAAGTAGCCACCCACATGCCAAAACCTCATTAATCAATTCACATACATATCTCCTTATATATATATATATATACATATACATATACTTGGCTCATCAAATTTTCTCAGATCCATTAAAACTCTATATCTTTTGGTCAAATTACTTTCCATTACTCCTCTTATTATCACTATTTTCCCTATCCTACGTTTCAAAAAAGGAAGAAGAAACTCCATGGTTCCTTCTCAACTTCTTACATTCATCTCATCATCATCATCTTTTGTTTTGTTTTTTGTTGTTTCTGATTATATCATGTCTGGGTTTTTCATGTTTTTTTTTCAGGATCTTGAAAACGGATCTGTAAGATATGAAGAGGTTAGTAATCATGGAAATCTACATTTATTACCAGTTTCTGAACAAAAACTAAACTGTGTTCGGTCATAAATATACAATCTTGCAGGAATATATCACGAATACGAGAGGATTAAAACTATTCACATGCAGATGGAGTCCAGTGAAACAAGAACCCAAAGCTCTGATATTCATATGCCATGGATATGCCATGGAATGCAGCATCACCATGAACAGTAAGTACATACATATACATACATACATACATACATATATGAACAGATAAGAAATCCGATATATATGGTAAATCCAGGTACTGCAATTCGGTTGGTGAAGGCAGGCTATGCTGTTTATGGTATAGATTATGAAGGCCATGGAAAGTCCTCTGGCTTGCAGGGCTATATCTCTACCTTTGACAATGTTGTTGATGATTGCTCTAATTTTTTCACAGATATTTGTGGTAATGTCCTTTCTTTTTTTAATCCGATTTTTATGGATCGATTAACCGAACTACGAGTCGAATGGTAAAGGTTTCGAGTTTTCTTAATCTCGGATTCGATTTTTGATTATGTTTTTTTATGGTGGGATGGAATTGTAGAGAAGAAGGAGAATAAGAAGAAGATGAGATATCTGTTGGGAGAATCCATGGGAGGAGCAGTGTTGTTGTTGGTACATAGGAAGAAGCCAGATTATTGGGATGGGGCTGTCTTGGTTGCACCTATGTGTAAGGTAAAGAAATATTCTCTTTTTTTTTTTATTTATTTATTCTAGAAGAATATATTCCTTTTATTTTTAAATTTCAAATTTAAAATTCGAATAATATTTATAAAAATCAGTTGACCTAGTAATATAGAGAAATTATTAGGTGAACCTTGTTCACCATATCGTTCATGGTCCAAGCAATCAGGACCGTTCATCTTTAAATAACCACTCACCCACTAATTACATGTAAGAAAGAGGTGATGATTCACTTAAGAAAATTAAGATGAACGGTCATGATTGATTGAAACTATGGACGAGTGACGAACATGATTCACCCAATAATTTTTTAATGTTTTATAAAACCAGTTGTTAAATCAAAATAATTTGAATAAATTTATTTAATGTTTTATAAAAAATATGATAAGTAATATTATTTTAAATTTTAAATAAAATAATAAAAGATATTTTTTAATATAACTGTAAATGTTTTGACCCTGAAATTTTGCCAACAAGTGGGAAATTAGTTATCAGATTAGACTGACAGCAGTTTCTGTCCTTTTCTGGATTTTGTGTTGAATTGTCAAAAGTCTAACATTTAGGGGGAATCTAAGATATATAAATATTTGATATTTATATAAATTTTGATTATATTTAAAGTAGAATTTTATTATACTTTTTAAATCAGTTTTTAGAGAAAAAATAGTTTGAGATTAAAAATAATAAAATATATAGTTTTTCGGGTTAAAATTATCTTTTAGTTTGGTTTTAAAAGTGATTTTTAGGGAAAAATTTTAGTTTTACCAAAACTATTTTTAGGTAAAATTATTCGTATATCTTCATTTATATCATCAATTCTTTTATATTTTTAAAATGAATATCTTAAATAGATATTTTATCTACTTAAAAGTATTTTTTGACAATATTATTTGATTTAAAAATACTCGATATTGTTGTCAAAAAGTACTTTTAAGTAGATAAAATATTTATTTTAGACATTCTTTCTAAAAATAGAAAAGTATTGATAATATAAACGATAATAAATAAGTAATTTTATTTAAAAGTGCTTTTGGAAAAACAAAAAGGTATAAATTTTAGCTTTTGAAAAGTACTTTCCCTAAACAAGCTGAAAAACATTTTTAACCTGAAAAACCACATGTTTTGTATTGTTATATTACTTTTGGTTCTAAAATCACTTTTGACCCCAAAAGCACTTTTTAGAAACATTAAAATTATATTTTTACCGTATTTTTTAAAAGTAATATCAAACTAAACCCGAATCTTTATTTTAGTCCAAAGGATTGCAAACTTTTTCCTATGGATGACCATGGATAAAACGTGAATTAATTGGATTGAAAGTGAAATTTGTCTGAAAAAATCAATGTCCTTATCCATGTAAAATTAAAGGCTATTAAACTGACTTTTTTAAAACTAATCCCTCCAAAATGTCAAACCTAACCTAACATAAAAAAACAAAAACTCCATAACCCCACCATACACACACTTCTAATCTTCTGGTCAAATTACGGTTTTGGTCCTTTCACTTCTTTATAGTTAAGTTCAAACAGTTAAAACGATCCATCTTAGACGATATTATTAGGATGCAAATCGTCTGCCTCCATTTATGCTTCCACTTTAAATTAGAGGGTTTATGGTTTAGGGGTTAGGACATAGAAAATTAGGGTTTAAAATTTATTTTTTTTGAAAATTTCTAGAGGAGACACAAACGGAGACATGAGAAAAAGACAAAAGATTTCTACCCATATTATTAGGAGAGTAAATAAACACGAACCCTGAACATCTATCGTAAAACGTACATGAAAGATTTCGAAAGAGTATACGATTTATGTTATTTAATTATATCCCCAGGTTGCAGATGATATGAAGCCACGTCCATTTGTGATCAGTGTACTGAGAAAACTGAACAAACTTATTCCGACATGGAGAATAGTTCCTGTCCAGGATGTGATTGATGCTGCTTTTAAACAGCCTGAGATTAGGGCACAGATTAGAGCAAACCCTTATTGCTACAAGGGACGGCCTCGGTTGAACACTGCCAATGAGCTGCTCAACACTAGCTTGGAGCTTGAGAAAAGACTCCATGAGGTGTGTTTATTCTTTAACTTTGTCTTTTTCGCTCTGAATTCGGGTCGTAAATCATATTAGGCAGATCGTGAGTTACTCGAGTTTAAATCGAATAAAGTTATTTGATCAGACTTGACTTAAACCCAAACTCGGTTTGAGTTCTTAGTGATCCGAGTCAAGCTCAAGACTACTTGAACTCAACTCAGCTCATTTACACCCCTACTTTAAATCCATGATTTCTTTTCGGGTTAATTTCACAAAACACCCTCAAACTATCGTAATGTTATAAAATGGTCCTCAGAATTTAAAACTTTCTTATTGAATTGATACACCTAATGTATAAACTAGGGGTGGGTAAGATCAGGTACCCGATCAATTTGAATAGAATTAGTCTCGTCGGTTCTTAGAAATTGGAACTAGTCCCGGTCACACCGGGTCCTAAATTTTAAGAATCGGTCTCGTTACTGGTGGGTACCTATTCTACTACCGGATACCCGGTCAATTAGTTTATTCTTAAAAAAATTTGAGTAATTGGAGAAAAATAAATTTCAACCACCAATAATAATATTAAATAATAAAATTAGAATATTGTAGACTTGAAAATTAAAGTTTTAAAATTAGTCATACCCATAATATTCATACATAAAGAGAAAGTTTGATAAGAAAAATAAACAAAAAAAAACTAATACCGGATATTTTGTATTGGTCTCGGTCCTACTGGGCACCCACCGGGTATCGGGTCCAAAAAATCAAGATCTAGTCCCGGTCTCGGTTATGATCGGAACCTAAATTTTGGATACAGTCCTAGTCTCACCGAAACCAATACTAGATAAAAATTTACCGGATCTTACCGGGTCCGGGACCGGGTAATCCGTTATTTTGCCCACCCCTAGTATGAACAGCTTGGATTTATGTTAGAAAACGGTTTCAATAAATTTTAGGGTAAAATGCTCCAATGACCACCGAACTATATGAAAGTATCTATTTTGACTGTCGAACTATTGAACTCGTCAATCAGGACACTGAACTTATTAAATTGACCTATTATATCAATTTAATCCTAATTTTAATTAAATTAAATTAATTAATCATTCATTTTGATATAATAGGTAAACAATAGGGACTAAATGTATAATTTTACAAATTTTTGTTAACTAACATATCACTCCTCAATTAGGATTTTAACGACAGTGGTCAAAATAGGTCAATTTAATAAATTCAGTGTATGATTGACGAGTTCGATATTTCGGTGTTGCCAGATCCAAGCGGTCTTGCAATGGATATATCCATGTGTTTCAAACATATTCATAGAATATTTTAAAGTTCGGGATCAATTTATAATTTTAGCCATAAAACTTTTTAGAAAATACATTCGATAGGTTGGAGATTCGAATCTCGAAATTACAATCCATTTTCTTATTATTCTCAAACAAATATTTAAGTCGCAATTTATTTATTTAATTTTGCTAATTTGAGACAGGTTACATTACCATTTCTAGTTCTTCATGGAGGGGATGACAAAGTAACAGACAAAGCAGTGAGCCAACAACTCTACGAAGCTGCAGCAAGTTCAGACAAGAGTTTCAAGTTGTATCCTGGGATGTGGCATGGTCTGTTGTACGGCGAAACACCGGAAAACATCGACATTGTGTTCGCAGATATCATCGGCTGGTTGAAGGAGAGAACCGAATCCGGAAATTCGAGGTTGGAGAGGGAATTGAAGAATGAAAATGATGAAGTTTTGATCTCAAAAGACATATGAACTTACATCTGATTAGTGTTTTTTTAGAACAAAAGTTACAAGTGGATGATATTATGACAATTTGTAAAGGAAGATTAAAGACAAAAAGAGATTGTGTAATAATGTTTTATAGATTCAAATATATATGGGAGAATGGATGATGTTTGAGATGGAATATATTTGTGTGTGCATGTGTATCAACTTTCAAATCGGATGAGTCTACAACGGGCATCGAACACCGCTGAACATCGTTAACGTTGAACACCGCTGAACATTATTAAATTAATTTATAAAGAATAAAAATCTAAAGGACTAATAATACAATTATTAATTATATGTTAAGTTTATCACACTTTTATTAATTACATACTGAGTCCTTAAGATTTTAAATTTTTATTAATTAATTTAATGGTGTTCAACAATGTTCAACATTAGTGGTGTTCAGCGGTGTTCGACGCCCGTTGTAGAATTTTCCCTTTCAAATATACATAATTGGGTGGTTAAATTATCCGAAATTCGATGGGTTTTGATTCGATCGAATCTTAAAAAGGTTTATTTTTTTTTATAAGTTTGGGTTCAGATTGGGTTGGATTTTGGGTTCAGATTAGAAATATTATTTTTTACATATTACGACGTACAAATTACATATTCATTTTATGGTTTATATTAAAATTTTTAACTCTTTTTCAATAATATTTTTTAAGATTCGAACATAAATTCTTCTCTTAAGAGTATCTTATTTGATTATATTTTCGAGTTTTAAATATATAGGTTGATCGATTTGTTTTATCTTTTTATATAGAAAATTTTAGTGCTTAAACAGAACTTAACCTCTTTTTATAGTGACCATTTAAAAAAGTATATAAATTTATTTTATCTCGATATAAAAATATAATATTTTTTATTTAATTAAAATAATTAAATTTATAGATATAATATAAGTTTTAATATTTTTTAAAGAAAGCCACTACTCTACCATTATTTTTCTAATGTATCATGCAAAGTCAATGCATCATTCCTTTCTTGTAATTAAAGCTATCTTTGATTTTTCATTTAAAAAATATATAATTTTCTAATCCATTAAATATTAAATACTCCCCCTTTACATCCTCTTTTGTATTTGGTAAGTATAAAAGATGCGTAATGATCGAGTTTTTAATGCTCTTCATCATTTTCTGAATGCCTCTTTAGCACGAAGTATTACTAGAACTAAGAATTTCATATTTTATCGGCCTTTGATTAATTCTCTTTCGACAATCATCAATCATTTTCACCCATGAAAATACCCACCCCGGAATTAGATTTGTCTCAATACAGATGGTGTTGTTATCTTTAATTCTGGTCATGTAACCAGCGCTGGACTTTTTCGAGACCATAATGGTAATTGGATATCAGGATTCGGTAGAAGCATTGATACTGCAGACGTTCTCGTTGCTGAACTATGGGTTATATATGATGATCTAAGACTTGCCTGGTTAAATGATTTTGCATTACTACAAGTTCAATCAGATTATTCTCAGGTGATTTCGTATATTAACGACTCCAAGACAGATAATAGTGCTCTTACCCTAGTCCGTACAATCGCCAATCTTCGTCAACAAGCTTAGTTCCTTAAATTCATTTGGATTCCAAGAGAAACAAATAGACCTGCTGATTTTTTGGCTAAACATGTCTCATATTCCCAAGTTGATTTGATTCATTATGAACACCCCTGAATTACATTACTAATTTGCTTTCTAGAGATGTTAATGGTCTTCATCGTAAAACTAGTCATAGCTAAATTTTAAGTTTAATGTTACCCTTTTTATTAAAAAAAAATCTATAAACTCTAAATTAACATGCTTGTACTATTATTTTTTTATTATTATTTTTTTTATAATTACATATAATCATAAATAATAAATATTTAAAGAATGATTATTATTTCGTACACCAATGGCTAAAAACTATTCTATAAACGTAATTGTATAATTGTCACGTGTTCTTGTTTTTAATATAATTAAAGGACATTCGATAACTATACAATTTGTTTGTAAAATATTTTTTATTGTTAATGCATAAAATATATATTTTTTAAATAATATAACCTAAATCAGAAAAAGTATATCATGTGTTATTTTCGTCATATTATCTATGGGTCCAACTAATTAAAAGTATTTATTTTATTAATTTTTCTATTTTATATTTTACTAAGTGAATCTTTACTAATATTTACTGCAAATTAAATTTTAAAATAGTTTTTACCAAGTAAAAAATTATTTTATAAAAAAAATAAGATAAAAAATTATTAAAATACATACATATGATTAGTTGATCTCATGAATAATACGACGAGAATGATATAATTTATCAATCAAAGAAAACACAAATTTTAACATAAGCTTAGAATAAAATTGGGATAGGTATATTAAAAATATAAAAAATAGGTTGTTTTTTGAAGAAAAAAAGAAGAAAAAGAGAAGATAAATATGAAGCACTCATAAATTAGAGGACATGTCTACGACGGGCGTCGAACACCGCTGAATACCACTGACGTTGAATATCGTTGAACAATATTAAATTAATTAATAAAAATTAAAAATTTTAAGGAATCAAACTACAATTAATAACTATATGTTAAGTATATCGCTCTTTTTTAATTATATGTTGAGTCCTTGAAATTTTTATTTTTATTAATTAATTTAGTAGTATTCATGTTCAACAGTGTTCGACGCCGTTATAGAATCCAAATAAATAACTTCTAAAAAGTAAAATTATTTTACCTAATTTGAGAGATTTTTACCTCATTTGTTTAATTTACCCCCAAATTTAGAATTACATGTACATAAAAAGTAAAATTATAAAATCAAATATCTTAAATCTTAGTAAAAATTAATTTATATTTATATACTTAAATAGACAATTTAGGCACACACCCATAAGGTAAGTTGAGAATACAAAACTAAATCCCTAAAATCTTCCTTTTTTTACTCCATTCATTTGGAAACACAATTCCAAAACGAGAATCTTATTGAGTAGAGAATGTCGTTTTATGATTTAATTCCAATTATGTTGGTATATTTTTTTTCGTAGTTATCTGTGTTTAATTTATTAATTGATTAATTTTAATCGGTTAGTCACGGTTTGGGTCAAATTATTTTTTACCGACTGCACTTGACCCAAAATTAAGAATTTTCACTTGAATTCAATATTCGAAGATGTTTCATTCGATCTAAGCCCCGCCCAAATTTTGGGATAAAAACTCAAAATTGATCTGATCTGATCCAATATATATATATATAAAACTTATTTGTACTAAAAAAAAGAGAGATGATTGAGAAATATAGAGAGAGCGGATATTGTAGCAATTATCCCGAAGAAAATTTATACAAATATCTCAATTCAGGTATTTTCACCCTAAATCTGAATTCTTCTCGACCCAATTTCATTTTTTACGCTACTCAACTTCGAACCTATTTTATTTAGAAAATAAAATTAAACTCTTCCCGACTCAATAATTTAATCATCTATTATTCACAACGAACATAAAATTAAACTCTTAATCATACGTAAAAGACCTAACATCTCACCCTACAGATATTCTTTTATCACCACATATTTTTATCCAAATTTTTAGCTCCAAACAATCTTTTTTGTCCGAATTTTAAGCTTCTTTTCTCTCCTTACATCTTCTTTCTTCTCTCTATATTAAATAAATTGATTTTTACCAATCCTACACCCTCTCAAAACATAGAATTTTCTTGTCTTCATGGCATTGGTATGTTCTTTTCCTCATTATCTTGATCTCCTAAATTTTCAGACAGATCTTGTCTTCTTCCTTGTTGGTAATAATTTCCATCAAATTTTTACAGGTGCAACCAGATGAAAATGTTAATTATCAAGAGGTAAACATATTCTTTTATTTATTTTTCATATAATTTTTTACAGGAATTCATCACAAATTCACAAGGATTGAAGCTTTTCACATGCCAATGGGTTCCAAAGAAAGAAGAACCCAAAGCTTTGATCTTCATTTGCCATGGCTATGCCATGGAATGTAGCATCACCATGAGCAGTAAGTCATAGATTTTTCGAAGAAAAAAATTATAAAAAATTCGATTTTCATATTAAAATTATAAATGATAAAACCATATATATAATTTTTTATTATTTTTAAAAAATATTAGGTACTGCCATGAGGCTTGTTAAAGAAGGCTATGCAGTTTATGGCATGGATTATGTCGGTCATGGGAAATCATCTGGATTGGATGGATACATTGATAATTTTGATTATATCGTTCATGATTGCAGTGAGCATTTCTCAAAGATTTGTGGTGAGTTGGATTAATTTATAATTTATTAAATAGTTAAGGGATTGAAGGGGTAATTTTACCATTTCACCGCTTGTTTGCCCTTGCCTACGCCCTTGTTTTATGTAATTCAAAATTTTCTGACCGAATGATTTGCCATAAAAAAATATAGAATAATTTTTTTAAAAAAATATTTGATCGGATCGAGTATTTAATTCGAGAATAATTAAATCAGGTTTGGACTAATATTTCTTAATTATCGGGTACTTGACCAAACTCAATAATATTTAATTACTTTTTAGTTTTAAATTATAATTTTATTTTTGATTTTTTAATATTTGTATTTAAAATTAAATTTATATTTTTAAATAAGTTTTATATTTGTATTATATATTTTGAAGTTTTAAAATTTTTAAATATATTTTTATTAATTTGTTAATACCGAAAGAAAAAAATTAATATTTTTTAGTAATAAACTTTAATAAATATTTATATTTTTAAAATTAATACTAAATAACTATTTTTATGTTTGATCATATATTATAAAATTTTAAAATTTATGTGTTTAACATGTGATTTTCTAAATTTTAAAATAAAATAATAAAAAATATAAATCGAATATCGAGTTTCGCAGCTACTTGATTTAATAGACCAGGACGTGGGCCAAAAAACAGATACACGAAGAAACTGGATATCTAATTTTTCTGATACCCAAAAATTGGATACCCAATAATAAACACCCTTACTGTCTTAAAATATTTAATGGTAAAATTTTGTTCTAACCCCCTTTAAATGACAAACTTTTAATTTAATCATTTAAAAAAATTATATTTTCCCTTTAAAATTTATAATTTACTCTTTTCATCTAAAATTTCTTATTTTTAATTTAATCCATGTTATTCGAACTTTTTATTTTCTTAATATTATTGTGTTGAACGTATATTTTTATATAATTATCGGGTAAAATTTCTCTAAACTATTAATTACGATAAAATATTAAATATATTCGTATCGAATAAATATTTTTTTTAATATATTTGTTGGTTTTTATATAGAGACTGAAGAGAATAAAAGGAAGCTGAGATATCTGTTGGCAGAATCCATGGGAGGAGCCGTTGCTATTCTTCTAAACAGAAAGATGCCAAACTACTGGGACGGCGCCGTTTTGGTTGCACCAATGTGTAAGGTACGTGTTTGTCCACGCGCGTGAGATGGAAAATTAATAAACACGTTTTGAATTGGTCCTACCACAAATTTGGATCTTTTAACATGCTCTTTTATAACATAAATAATGGTTATATAAGACTTGACTCAAGATTCGAGACCTAAAATGAAAATTGACTGATCTGATATTGATCCGACTTGAAAAAGCAACGATACGATATTTATCCAAACTGAAAATCAATTGATTCGATATTGATCTGTCACAAAAATTAACTAATCTAACAGGAGAATTTTCAGAAATATTGATATTGGGAGAAATTTTCCCAAAAAATATTGATTCTTCTACTTTATTTTCCAGAATATTGATGATTCTACAATACTTTGAAAGTTGGCACCTTTAGACTCCGACTTTCAATTGTGTTTTCAAATAATTCGGGTGAAATCGGAGCATTTTGGGCTTCAACTTTGACATCTTCATATGGCATCATTATCTTTACACTGTTCAAAGTCGGAGTCTAAAGGTGTCGACTTTCAAAGTACTGTAAAATCATCAATATTTTGCGAATTAAAATAGGAGAAACAATATTTTGGGAGAAAAATTCCCAACATCAATATTTCTGAAAATTCTCCAATCTAATACCAACCTAAAATAACATAGACCCAAATTAAATTTAAATTAGGCTCGAGTCATACCTAAACTATAGCAACCCAAACTGAAAACCGATCCGAACTACCCGATTACCACTTCTATAAGTGTTAATATACAATTTGGCATTCAGATATATCATCTTTTATAATGTGGTTTCTGAATTTTCCAATTTTGCTTATGTGGTACGTGTGAGACATTTCATCAACCCCATAAGATTGTGACATGCATAAAACCCCACATCATTCTATGTTAAAATTGTTATATTTATGTGCTTATTTATTTTTTTGCCAATTAATTATTCCTTAACAAAACATGGGTTTATTTTTTTATGTGTTTATTTATTTTAATTAATTACTAATTTATATTTATTAATTAAAAAAAAAATCAGATTGCAGATGATATGAAGCCACCTACAGCAGTGGTTTATGTTCTGAAAGGGATGAGCCGGTTGGTCCCAACTTGGAAATCAATAAAGCTAAGCCATGACATCATTGATATGGCATTCAAACGACCTGAAATTAGACAAGAGGTAATTATGTATATTATTTAGATTAAATTTATGAAAAAAATATATTTTAAATATATTTAATTTAAGTTCGAATGATAAAAATTGTCTGTTCTTTATTTTATTTTTTAATTTTTTTATTTAAAATAATAAGTTTAAGGGTTAGGGTTTAATGTTAAAAGTTATGGTTAGGGTGTGGAGGCAGAAGTATTGTAAAAAAAAATATTTTTTCAAAAAAAACGCCTTTAGAAAATGATTTTTAACCTAAATAAAAAACTGAAATTTTTAAATTTTATGATTGAAAAAATATTTTTGGGGAAAAATATATTTTAGCCTTCATTGATTATTGTATGTATTTATAATTTATTAAATTATATTTTTTACAAAGATATTATTATATGATTGATAAATTATTTTTTAGTTTAAAAATTATATATCTTTCCGTATCAAATTTTAAATAAAATATTTAAAATTTTATATTTTCATTAAACATGTATAATTAGTCAAATTTATTTATTTATAAATATTTTTTTTCTATTTTTATAATAATTTAAGTCAATGTATACCATATATCATTTAAATATATATTTTTAACTTATAATATCATACTAAAACAATCATGTATATTCTCAAAAACACTTTTTATCAGTAATACTAATCAATTTGATCGAAAACACCAATAAAAAATTAATTATTCTCTAGTTGGTCTAACAGAATAATACGTTAAAATTTTAATATATGAATAGAGATTTGTTTAATTATGACATTATTATTATAACAATCTAGTAAACAATATTCTGTTTCGTATTAATTAATAGATCGAATATATTAAATATTTTCCTTTGGTGCATAGGTTAGAAATAATGAATATTGCTACAAAGGGCCCCCAAGGTTGAAATCAGTTGCTGAGCTTTTGAGGGCTAGCACAGATGTGGAGCAAAGGTTACATGAGGTATGCTCTCAACTTTTATTTTAAGAAAAAAGGGTATAAAGTTACTTTTCAAAATATTAAGGACCTTTACAGTAATTTTACCAAAATAAAAATATAAGTTGTAATCTTATTTCTTTGTGAAATGTCATTATTAGGTTACATGAGGTATGCTCTCAACTTATATTTCTAAGAAAAATGGGTATAAAGTTACTTTTTAAAATATTAAGGATCTTTACAGTAATTTTACCAAAATAAAAATATAAGTTGTAATCTTATTTCTTTGTGAAATGTCATTATTAGGTTACATGAGGTATGCTCTCAACTTATATTTATAAGAAAAGTGGGTATAAAGTTACTTTTTAAAATATTAAGGACCTTTACAGTAATTTTACCAAAATAAAAATATAAGTTGTAATCTTATTTCTTTGTGACATGTTATTATTAGGTTACCATTCCATTTATAGTCCTCCATGGCGAAGAAGATAGAGTGACATCCCCAGAAATTAGTAAAGAACTTTACAATGTAGCTTCAACCAAAGACAAGACCATCAAGCTCTATCCCGGAATGTGGCACGGTTTGCTCTACGGCGAGCCCGTAGAGAACATCGAAGTCGTGTTTGCCGACATTATCATGTGGTTGGACGAGCGGACAAAACGGGGAAACCCGAGGTCGGAGATGGTGGATAAAGTTGAATCTGAACATTTGCTTTTGAACAAGAACAATAAACTCTAGTTATTGGGAAAAACACTATGAAACTATGGTATTCTAGTGGAAAACCTAACCCGAAAATTCGACTCGGGTTCGAAAATGCAATGTTCAAATCCATACTTTATTGAAAAGTATAAAGCCTAATCAAACATACTACATGATCATCTAAAATTCGACTCGAGCCCTTTGTTTCGCTTCACAGCGGAGAGAACCTCTTTGATGGTTCTCTCAAGTAGCACACCTCCAATCATCCGATATCACCGCCTTGATGAATCCGGATGAATGACATTTAAATGTATATAATTTAATGAGTTTTACACTGTATAACTTGATCTATCTACAGCAAATACCCAATCCTGTTTATATAGTACTGCCACCCTCGTCCTGTGCTATCGGCTCAACCCCGATTTCCGATCTCTTCATCGTCCACCTTGCATTCCCGACATGCTAAAGCCTTTCTAACCGCGATTGGTAACCCGGAATCCGGGTGAAAGACCTGTAAACAAAGGACCTTCCAGCCAATGATGATCCCAACAGGCAGAAGCTGACTATTATTTACTCTACTCCAATATGAGTTTAAAACAATATTTAATAATGATAATTTATTAAATACAATTTTCATTTTCCCAACATTATTGCGAAAATAAAATCAATAATTAAATAAAATATTAATTTATTTAATATAATGATATAAAACTCGACCCAACCCGAAACCTTGAGTCCTATATCCTATGGGCATCAATGAAACAAATATTTTGGTCACTTAGTGCAAAAGTGCCATTAATCCATCATCGAAAGTTCATTCTCGGCTCGAAATCTCGGAAACCCGTCATCGAATCATCACCATCACCATCATAAGCATCACAAGATCTCATTTTTCATGCGGGATTTACTCAACATTTCTCAACCTGCCACTCCAAAACTCACTAGCCACCTCCCATTTTCAAAGCCTATAGGCTTTTTCCCACCTAATAGAGGCATCCCAATCCCCGAACCCGGCCTGAGAGTTCATAGTTCGAGTTCTTCAACTCAATCACTCGGTGTTCCGAACCTCGGGTTGTATTTCCCGGCAAGGGTTACTCTTCAGGAGTTGGAATTTGGTGAGGTGGTGACCATTGATGAGACATTGTTCGATGGTGGCTCGATTAGTGGTTCACCACTTGGAAAAGCACAAAGGGTTTATGTTGCAAGTTCGGAAGGCGATGCTGGTCACATGATGGCGATGACTACAGTTTTCGAAGACGGTAGGTCTAAAGACGGGTTAAGTTTTTTCGGGTTGCACCGGAGAGATGCTGCGGAGTCTCATATTTCTGTCATGGGTGGCACCGGGAAATATGCTGGTGCAAATGGTTATGCAACAGTTGAAGTTGTGAAACAAGGAGTTAACAAGCTTCTTTTGTTCAATGTTTACCTAAGTTAAGGGCTAAGAAGTAAATTAAGAGGATCAAAGTAAAATTTTATCATTAAAAAATTTATAATTTTGAGTGGGCAAGCTCGGCTCGAAAAGCTCGTGAACAGGCTCAGAATAATAATATATAAATATATATATATATTTATATATACATCAAAAATAATTTGTTTAGCAAAGAAAAATAATAAAATATTGAGAGTAAATCCACTAAAAATAAATTAAATAAAATAAATTGAATATTATCGAAAAACAAATTTACAAAATTACAAATAATAAATAAAAAATAAACTATAAATAAATAAATAATAAAACACAATAATATAGAAAATTATCCATTTCGAACCAAACCGAGCTGAGCCGAGTTTGACGAGCTTTGAGCCCGATCCGAGCTCAGTAATATTATTTTCAAGCCGAGCTCGAGCCTAAAATTCCGAGCTCGGTGAGCCTCGAGCCGAGCCCAGATATGTCTGTTTCCGAGCAGAGCCAATCCTAGTCTCACTCGGTCTTGGCTCGGCTCGTTATCAACCCTAGTGTTGCCCATATTTATGTATCACACTAAAAAATTAAATTTACATTCAGAGTTAAAATTTAATATTAAAATTTAAATTTAAAAAGGGTAAATTGTAACAAAGATCACTTAATTATAGGTATAGTTATATTTGGATCATCTAATTATTAAAAGTTACATTTGGGTCACTCATTTATAGGTAAAGTTATATTTGGGTCACTCAATTATTAAAGGTTACATTTAGGTCACTCAATTATAAGTAAGGTTATATTTGGATCACCCTTCATATTTGAAAAAGTATATCAATTTGATCGTTTTTCCTTCTAAATTACTTGTACACCCTTGTTAACATTAGAACACTTCATTTGAAATTATTAATTAATCTAATATGCGAATTGATAAATTTTTTTCAAATATGAAGAGTGAACCAAATGTAATCTTACCTATAATTGAGTGATGTAAATGTAACATTTATTAATAGGTGACCTAAATGTAACCTTACCCATAATTAAGTGACCCAAACGTTACTTTTAATAATTGAGTGACCCAAATATAACTCTATCCATAATTAAGTGACTTTTATTGTAGTTTACCCATAATTGAAAATAAGATATATTTTAGAGAGAAAATTTTAAATTTAATATTATAAGTTAAAATTTGTTTTTTAATATTGAGATATGAAATATGACATAAAAAACAGCATATTTTGTTTCTGAAAGTTATCTCACTCAAATTTTAAAGTGTTAAATAAAAATACACATAATTCAATTTTTTTTATGTTTTTCATATATTTAAAAGTTTATATTCGAATATATATCAAAACTTTAACAAAAATATATAATTGACGTAAGCTTATTTAGCGGACGGCGGTATAAATTTTAATATTAGACGTCGATTATCATTTATTTATTTTTTTTATTTTTATAGCACGTTTTTTGTTTTTATGATATATTTTAATTTTTTTATCAGTAATTTGTTTTTTTCTCTTTTATTTTTTAAGATTGATTTTGACGATATCATGATTGATCAAAATGTTTATTTATAATCATTCTGATTTTTCCTGCTTTGTATAAAATTTATCATTTTAATTTGAGATACGATTATCCTGACATAAATGAATTCGAATGATTAAATATGATGTCAAATATTTATACAACATTGTAACACTATAAATATAAAGATTTAAACTTTAAAGGATATTCTTAATATAATAAAAAAAATAATTATAATCAAATATATCTATATCGAATATATAATAAAACTCAAACTAAATAAATTAACATAAATGTTTAAAAGAATCCAACCATACCAAATTACCAACTCCATACAAATATATAACCACTCCTTATAAGACAATATTTGTTGCTGTATGATAAAATACCTATCTAGACAATATTTGTTGCTGTATGATAAAATACCTATCTCATGAAAAATAGGGTTCTGAACTACTTCATATCATCAAATCCACTTTCTCATCATATATAAACTATATATATATATATACATGTATGCATGTGTATAAACTATATATATAGGCAAGGGAAAATATTCTCTCATTCCATCAATCAAATAGTCATATTCATTGCTAAAAAATGGCTAAAACTCCTATGCTCACCTGCAAAGCTTTCAAGGCCTTCATCTGTCTACTATTGCTGGCTATCAGCTTCACTTGTGCCAATTCAGCAAGAGTCCTTGATCAGGTGGAAGCTCAGCCGCAAGTCATCGGCGATGTACCTCAGCCAACTGGTCAAGCGGTCCCTATCGCCACCTCAAGTGGTTCAGAGGACGATGTTGCTGATCCACCAATCCCTGAAGCTCCTGCTGATGATGAGACACCAGAAATAGCTACACCTGCTGCAGTTGTTGCTGCAGGTGCAACACCGATAGCTGGACCCGGAGTGGCTTCGGCTGCAACGAGTGCCACGGCGAGAACAATCAACTCAAATGAGCCTACATTATCCTTTTTCATGCATGATATCTTAGGTGGATTACACCCATCAGCCAGGGTGGTGACCGGTGTGATTGCCAACTCGGAAATCAATGGCATACCATTCTCCAAAACCAACAACGCCCTCTTCCCGGTCGATGGCGCCGCCCCACTTCTAACCGGCGGCAACATTAACAACATCAATAACCTTAACAACCTTATTAACACCAACAATGTGCCTTTCCTAACAGGCCTAACAGGTGCCCAAACCAGCGCTGTCCTACAAAACACTGGCAACAACGACAACGTTCTCAACACCGGCAGCACCCCTTTCGTCACCGGCGGACAGCTCCCACCTGGCACTCTTCAAAGGCTCATGTTCGGTACCATAACCGTCATCGACGATGAACTAACCGAAGCCCATGAGTTAGGGTCAGCCGTGATAGGCAAGGCACAAGGGTTCTATTTAGCTAGCTCTTTGGATGGTAACAGCCAAACCATTGCCTTGACAGTTCTGTTGCATGGAGGTGAACATGCTCAAGAAATACAGGACACCATTAGCTTCTTCGGTGTTCATCGGACCGTGTTGCCGGAATCACAGATCGCGGTGGTTGGCGGAACCGGGAAGTACGAGCATGCGAAAGGGTACGCCAAGGTGGAGACACTTCTTCACCAGGAGGATCAACACATAACTGATGGAGTGGATACAATCCTGAATTTCAATGTTTACCTCACGGAGTGACATTGGGCCATGGGCTGGTGGTCACCGGTGGTTCATGGTTCGAACTTTCTAGCATATTATTGTGTGATGGCTATGTGTTTCTTTCAATCATTTGATACTGAAAATTTCTAGGTTTGCTTCCTTATATAAATGCTAAATTATGGGTTTTTTTTATTGTGTGACAGGTGTTTTTTTCTATCAATTTTTTTAGTTCAGTCTGGTAATTTTAATTAGGTTCGGTTAACGACTAATAAATCGAATAATCAAAATTATTATATATTAAATATTATATATGGAGTATTACATATATTTATTTTTTATCATTGAACTTTTAAAAATCATAAAATTATCATTAAATATTTTGATTAAAATAGTCTTTAAATTTTTATCAAATTAGTATAAATTAAATAAAAATTTAGTGACTAAAATGATTATTTTAACAAAATTTAGTGATTTAGTGTGTAATTTACTCAAAATTTCATAACAAATTTCAATTAATTCAAAAATTGACTGAATTAATCGAAATAATTTCGACTTCATAACTAATTCGGTTCGGTCCAAAAATTTTGGTTAATTCAGTTATGACTAAAGTTTGACCATTAATCGAATTAAGCACATCCCTATTCAATTCAAAGATCGATTCAATTTAAAATACATAAAAGACGATTAGATTAAGTAAAAATGATTGTTTTACTATCAAAGTTTTAAGAATTATAGAATAATGATTAAATTTATCGACAATATGTTATAAAATAATCACCATATGTTATCGTAAAATAGTGATAAATTTCAATAAATTTAAAAATAATTCGTAACCGTCTGATAAATTTTGAAAATTTTATAATTTTTTAAAAATTTTAATGATTAAAATATCATTTATATAGTTTAATAACTAATAAAGTTTACAATAATTTTAATCATTAGAGTTACGTGAGACGATAAGTACTAACAAAGTTAAGATTTTCATATAATAAGATCAGAATAATTTTTGAGTACAAGAATTCTCGTATCACTACGATCCAAATATTATTGACCTCATACCAAATAAATTAAGTGCGGTCAATTTTAATTTTTCCATGAAAAATTTTATATTAATAAGAACTTGATTTGGTAGAAACTTACAGAGCCCGTATATTGGATCAAGCCCAGCTAATTTTGCATATGACATTGCCTGTTGACAAATTCAAGAGAAAACAATGAAACCCATGTCATACATCCATATACCAGTTGATAACTTCAACAAATAGTCAAGGGTATGATTATGAGTCCAGCAATAAGAATTCATAAAAAACAGGTATCCCCTATAATCCCAAGTACATAGCAAAAAAGAAATGATATTAAGAATCCAACGCATCTCGCACTAACCAAAATAATAAGAACTGACAAATCCACCTATGGCAGAATCTGAACCTTTCGCTTTGGTCACTTTGGTAATTTAAAGAAAAAGCCAAAACAATGATTGAAGTAAATCGTAATTCTCCCTTTTACTTCTATGTAATTTGAAGTTAACCTTGAATTCAGATGTAAAATTAGGTCCAATGAGCCAATCAAATCATCAAACCAATCAGGAACAGAAAATCCGTGGTGGTAAAAAGCTCCAAAGATCCAATCAAATTTTTGAACCAATCAGAAACTGTGAATCTGTGATGTGTAATTAATTGACGACAGGATCAAATCTAAGAACCATATGCGTTTGAGATAAGCACAGTTGAAATGAATAAAGAAAACACGCAATTGTAAACAGAGAAACAGTCCTTTCGGTGGCTTTCAAAATGACGAAACCAAACGGTAAACTCAAATCTAAGAAATCTGTTTGGAAGCAAAGAAAATACGGGAAAATAAAAATAGAACTCCAGAAAGAATTAAAGATCGTTCACGCGCAGTGTAATTAAACTTATTATCCGCTTCACTGTTTTTAGGGGAAACGATGAAATAGTATTATACTATTTTCTTTTATTCGTTTCATTTTCTTTTCTAATTTTCTCAGCAAACAAGCAGAATATAAACCTCTTTTTGGCTTCAAATAATAATATAATGATGGTGACGATGCCGATTGCGGTGATGTAAGGTTTTGCTTCCCCAAAAAATATTGTTAACGGAAAAAAAATCCAAAGGAAGTTCGTTACAGTGAGCTAAGTTGACAAAACCGGGAAAAAACGCTATATTAAAGGCGATAATTCCGTTTTTCTTGTGTTTTCCTGCATTTTCCATCTCAATTTCACTGTAACCAAACGAACAATAGTTTAAAAAATTGTGTATAGAAAGCGAGAGAAGGAATCACCTGAGGAACAAGCATGATACCAACGGTGGTACCGGCCATGAGATCAACCTGTAAATACTCCCTCCATCTGTACGTCCGAATCCAACGGCAACAGGGAAGGAACATCTCGATCCAATCAATGAACGTCATCCGTTTGATCTTCCACCGGGCTCCAGAGAACAAGGAGTTCGACCAAAACGAAGACGAGGAATTTCCGACGCCACCGGGGCTACCGTACGACGTCGTGTCGGGATGCTGAAGCGGGATGATTTTAATAGGGCGAACCGGCATGGTAGATCCAGAAGCGACAGCGGAAGAAGAGCGAAGCAAGTCGATAGAACTTGGTGATGCGTAGGTTATCTCCATGCGCCCGAGACGAACATCGCAGAATCAAGAGCTAGTGGGATGAGATTCGTGGCGCAGGTTAAGAAGGAAATCACTGTGCGGGCCAGCTCTTTGTATTGTGTGGTGAAGATTGAAAGGCGGCCGGGACCCGGCGGTGACGCCGTGGAATATAAAAAATGTTTAGAAAAAAAGAAAAAAGACTGAGAGAGACGTAAACGGAAAGAATGAATGGCGTTTACTGATTTTATATTACATTTGGTTTCGGTGAGCTCAAAGGTCAATAATTGTGGGTTAATTGTCAAGAAAGTCCTCAAATTATCATGAAATTTTATATCAATCCTTAAAGGCCATAATGTTTTAATCAAAGGCAAAATGCTAAGAAATACCCCTAATATTTGATTGAAATAACTGTAAATAAAATTTGTTAGTCAACAAAAATAAAAATAAGTTTAAATGACTCGAAAAAATTATAATTATAAAAAAATAATTTTATATTTTATATAATTTTATAATATTATTTTTTGATTGATTGATATTATTTTAAGTAAATATCTTTATTTATATGATATTGTCGTATTAGACTATATTATCAACTAGATTTATCATATTATTTTAAGCTATTTACTTTTAATTAAAATAAAAAATTTCATATCGGGATTAAATTCAATTTTTGAATTAACGAGTTAATAACTGATATTTTTCAAGAGATTATTAGGTGAATCATGTTCACCATATCATGGTCCAAGCAATTAGAATCGTTCATTTTTAAATAATTACCTAATAACTACTCACCGACTAATTATATATAAAAAAATATGATAACTTACCTTAAAAAATTAAGATAAACTGTTTTAATTATTTGGGATTACGAATAACGTGATAAATATAACTTAATAATTTTTTATTTTTTTTACCCAACATCCCATCCATTGGCCAAGTTCATATTTGAATATTATAGAAATTAATTATGAATATGATTTTTTTTTTCAATCTAGTTAGTTTTATTTATAATAATATAATTCAAATTTTATACATTATTAAAATGATTTAACATTTTATTTTATTAAACCAATCATTAATCGATATGAAATTAATACTTTATAAAATTAGTTAAAATATTCTAAAATTTAAGAATTAATTTGATATCTTGGTGATAATTTGAGTATAACAACGACTAATGAAATCGAAATTTGAGATTTAAAAATTTATGATTTTTAAAATTTATTTTAAGATTTTATTTTATTTTTAAATAAAATATGTCAAGTATTTTATTTTTATTGGCTAACAAATTTTTTAATATTTATTAATGATAATGCACCTAAATTTTAAAAACGTTTGATTTAAAAAATACTTTAGATATTTATCTAAAAATATATAGTTTAGATATTTATTTGATATTTAAGCTTTTAAAATATTTATACTTCCTCCCAACTTCAATTCTAACTCCGTTATATACTTGCAAACAAAGTTATTCGAACGAAAATAATATTTCTAATAAGTCTAAAATCACAATTAAAAAATATATTAAATGAGAATTTTTAATTTATTATTCTAGAAATTATTGAAAATTAAAAAATAATTTAAATTAGAAGAAAACAGAGTATTTAATATCTCTAATTTAAGGTACTTACATATTTTATGTAGGGATGACAAGTTGACTCGTCCGTCGAATTTCGACTTAACCCGACTCAATCAAGGTATATTTTTTTTAAAAAATCGGGTTAGGGTTGGGTTGAGTGATCAAAAAATAAAGTTAAATTGAGTCGGGTTTAGTATAAAAATTCCCCGACCTGACCCGTTATATTTATATAATATTTAATATTTTTATTATTTTTTTAGGTCGGATTTATTAAAATTTTTTATTAAAATACTAGTCAAATCGAAATCGAATTATGATTTTTATAATATCAGGATTGAGTCAGAATCAGGTTGAAAAGACTTAAATTTTAAGTCAGGATCGAGACAACCAAAAACCTGACCCGATCCGTTGTCATCCTTATATATATATATTTTTTGACAAATGCTACTGAATTTTTATTAAATCCATAAAAAATTATAATTACAGTGTAATCAAGAAGTAAAATAATTAGATTAAAAAATTCAAAAATTCTTATAACCCAAAAACAAAGAAAAATAAATTGTATAACCAATTAGTTCTCGGCTTATATGTATTAAATTTAATAAAAAAACCAAATTAAAAAAAAAAGACAGAATCTTATTATCATCCTCTTAAAAAAAACAATAATACAGGATATTTTTCAATTAAATAATAAAAAGAGTTTTTTATTTAAAAATATCTATTTTTTGCACGTGAAATGAAGATACAGGGAAATGAACCTAGACATGTCCTTGGACAAGATTCAAAAACAATAATAATAATAATAATAATAATAATAATAATAATAATAATAATAATAATAATAATAATAATAATAATAATAATAATAATAATAATAATAATAATAATAATAATAATATATTATCATCCTCTTACACAAAAGTCCAAATTCAAAGGTTTGGTGATCTTTCGTTATTTGTCAGGATTATTATGTCATTATGCAATAGAAATTATATTATAGTTATTTTTTAATACTATTATTTATGTGATTAATTAATTGAATGTATTAATTTAATTATTTTTTATTTTGTTTGATAAAAAATATAATATTAATAAATAATTTCTTAATAAAATATAAGATAAAAAATTAATTAAAGAATGTATTTTTTAAGAGAACTCTAAATATATTTTTTACTAAAACAAAATATTTTTTTAAAAATAATATATTTTTAAGATTATAAATTAAAAGTATTGTTTTAATAAAGGGTAAATTACCACATTGACCACTCAACTATTTGGGGATACCTATTTTGGCCATCCAACTAACAAACTCGTCAATCAGGTCACTCAACTTTAATAAATTGTTCAGGGATACCTATTTTAAGAGATAATTGGGGTGACTTGATTAATGAGTTCGTTAGTGGGGTGGCCAAAATAGATATCCTCAAATAGTTGGATGGTCACTAGAGTAATTTACCCTTTAATAAATTGTTCAGCAGAAGTCTAAACTAGATGTTAGACCGATTCGAATCGGTCAAAGTATCGATTCGAATTCAATCGATTTGATTAGCTGAAGCATAAGATTTGCTTGAACTAATATTTACCATAAAGTTAAAATTGCTTTTACATATGGTTTAATTCTCCAAGCATACACAAACTTATATTATTTGTTGGTAGGGGAGAGAAGAAAAAGAGACATAACATGAAGACATCCTAGGTTGTGTCTACAAAGCATGTGCCTGTGCATGTTCTGGTTTGTGACTGAATTCATAATCCAGATGAACAAAGGCTCGCTCGATCTCCGGCAGCAACTCCAGCTTTTCTTGCAGCGATTCTCCGATATCATGAGCTTCTTGCAATGCCATGTTTGCTGGGAGAACAATGTCAACCTCCACAAAGTAGTGAGATACGAAGGTGTAGGCTCGGACGGTATCGATATGCCTTATGGCCTTGTGGTGGTTCCAACACAGGTAGGTCAGTTTCTGAAGATATTCCGGAGCTGCTGTTCTTCCCACCAATGAATTAACGTTCTCTAATACCGTCATCGACCATGTACGGATAGTGTACAGAGCCAGCTGCATTGTTCAAGTTTATCTCAATGAGTCACAAATACATGGTAACAGTTATTCGGTTTTCGTAAAGATCGTCGATATGGTCATCAACCAATGAAAATCCTGAACTGAACTAATCTTGTAAATTATTGGCAACGGCCTGATGTGTTGGTATGCAAGATACGATTTTACTTACGATGATTGCTCCAACAGGGTCCATCCAATCGTCGATGTAATTAGCGAGTAGCACAGCAACGAGGCCAATGATGTTTGTGATAACATCAAAGAAATGATCCTGGGCATAAGCTTTGACAATTTCACTCGTAAAGGTACGACAATAAAACACGAGGAGAAGCTTAACCAGGGTCACTCCAAGCATAATCCCAACAACCCACCTCTCTTGGTCTTTCGTCAAGCTGAAGTCATCATCCTGAACAAAACAAAGAAAGACACCAATCACCATTGCCATTTAAACATACAACAAAGATCGACCGAATGTCGAAGAGAACTTTAATGCATAATCATAGTTAACTCACATTAGAAACCATGGTTCGTATGGACTCCAAGATTATCTGCAGTCCTAGAATTGCCATGACAGAGGCAAAAACAAGGATACCCTGCAAGAAATTGCACCACAGTTCATAACCGTAACTCATCTTTATACTACTTCGAAACTATATTCCACGAAAATAGAGACCACCGATACTCATATACTTCCATGTCTATGAAACCGCAAAGATGCAAATGGAGATCAACATGCATAAAAATTTCCGCTTTCTTATCTAACGGTAGCCTGTCTATGCTATACTAAAACATCCTCTAGAGGCATGGTCTCGTGTCTCCAAATCAGTGTTACAGAGGCCACCGTAGCAATATGTTTCCAAAACCTGCTGAGAATATGTTACAAGTCAGACATATGGTCATACCATGGCTTGTTTGTGTAGTACAAGAGATAATAATCTCTTGGTTATATCAATGTTTGGGGTTCATGACTGCCCCGCCTAACAATGGAATCTCTACGGTTCAAACCTCGGTTCTTTGCTTCGGGTGCAATATGCCTTAGCACTGCGCTCGACATTGGACTTTTATCAATAGAACAAAAAACTCAAAAATTTAAAGCTATCCTTAGGACAAGCAGTTTGATAAATTATCTGAGAATGTTCACCAATTTCGTGTGTGTCAAGGTGGGGGATGGGGATTATTCGGACAAGTATGAGTCATGCACAGGTATGTGTCCTCATAGGCATGTTCATTTTTTTTTCAATATTAAATATATCTAGAGGGTCCTTGGTGGGATTATATCCTCATACCATGACCACATATAGATCGAACATAGGCGGCGAACAAGGGTACTTCATGAAAGTGAAGACTTGAAGCAACATAGGGAAGTGCTACTCATTGATCAAGCCCTAACACTGATCAAGGAATTAACACAAGGTATAGCAATAATACTGACCAGTGGCTGCATTCTTTTCTTTCCAATCGGATATTGATACGGGTTTGGTGTTGACATGGAGAATGCGGTAAACCAGAGGATAAATCCAGACAGAAGATCAAGAAGAGAATCCAATGTAGATGCAATAATAGCTAAAGAGCCACTTCTGACAGAAGCATAAACTTTAGCAGCAAAAAGAACCATGTTTGCGATGTTGGAGATTCTAATGGCTAATGTCTCTCTTCTAGCCAAGTTTTTCCTCTCTTCCTGCCACCCACAACAACATAGTTCAAGCTACTACTTTCTTTAAGTACAGTTAATCTTGTTATCTATAGAGAACGATTCGAACCTTCGTCATTCCAGGAATAAAACCACGCTCAGCTAAGGCATCCATTTCATTGAAACCTTCAAGCATTTCTACCTGCTGCTGATAGTATTCAGCCACATTGTCTTCTGGACCTGAAACCATCAGAGAGAACCATTTAGAATCATTTGCAAAATGGTGCGTCGATAAACGAATAATTCGGAATCTGTTGCACATTCATCAAAGAACATTGGTTTTAAAGGCATTTGGACTAACTAAGCTATGCGTAAAAGCTTCGGTTCGGACTAAAGGATTCGTGCACTCGCAATAAAACTATATGCAAGGTATAAAGCAAGATGAACAAAGAAAACAAAAGGTCCTAGACATTTCATTACTTCAATACATACACTTTAAAGTAAAATTGACAAACAATTCATTCACAAGTACACAGACCTGCATTAGCTTTTTGAGGAACTCAACTAACAAACTCCAGTTCCACTTTATCAAGAAAAACTAGCAATCTTTACTCTCGGAAAACTTCGAACTCGAACTCGAAATCTCAGCATGAGAAAAATAACATAAGAACAGGGTTTATTTAACATAACATCAGCCTCAAAAGAGTGTAAATCCAATTTTTGATCTTCACTTGATCAAGAAAATAAGAAAGCTTCTCACCATAATTTCCTTGCAAAACATCAAACTATGCAAACCACATATAGAAAACAACATGAAAAATACACTAATTCACCATAGGATACCCGGATTCGAGCGATTTGTCTGCAAATGTGTGCTATCAAAGGGCTGAGATCACACCAAATGTTCAAAAAACAAGGAAAAAAAAACACCCAACAAGGTTTATAACTCCTTTGGTTCCATACAAAACCATGTTAGAGCTTACATTCAAAGACCCAAAAGCAACCATTCTTTCACATAAAATAACCCATTTCCTTCTTTAAATATCAAAGTTTTGATGCTCAAAAACCCTGAAAAGTAAACTAACTAAAAACACATGATAACCATTCACATGTAATAAATGAAAAGGTAATTTCCTACCAAAGACAAAGAATCGAATATTGCTAATTAAATAAAAGCTCAGATACCCCAAAAACATGGAAATAAACAGAAAAAAATACACCCATTTAAGTAAATTCACAATCTAGCATAAAAATACACAAGATTCAAGGTACCCAATAATGGACTAAAACTATTTTTTTAAACTATAATAAGAAGACAAGGTTGAAAATTTACTCAAGACCCCAAGGCAATCATGGCGGCTACGAGGAGGTTTTTTGTCTTTGTGTTGAGGAGATAACTGGAAATCTTCGAAGTTCAACCGCCATGACCGGTCACCATTGCTTTGAAGTGGCAACAGCACCAGCTCTTCGTCGCTTTCACGCGCCACCGTCTCTACCATTGTCCCGTTTCACCGGTCCGAAGCTAAAACAAGACCCGGAGAGAGTTCGAGATTTGTGTTTTTTACCCCTTTTTTTCGTTTTTTATTTCAGTTAAGAAAGGGCATGGGTTGGAAATTAGATGAACTGAGGAGGGTATCTTGGGAATAATGAAATCTTCCGACGGCTGATTCCTGATGTTTGGTAACTGAGTGCCGGGAAAGTTGGATGAGTGGGTTAAAGGGGTAGGTTTATAAAGAGGTCGGGTTCACGTGTAGGAAATGGGAGTGACACGTGGACGGTGGGATGGTGTCAAAAATAGAAAATTTATATCATAGTCATTATTGTCACATCATCTATGGAACCAACTAATTAAATGCATTCATTTTATTAAATTTTTAATTTATTTTTTTACCAAATGAATTTTTATTTTATAAAAATTATTTTTAAATTTAATTTATAGTAAATATTAGAAAATATTCACTTCGTAAAAAAATTAGTTAGAAAGATTAATAAAATTAATACATTTAATTGGTTAATCTCATAAATAACATGATAATAATAACTCATGATATAATTTCTCGTCAAAATTAATCTCTCTGATGGGATATCTCAAGCAAAAAATTAATTGGTATGGAAACAATACATGATGGTTTTTTAATCGTCCTAACTCTGATCTAAAAATTAAAATATTCATGTTGATATGACTTAATTTTTAATATATATGTATATTAATTTATTCAATCCAAAATAATAAAAACTTATAACCTAATTTTAATCTGATTTTGATATATTAATAAAAAATTTAATTAAACTTGATCCAACTCAAAAAATATTAATAAATAGATTAAATATTATATATAAATATAATAAAAACATATAAATATATCAGGTCGAAGAATTGTCATCCTAAACTCAACCCGACTATATTTTTTCAATAACTCGACCTAAACTTAACTTTTAAAAAAATCATTTTTTGCACGAATCATCTAGCCTCAGTGGTTAAAAGAACGATTATTGTTCCTAAAGGTCACAGATTTGAGCATCAATAATGTCAGTATAGTGATTAAGTGATTAATGTCTAATGATTAAGAATATACATTAAAAAAGATACTACTGTATAAAAAAATCATCTCTTATTGAATCTTATTAATTTTTAAATTTTCTTTACTAATTAAGTTTATTTTATAATATTTTAAATTTAATTAATTTGGGTAATTATATTTTTTAATTTATTAATTAAATTTTAAACATATACCAAGTAAAGTTATGGTTGGAATTTATTTTAAATTTTCTCGATTTTTTCTGACCATATTTTTCTGATGAGGAGTTAAAATAAGAACCCAATAGAAAAGTGACACGTGTGAGGAAACAGTTGGGAGATGCACACCATAAGCTACTCAATCAAAAGAGAGATTTGGTGTAGTGGGATTCTCGGTGGGCCTGGAATAATGAATTATTTAAGGGTAAATAACAACAGAGGTCACTCAATCATAGTTAAGTTACATTTAAGTCACCTAATTAATAAATATTACATTTGGACCACTTAATTATAGATAAAGTTACATTTGGGGTTACCCTTCATATTCAAAAAAGTTTATCAATTCGTGTATTAGATTAATCAGTAATTTTAAATGAAATGCTCTAATATTAACGAAGATATACAAGTAATTTGAAAAAAAATCGACCAAGTCGATATAATTTTTAAATATAAAAGGTGACCCACTCGTAACTTACCCATAATTGAGTGACCCAAATATAACCTTTAATAAATGGATAAGCCAAATATTACACATTAATGAGTGACCCACTTGTAACTTTTAATAATTAGGTGATCCAAATATAACTTTATCCATAATTAAATGACTTTTGTTATTATATTTTACTCATTATTTAAAATATAATGATAATTTTATTTTTATATATTTTTAAACACTTTAGTTTTTAATTATTCTGAATACATTGATCGATTAATCTGAAATAAATATTATAAAAATTAGTATAATATAACCTATTTAATATAATTTTATTTATTTATAGTGTTAAGATTTAAATTTTTGATATTATTTAAAAAATTTAATATCTTATTTTATCAGACTAATTAATAATAACTTTTAAAATATTTATGGAGATTAAAATGTTTTTGGGCAAAGAAAATGACATTTAAAAAAATATATTAAATGGGTTATCCAAGTATATAAATAAATCTTTAATTATTAGGCATACCTAGTTTGACTTAGTGTGGATTTGATTATCATTGGTTATAATACTATTTTAATTTTAGGTTAATATATGTTCCAAGTCTTTGTACTCTTCATTTATTTACAATTTAGTCCCTTTATTTTCAATTAAAAATTCAAGTCTAATTATTTACATTATTAAAATTATGTTGTTAAACTCACCATTACAACATTATTTTTTGCTAGGTGACTTCCAATGTATTATTTTTATTTTAAAATGTTACATCAATAAATTTAATTAAAGAATTTTAACGAGATTAACGATTAGACTTGTATTTTGAAATCTAAAAATTAAATGGATTAAATTGATGAAAAATAAAGTAATAGGTCAGAATTCTAATTGTACAAAAGATAATGCAACTTGGAGCATATTTTAACATTATTATCAATATGTTTGATTTTGATACTCAATCTTTGTTAAAAGATGTGTTATGTTATTAAAAGAAGAGAGAGAAAGGTTTAAATAAATAATGTAGGGTTAAGAAATAGATCTGATTACGATGTTTACGATAGATTAATCGTATTATTTAATTTTAACAGTAAGTTAATTATTATAATAATTTTTTCTTTTAAAAATAATAAAATTAACAGATTATTGATCGTTATTGACGAATTAATTACAAAATTAATCTATAACTTATTATAATTTATTTACATATTTAATATTTCTTTTAAAAATAATAAAATTATTTCCTTAATAACATTATATTAATATTATATCATAAGAAGATTTCGAGATTATTGTAACCAGTCTTCTAAATAAAATATATGTTATAAATAATTTAATAACAATTAACTTATAAGTTAATCATTAATCATATTTTTAATTATTTCGTCAATCAAAATTGTCTGATCTTAAAATTTATTAATTAACTTATAAATATAATAATTATATCGATTAATGATTATGGTTAACCGCTGTGATTAAACACATCTCATAATCTTGACTAAAAAATAGTAAAACTATAATTAAATCTCTTTAAACAAAATAAAAAATAACAGAATAATAAAATTTCAATTTAACCCTCTTAGAATTATAATTCAAATCCAACTTCTCTGGTTTTATTTAATAAATTATATATTTAGTAAAGTAATTCTTTAATAATCTAAAGTATTTACAATATAATATTTATTTATATATTTAATCTTTTGATAATGTATATATCTTGTAAAAAAACGATTTGAATCTAAATTTTTTAAAATAAATATCATTTATTTATTTTTATTAAAATATTTTTTTTATTTTATATTCATAAAATATTTAATGATAGAAATAGAGAAATAGTTATACGAGTAAAAGTATATATGTAAACTACTTTTAAAACACCAGATATAATAGAATATCTATAAATTAATATTAGATAAATTAATAATCTCTTTAAAATAATAATATTCTTTTAGTATCAACTTGGGTTTAATATCTAAATTAATAAAATAACAAATTTTGAAAGATCCTTATATAAATTTCATTTATTATTTTTCTTATTGTATTTAAAAGTTTCAGTATTATGTTTTTATACTGTAACAAAAAATATGAAGAATTATTATCGTTATAAATATTTTCTTTCGCGTAATTGATTGCAAAAACATTATATCATCTTCAGTTTTATTATACTTGTCCAGAACCTCATTAGTTCTACGTAAACAGTAATAAAAGAATAATCAATACGATTTTATAATCAATTATCATATTTAGGACATAATTATAACGTTTTAACAATTATAACTCATCTTTCTTAAGAGCATTTTTCAAAATTTTTACATTGAATTTCGAGATTAACACCATTTAACAAATATAATTTGGGCCCCTTCTTTTATGAGACCCTATGTGATCGCTTCTATTGCGTCTGTCTAAAACCTCCATTGATTACAAGTAATTCATTAATTACGTCTTTTTTATAAACGATATTTATTAATTAAAACCGAAATAATTGTCATAATAAATATCTCTTAGTAATATCTTTATGATTAATTAACAATTAAATTATCATAAAATAAAATATTATCTAAAATTATCTGATTACAAATAATTCATTAATTACGTCTTTTTTATAAACAATATTTATTAATTAAAACCAAAATAATTGTCATAATAAATATCTCTTAGTAATATCTTTATGAATATATTAACAATTAAATTATCATAAAATAAAATATTATCTAAAATTATATAATATGTAAAATATTTTCTAAAATAAGGTATTTTGAGGATATAAAAGAATTAATGAATTGATCGAAAGAATTTAAAGAATGGAGGATTAAATTAAATAAAATATAAAATTAAAAGATTAAATTATAAAAAATATATTTATTTAAATTTTTGAGTTATTCAAATATTATTCTCTTTGTCTCATTAAAATTGTCTATTAATATTGATTTTTAAAAATAAAATTTTAAAGTTCGAGTATAATTATATTAAATATTTTAAATAATTAATTTTTATAACATATATAAATTTATTGATCGAAGGTTTTTAAAATATTTTTATATTTTTATTAATAATTGTAATAAAGTTTGATTATCATTTTAATATTTTACGCTTTTAAATAATTTGATATCTTATCCATAGAACGATGATATAATATTACTTTGTAAAAATAAAAACTTTAAAATATAAAAAAATATGAACTTTAAATACCTCCCAGTTCTTATAGATTGATATTAAAAAAATAATTATTTGAGACTCAAATTATTTATTTATAGATATAACTTTTAATACTATAAATGAAATAAATCGAATCGACACTTAAAAAATTATTTTAAAATTATTTTTGTAATATTTAATTTAAATTAATCACTCAATAAATAAAAATCCATAGTTATAAATAGTTTTATTATTATTTCTCTACATGACCATATCAAATCTATAATTGGACATGAAATATTATGCTCAAAAGATAATTGAATATAAAAATATAGTTAGTTGGGAACTTCTTTTTTATTGGCATCAAATTCTTTTAATTGTTGGGTCCATCATTTGACAAGATTTAACATTGTTTTAAGCTTAGTGAATATTGTGAAGTGGTGTGCAATAGGTCCATTATCTTTTATTAGGGAAATGTTACACTAATGGTTAGATAATTATATATAAAACTATAAGATAAAAATTAATTAAAAAAATAAGTTGATTAATTTTAGGGTTTTAGGAAGTTTGGGGAATAATTAGGGATGTAAGCAAGAAATTACAGTAAAAAGATGACATTGTTACCTTCTCTTGGCGTGATCTTCTCTCTTTCTCGCCCACATTCAGTCGACTCGATCAAGCCGAATAAATAGATCAACAGTACCATGCCACCTTCTCTTGGCGTGGTTCAACTGGCATGTATACAAGATTCCTAGCCTGGTTCAACTGGGCAACAGGGCACAAGACCATACCACCTCCTTTTGACGAGGTGTTTTTTATAAATATGTTCTATATATAGGTGGTTGTTCTCCATTCGGTTCATCAGCTTAAGCAGTCGGTTCATTGTGACTAGGAAGAGAGAGAAGACCTCGTCAAGAGGAGGTGACGACTCTTTTTACTGTAGCAATTGACCTACTTCCCTAATTATCATCCAAACGTCTTTATAATAATAAAAATAACCCTAAACTCTTATATTTTCCAAAATTGACTTAAAGGGGTTATGGTAGTTTACGAATTGTATAAAAGAAAAAAATGAAGGTAAATTTTGCTTTTGATCCCTTCATTATGTTTAAATTTAGGGACCCACATGAGAATAAGAGAGGTGAAACTAGTCATTTTAAACTAGTATTTGGCGTTTTTATTGCTGATTACAGTAGGCATTTGTTTTAGAGAGTATACTCTTAATCATTAGACATTGATAATTTACTGTGTTGACATTACTGGTGCTCGAACTCGTGATCTTCAGGAAGATTAAACGTTTCTTTAACCACTGAGACTAAATATTTCGTGCTTTTAGTATATGCTTTTAGAAATTCAACAAAATTATTAAGTTGAAATTTTTTTCTTGTAATAATTTTATTTCGTCATGATCTAGAATCTAACAGTGATAAAACATAATAAATCGAGTGTTTAATAAATTATTTAAACCAATTTTTTGAGATGTGTTTCGTGTGTGTTATATTACTGTTTAAAAATAAAATATTGAAATAAAATTTTTTGAATATATTATAGAGTGTTCTCTTATTTTTAAACATGAGTATTTTTTTTTGAAAGCATGTATATTTATCTGCATGAAAGATATCTTATGACTGATTTAAAATTATGATACCTGATTTTTGTTTTACTGAAATAAATACATGCCTATCTTTTAATGTTTAGTTGAGATGAGTAAAATTCGATTCGATTAGGAAAATTTTAAATTTTTTAACTCAAGTTGAAGAAAAAAACTCAACTCTCTTGATTCGACTTGAAATTTCATAAATTCGATTGGATTTGAATTTTTTAAATAAAGTTTAAGATAAAATAAAAAATAGCTTGAATTTTTTATTAATTAGTTGATTAATTTTTAAGTTTAAGTTGAGTCATTCAATTTTTTCTTGATATATATATATATATATATATATATATATATATATATATATATATATATATACTATAAAAAATATAAAGAAATATAGGTAACATGTGAAAAAAATATGAAAAATGTATATACATATCTTATATGATTAAAAAATCATTTAAATTAAAATGAAATTAGATTATGACATGATAATAATTACAATTAAATTTGTATAGGAACTCGAAAACTTGATTCAAATAAAGTTTAAGTTGTGAAATATGATGACTCAACTAGAATAACTATTTTTTTTTTGAATCGACTCGATCAAACGCACACCTCTATTGTACGATAATATTACTTTTATAATTAAGTCTATGTAGGTACAATCCTGATTAAGTTGATAAATCCTTCAGTTAGATTCTTACATCCTATGGACCTAGGGTAAACTTTTTAGGATCTAAGATACTCCCTTAGATAGGGTAAGTCCTTCATGATACAATTTATGAGGAATTGTATATCGAATATCTTAAACCCGACTCTGACCCGACTTGAATATTTTTTCAAAAAATCCAACCCGATCCAACCCGAAATAAATACCTTAAACTTGACTTCGATCTAACCTATAGAAAAAAAATAAATTTAAGGACTAAATTGTAAAAAAAAATTGGGGACTTAATTATAAAAAATATAATTTTAAGGACTAAATTATAAATAAAAAATTAATTTTAAGGACTAAATATAAAAAATATATAGATAAAGGACCATTATTACAAAAATCCCTAAAAATTTTATAGAAAAATTACATATTTAGTCGCTCATCGTGTTGGATCGAATATTTTACACCTTAAACTCGAACTTGACTTGACCTGATCCGAACTCGATTTTTTATCAAAAAATTCAACCCGATCATACTGAATTGAATCGAAATCCGATTGGGTCAGATAAAATACCCGTCCCTATCAGTACTTTACTATTTTGCTTGATATGACATTATTTTATAATCAAATTTTGATATGGTTTAAACTAATTATCTTGTATTATACGTATGTATAAGTTATAATTATTATTTGACTTAGACTTTAAATCTTTAAGATTTTTCATAAAATTTTTTCGATATATGAATTATGACCTTAAATTAAACTTAACGCATAAATAAATTTAGGGGTTATCAACATAAATTTAGACAAAAGATTATATAAAATTAAAATACATGGTTTAAATTTTTGGCTAATGAATAAAATATTACTACATCATATGAAAATATCTCACAATTCACACTATCATGACACATAGACGAACTCCTCACAAGTATAGTGTTCCGAGACCCACTCTGGACCATTAACTATAAAAACAGAAAACATGGAAACCAAAACAACCAAAGTATCCCAACACTTCTCCCCTGAATTGGTCTGTTTCAATTATCACTCAATTCTTGCTTCCTTTAACAACCCTTTATAGCCTTCATCAACCTTCTTCCATAAGAGAAGCAAAATCCAATCTTGCAAGAACAAAAATGTTACATTTGTGTGAAAAACCCCATTTCAGACACAGTTGTTTGATGTTCTTAGTTTGGGGTTTTCAGCTTCTGGGTTTAAATTCTGGGTTTGGGTTCAATTCTGGGTTAAATCAGTCTTTGACATACATTTGGCCTTTGCCATATGAGCTTACTTCAGGCAATGAAACTTTGACTGTGAACCCAGCTTTGTCTTTGTCTGTCATTGGGCATGGAGGGAACTTCAGGATTTTGAAGGAAGGGTTTAGGAGGTATAAGAGGATTATATTTAAATTTTCGTCTGGGATTTCGGTTTCTACGAATTCGAGACGAATAAGATCTCTTTATGATATTAGTGAATTGAGGATCATTGTGAAATCTGGGAGTGATGAGGTAAGTTAGAAACTTTTATTTTCTTTAATTCAATTAAAGGTTTATTTTTTTTTCTATCTTTGTTGATGATTGTTTTGGTCTAATTATGGCAGCTCAAGTTGGGTGTGGATGAGAGTTATACTTTGTTCATAGACAAGACTGAAGGGAAATCTGTTGTTTGGGAGACTATAATTGAGGTAAAGTTTGAAACTTGTGAGTTATTTTATATGGTCTATTGTATTGATGATCATGTAGAGACAGTAGAATATGAACTGAAACTGGTTCGTAGTTTTGGATCGATTACGCTGCTAATCTGCAATTTTGTTTAAAGCCTTGTGGAACTAGTTTATTGGCACTCCTTGGTGATCAAGATATTCTTAGTTTGATTAATGTTTGATTTGGATTAACCTTATGTGTGCATGATGTTGACATGCATTGGCTTATCGACGACATCCTCCCAGGGCCGGGGTAATGCTTATGCATGCTTAGTTTTAAACTATTTCTGAAGTTCAGTTTGCATTGAATAAATGTGTGATGATGGCTGGTATTCATGTATCTCTTAGTCTCTGTTTCTTCTCTTTGGCAGGCGAGTACCATTTATGGTGCGTTAAGAGGGTTGGAGGTATGCACTCGATCGTTTACTCGAAAACTGAACTGGTTATTACATGGTACATTCTATGTGTATGAAAATCATTGAGGGTATTGTTCTGGTTTATAAGTTAATGAGTCGAAAGCATACCTGTAAACGGTTCAGATGCTCTCTATTCTTCTTAAAACGTCTATGTACAGCAACTCGGGCTGCAAATATGTCTCATCCCTCATTCTTCTCTTTTATAATGTTCCAGACATTCAGCCAATTGTGTGCTTTTGATTATACAACTAAATCAGTGCAAATATCCAGAGCCCCATGGTACATCAAAGATAAGCCGAGGTTTGCATATCGAGGGCTTTTGCTCGGTAAGCCTTACCGATTTTACTTCTTTTATGTATCAACCTATAGAATAGAACTTGATACCGTTGTATATGCAATCTGTTACAGACACATCAAGGCACCATTTCCCGGTTGATGTCATTAAGTCGATAATTGAATCTATGTCTTATGCTAAACTCGTAAGAAATGTTACTCACCGTTTTTTTGTTAGTCTGGTATTTTGCAGTTGGAGTTCATTCGAGTCCTTGCAAGATTATAACAATGTCTTTATGGTTCTTTTACATGCAATTTAGTAGAATGTTCTTCATTGGCACATCATAGATAATGAGGCATTTCCTCTTGAGGTACCTGCATATCCGAAACTATGGAATGGTGCTCACTCAAAATGGGAGCGTTATACAGTTGAAGATGCAAGTCGAATTGTCAGGTATGATACATATAACATATAAACCCTGAGATAAGTTCTCTGTTATGAAACTTCTAAACATTCAAGTTTAAATCCAAAACTATGGGCGGTGCTTCTTGTTGTTTCATTTTTCCTTTTCGAAGTTCTTTTTCTGGCGTTCAAGCCTCTTGCATAAACATGCTCTAATTGTGTGCTTTCGGTTTCTTGTTTACATGTGCCGATGAGAAGATTTGCCAAAACGAGAGGTGAGAATGCTCTTTCAAGTTTATTAACAATTAAAATATAACATTTTATGCAGCCTGCAGATACCTATGTTGGACACATACCTGTATCCGACTCGTAAACTTAAATTTGAGTAACATAAACATGACTTAATGGTAAAAGCATGGTGCAATTTCATAAAACTAAAGCAATAAGCATGTACGAGTGTTGGCCATATGCCGTTCGATAGTTTTTCTTATTATTTAGCATGGTGTATTGCAGGCATCCATGTAATGGCAGAAGTAGATGTCCCTGGTCATGCAAAGTCATGGTAAGGTGCTTTATTTTGCCATTTATTGTCTTAGGCTGACATGATATTATTCTATTGAGAGACTCGGTGTTCGTGGAATCTTTTCCCACAGTTTAGGCCGAAATGTCTCGGATTTAAACTTGATGAACAAAGCGGGAACTGGTTGCTCCCGACGGTTCACACAGTTTAGGTGACCGTGCAGAGAGCCACAGATCCTGCTGTTATATATTAATTATTATATTATAACATGTACAACAAAATTGATCTGTTTTTTTTTAATCAGGGGAGCTGGTTATCCTGATCTATGGCCTAATACTTACTGCAGAGAACCACTTGATGTTACGAAAAATTTTACTTTTGATTTGATTTCTGGCATTCTATCAGGTAAAGCTCCACGAAAGCCTTTCCCTTCGTCGTACTAGTCATTTTCTACAACCGTTCTAGTTTCGAGGATCGAGAATTATAATTTCAACATGCTCATCTCAAGAGTCATGATGTTTACACATTGTTATGCTCGTCACAACTTGAATCATGTTATGCAGAACGATTTTAAAGAAGTTCGGTGATATAAGATTCAATCTAGATCCGATTACAGGTCTTGTATACTCAAAATAAGAATAGCTTCATACTGAATCTTGAGAATATGAACACTGAAGGGATTTCTTCTTTGAGTTAGAATAACATGAATTTGAGCATGGTTTTGATGTTTACACATATTGTACACAAATACTCTAACAAGTAACCATGATTCGTTTTATTTGCCGTTATAACCTCCAAGTTTTGTGATTTTTTTATCTGAGTTTATGTTTACAGAGATTCGAGAAATTTTCCCGTTCGAGCTTTTCCACTTGGGTGGCGATGAGGTTAATACAGGTTGGTGGAGCTTTCTGTCTCTGTCATCTCTTAGGTTAAACATGCAGAAGTCCTACATGCATGCAAAAGCATAATTTTTCACAGATTTTCTCTTTGATTTTGAGCGCTATATGCTGTTGCTCGGTAGATATGTGCCTTGGCATCCATGCACCATGCATTCAAATGTATCTCGGTCCTCATAGTTTGATTTTTCGATATCAGAATCGTTTTCGTAAACAGATCTGTGGGCTTCTTTTTGTTTTGACAGATTGCTGGAACAAGACTCCCCATGTAAAGCAGTGGTACATGCTTTAATCTTCATGTTGAACCAGAGTTACTACCAGCTGTTCCCTCTTATAAACCATTAACCTGCTGAAGAAAAATTGCAGGCTCGACGAAAACAAGATGAAGCCGAAGGATGCATATCAATATTTCGTACTCAAAGCTCAAGAAATCGCAATCTCGAAAAACTGGACACCAGTCAACTGGTATATATATCTTTATCCATGCTCTAAAATTGGTGTTAATGTTCTACGCAAAATCGGCCATCGAAAGATTACTCTGTATTCTAAGGATCTACTCATCTGGTTTCTGTAAAATATATTCTTAATCTCAGGGAAGAGACCTTCAATGCTTTTGCGAAGAGTCTTAATCCTCGGACTGTGGTGCATAACTGGTGAGTGTTGCTTGTTTAATCTCTTGTAAGTTTCAACTGCAAAAGGTTCTCATACGACGGATGTTGCGTAGTATTCCGAGCATGACTGATTTTATGTACTGTGGTAGGCTCGGCCCCGGGGTTTGCTCGAAGGCTGTGGATAAAGGATTCAAGTGCATTTTCAGCAACCAACGTGTTTGGTATCTCGACCATCTAGATGTCACTTGGGACGAAGTTTACTATGCCGAGCCACTAGAAGGAATAAGTAATGTGTCCAAGCAAGAACTTGTTATCGGCGGAGAAGTTTGTATGTGGGGTGAGACAGTCGATACATCAAATGTTCAGCAAACGATATGGCCTCGAGCTGCAGCAGCGGCAGGTATTTTGACATCGTTTTCGTATTATTACCGAAGGTTATGTTACATTAGGGATATGCCCTCATATGCTTCCGTTCTGTCTTCCCGTAGAACGCTTGTGGAGCACGGAAGAGGCATTATCTGCAGCAAATCTTACCGTGTTGCATCGGTTGCATTACTTCCGATGCCTATTGAATAGGCGTGGGGTTCAAGCTGCTCCGGTCTTGAATTATTATGCTCGAGAACCGCCGAGTGGTTCCGGATCATGCTATTGGCAATAACTTCTATTTGTTACTCGCGAGGTTGTTGTAATTTACGTACCCGAAACTGCTGTTTCGAGCATTTTCGAATAATTCACAGCTGTTCACTTCGTATTATGCAGTCTCGGTTCATGTAGCGATTATCGGTTTATGCCTTCTTCTGCAAGAACATTCCCGGTATGCCGAACCGGTTATCTTCTCCGGGTACAACATGGTCGATGCTAGTTCCGACTTTGCTTGTACTTCACTCTTAGAATATGAAATCCATTGTTGCAATTCACAATTTTGGAGCTTCAAATGCTTGTTTAATTTGTCTGCAAATTTTCATTATCAGTCTTCACTAGAAACCACTCTTTTACCCTTTCATAAATCATAGAAGAGCCGGGATGGAGTTAAGATCGAATATTGATAGGGACCAAAATATTAAATTTTAAAAGTATAAGGGTTTATTACGTATTTAAACTTAAAATTTATTGGGCAAGGTTTAATTTGTCTAATATTTAAATGTATAAGGATCTAAATTTTTATTAGACTAAAAAAATTGAGGATATATGCTGATTCTTTTTTAATTCAACCTATGGGAGTAATTGACCAAAGTGTTTAAGAAATTATTAGTGAACTGTTCGTATAATATTTGTTTATTAAATTAAATAAACGAATATAAATAATTTTTATGTCTGTTTAATTAACGAATGAACGTAAATAAATAACTGTTCCGTTCGTTTATCTTCACGAATAAACTCGTTTAAAAACTAAATACATTCATGATTTTAGTTTTTAATTGATATGATACGTTTATTTTAAGGTAATTATACCATGCATTATTGTGGAAATATTTTATTTCCATCGTTCTAATATTAAAGGTTAGGATCTAATTTAAGACTCATAGTTTAAGGGTTTTGTTCAGAATTAGAGATTATAAATAAAATCTTAAATCCCTAATAAAATCTTTTAACCCTAAAATCTAATTTGGAGACTATAAATGTGTAATTATTTTATTTTATTTTTAACGTCCACGTCATCAGTCCGTTAATTTTTAACGGTCGGTGGCTAGTTCGATACCATTTTAATAGTTCACCGGTGTATTTGATGCTTTTTAAAGTATTGCGATCATTTCGATATCAACCCCGTAGTATGGTGGCTATCCGGTAGTTTACCCTATATTTTTTTTTCAATTTGGAGACTATAAATAGACATGTATCCCATCCGCATAGTCCATAGAGCATGCAATTAGTATATTTCTCTCAATCTCTTTGAATCAAAGTTTCAAAGATTTTGATTTTTATACTAATCTCTAGGCTTTTCAATGGAGTTCTTAATGAAATTATGTTTCCTATTCCTGTGTATTAATCTCATTTCTTACCTTGTTAACATGTTTTTTCGGAAGAGTAATCAACATTGTTACGTGTTGGATTATGAGTGTTTCAAGGCTGCCGATGACCGGAAGCTCAACACCGATGCCTGTGTCAGAATCGCGATGAGGAACAAGAATCTCGGAGTCGAACAATACAGGATTCTGTTAAAGATAATGGTCAGTTCGGGTCTTGGTGAAGAAACTTATGCTCCAAGGAATGTTCTCGATGGTCGAGAAGAGTTCCCTTTGGTAACGGACGCATATTCGGAGATGGACGAAATCATGTTCCTCACTCTCGACAGTCTCTTTGCGAAAACAGGAATTTCCCCGTCGGAAATCGACATACTCATCGTTAACGTCTCGATATTTTCACCATCACCGTCGTTGACATCCCGGATTATAAACAGGTACAAGATGAGGGAGAATATCAAGTCTTTGAACCTATCCGGAATGGGATGTGGCGCGGGCATGGTAGCCGTGGACCTCGTGCAGTGCTTGTTCAAGACGTACGAGAACCAGTTCGCTGTCGTGGTGAGCACCGAATCAATCAGTACACACTGGTATCATGGCAAGGAGAAGTCGATGATGTTAACGAACTGTCTGTTCCGTTCCGGTGGGAGTTCGATTCTCTTAACAAACAAAAGGAACATGAAGGAACGATGCTTGCTCAAGTTGAAATGCGCCGTGAGAACGGATATCGGATCCGACGACGAAGCGTACAATTGTTGCATACAGGTCGAAGATCAACAAGGATACCCGGGCGTCATCCTTGCTAAAAGCTTAACAAAAGTTGCAGCCAAAGCTGTAGCAGGAAACCTTAAAATCCTACTTCCCAAAGTATTACCTGTGTACGAACTGCTCCGATATGCGATATCGGATATCGGAAGAAAAACGATGATGAAAGGCCAAAATCCAAGTACACCCGAAGATGCTTTGAGCTTTGATTTAGATCTCAAGTCCGGGATTGATCATTTTTGTCTCCATCCAGGTGGGAGGGCAGTGATAGATTGGCTGGGGAAGAGTTTGGGTCTGAGTGAATATGATTTAGAGCCAACTAGAATGGCACTATACAGATTTGGGAACACATCATCAGGTGGTTTATGGTATATCCTGAGTTACTTGGAAGCTAAGAAGAGGTTGAAGAAAGGGGACGAGATTTTCATGGTCGGCCTTGGAGCTGGTTTCATGTGTAGTAACAGTGTATGGGAAGTGCTGAAAGATGGTTTGGAGGATAGTAGGGTTTGGGGAGATTGTCTTGAAGATTACCCTAGAAAGAACCTGGCCAATCCTTTTACTGAGAAGTATAGTTGGATTAATGATGAGTGTTTGAACTTTGTTAGGTTTCACTAGGAAAACTATATAAACCCACTTTCCATGTCAGCTTAATAAGTTACCAATTGGTTATGTATCCTGTTGTGTTATAAATAAAAGGTTTCTTTTTATATAATTATGAAATTATTTACTCTATTAACCCATAAATTAGAGAAATTATATCATGGGTAAGTTTTACTATATCATCTATGAGACCAACCATTAAAAATCATCCATATCATATTTTTTTCATGTTATATATTTTTTAAAATGAATCTTTACGAGTGAAGATACGAATTATTTTTAGTGATTGGTCTCATGGACACTTGGTGGGACTTACTCATGGTATAAATTCTCCATAAATTATGAGTAGAAATTCTTACCTTTTAACTATTACTTCTTTCATGCTTCCTATTAAAAAAATTTAAAAAACTGAATTCTAAACTCTAATCATAATTTTCTATATCCTAAATTCTACGCCTTAAAAAATACACCATACTCCCTAAACCCTAACCACAATCCTTAACCTTAAACCTTAAATCCACTAATTTAAAATAGAGAAACCAATGAAAGCATGATTAAGAGGTAGACGATTTACACCCATAAATTATAAGATATTACGTACTTAAAAACGGATTTTTTTTTATTCTTTTGTATGTTACAATAATTATAATACCAATCGAATAAAACTTAGTTGATAAAATAAAAAAGTTAATAAACAAGGTTTTTAGTTAGTGACGATATCATATTTAATGTTAGTTGTCGATCACCGATATTTATTATCTTCTTTGTTTTTGTTTTTTTTTTGAGTTTTTTTAATTTTAAATAATAATTTTTATCTTTATAATACGTTTTTCTCTACTCTTCTGACATATATTTTCTTTGCTCTTGTGACACATTTTTATGTTTTTTATACGTTTTTTGTATGTCCATGTGATTATTTTGGTGCTTAGACAAAAAACCCAGACAACATTTGTTTTATGATTGCGTTTATCAATTATCACGTATAGTTAGATTTTTTCTTTCGTAAAAAACTGTTTATTAATATAATCAAAATTATATAATAAAAAATATACCAAATAATTTGGTTTATTATTTTTTTTTATCATTTCGTAAATTGTCTTGTTTAATAAAGACAAAAATTATTAAAATATAAAGTGATAACTTCTTAAATAAAAAAGACAATACAAGATTAATAATAAATTTTTGATCAAGTTAAATTTTCAGACAAATATAAAAAACTTTGTATAAATGTCAAGCTTGTAGGTTATGAGGTTTTTTAGATAGATAGTTAATTGATATTTGAAGACTAGAAAAAAGGTTGTCATTATTATTAAACTTGAATAATAAAGCCAGCGAGGTTAAATCTTTTTAACTATACCTAAGATATAATTCGAGTTAAAATGACATATTCATATTTAAGATATTTGATTGATGATAATAATAATTTAAATTTTTTCTTACACATATAAAAAATAATATGAAGAAATAAGTATATAAATTTAAAGAGAAAACCGTTTAAATTACAATCAAACTATATTGTAGTATTATAAATAGTATAATTAAAATTTATACATAAATCGAAAAATCGAATCGAATCGAACTCGACTCGAACTCGCTAAAATTGACTCGAGTCGAAAAAATTTCAAAAAAAGTTCAAACTATAAAATATGATGACTCAACTCGGATAACTCGAAATTTTTTGACTCGACTCGCTTGAACGCTCACCCCTAGTTTAAAGTGGACAAAAAATAGATTTTAGTTAAATAATAGATTTTATTATATTTTATATTGCTTAATTATAAATCAAATAATGTTTTTTTTTATTTTAAATTTTCTTTAAAATTTTTGATTTTATTCTATAAAATCGCAGTTACTATACATAACCCTCAATCCAGTAAAATGAACAATAATATTTAAAAAATTTAACTGTCAAATTGGTGTTTAAAATTTATATTTTTTCATTTACGTGTTTAAATTATTTCTCGAGTTAGATAAGTATTTAACTTTTTATCTCGTAATTCATTTAAATTTTTAGCTGTGACGAATATTAAAATTTTTCGCTTTTCAATTAAACATTTATTTTCTTTTTCTAAAATTAAACTCAAAATTATAAAAATAAAAAATAAAATAAATTAACATTAATCTAATGTTATTACCCAGGGTTAAATTCCTTTAACCCCTACTCTTTTTCATTAAAATTCCCTTTTGTTAAACTATACCCTATATATAGGTTACGATCAAGTTAGAATCCTATCCTTATAAATATATTTATACATATATTATCAATCTCAATCATCTATTTTACTCATACAACGATCTAAACAAAGTACAAAAATTTAAAATTCTTAAATTGTATAACTGAATCCAGTGGCGGATGCACTTGAAGCATAGGGTAGGCCTGAGTCCACCCTAAACTTTTTAAAATTCACACATTTACCTTCAAATATTTAAAATTTTATAAATTATTCCTTAATTTTTTTTAATATTTATAGTTTATGCCACCTTAAAATTTTAAAATTTCATACGTGCTCGTACTCATATTTTTCTGAATCCGCCACTGACTGGATCCTATCCCTATATGGGTTACAATCCATTTACCTAGAATGTAAAACTCATAATTTTTTTTTGAAGTGATAATCTTTATATAACCAACTGTTAATCTAAGTCATCCGTTTCAATCATCTAATAATCCAAAAAATATTTTAATTTTATACCGTAAAACTTGATCATATCCGTATATATATAAAAGTTAGAAACTAAACAAGCTATTTTCATTTCCATTTTTCACTTATTTATTGCCTCTCACCTTTTCTTTTCTTCTCCATCTTTTCCCTTTTGTGTATCATCTACCACCTTTCTTCTACTCTTCAATTTTGTTACCTTTTGTTTCTTTTACAAAAATAATAATAAAATATGGATGTTACATAGATTTGGAAGACAAAACTTTTTAAGTATTTGGATTAAAGTGTTTGTTCTAGTTCTCAAAATTTTATAAAATAATATTTTATGTATTTTTTTTAATTTTTGTTGATGTTTTTATTTCTTCTGATTTTACTCGAAAATTATTTTTTTCGATTTCTTGTTTATGGATTTTGATAATTGATATTTATTTAATTATTTCCGGATTTTATATTTTCATTTTCAGTTTTTTTTTTCTGTATATTAGTGTTTTGCTCTATGTATTATTCTTGATCTTCTTCTCTTTTATTTTTTTTTAATGTTATTTCATAGGTTTTATTTTTAAGTTGATTAGTTAAAGGATTATTATTTTCTAAATATATAATTTCGATCCTGCTTGTCATATCTATAAATTATAATAAATACACAAATATTTATTTTTGATATATTCGACTAGGGGTGATAATGAGTCTGATCGGCTTACGAGTTACTTGGGCTCGGTCAAAACTCGGTTCGAGTGAGTTCGACTCGGGTTCGGATTCAGCTCGTTACCTTAACGAGCTGAGTCTATCCAAGCTGGGCTCGAAAAGCTCGTGAATAGGCTCAAAATAATTATATATATATATATATATATACTACATATACAGTAAAAAAATCTCTTTAGCATAAAAAAGTAATAAAATAAAATAAGAGAAATCCATTAAAAATAAATTAATTAAATAAATTCGACACTTTTTTTTCGATATTAAATTTTATTGTGGTGTTGGTTATAATTTTTTTTTAACGAGGTCATATCTTTATAAAAAATTATAACAAAATTATTTATTTTGTACCGATAGAGAAAATTACAACATAATAATTTATAGGCGTTACATCGTACCTAATCATTTATTACAACCATTATTGTCTCAATCACTACACTTATTTCCCAACCTACTCCAATTATTCTTGTGTTCCAAGATTAAGACTTAAAATTTGTCTTTAACTAGAGTTGTTTTAAAGATTTTTGAAAATTTCGACGAAAACTAAAAATAATCTCTTATGTAATGAAAAAATATTTTTTATTATAAATAATTTTTTTAAATTTATTTCTGTATACTATTTATGTACCAACAATAAAAAATATGTTTAAAGTTTAGAATTATAATTTAAGATTAAAATTTAAGGTATTGGTCTAGAGCTTAGAATTTATGATTTAAAATTTAGGATTAAGGCTTAAAATTTAGTGTTGGACATAAAAATGACACCAAAAAAAGAATTTTTATCCGTCTCATTATTAAAACAATTAATTTAATATTTCAAACACATTATTTTCATTGTTAGTTTTATTTATTTATTTATCTAAAAAATAATTTTAATCATTAAATTAATTAATTTATTTAATAAATTATATAAATATAAATATAAATATAAATAATTAAATTTAGAGACCCTACTAAGTCTAGATTGATTTGTTGAGTTGTCATATTGATCGTGTTTGCTTGCTATGTGGAGCTGATATAGAATCGAGGGATGGAGTATGGTTTTGAATGCATGTCATAATCACGTATTTTGACAGTTGAATTGATTGGATATCATGATGCAGACCTTTGATAAAGGTAAATCTTTGTTGGCTAATATAATTCGTATCACTTGGAATGCTTGAATTATTACATTTGGTAAGAGCGTAATAGTCGCATGCATACTAGAAAGGTTTGGTTTCCTACTGATATTTACTCACAAATCAAGCAGGATGTTCGAAGACGACTTGGGGACAGGTTCATATATATATCCCCTGCTTTGGTTATTAGCTTAATTTCTGAATGGAATCTATAATAATCTATTTATTAGTTAATTGAGTGTATAATATCGATGCAAATTTTAAATTTTTGGATAATAAAAATGTCACTTATCTAAAAATAAAATAAAGGTCCTAAACTGATCAGGCACCTTTGAGTGACCGTTCAAGATGCACCTTTGAGTGACCGTTCAAGATGCTCTCCTCACAACCGAGGATGTCTTCAACCCTAAATTCTGATATTATCGCATTAAATTTTTGACACAACATTTATAGTAATCCCCATATCATGCAGAACTGAACGTACCCAAATGATTTCAGAAGAAACATATGCTAGACTTCGATATTCTGCCTCAGCCGTAGAACAAGAAACATTCCAAGAAATTGAAATCCAGAAATTTAGTTCCAAATTAATATGCTTAATTCAAAACCTTATGAATTCATAATCTAACATAAATGTACATATTTTAAACATAAATAAGCAGTAAGAAGCTCGAGTTTATTGTTGTTAAAAACAGATATTACAATGTAGGATGAAGAGAGAACAATGCACCATTAGACGATGCCGAAGCACCGACCATCGTCGATCGATAGGATCGTAATACAGACATGACAAGAACCTCATAGGACTAAAACCCAACCAAACAATTAACAATCTTAGAGACAAAGATTTGTAATCCGAAAACTGGTAGTTGTGAAACATCACTTATTTCGTCTTCCTAGACTCGAGTTTCATGGTTTATGCCTTGCATTTCGTTTGTTCATAATCTTGCAGTATGATCTTACGAGTACTACTACCAGAATTATAATGTACATGAGACCGGCAAGGATGTAGGCAAGCATGTAGACATAATGATACATGATGTTGGCCGACTCCGTATTCGGGGATATGACCATCACTGCAGATACGAGGAGGCAAAACAGTAACATCGATAGGGCGACAACGAGGGAAAACCAGAAGAAAGCGGTAAGGTTACTGATTAGGACAAAACATGTCACAATGAAAGAGATACAAAAGGCTCCAATGTTTGGAATGAAGAACCAGAGGAATTTTGATGTACTCAGTACTGATGATCCTGAAGTGGATGAACCCTTTGTCAGAAATCTGTGCAAATAATCGGTACTTGTGTTTTTGAGACCCGAGTGGACTTCCATGGCGGTAGATGTGTCGTTATCTTTCGAGTTTGCTTGAAAAACACCACCGGGAGGGCTTAAAGCGGCTTCGTACGTAGCTGTTAGAATCAACACAGTTACCACTAGCAAAGCATTGCTTCTGTCACCCGACATGTTTCTTGCTTCATACGCTAATTGGCTCACCATGTCAAAAATACACCATAGTATTGACCAAAAGAAACTTGTACCCTGTGCACTTCGTAGAATTCTCAGACATTCTTTGCTCTGTTGTTGATTCTCGGCTTGTGATACGATATCCATCGCGGTTAATTTGTTCGAATTCGTAGCTTTATGTCAATCCTACATTTTGTTAATAGCTTGAGAATCTGCATTGGAAAATAAAGGAACTTAGATTACACAAAATGGCAGTAAAAAATAAGTGACCGAGTCAGAATTTTTATACTTTCGGTTGTTTCTCAGATGCTGCAATGTGTAAAACAGTGTCACCATTCCTGTTCTTAGAGTTGAGAAGCTTCTTAATCTGTCCCGTGCTGCTCACACTGCTCCATAGGCTTGACAGTAGAACTCGGAAAGCTTTGAATTTCTTTTCTTGCGCCGCACGATGCAGGGCAGTGTCCTTCCGATTCGTTGCATCGTGTATGCATTCAGGGCAATCTTTGAGAATCTTATTCAAAACAAAACAATCTCCCATTGTAACAGCGAAATGAAAAGGAGTGTAACCGTTCTTCCCTTTGACACGAACAAGATCATTGTCGAATTCGAACAATGCTAGTGCTGTCTCCACATGCACATTCTTTAAAGCAAGGTGAAGGGGGCTCAACCCGTCTTGGTTCAACTTCTTGGCTAACGATGGCTTCAACCCCATCAACTCCATCACAAACTCTGTCTTCCCCACCGCTGCCGCTACGTGTAACGGAGTGTCGTGGAACTCCCTTCGTTCGATCTCACTCAGAACATCTGGTTTCTCCCTAATAAGTTCATACAACGCATCGATATCACCGATCCAAGCGGCTTCTCCAGCTCTCTCATCGATTGTAGGTGGACCAGCTACGATGCTAATCGTCTGTTCCATTGGAACAAAACAAGAATTGAATTTAGTTTGACTTGAAGTGAATTGTTTGCTGCTTTATGTAAGAATTCCCATTGCATGAGTCACGTTCGGAGGTGCTTATCTTGGTTTTTAATTAAGAGATCCACGTAAATTTTCAGGCATGCGACACTTTTTGTGTAAAACGTGGGAGAGGTTAGGTTTAGTTCCAATCCATTTTTCTTTCATTGTTCTTCTCTTACACCTTTAGTTCCAATCCAAAACTTTCACCTTTTTGCTTTATTCAATGGGAAGATTTAAAGACGAAATACGCAAAGAATTTGATTTTTGAAGGTCCCAAATGGGTGGTCGGCTTCTTTTTTTTTTTTTTTTAAAGATGAAGTTCGAATAGAATTCGAAATAAAAATCTTATATCTTTTTTTGCTTCTTTATTTATGTTACTCATAAAAAATTTCTAAAAATTAAATTTTCAACATAACCCTTATTTTTTATATCCTAAACACTAAACCATACATCTTAAAAAATACACCCTAATCCTAGTTCCCTATACCCTAACCACAACTACTAACCTTGAACCCTAAACCCTTTAATTTGAAATGAAGGCATGAAAAAGAGATAGATGATTTCCATCCGTTACTCTTGTGTGCAAATCGTCTCTTTTGTCTCCCCATTTTAAAATAATGGGTTTAGAGTTTGAGGTTCAAATTCAAAGATCGTGATTAAGATTTAAAGAATTAGAGATAAAGTCTATTTTTAGGGCGTGAGTTAAGGTTTAAAATTTAATTTTTAAATATTAACCGGGGTCATATTAGGGAATATAGAATTTAGTTTTCAATTCTATAACCACGAAAAACATGATTTTAAAATACATATCTATTTTATTATCTATATTCAGAATTCGTAACACACATTTCCAATAATATTTTTTTTAAAGTTCAAACTGAATTCCTTCCTTAAAAAATAATGCATCTTTTAGTTATATCCAATCCTTATTATTAACAGAAAATGCATGATATCATATCAGAATATTTCATGAATTTGTTATTAAATTCTTGAAATTTAGATGGTATTATTTTTGTGAAATAAATTGAACCGTCCAAGAAAATTACAAGTAATTCAAAGGATGGTAAACAAAAACAAACATAAACTTATGAATATAATTATCGTCGTTTAAGTATGTTTGGTTTCATATCTTTGTAATAATATTAGGTTATTTTCTCAGATAAATTACTATAAGGCAAAATGTCAATACAATTTCAGTCCTTTATGATGACTATGGGACGAGATTAAGAATATAGTATTTGTTATAATACAAATATAAACACGTACGCATTTTAAAATTTGAGAATCGAATTAATTTGAGACATACGTCTTATAATTAAGTCGAGATATTAGGTCTTTTCGGGTTAGTTATGTGTATTGGGCCTGTAAATGATTTAAAGTTGATCTTGAGAAAAAAGATAATATATTTCGAGTTAGTTATGTGTGTTGGACTTGTAAATGTTCGATTTCAAAAAGAAAAAAATTTAAAAAGGGTGATAAATTTTGAGTAAAAATCATCTGTCTTTTTTTTTTTATTTCTTTTTTCATGCCTCTTTGAAAATTTTCTAAAAATTTTAATTTTAACCGTAACCCTTATTTTCTATATCCTAAACCCTACACTCTATTCCTAATTCCCTAAACCATAACTACACCCTCTAACTCTAAACCCTCTAATTTGAAACGAAAGCATGGAAGGAGATGTAGAAAAGAGATAGATGATTTCTATTTTGTATGGGATGGTATCACCTTGCTCCCTTTTTTCCCAACCCTTCTCACTTTTGGCCTTGAAATACAAAAAGAAAATTTTGAATTTTGAATAATCTATAGGATTATTTTATTTTTTTAAGAAAGATTTAAGATGAGTTTGAAGTTTTTTTTTTCCGAGTTTTAGACTTGAAAATCTAAGTTTGTGTGTTGATATAGGTGTATCGGCACCGATACTCATAAAAAAAATGAAAAAAATTACGGACATATGGATACCGCCTCCAACGTATCGATACTCCTATTACTTAAGAAATTCTAGTAATGCTTTTGCGTATTATTATGAACGGGGTGTATTGTTAACATTATTCCATTGAAGTCGAGTATCAGTACACGAAAAGGCTTATCAATATGAACATTTCAAATGTAAGTTGAGTACTGCTACTCGAAAAAAAGTATCGAAACCCGGGTTCAAATCATCAACCTCTTTCTCATGCTTCTTTCTATGTCTCCATTTCAAATTAGAGGTTTAAGGTTAAGTGTTGCAGTTAGGGTTTAGTGAATCAGGAGTTGGGTGTATTTTTAAGGTGTTGGGATTAAGGTTTAGGATATAGAAAATAAGGGTTAATGTTAAAAATTAATTTTTTAAAAAAATTTTCAATGGAGGCATGGAAGGAAGCATGAGAATTGAGAAAAAGGCCTATGATTTTTACCCCGAAACCCTTAGGAATGAGTAAAAATCCTTTACCTCTTTATCATGCTTCCATCTATGCTTCTTGTTAAAAGTTTAAAAAAAAATTAAATTTTAAACCCTAACCCTTATTTTCTATATCTTAAACCCTATACCCTAAACCCTAAAAAATACACCATACCCTAACTCCCTAAAACCTAACCACAACTTCTAACCTTGAACCCTAACCCTAAATCCTCTAATTTGAAATAGAAGTACGAAAGGAGACATGAGAAAAAGATAAACGATTTGTACCCTTAAGAATGTACCAATACCCATAAAAGGAGTATTGGTACGCATAGAACAATTTACCTAATAAATTTAACTTATTGCTGAGGGCTTTATAATTTGAGCAAAGGGCTCCAAGGGGTTTTCAAGGCTATATAATGAACTATAACAAAGAGAAATGAATATTTAAAATACATATACGAATAAAGTATTTATTAAAGTGAGTTTAAATTAATATAAATCACATGTCGATGAAAATTATGGATACAATGATAATATTATTACTATGTTATGAGGATATATGTGAATCACAATTCAGATAGATTTAGATGAATATTATCTTTATTACAAAGAAAGTTGCTCTCTGTGGTTCATAAACCTCTTTATGCAGAATCTACATAGACTAAGGAACAGCCAGCATCCAAATCCTATACAATTTGTAAAGCTAAATACACCATCCCATAGGAGTAGATCAGGCATGGTAGTGGACAAAGAATAGACTCCAAGTATGATAGTTCCTTCACAGAATTCATCATGTAGGAAAACGAAAAACCAACACCCATGAATTATATTGTCTACAACTATATCTCCAACACTAAAGGTGAGAAGCAAAAATGCAGGGGAAAACCAACATGCGAAGATGCCGATGCTAAGTTTCGACATCGGATAAGAACGGAACATGAAGACAGTTAAAATAAAAACCATGACTGAAAACACAGACATAACTCGATGTGCTAAAAGGGAGGGTATAATGTACTTTACTGATAGGTCGAAGCATATTGCGAAAACAGCAAGTAGTACTTGAAGTGCTGTCCTGAACCCATGGGGAAAAGGTTTAAGCAGGGATAGTGTAAGGAAAAAGGTTACGATGAACACGACATATGTAGGAAGATAGAAGATTAAAAATAATACTTCATTCAAGACTGATTTCCCGAGTACCGCTTTATTGTATGATCCACTGGACTTTGAGGTATTGTCACCTTGCCAAACACCACCGGGTGGGCTAAGAGCGGCTTGGTAGGTTGCAGTTAGAAGTAGTGCTAAAATTACTAGTAACGCATTACGGTCATCGCTTGATATATCATCCATATCGTGAAAAATCGACGACGAGGCTTTTTTCGCATACTTAATGACCCGTTTTTCCAACTTACTTTTTAAGTTTGAAAGTACAGGGATAAAGCAACCGTGCAGAATAGTGATGCATTCTCTTTTATTATGTTGTTGTGCAATATCCAGTGCTGTCAAACCATCTTGATTAGTGGCATGCTTATCAGCCTTGCAGTTTAGTAGTAGGTGAAGCATCTGTTTAATTGACAATTCAAGACATTAGGAAGCTGGAATCTGTTAATTATGTCTTTTATGTACAACATAATGTATGTTAGCGGATGAGCCAAACCAGACCTGGAGTTGATTGTTGCTAGCTGCCAAGTGCAGTGCAGTGTTGCCATCTTCGTCTTTCTGATTCACCACTTTTTGGTAATAGTCTTTCTTCCTGAGTGTTTCGATTAGGATTCGAACAACATCCAATCTTTTGTTTTCCACAGCTATATGCAAGGCAGTGCGATTGTGGATTGTGACATCCAGGATGCAATCAGGACATGCCTCTAGAAACTTATCTAACAGACCATCAGGGTTTCCAACTTTACTAATGTAGTGCAGAGGAGTCTCACCATTCCTTCCTTTGACACGAGCAAGATCGTTATCGATTTCCAAGAGACGCAACGCCATCTCTTTATGCCCTTTCTGGACGGCGAGGTGAATGGGGCTCAAACCTCGTTGGTTTAGCTTCCTACCGAATGATGGCTTTAAGTTGATAATCTCCATTGCAAACCATATGCACCCTTCTTCTGCAGCTATGTGTAACGGCGTGTCGATAAATTCGACCTCATCCAAGCGTCTCAAAACATTCCCATTCGTCTGAATCAATGTATACAAGTCACCAACATTTCCTTTACGAGCAGCTGTTCTCAAACTTTCATCCATGTCTGGTGGAAGGACAGGAGTAAAACGGATAGGTTTCTTCCCACTTTGGAGCAAGTGGTTGAAAGATTAAGGACTTTGTTCGGTCGATTGCAGGTAACAAACAATAAAAAAGACAGAGAAGTCGGACAAAAACTATATGTTTTTGGTCTTGTTTTCAATGGCAATAGCTGTATAATTCAAGGCTGAACAATGCTTTCTTCCACTGATTTTAGTCGGCTAAATCTGTTTTATCCGAGTTCAAGTGTATGCTTTCTATGTATGAAATGGTTGCTACATTTGATGACAATGTGTGTATATATATATAGCTAATGATAATGTATATATTTAATATACTTTCATAAAATTTTCTTGTCTCTTTTTATGTCTCAACACTAAAAATTAAATTTAAAATACCGACTTTCAATTTTAAATTATAAATCATAAACTCTAAAATTACACCATAATCTTAATCCTATAAACTCTAAACCAAAATCCTAACATTAAATCATACCCCTAAACCAAGCATTTTAATGTGAGGAATAAATAAATAAACCCACTAAACTTTTAGGTGTGTTTCAATTATAGTACTAAACTAAAAATCGATACTATTTTACCATAAAACTTTAGTTTATGTTTTAATTATATCATTGAGACTGTTAAAATTCGTCCACATCTTCACACACAAACCGTTAAGATTTATCCATGTATCAATTTTAATGGCTTAGTAGTATAATTGAAGCATAAAATATAGTTTAATATTAAAATAGTATCGATTTTCAATTTAATAGTACAATCGATACTAAACTTAAAATTTAGTGATACCTGATATACAATTGTTACTTCAGTACCAAATGTGATAGACCCATGAAGGCAACAAATACAGACCAATTTCATGTTATAACATTATTTACCAATGTATTACAAAAATTCTTACTAATAGAATGAAACTATGGTTGCTTACTCTCATCTTGCAGAATCAAGGTGCTTTCTTGGCTGGAAGAGACATCATTGATAGTGTCCTTTTAGCTCAAGAACTTGTCAATGGCTATGGAAGAAGAAATATCTCCCTTAAATGTACACTAAAAATTGATTTCCGAAAGGCGTTTGACTCGATTGATCGGAGGTTCATTCTTCAAGTTCTTAGAGTCTAGGGGTTTTCTCTTTTGTTTTGTAATTGGATACAAGCTTGTGTGATGCAGTCTCGCTTCTCTAGCTATTTTAAATGTTTTACCTTGTCATTCTTTTTCTCATGTGACTTTAACCTTGACTTTTCATGAGTTTCTCAGCTCCAATTTCTATGTCGTTTGTCTTAAAAAATTTATCTCGTTTTTCTCTTTAGATCGTCTATCATATCAATATTCTTTCTGAGTACCGCCTCGGCAGGCTAAATGTACCATTTCGGTAGATTTCTAATTTTGTCTTGACTTGAACAACATCAATACAGTTCTTTTGGTTTGGTTCGATCTGCTTATTTCTCATCTTAGTATCTTTATAGTATCTGGTGACTTTGGACTGTAATTGTCTTCTTATTTTGCCGCGATAGAGCTGCCCAAGCGACATATTTACCTGTCATGGAATAAAAACAAAAGCAGTACCTTTTCTACCAAATATTACATAAATTCTGTATTTAAATGTATTAATACTGAACTGTAGAAAATATGCAAAAATAATTAATATTGTCACTCAAATAACCTGAAAACTAACAATAGTTAGAGAAAAAAAGACTTATAAAATAGGACTTTTATAAGTACAATTTCTACCCCTAGAATAAATGAATCTCCAGCTAAAATCAGGATCATTAAAAAACCTAGTGAAACCTATTAAAGTAAACCCTAAAACTAATATGGTTCCTTTCCAGAATTCATCCTGTTAAGAGAAGGAACAACAACAATCCTTTCGTTACGGCTAAATATAATTCTTCAACATAATCTCCAGCTAAAAAGGAAGGGAATATCTAACATCCCACGATTAAAACACTTAGTTTTGACAACATATAGATAATTACATATGTTGAAAAGCTGGGGGATACTGTTACATATGGCTTGAAACGTAAGAGTTTCATGGCCATTCAATTCACTTTAATATACCCATTTAATTGGATATTAAATGGTGTATGGGAAAATTGTTTTTGGGTCCTTAAATATTAGGCTATTTACAGGTTTAGCCCTTGGAGCTCAACTATAAATAGGCCTAACTTTTTTCATTTGAAATCATCCCAAAAATCCCAACCATCTCTCTCGATTGGTTCTTTCTTCTCCCATTTGTTGTATTCAGGAATTCCTAAAAATTCCATTTGTTTGTACCATTTTGGTAATAGTGAAGTTATCATCCGGTGGTGGTGCCCGAGGAGTAGACATTTGTCGAACCTCGTAAATTCTCTGTGTTCTCTCCATTGTTTATTTTTGGTTGTTTATTGGTTTTCCTTGGATTACAATATTCAATAGTTTGACGAGTTTGTCCGCTGTGCAAATTTTGGTGGTTTCAATCTTGTCAATTCAACTCAGATTTGAAGCTACGTTCGTGTGAGAAATAACCCGGTTTTCCCAACAATTGGTATCAGAGCTTCGGTGACGGTTATCTCGGTTGCTCGGTTGCTGCAAAGAATTGTAATATTGTGACATTGCATGTCTAGGAAAGTTCTGTCTAGGAAAGACTTGGTACTTAAGTGATTCGTGTGATCCACCTCTCTTTCCTGGGAACTTACCTGGTGTAGTGTTCTCAGTATCTAGTTCTTGCATAAGAGCGATTATTGAATATTGTTCGTTGTCATGGCAAAAGACGGGTCAGCTGAGGCATCAAGCTCCTTTACTGTACCGGTAAGGAGAATGATGTCAAATGCAAGCTTCTCGGTGGAGCTGTTTGATGGATCTGGTCATTTCGGCATGTGGCAAGGTGAAGTGCTAGATGCTTTATTCCAACAAGGTTTAGATGTTGCCATTGAAGAAGAAAAACCCGAAGATATGATGGAGAATGATTGGAAAACAATCAACCGTATGGCGTGTGGTACGATTCGATCTTGTCTTTCCAGGGAGCAGAAGTATGTCTATAAGAATGAGACTTCTGCATGCAAGCTGTGGAAAGCATTGGAGGAAAAGTTCCTAAAGAAAAGCTCTCAGAATCGTCTCTACATGAAGAAAAGATTGTTTCGATTTGATTATCAACCAGGCACCAGTATGAATGAACACATCACTGCCTTTAATGAGTTAGTGTCAGACTTATTGGGCATGGATGAAACTTTCAAAGATGAAGATTTGGCTTTAATGTTGTTGTCATCACTTCCAGATGAATTTGAGCACCTTGAAACAACGTTACTTCATGGAAAGGAAGAAGTGTCCTTTAAAGATGTAACTGCTGCTTTGTATAGTTACGAGCTCAGAAAGAAAACCAAGATAGAGAACAAGAACAATGTAGTGGAGGCTATGGTGGCAAGAGGTCGCTCGAAAAGCCAAAGATCAAAGTGGAGAGGGAGATCAAAGTCAAAGTCCAGACTTGAGAAAGATGAATGTGCCTTCTGTCACGAGAAAGGCCATTGGAAGAAAGATTGTCCGAAGCTAAAAAGAAAAGGAAAAGTTACTCCAGATGCATGTGTTGCAGAGCATGATACCAGTGACTCTGAAATATCACTAGTTGCTTCACCATCAACTTTCCATTCAGATGAGTGGATATTGGATTCGGGTTGCACCTATCATATGTCCCCTAACCGGGAGTGGTTCTCCGATTTAGCAGAACTAAATGGAGGAGTTGTTTATATGGGCAATGACAACGCCTGTAAAACTGTTGGGATAGGTTCAATTCGTTTGAAGAATCAAGATGGATCAACTAGAGTTTTGACTGATGTTCGATATGTGCCCAGTTTAAAGAAGAATCTCATCTCGTTGGGAGCCTTGGAATCTAAAGGCTTAGTTGTTACTATGAGAGATGGAATTTTAAAAGTTATATCTGGCGCGTTGGTGATACTGAAGGGCATCAGGAAAAATAACTTGTATTACTACCAAGGTAGTACAGTTATTGGAGCAGGAGCAGTAGCTTCCGGGGGAGACAAATTGGATTCAGCCATGTTATGGCATATGCGGTTGGGACACGCTGGTGAGAAATCCTTGCAAATTCTGGCAAAGCAAGGATTGTTGAAAGGTGCAAAGGCTTGCAAGTTAAACTTTTGTGAGCATTATGTTCTGGGAAAGCAAAAGAGAGTGAAATTCGGCACCGCTATCCATAATACAAAAGGTATTTTGGATTATGTTCACTCAGATGTGTGGGGTCCTTCCAAAACAGCATCGTTGGGAGGGAAACACTATTTTGTAACTTTTGTCGATGACTTTTCCAGAAGAGTTTGGGTGTATACAATGAAGTCTAAAGATGAAGTTCTCAAAGTTTTCCTAAAGTGGAAAAATATGATCGAAAACCAGACTAGCAAGAGGATTAAACGACTTAGGACGGATAATGGAGGGGAATATAGAAGTGATCCGCTCTTTGACGTTTGCCAAGAGTTTGGTATTGTTCGACACTTCACTGTTAGATATACACCACAACAGAATGGGGTGGCAGAGCGTATGAATCGAACGTTACTTGAGAAAGTTCGATGTATGTTGTCCAATGCTAGGTTGGACAAAACATTTTGAGCTGAGGCTGTGGCATATGCTAGTCATCTCATCAATCGTCTACCGTCATCAGCGATTGAAGGAAAAACACCGTTGGAGGTATGGTCTGGAAAACCCGCTACAGATTATGATTCCTTACGTGTATTTGGATCCACTGCATACTATCATTTGAAGGAGTCAAAGCTTGATCCTAGAGCAAAGAAGGCTCTCTTTATGGGAATCACCCATGGAGTGAAGGGATTTCGTCTTTGGTGTTTAGAGACAAAGAAGATAATTTGTAGCAGAGATGTTACCTTTGATGAATCTGTCTTGTTGAAGAAGGTAACAATTGGAGATGTTCAGACGGGTAGTACTTCACAGTAGGTGGAGTGTACTCCAAAACAGGTGGAGCTTCAACGGACAGTGATTAGCCCAGTAATAGATGTTACTGATTCTCTAACTCCAATAGAGGAATCGGAAGATGATGATGTTCAAACCCAAGAACCATTGGAGACACCAGAACCACTTGCAGTTAGAAGGCCAAGGAGAGAAATTCGTAGACCTGCTCGATTTACAGATATGGTGACCTATGCCCTTCCAGTTGTTGATGTTGATATCCCTGTCACTTATCAAGAAGCAGTGCAAAGCTTAGAAAGTGATAAGTGGAAAATTGCTATGGATGAAGAAATGCAATCTCTCCAAAAGAACAACACCTGGGATTTGACGTATTTACCGAAAGGTAAAAGGGCAATTGGATGCAAGTGGGTATTTGCAAAGAAAGATGGATCTCCAAGCAAGAAAAATGTTCGCTACAAGGCAAGATTGGTAGCTAAAGGCTACGCTCAGAAGGAAGGAATTGACTACAATGAGGTATTTTCCCCTGTTGTGAAGCATTCCTCAATTAGAATATTGTTGGCCTTGGTAGCACAATTGAATTTGGAGCTAGCTCAACTCGATGTAAAGACGGCTTTCTTGCACGATGATTTAGAAGAGGAGATCTATATGACTCATCCAGAAGGATACGAGAACGCTGGTGGTGAGAAATGGGTTTGCAAGTTGAACAAATCGCTTTATGGATTAAAGCAATCTCCGAGGTAGTGGTACAAGCGGTTTGATAGTTTTATGATGAGGCAGAAGTACACAAGAAGCAAATACGATCATTGTGTGTATTTGCGAAAGCTACAAGATGGTTCTTTCATTTATCTTCTCTTGTATGTTGATGATATGTTGATCGCTTCAAAGAGTCAACAAGAAATTGACAGATTGAAGGCTCAGTTAAATCAAGAGTTTGAGATGAAAGATCTTGGTGAGGCCAAGAAGATTCTCGGCATGGAGATAAGTAGAGACAGACGGAGAGGCAAGCTTTGTTTAACTCAGAAGCAATATTTGAAAAAGGTATTACAATGTTTTGGTATGAATGATAATACAAAACATGTAAGTACCCCACTCGCTTCTCATTTGAAACTTAGTTCTCAGTTATCTCCTAAAACTGATGAAGAGCGAGAATATATGGCAAAAGTTCCATATGCTAATGCAGTAGGGAGCTTAATGTATGCGATGGTGTGTACGCGGCCTGGCATTTCACAAGCAGTTGGAGTTGTGAGCAGGTACATGCATGATCCTGGAAAAGGACATTGGCAAGCTGTGAAATGGATTCTACGGTATCTCCAACAAACCGTAGATGTTGGTTTAGTGTTTGAGCAGGATGAAGCACTTGGTCAGGTAGTGGTTGGATATGTTGATTCCGACTATGCTGGTGATTTGGATAAGCGTCGATCAACTACTGGATATTTGTTTACTCTAGCAAAAGCGCCAGTAAGTTGGAGGTCTACTTTACAGTCTACAGTGGCTTTGTCTACTATAGAGGCAGAGTATATGGCAGTTTCAGAGGTTGTTAAAGAAGCAATTTGGCTTAACGGATTGTTGGAAGACTTGGGAGCTGTTCAAAGTCACATTAGTCTTTATTGTGATAGTCAGAGTGCTATTCATTTAGCGAAAAATCAAGTCTACCATTCAAGGACTAAGCACATCGACGTGAGGTATCACTTTGTGCGAGAGATCTTTGAAGAAGGAAAGATTCTACTTCAGAAGATTGTAACAGCAGAAAATCCTGCAGATATGTTGACCAAGGTGGTAACAACAATCAAGTTCAATCATTGTTTGGACTTGATTAATATCTTGCGAGTTTGAGCACCTTCGGGTGTATGGCGCTCGTGAGCGCATTTGGAGGCACCAAAGAAGATAACTTTAATTTGGGGAGTTGAAGAAGATTTGAAAAGCTTGGTGAATTTCAAGCCAAGGTGGAGATTTGTTACATATGGCTTGAAACGTAAGAGTTTCATGGCCATTCAATTCACTTTAATATACCCATTTAATTGGATATTAAATGATGTATGGGAAAATTGTTTTTGGGTCCTTAAATATTAGGCTATTTACAAGTTTAACCCTTGGAGCTCAACTATAAATAGGCCTAACTTTTTTCATTTGAAATCATCCCAAAAATCCCAACCATCTCTCTCGATTGGTTCTTTCTTCTCCCATTTGTTGTATTCAGGAATTCCTAAAAATTCCATTTGTTTGTACCATTTTGGTAATAGTGAAGTTATCATCCGGTGGTGGTGCCCGAGGAGTAGACATTTGTCGAACCTCGTAAATTCTCTGTGTTCTCTCCATTATTTATTTTTGGTTGTTTATTGGTTTTCCTTGGATTACAATATTCAATAGTTTGACGGGTTTGTCCGCTGTGCAAATTTTGGTGGTTTCAATCTTGTCAATTCAACTCAGATTTGAAGCTACGTTCGTGTGAGAAATAACCCGGTTTTCCCAACAGATACGACAAATATGGATTGATCAAAGGACATGGTTCAAGCAGGGTTAGAGTTAGGGAAAAGGAGACGAGGAAGACGATATAGGTTGGGATAAAGAAAGTAAGAAAATTGGTTTCATCCATCACTGAATTCCCCAAAGCCTCTTCATCACATGACCCTTTGGATTTTAATGTATTTTCACCCTGCCAAAGACCACTAGGTGAGCTAAGAGTGGCTTGGTAGGTTGCAGTTAAAAGTAGTCCTAAAATGACTAGTAAGGCATTACGGTCATCGCCTGATATATTATCCATGTCGTGGAAAATTAGAGATGATGCATTTGTAGCATACATGACGATCTGTTTCTTCAACCTATGTTTGAAGTTTGAAACTCCAGGAAGAAAGCTTCGACGCAGAATAAAAATACTTTGTCTGTTATTACTTTGATATGCCACATGCAGTGCCGTCAAACCAGCTTGATTGGTTGTATATTTATCAGTCTTGAATTCTAATAGCAACTTCAGCATCTGTTTAATCGATTGTCTGAGATATAGATCGTCACACAATAAGTTAATCATGAAATAGAAAATGCATGTAATATGTATTATTAGAGTGGGATGAGTAGAACCTAGTGTTAGCAGCTATGTGGAGTGCGGTGTTGCTATCTTCGTCTTGTCGGTTCACCGCTCGATGACTGTAATCACTAATTTTATCTAGCGGTTGAAAACTCAATTAATTTTCGTTCTATCTTTATTTTTGAATAATGGGCTTTAATTTAATTTCTAATTATAATAATAATAAAATAGATAATAAATAATATATATATATAATATATCACTTTATTTTATGAATCATTATGATTTTCTTTTAACTTGTTTTTATATTTTTCTTCTTAATTTCGGGTTTTTCTTCTTTTTAGTAATATTATTTTTACTTCTTCTTCTTCTTCTTCTTATTATTATTATTTTCTATTATTAATTCTTTATCATCATTATTATCACTTTTATTATATATAAGGTACAAATTAAATAATCAACAACCCAATATAAATGAATTTTAATCCAAAGTCCATTTTAAAAAAATATATTAAATACATCAAGCCCGATAAATAAAGCCCAAGATTAAATAATACAACCCATTTCTCTCTTAACCCAATCTGATAATTGCTAAACTATAATACCCTTTTTCATCTGTGCAGCCAAGCAAGAGTCGTTAGATCATCTCATGATCTAACGATCACGATTGAAGCGGGAGAACCCCCTGGAAGGTCCATGCTCCTCACGCGCGAAGTTCCCCAACCTCTACGCGCGCGCGCGTTACACGTACGCAACTCTCCAATTTCCAGAACGTCCTTTCGACTCCCTCGTCGGTCGGTCGCCTTTGGTCCCTCCATCGTCCGACAACCACATCACATGCAAAAAAACGAGGACAACATCATATTTCGTACAAATAATGCAACACCCTCGATTCGGTGTTACATTAGGCCTCTGACCCAAAATCCTTACTTCAAAATTTCATTTCAAAAACCCAACAAGAATAAGTCCAAATCCATTTTCGTCATAAGTTCATAAAATCCAATCCAAATAAAACATAAAAATCTAAATAACTTAAAGTAAATGGAGCTCCAAAATATTACAACTTTGAAAACATTCGACTTGATAAATAAAACAAGAGTACAATTACACATATAGGGTCCTACTAGTACATAGCCCACTATATCTAGTAACAGTACTCTGACAACAAATGTTGATGCTGAACCCACTACGATGATGCTCCTTCGAAGAAAGCTTCCTTTAACCTACGTATGAAAACACATTTCAAAACGCTGAACTATAGAAGCTTTGGGTACTCTGCCAACCGGTTCACATCATACATAACATATATAAGCATAAATAACATGAATGATGACATGACATGAGTACGATGACGCTACCATATTCGCCTAAACACATGATATCATGCTTGCATATTATCAGCACATAGCATATGCATGTCAAGAGAAGTCCACACATCTCAAGTACTTTTATCTCATATATATATATATATATATATATATATATATATATATATAGATATAGATATATATATGGGGTGTCCATATTACCTTGTAATAATATAGTAGTAGGGGACCCATCAACACTAAGCAAGATCCGTGGCATGTCACTCCACATAATATTCGCTAAGGAACCCATCAACAGTAAGAAAGGTCCTAGCTGCTCTTCCGCATAATATAGCACCGATAACTCATCAGCACTAAGAAAGGTTATCAGTTTATCTCTCATATAATATTTAACTCTAGTAACCCATCAACACTAAGCAAGGTTATTAGTTACCATATCTCATAATAGTATAACTCTAAGAGACCCATCAACACTAAGCAAGGTTCTTAGTAACCCACATAACTCATGTGTCACACCAAAACTTGTATTGGTTTCAATACCGACTTATACTACCAAAAGCCCAAGTCATTAATCATTTATCTCATGGACGGGGCTAAGAGCCCATTTTTCGATTTTAGCATTCATTTTATGACTTAATCCACCTATAGGGACCCCTAAAGTAATTTATGTAACCCCCAAACTCAACCCTTAAAAACTTGGACAATTTATCCAAGCGTATCGATACACATGTAAAGGGGTATCGAAATGCTCCAATATCGATATGCTTCCCCTGCGAATCGATACGCTAAGACGTTGACTTCAGAACAAGGAGACTATCCGTATCGATACACCTATATGGGGTATCGATACACCCCTAAGGTAGTATTGAAATGATTTGCCACTAGAATTTTTGGTATCGAAACACGGTCTAGGCTTTCCAAAATGCTTGCCTGTCTCGACTTAGTTTACTCTCTAGGTTATCGATACGCCTATCAAGGGTATCGATACCCCTGCACGAAATATGCAGTTTTGAACCTTCAAACATCTAGAACTCTACCCAAACCGACTCCAATGACTTTCCAACCATTCAAGGGGGATGATTTTAAGCATGTTTACACTTTAAACACAAAGTTTCATCAACAAAACAATAATATACCATTATAGGTCATTTTATATCAATCAATCAACAAACATACAGCTAAGCTTAAAAACATGAAATGCATGATACTAAGGAGTTGGAGGAGTACCAACCTTTTAGCAAAACAACAACAAACTTAAACTCTTATTTTCACGACCCAAATTCAGATCCGAGTGTCGGGTTAACTTGAAGAGTTGGGCTTAGGTTTTGGGCCCCGAATTTTAGTGTTTTGGGCCTGGTTGGACCTTAGGTTTTGGGCTTGTGTTGTTGTTTTGGGCCTTAGGGGTTTGTTTGAGGGACATTTAGGTAATTTGGATTTTTGGAAGAAGAGGGGAAAGGGTTTTTTAATTCTTTCTCTACAGAAGTGGGTGATATCACCCTTGTCCTTGCTTCTTATCCTATTCCTTCACAATCTTCATCACCCATTTGTGAAGTTAAAAGAGTAATCTTTAGAGAACGTGCTGAGAATCACGTTTTTGGGTTGATGGAGAAGTTTTTGTGCTTAAGGAGATCTATCCATCAAGATTTGGTTTGTCAAGTTTGGTGTAAAAGGGTTTTTGAGGGGGTTTTGGTGCAATCCGAGATTAGTGTGTTTGGGAGCTTTAATCCTCATTTTTTTTAGTATTTTTAGATTCTAAGAATCAGTCCCAAATATATCTAATCTTTTGTTTAACCTCCCTTATATAGAATCAATTTGGAGAGCCCTCTAGGAGCTTGGGAAAAGAGAAATCTTGAAGAAGGAGGTGGAGCTCGGGTTTGCTGCTTTTGTTGCTAAGGTTGGTTCTCTTCCAACCCTTAATCATCATGCATAACATATTTTAAGCTTGTTACATGTTTGGTTGCTTGTTGTGTTGTATGGTAGCTTAAATATTCTATAATGGTGGAATTGAATATAGATGATGAACCTTCATAAAAATGGTCTAGACAAGCTTAGGATCACTCCCTTAGTGTCTAGGATCAGTTTGAGATTAAATGGATCAAGTTTGGATAGATTTCTAAGGGTTTGAATATGCAAAACTGCACATTTCCTGCAGGGGTATCGAAACGCGGGTAGGGTGTTCCGATACCGAGTCGTCTAGTGACCTTCTCGGTTCGATACTGGTATCGAAGTGGGTTGGTCCTCTTTTGTTGACTTTGAAGTAAGGTCAAAGGGTTCGATACCGGTTGTTTCGATACCCCCTTAGTGAGGGTATCGATACAGGGCGTTTCGATACCCCATGTAGATGTATTGATACCCCTGAGTTTATTTGCTCAATTTATTAAGTTTAAGTGGGAAAGTCTCATAATACTACCCTAGGGGTTCTTAAAAGTCGTTTAAACTTTAAAATGAATATTAAATTGACATAGGCTCTTGACCTCATTTAAAGGATAACCGAATAATAACTTGAGCCTAGTGGTATAAACCGGTATGTGGAACCGTTAAGGGTTCGTGTGACCTATTCGATTCATGTAACTTACTTGGAACCTTGCTTAGTGCTAATGGGTTGCCTAGGGATATATATTATATGATCATGAGATAATCTGGTAACGTTGCTTAGTGCTGATGGGTTACTAGAGTAAATATTATATGAGATGTAAAACTAATAACCTTGCTTAGTGCTGATGGGCTATCGGTAATATATTATGCGGAAGACCAGCTAGGACCTTTCTTAGTACTGATGGGTTCCTTAGCGGATTATGTGGAGTGACATGCCATGGACCTTGCTTAGTGCTGACGGGTCCCCCTACTTCTATACTACTATGAGGTGATATGGACACCGTTATATATATATATGAGATATAAATACGAGTTAAGAACTTGAGATGTTGTGTGGTCTTCTCTTGTCATGTATATGCTATGTGTCGATATATGCCATCATAATATCATGTGTTTAGGCGGTTACGGTGGCACCATCGTATTTATTCCATGTCATTATTCATGTTGCTATACTTATTTTATGCTATGCTTGATGTGGACCGATTGGTTGAGTACCCACTGAGCTTTATTAGCTCAGCGTTCGAAATGTGTTTTCGTGCGTAGGTTAAGGAAGCTTTCGGAGGAGCATCATCGTGGTGGGTTCAACATCAACATTTGTTGTTAGAGTACTGTTATTAGGCATAATGGACATTTGTACTTGTAGGACCCTATATGTGTAATTTGTAACTCTGTTTTATTATTGTCGAATGTTTTTAAACGGTTGTAATATTTTGGAGCTCCGCTACTTTAACTTACTCGGATTTATGTTTTTAAATGGATTTGGATTTTATTATCTCATGATGGTAATGGATTTGAACCCGTCTTTATGGGCTTTTGAAAAGAAATTTTGAAATATAGGTTTTGGGCCAGAGGCCCGATGTGGCACCGAGTCGAGGGTGTTACACTTCTTCCTTCTTCAAGCTTTCTCATTCCCAAAGATCTTGGAAGGCTCTCCCACTTGTTTCTCTTGTTTTATAGATCCTCTTGAGCTCTAAAACTTCATCTCCAACACAAAAACGTGATTTTCAACAAAAACTATAAAGATCAAACCTTTAACTATTCTTTTTCTTGCTTTAAAGATGAGAAAAATGATAAGTACAGAGAGAAAGGAAATTAGATAATCATCTGCCACAATAAACCTTAAACCCCTCTTCCTTCTCATCTCATTTTGGCATTTACCATAAATCCCTTATTATATAAGGCCCAACTCACAACCCAACTCAACCACTAAAGCCCAAGGTCCAAAACTTAAACCCAAGGCCCAAACACTGGAGCCTAACTCTTCGGGTTAACCCAACACTTGGATCCGAATCCGGGTCGTGAAAAGAAATTTAGCCAATGTAGAAGAATGTCAAATGCAATATCAAACGAAAATCACACAAAACAAAAAATGAATAATTTGACAAATATTCAAAGGGATAATCGGTAATTTTATAGACGCATGCAAACAAATTCTAGCAGAACAACCAATGAGAAATTTTTAGGCTTTTTTCTTTCTATTTCTATTTGTAAGTCTGTTATAAAACCAAATCCAAGCATTGTAATCAAGGGTTCCCCCCATCATTGAAAAAGCAATACAAATACAAGTATTCAAGGTATCCCTCGTTTCAGTGTTTTAAAGGGTAAAAAGGAAGGAAAAGCAAGTAGTTGTTTCAACATTTATTGTTAAAACACCACAACATCCCTTGCTTTATATTTTCCTCTACTTAATTCAAGGAGAAGAAAAGAAAAAAGGAAATACATGTTTTGGCTCTTATTACTATTTTTTTGTTAGAACCAAATCATACCCAAATTATAATTGGTATAAAAACTATCCCAAAATTGATAGACTAAAAATCTCGGATCTTGAGATTGAAACATAAATCTTTGGTATTGATCTTTCAAGAAGTTAATGGTGACGGACTTAGAGTCCTTGAATTCTTTCACCTTTTGTCAAGTAGTATTTAAGATATCGATCTCTCAGGGACTGAGGAACCTACGCTCCACAATAAATCTGTAATTTAAAAGTAAAAAAACAAGTAATTTTGGATGATGGTGAATTAAATAAAAAAATAACAAAAAAATAAATAATTAAGAGGAATAATAAATGAGATAAGTAAGGTTAGGAAATTTACTTTGTAGAGGGGAATTCAGTTGCACTTATTATCTAGTTATTAACGCATATGGATGAATTTTCGCCGCGGCGGGTCGCTCGAAGGGTCGCCTCAGCTGCCTCGGCGGGGTTATGCCTTGTCGACAACTCAACTTTTCATAGTTCGATAGAGCATCCAAAATTGTTCCTTCTTATCCCTAAGTGAGGAAAATATTGAAACTCATGTCTTGACGATACCTCCCGGCATGAATCAAGGATGAATAACAATCGATTGTATGCTTCCTTTTAGTTGCTGAAACCCTTGCGGATTATTTGATGCCCATGAGAAATGATCGTACTCTCTCGTTTCGTGAGCCTAAATCTTTCGATATTAGACAAATAAATTTTTCTTCACAAGCTTATCTTTCGACCTCGTAATTGAAAAAGAGTAAAATCCAAGAGAGAACAAAATACAACTTTTTTCCCCAACTACTCCACAAAATACCTAAGCCTCGATGGAGTTTAGAACATAATGGGTGTTTTCGGTGGCTAAGGTTTTTTCTATGAGAAATGACTTGTCTTCCTAGCCCTAGGGGTTTGCTTTATATAGGCCAAGCTTAGGTTAAAGACTTCCATAAAAATACGAGTTCTAAAAGGAAAAGAATACATGTCCTTATTGAATTATAACTCTTTTATTCTATTTACTAATTTAACTCCTTAATTTCCGCATCAGCTTTGATCATGGCTTGACTCTAATTCTTCCCTTTCGTTTTGTCTCGCATAGTGTCCACTGGATTCTACATATTATTCTTTATCTATCGAGCACCAGTTATCTTCTTTCCTTTGCTGCCGCAGCGGGTGATGTGCTGTCGTGGCGGGTGCTTCCTTGTATTTTAGCTCTTGTTCCAACATCCATTCTTCTCTCTGGTCGTACTTGTATTGTTATTTCCTGTCTAAGAAAGAAAACCATTAACCATTCATGTTTTATACCAAGTAATAGATAAAATGATAAATTACGTGCATGGATGTTAGAATATGGAAAATATGCATGAGTTCGAGCATCAATAATATTAGCACAGTGATTGAGCGATCAATGTTTAATGATTGAAAGTATATTTTAAAACAGATACTACTGTAACACTGTAGCTGATTAAAAAAACATTTAGTAACCAAGAATATTGAAGTGACAATTACTAACGGTAAAACATAATAGATAAATAGGCATTCAATGTCTATCAAATATTCAACGTATAATATATTGTTAGAATTAGGGGCGGGCAAAAACAATCTGGTTACTCAAATTTGGTCAAATCTAATAGATTTTTATCTAAAATTAGTTTTATTGGGATTGAGACTAGATCTAAAATCGAGATCGAGATTGGATTTTGATTTTTTGGACCTAGTACCCGATAGGGGTACCCAATGAGACCAGGACCAATATCATGTACCTGATACTGGTTTTGTTAGATAATAATCTTTTATATATTTATTTTTATGTAAAAATATTATGAGTATGCCTCGTTGTAAAACTTTAATTTTTAAGCCTACAATATTTTAATTTTATTCGATAATAATCTTATTATTAGTTGAATTTATTTTCTTTTATTACTCAAAATTTCTTAATACTAAACCAATTCTTAAAGTCTCTAGATTACATGGTACTAGCCCTGGGGAATTTGCTTTTGTGGTAAGATTGCATATGCACATACCAAGTCATATTTTATAGTGATTTTTATTTAATTATTTTCAATGAAATATATAAACTAAGAAAACTAAGAAAATTCTACAACTCTTATGAATAGCTATTGATAGACATGTTCAACAGCATTACTGATACTATAAGATGCACAGTCAAAACCCAACATTATAATTTAAACTCTAATTCAACCATAATTCTGTAGCTTATGATGTAAATACATGCACAAAATATAAAAACAAGGTAAACTGAAAACACAAATTTATTATCATTTCTCACAGCATAATGTGACCAAGCCTCCCAAGTTCATTCACACGGCACCTTAGGTACCTGCAACATAAGAAACAGAGATTTATCATAACACACCATACCAGAAAAGAGGGAGTTGAAATGTGACTTAACGGTGATATGTTTGAGTATTTTGCTAAGAAAAGAAGACCTCAGTACCTGATGATTGAGCAACGTATGGAGTTTGAATCCCACGACGTAATCGAGTTGAACGAAGAAGCTTGTCTCGAGCAGAGCAAAGCTTGGTAACAACATCGCTCATGTCCAGACGCTCAATCGATGATTCAGCAGAACAAGAAAGTCCTATTTCAAATACCGAATTCAAGCAATGAAGTCGAGATTCATCTTGCATGTTGTTTGCATTACGAGTGATGCCTGTGACTGTTGCCCCTCTTGCACTCTCTTGAAGTAGAATGGGATCTATAATATCAAGCACTCTATCGGGCATAGCTGCCTTAGCAAAGACGTGAAGACTTAAACCTTCTTTGAACCTTTCATCCGTTGGCTTTTTTCCTGTAAACATCTCCAGTATAAGGATCCCATAGCTATACACATCACCTTTTGTTGATAACTCGCTTCCCATGCCATATTCTACAATCAAGCCACCACATATTACATACAAAAATAATTGTAGAGGAAAGCCCTCTAAATATACAAAAGTAAATAAATAATGATCATAAAAATGGAAGTAAAATAAATAAATGTGATTACCTGGTGGAGCATAACCAATAGTTCCTCTTAATCCAAGGGAGCTTGACTGATCAGCGTAATGGTTAAGTCTGTCTGTAAAAAGGAGTTTGGCTAATCCGAAGTCACTTATATGGCCAACCATTTCGCCATCAAGTAGAATATTGCTTGGCTTGAGGTCACAATGAATTATCGGCGTTTCACATCGATGGTGGAGATATTCGAGAGCATGAGCCACATCTATGGCCACGTCAACTCTTTGGAAGAAGTTTAAGTTTCTCATCGTCTCTGGTTCATTCATATCGGTAGATGGATGCAGCCAATTCTCCAAGCTTCCATTTTCCATGAATTCATAAACCAAGGCTTTAAAATCATTGCCTTGATAATCGACACCTGAAATGGCTGTTAATACCTTGACAAGATTCCGATGTCTAATGTTCTTTAAGGCCTCACATTCAGCCAAGAAGCTTCTTGATGCTCCACGATTCAGAAGATTCAGCACCTTTACTGCAATAGTTGCTCCACTCTCTTCAAGAATTCCTTTGTATACAGAACCAAAACTTCCCGAACCAACCAAATTTTGCACGGCAAATCCATCAGTAGCCCTTAGGACGCTTTGGTATGATAATTGTAAAAGTGAATTTTCTGCACAAGATGCTGTTGGCTTTGGCACTTTCTTCTTTCTAAACCACAAGATGAAGAGACAAGTGAAAACCAACACCACTCCTAAAATCACAACAACAATTGCAATTTTCAATTTATGGGAAGTGTTTGATGATGTTTTCGTGTTGCATCTTGGTAAGTTTAACTCAGAAATACCTCCACATAGCTTATTGTTTCCCTCAACAAATGTAGCACTTGCATTCTTAAAGACTCCTTCACTTGGTATCACACCCTCAAAATCATTGAAGGAGAGATTCAAATATTTTAATGCCCTGAAGCTCATAAGAAATTCTGGAACCCTGCCTGAAAGATTATTAGCCGATACGTCCAATGCTTCGAGACCTTTCAATGAACTCAAAGATGGAGGAATGTGCCCCTCAAACAAATTGTCATTCAAGAACAAGTGCTCAAGACTTACACAACTACCGAGATTGATTGGAATCAAGCCTGATAACTTGTTGTTAGAAATCCAGAAGTCAGCTAGATTTTTCATATATTCTACAGCAGCAGGAAGTTCACCAGTCAAATTATTTGATGATAAGTCTAATGCTATGGACATGGATGGGATACAGAGTACTTGAGGGGGTATAGGTCCACTAAGATTGTTATGAGAAAGATCCATCAAAAGCAAGTTTCGGCAGTTACCTAAACTTGAAGGAATGTTTCCTTGAAGATTGTTAAAATTTAAAATAAGTTTGATTAACTCTGACAAATTTCCAATAGAATGAGGAATACTTCCAGAGAGAGAATTTTCAAAAGCTAAAAATATCTTTAGGTTCTGAAGCCTACCAATTCCAGAGGGAATGGGACCTGATAGTTGATTTTGAAATACCCCTAGCCACTCCAAATTGATGAGATTTCCAATCCCATCTGGGATTCTTCCCAATATTTTGTTCTCCTCCATTGATAAACCCACAAGGGTGCTGGAAAAATTGCTAATGCATCCAGGAAGTTCCCCTCCAAAATTATTTGCTCCCATAGCTAGAAATGTAAGTTTTGTTTTATTGACCAAAGTGCAGAGAAAGTTCAAGTCACCTTCTCTCCCGTATCCCAAATGGTTTTCGCCTAGTTCAAGATTAAAAAGTTGATCCAACTTTTCTAATGAAGGAACATTTCCACTGAAACTGTTATTATTAAATTCAAGTACTTTCAGATTTGAAGCATTGAATATTGAAATCGGGATATGTCCAGAGATTTGATTACTCCCTACAGAAAAGAACTCAAGATATGGCATATTGATTGGCAAGTTAGAATGAAGAGTACCTTGAATATTGTTATCACCAATATCAAAGTCTCTAATATTGGAGAGGTTGAACATTGTGACAGGAACAACACCAGAAATTGCATTTGCTCCTGCCATGAAAAATGAAAGATTTTTCAGTTGTCCAAGAGCTTCAGGTATAATCCCACTTAATGCATTATAACTCACACCAAGTTCCTTCAGGGATGACAAGTTCCCCAAGAAAGGTGGTAGTTCTCCTGTTAGATGGTTTCTTGCCATGGCAAACACTGTAAGCTTAGAACAAGCAGATAAATTGGAAGGAATTTCACCGCTAATGGTGTTATTGGTGAGGTCTAATACTTCCAATCTTCTTAAATGACCAATTTCTTCAACAAGGTGGTTGTAGAAGTTGTTGCCCGCAAGATTCAACACCCTAAGAAAACTCAGGTTTCCAATATATGGTGATAAGGATCCTGAGAGTTTTAGGACTTTCAGGTCCAACTCGGTGACTCTTCGATGCCTGCGACCGCATGTAACACCACGCCACTGACAGAAGTGAATGGAAGTATTCCAGGATTCCATAATCTTCATCAGATCACCAGTTATCTTGGCTTTGAACTGGAGTAAAGCGTGTTGATCCGTGTCATTTCCTCTAACTACAGGGGTTGCAGTTGCAAAACCAAGTGAGTCAAGACCCTGCAAGTTGAAGCATGATAGAAGAACCATAACTTCAACAACGTAGACAAGTAAACGAGATCTGGATGCTTCACAATGGGTTTTTGATAGCTCCATTAGATCGATACAATTTCTTAATTGAAGAGAATGATTTGTATTTGGGAATGTTTGGTTCATCAACAAGAAGTAGAGTTCAATATAAGTAGTTTCAGAAGTCTGATATGATTTCTTTGTGGAAAAGAAGAAAAAGGAAAAATGGATTTCCAAAGTCACCATGAAAATTTAAGTGCAGATTCACTTTGGTGGTTTCTAATTAAATAATGCACTGTTGCCACTTCCGTTACACAAAGACTAGACTAGTAAACACACTTTTGCCACCACTTTCTATATTTCACATCATTTTCAAGTAAACGATCATGCTTCAAGCAGGCTCCCAATTGTGCAGCTGACAGTGGCTTAGTTAGAATGTCTTCAACTTGATCTATAGTGGGAAAATAGTTAATTTGAAAAGACCCCTTTGCAATTTTTTCCCTTACAAAGCATGTATCAAGCTCTACATGCTTGAGTTTTGCATGATGAACTGAATTTGCAAAGTTATATCCTGGTTTAAGTGGAAGAAGCATTGAAGTGGAGGAGATTGAGTGTTTCAAGTCAACTGATAATTTGTATCCTTGGGTTGGCTTCATAGTGGATTTTTATCATAATTAAGATCTTGAAGACTTAAAATTGATTGAGGAAGACTTCAAGTAAACGCACGTTCTAACTTCCAATGAAAAATGATAGAAGAAGACTAGAAGTAAAAGTAGATTCAATGGTGAAATATATATACTTGTACATTTCTAACTTCCATTGAAAAGGTTAATTTCCTTTATGGAGGAAGACTCTTTTTGTACCCTTAAATAAAACATAAACAGTCTGACTAAAATTTATTAAAGTTCTTTCATTTCATTTTATTGTGTTACACTCAAATTATTCATGCAACATGACCCCTTCTTAACAAGTGGCCTCAGTGGAAAAGCACCAGAGTTTGCAGCCTGGTTGCTTGAAAACATAAGCAGCATGATTTTGTTAAATAGTACTCTCCATAGTCTCCTTAAGCTTCCCCTCGAAAACATTGCATGACTTGCCAACAAGCACCAGAGTCTGCAGCCTGGATGCTTATAACCTATACAATACAACTGCATTCAACATCTCGGCTTGAATTGTTTTCGGACGGAAGCTTGTAAGCACATGATGTTTTATCCAAGAAACGTTCACAACTTTGAGTCTAAGAAATTGAAGCTTAACATGGATCTTACAGGGCCTACAGGGTATTTTGTATGTGGAAATGAGCAATTTGATACAAAACAGTATGGTTTGTTTAGTTCCACAATGCAGTTGCCGAGAATTGATGAATGTACAATGTTCTAAATTACGGGAGCGTGATGCGGTTAACGATGAAACTCTGGGAGTGTTACGACGAAAAATCAATGTTTCTCATCAATTATGATTTACGAGTGATGCAAGGTTTTCCAGGAGATCGACTGAAAAAGTGGAAATCGTCACAGTAGACCGATACTTGCTGAACAATTCACTTTCATAGCACCAGATGGAAACGAATCCACTGAGAAATGTGGGAAAATCAGGGTGCAAAAGATGCTGAGAATGTGGGATAGGAAGATAGTACTTGCGGAAGCAAGTGAAGATTTTGTAGATCTTCTTAGTTCGGCTCATGTTCATGGTCATGGACCATAAACTGTTAAACACTATATATGTTCTTAGTATCGAATTCCCTTCCCCTGTTTTATAGCTTCCAATTGAATTTCATTACGGTTACTCCGGCTACGACTTAGGAACTTACAAAGATTTCAGATTGGTAAACAAACCAATGGACCCCAAGTCTCCACAGCCGAGCACAGCAAACAGTTCGGACTTCGGTCTATGTTGAGAACTCTTTTGTGGTCACAGGTGATCTAGTACTTAAACAATTGTCATCGATTTCTAGCATATGTTTGTTAGAATTTAAACTTGATTAATGTGGCATGTATAAAAATAACTTAGAAAAATGGAGAACTTGGTTATATATTCTTGAAGAATTGAGTGAGGCGGCAAAGGAGTGTTAAAGTTGTGGATTATGAAGATGGGCAGCAAATAAATATCTCTATGCGGCAGCAAATTATGATAATTAAGAAGCATGCGACAATTTCTAGAGATATCTTGTAGGATTAGTTTAATAATTTTGAAAATGTTTGTCGGTTTAAGAATAGTATAAATAGGGATGTGTTGTTGGTTAATATGTATGAGTAAAGAAGAAAAAAAAAATTGTGAGAGTGTGTATGTGTTTAATTTTCGTTTACAACAAGTGGTATTTGAGTCAGAATTCGAGTTTAAATTTGAGTTTGAATTTACGTCACGAGAAGATGGAGCATATGATCCAACCATAAATCTCGAGACTGACAAAGATAAATTATGGCAACTGAAGTATTTAGACAAAAGAACTACTCAGTTTGCAAAATTATTGTGATATTGTCGTAAAAGTATACACCGACCTGGAAATTACAGCAGCAGAAGTGGCTCTAACAAATGAGAAGAAAAAAGGACTAAAAAATGTTAGTAAAAGAGATCAAAGGGCGTTATATTATATTTTTCAAGCAATAGATAAATTCAACTTTAAAAAATTGCAGAAGCAACAACCGCAAAGCGAACATTACTTTTATTTTATCTTTTATTCAACTGCCTTGGTCATATGTAAGCATCTTGTTTTTCCAGTTACACTCACCTTTAGTTTTTCTCTTTTTTTTTTCTTTTTCTTACAGCTGTTAACTCAAATTCCGGGTCAAAGTGGATCAAATTCCGGGTCATCCTGTCCATGAAGATGAAGGAAGCAGTTTATTGGGAGATGAAGACTCATCCTCGAACATTTGCAGGAAATGATTAGAATGGTACATTGACCACAACATTGAGTTCATTGAAACTTGTGTTAATCTAATAAATTGATACATTTGATTGGTTAATCTAATAAATGACGTGATGGATCTTCAACCATGGCATTTGGTGGACTCTACACATTGTCATTTTATACAAAATTCCCAATATTTATCTCGAGGTTCTTTTAAGTTGAATCGAGTAAATCTTCAATTTGTTCATTAAAAATCCAGAGAAAAAAAACCATGCACAAGATATTACATCAGGTGAAGCAGAAAAGGTTCAAATATTTTTTTGTAGAACTCTTTAACTTTAGCGTTATAAATTCGAATCACTTCTTAAATTCTACGTCAATCTATACTTAAAAAGTGTGTGGATTAGTGGGAAACATGAAAGTTTTGTCTGTAAGAAGCTACTTAAAACTAGGGTTGAGTATTCGGTCGACTCGAGTCAAAAAATTTTGAGTTATTCGAGTTGACGAGTCATATTTTACAACTCAAACTTTATTTGAAATTTTTTCGGTTCAAGTTGAGTTTAAGAAATTTGAGTCAAATTGAGTCGAGTTTTCGAGTTCCTATAAATATTTAATTGTAATTATTTATCATGTTATAGTATGATTTGATTCCAATTTAAATGATTTTCTCTAATCATATAAAATATGCATATATATATATTTTTTTCATATGTACGTAGCAATATTTCTTTATATTTTTATATATCAATGTATATATATCATAAAAAATTAAGAGATTTGTCTCAAACTTAAAAATTAATCCTTTAATTACTAAAAATTTCGAGTTATTCGAATTTCTATTTTACAACTCAAACATTATTTGAAATTTTTTCGAGTTGAGTCGATGAAATTTCGAGTCAAGTCAAAACGAGTTGAGTCGAGTCATTCGGTTTTTTCAAGTCGAGTTTTGCTTACCCCTAATTCAAACCAATACTTTTTTTAATCAACTACAGTAGTTACAGTAATATATGGTCTAGTATTATTGGTGTTCGAACCGTGACTTCTAAAAACAATAACCGTTCTTTTAACTATTGAGGTTAGATGATTCATGCTACTTCAAACCAGTACATACTTAAAGACAGGAGCAATAACACTGATGAATTGTCAGTTTACCATCAAGTTCTTATTTTCATGTAAAATTTAAAGCATATGAAGCAACGAACCACCACTTCCAAATTCCTGATATTCTTTTCCTGATAAGCCTGGTTTATCTGGATTCCGGAGATGAAGACTTAGCAAACAAGTTAATACAAAGACAAACAAGATATTAATACAGACTATTCAGACAGATATTGGTGGAAAATGGAAAAACTCCATATTTATTCTCTGTTCTCAAAACAGAACACGAAGCACTTCAGTGGATCTAAGCCTCTCATGTTCATCCAGACAATAACTTAGACACCTGAATCTTAAGAAACAAGGAATTATTTAAGCACATCATATCATCAGAAAAGTAGTGTAAATGTGACTCAAGAGAGGAAAGGATAGAGTATTTTGCTAAGATAATGAAGAGATTATAACCTGCTGATTGAGCAGCGTAGGAAGTTCGAATACCAAGATGTAATCGAGTTGGACGAAGAAGCTTGTTTCGAACAGAACAAAGCTTGGTAACAACATCGCTCATGTCCATACGTTCATTTGGAGATTCAGCGGAACAAATGAGTCCAATTTCGAATATCGAATTCAAGCACAGAAGATGTCTGTCAATTCCCGGGCTATTTTCATTGAGGGTGATGTCTGCAACTGTTCCTCCTTTGACACTCTCTTGAAGTAGAATGGGATCTATAATCTCAATCACTTGATGAGACAAAGCTGTCTTAACAAAGTTGTGAAGACTTAACCCTTCTTTGAACCTTTCATCAGTTGGCCTTTTCCCTGTAAATATCTCCAGCAAGAGTATGCCATAGCTGTACACATCTCCTTTTGTTGACAACTCGCTTCCCATGCCATACTCTACAAAAATTCATCTCAAATTAGATAGAGAAATAGTTTCAGTGGAAAACCCTCAAAATATATTGTTTAAAAAGGAAAATAGGTTCAAATTGTATGTTTTTCTTTTAAGTAATGAAAGGAAAGAATAGAGTGAACTTACCAGGTGGAGCATAACCAATAGTTCCTCTCAATCCAATGGAACTTGATTGATTAACAGAATTATTAAGCCTGTCTTCAGAAAGGATTTTTGCTAAGCCAAAGTCACTTATATGACCAACCATTTCCTCATCGAGCAAAATATTGCTTGGCTTGAGATCGCAATGAACGATCGACGTTTCACAATGATGGTGCAGATATTCCAGTGCATGAGCAACATCTACGGCCACATTTACTCTTTGGAAGAAGTTTAGGCTTCTCATCGTCTCCTGCTCAATCATGTGGACAGATGGATGCAACCAGTCCTCCAAACTTCCATTTGCCATGAACTCATAAATCAAGGCTTTAAAATCATTGCCTTGATAATCAACACCTGAAATGGCTGTTAATACCTTGACAAGATTCCGATGTCGAATGTTTTTCAAGGCCTCACATTCAGCCAAGAAACTCCTAGAAGCTCCATGATTCATAAGATTCAGCACCTTTACTGCAACAGTTGCTCCACTCTCTTCAAGAATTCCTTTGTATACAGAACCAAAACTCCCCGAACCAACCAAATTTTGCACGGCAAATCCATCAGTAGCCCTTAGAATGCTTTGGTATGATAACTGTAAAAGTGAATTTTCTGCACAGGTTGTTGTTGACTTTGGCTCTTTCCTCTTTCTAAACCACAAGATAAGGAGACAAGTGAAGACCAAAGCCACTCCTAAAATGGCAACAACAATTGCAATTTTCAATTTAAGGTAGGTGTCTGATGATGCTTTCAGAGTACATCTTGACAAGTGTAACTCAGGTATGCCTCCACAAAGTTTATTGTTTCCCTCAAGAAATGTAGCACTTGCATTCTTAAAGACTCCTGCACTTGGTATCAGTCCCTCAAAATCATTGAAAGAAAGATTTAAATACTGCAATGCACCAAAGCTAACAAGAAATTCTGGAACCCCACCAGAAAAATTATTATCAGATAAGTCCAATTCCACAAGTCCTCTTAGTGAACTTAAAGAAGAAGGAATGGGACCGTAAAACAAATTGCCATCCATTAACAATGTCTCCAGACTTACACAACTACCGAGACTGTTCGGAAGCAAACCTGATAACCTATTTCGAGAGACATAGAGTTGACCCAGATTTTTCAATTGTCCTATTTCAACAGGAAGCTCACCAGTCAAATAGTTTGATGATAAGTCTAGCCAAATGGACAAGGATTGAACTCTAAGTACCTCTGGAGGTATTGGACCACTAAGATTGTTATCAGAAAGATCTATTAGAAGAGAATCTTGGCAATTTGCTAGACTTGAAGGAATGTTGCCCTGAAGATTGTTGATACCTAAATCAAGTTTGGTTAGTCTTGTTAAATTTCCAATAGAATAAGGAATAGTCTGAGAGAGAAAATTCTTGCCAGCATACAATAACTGTAGCTTCTTAAGCCTCCCAATATCAGAGGGAATAGGACCTGATAGTTGATTTTCTGATACTGATAGCAACTCCAAATTGGTGAGATTTCCAATCCCATCCGGGATTCTTCCCCATATTTTGTTCTGTTGAACTGCTATATGTAAAAGGGTGCTAGGAAAATTCTTTATGCATTCTGGAAATATGCCTCCAAAATTATTTAAGCCTATATATAGAAATCCTAGTTTGGTATTATTGACTAAAGTGCAGACAAAGTTCAAGTCACCTTCTCCCTCATGTCCCAAATAGTTCTTGCCTAGGTCAAGGTTGACCAATTTATCCAACTTTTCTAATGAAGGCACGCTACCACTGAGTCTATTATCCCCAAATTGAAGATCTACCAGTTTTGAAGCATTGGATATTGAAATTGGGATTTGTCCGCAGATTTGGTTCCCCTCTACAGAAAAGAACTCAACATATGGCATAGTGATTTCAATGTCAGAATGTAGAGTACCTTGAATCTTGTTTTCACCGATATCAAAGGATCTAATATTGGAGAAATTGAACATTGCAACAGGGACAATACCAGAAATTGCATTTCCGGCTATGGAGAAATATGAAAGATTTGTCAGTTGTCCAAGAGCTTCAGGTATAATCCCAGTTAATCCATTCAGCGTCAAAGCAAGGTTGTCTAGAGACGACAAGTTCCCCAACCAAGGTGGGATACTCCCTCTCAAACTGTTGTTGTAAAACCTAAAGACTCTCAGGTTTGACAACAGGCCCAACGAAGCAGGTATTTCTCCTGTTAGCTGGTTGTCTTCCATTTGGACTATTGTAAGCTTAGAACAAGCAGATAAATTGGAAGGAATTTCACCACTGATGGAGTTATTGCTCAGGTCTAATGCTGCCAATCTTCTTAAGCGACCAATTTCTTGAGGAAGCTGGTTGTAGAAGCTGTTGCCCACAAGACTCAATTCTCTGAGAAAACTCAAGTTTCCAATGTACGGTGATAGAGATCCTGAGAGTTTGAGGAACTGCAGTACCAACTTTGTTACTCTCCGATGCTTCCGACCGCAGGTAACACCATGCCATTGGCAGAAATGGATGGAACTGTTCCAGGACTCCATGATTCTGAGCTGATCGCCCGTTATCTTGGCTTTGAACTGGAGTAAGGCTTGTTGGTCCGTGTCATTTCCTCCAACAACAGGAGTTGCTGTTGCAAAACCAGGCGAGTCAAGACCCTGCAAGTTGAAGCATGAGAGAAGAACCATAACTTCAACAACGTAAACAAGTAAACGAGAGCTGGATGCTTCAAAATGGGGTTTTGATAGCTCCATTAGATCAAAACAATTTCTTTATTTAAGAGAATGATTTGTATTTGGGAATGTTTGGTTCATCAACAAGAAGTAGAGTTCAATAATCAATATAAGTAGTTTCAGAAGTCTGATATGATCCTATTCTATCTCCCGTCAACTGGTTCAAGTTTTCCGACATTGAAAGTGGCGTGGCTACTTTTCCCACAGATGCGTCTACTTGGAAAAATTGGGTTTTATGGTCGCCATCTTTTTCCCTAACTGAGTCATCTTTGACTAAAGATTCCTTGGCGTGATTTTTGTAACAATCCAATAAACAAAGTCATATTTTCCCAATGACTAAGTTGGATGATTTATCATTTTTCCCTTTCCCTGCGCAAAAGGTTGGATTCCATAGATTCAAAAGACGAGGGTTTCTTCCATGACAGAGTGGGACTTCTAAAGTAAACGCCAAGGATACTCTCGACAGGGTCACAATGTTGGACCCCCCTATTTAATCCTTGTCTGAAAATCAAAGTCAAGCTTTTTAAAGTTTTTGAAGTCTGATATTATCCTATTCTAATTGGTTCGAGGTTTCCAGCTTTGAAAATCATGTGGCTCATTTCGATGGCCTTCTTTAAGTTAAATGCATCAACTTGGGGTTGGTTTCTACGGTTGATATTTCTTTTTTCCCATAATTGACTCATTTTCCCAGTAGTTTTTAAGCCATGCAGAAGGAGGTTTGTGCTAAAGATCATACATACAGTTTGGACGAAGCTTGTCTCTAATAGGTCAGTGCCATAGCATGGTTTTCAATCTCATTGTTACACATGGAAATGTAAGATGAAGGACAAGCGAAGACTTTGAACTTTCATTAGTGGATTAATTAGAACATCTTGTCTATTTACTTATTGGTTATATTTTAATGCACAAATTATATAAAAAAATAGCGCAACCTTTTTATAAAATTTAGACTTAATTCAGAAATAGGTATCTAAATTATACACTTTTCTAAAATAGTTGTTTAATATTTTTTTTTCTGCTGAAATAAGTGCTTAAATTGTACATTTTTTTATGAATATGTGTTTAATGTTTCATTCTGTTAACGTTTTAAGGTAACATCATTAAAAAAAATTGTTTAACTTATAAATAGGTGCATAAACTATACATTTTTCTAAGATATGTGTCTAATGTTTTTTTGACTGAAATAAGTGTTCAAACTATATAATTTTTTCACGAATAAGTTATATTAGATTCTTGAAAATTTTATTACTTTTAATATTAATATGAAGTTATAATTTTTAATTTTCTAAGGTCAATATAAAAAATAAAATATTATAAGATAAAATAAAGTTTACATCGAAACATTTTAGACGTTGAACAAAATAATACGGAAAAAATATTTAAAATATAACATGAATTTAAAATTTTATAAAAACATAAAATACAATATTAAAAAGTATTTTGATATGCAAATTTATTTAATTTAAATTCTATGAGACATAATTTATATAAAATATATATATAATCCGTGTATTAAAATAAATTAATAACGTATGAAAGTTATGTGTATTGAATAAAATATGTTTTAACAGTGTTACCTTAAAACACTGAAAAAATAAAACTTTAGGTACTTATTTTAGCAAAAAAGAAACACCTATCTCATAAAAAAATAATTTAGGCACTTATTTATAAGTTAAATAATTTTTTAACGATTTTACCTTAAAACACTAACGAAATAAAATTTTAGGCACTTATTTCAGCTAGAAAAAAAACATTAGACACTTATTTCAAAATATATATATATATATATAATTACACAAACTTGTGTCTCAAAGTATTTTTTTTATGATAGTCTAAGGTGATTATAAGATAATATCTGTTCATAGATATTTTTAACCATTTGACAATGTATGTGCACCATATAGACAAAACAACTTGAACTCTGAGTCTAAAAGTGATTATAAGATAACACTTTTTTATAACGATGATGCATTAAATATTAACTTCTATCTTTATAAGTTGTCTATTTTGTCGGCCTTTGCATTAGGAGTGAGCAAAATTTGACTAAAAAAATAAAGAACTTAACTTGACTCGAGGTAAAAATATTCAACTCATTTTGATTTGACCCAAAATTTAATAAATTCGACTCGATTTGAAAAAAAAAATCAAATAAAATTTTAGTTGTAAAATAGAAGTTTAAATATTTCGAATAACTTAAATTTTTTAGTAACTAAAGGATTTATTTTAAAATTAGAGATGAGTTTTTCAAATTTTTATGATATATATATTGATATATAAAAATATGAAAAAAAAATATAATCATATATTAAGAAATATATATATATATATGCATACCTTATATGATTGGAAAAAAATCATTTAAATTGCAATTAAATTGTACTATAACATGATAAATAATTACAATTAAATTTTTATAATAACTCGAAAACTCGACTCGAATTTCTTAAACTTGATTTGAACAAAAAAAATAATATATGAGTTGTAAAATATGACACGTAAACTCAAATAACTCAAAATTTTTTTAACTCAACTCGGTTGAACGTTCACCCTTACCTTATAGAACCAACTTCTATTTATCGTATTAAAATATAAGTATAATTTTATTAATTTATAATTTGTTTCATTCCACAATCTTAGACCATTTGATCTCTAATTTAGTCTCACTTGTGATTCAAGTATTTAATCTACTGAAGTTACCCAATTATGTGATTATACGAGGTGAACAAATTAAACCTAAATCAATCTAATTAATAATTTCAGAAAACATGTATTATTTTAATGTAAAAATCAGGGAAATATTTCTCTTGGCTATAATATAGTTTAAGAGTTGTAAAAAAAAGTGTTCTTAGTTAATGAATCCATAAGAAGTATATTGAGTTAACGGAGAGACCGGATGAACATGTAAACAGTAGTGAGTAAAAGTCGACTCGATTAAAAAATTATTTTAATTTTACGTTATTTTAGCTGTTCGAGTTATTTGAATCAACTCGTCGAAAGCATAGTCATTATTGGGAAATCTTCTTTATGTTTTGTTGTAGGATCAATTGTTGGGATTTGTCAAATTTACAGTTTAAAACTCAACATTACTTTCTTCCCAGCTCTCATGAATAGACATATTCAATAGTATTACTCATACAATAAGATGCAGACTCAAAATCCAACATTATTATTTAAACTATGATTTGATGACAATCCACTAGCTTATGATGCAAATACTTGAACAAAATATAAAACCAATTACAACGGAAAACTCCAGATTTATTATCTTTTCCCAAAGCAGAATGTAAGCAAGCATTTTGTCTCACTATGCCTCCCTGGTTCATTCATGCGACACCTTAGGTACCTGCAACATAGGAAACAGAGATTTACCATAACACACCATATCAGCAAAGAGGGAGTTGAAATGCGCCTTATTGGTGACATGTTTGAGTATTTTGCTAAGAAAAGAAGACCTTAGTACCTGATGATTGAGCAATGTATAGAGTTCGAATCCCACGACGTAATCGAGTTGAACGAAGAAGCTTGTCTCGAATAGAACAAAGCTTGGTAACAACATCGCTCATGTCCAGACGCTCAATTGGTGATTCAGCAGAACAAGCAAGTCCTATTTCAAATACCGAATTCAAGCAATGAAGTCGAGATTCATCTTGCATGTTGTTTGCATTACGAGTGATGTCTGTGACTGTAGCTCCTATTGCATTCTCTTGGAGTAGAATGGGATCTATAATCTCAACCACTCGATCAGGTGAAGCTGCCTTAACAAAGATGTGAAGACTTAAACCTTGTTTGAACCTTTCATCCGTTGGCTTTTTTCCTGTAAACATCTCCAGTACAAGGATCCCATAGCTATACACATCGCCTTTTGTTGATAACTCGCTTCCCATGCCATATTCTACAATCAAGCCATCACATATTACATACAAAAATAATTGTAGAGGAAAGCCCTCTAAATATACAAAAGTAAATAAATAATGATCATAAAAATGGAAGTAAAATAAATAAATGTGATTACCTGGTGGAGCATAACCAATAGTTCCTCTTAATCCAAGGGAGCTTGACTGATCAGCGTAATGGTTAAGTCTGTCTGTAAAAAGGAGTTTGGCTAATCCGAAGTCACTTATATGGCCAACCATTTCGCCATCAAGTAGAATATTGCTTGGCTTGAGGTCACAATGAATTATCGGCGTTTCACATCGATGGTGGAGATATTCGAGAGCATGAGCCACATCTATGGCCACGTCAACTCTTTGGAAGAAGTTTAAGTTTCTCATCGTCTCTGGTTCATTCATATCGGTAGATGGATGCAGCCAATTCTCCAAGCTTCCATTTTCCATGAATTCATAAACCAAGGCTTTAAAATCATTGCCTTGATAATCGACACCTGAAATGGCTGTTAATACCTTGACAAGATTCCGATGTCTAATGTTCTTTAAGGCCTCACATTCAGCCAAGAAGCTTCTTGATGCTCCACGATTCAGAAGATTCAGCACCTTTACTGCAATAGTTGCTCCACTCTCTTCAAGAATTCCTTTGTATACAGAACCAAAACTTCCCGAACCAACCAAATTTTGCACGGCAAATCCATCAGTAGCCCTTAGGACGCTTTGGTATGATAATTGTAAAAGTGAATTTTCTGCACAAGATGCTGTTGGCTTTGGCACTTTCTTCTTTCTAAACCACAAGATGAAGAGACAAGTGAAAACCAACACCACTCCTAAAATCACAACAACAATTGCAATTTTCAATTTATGGGAAGTGTTTGATGATGTTTTCGTGTTGCATCTTGGTAAGTTTAACTCAGAAATACCTCCACATAGCTTATTGTTTCCCTCAACAAATGTAGCACTTGCATTCCTAAAAACTCCTTCACTTGGTATCACACCCTCAAAATCATTGAAGGAGAGATTCAAATATTTTAATGCTCTGAAGCTCACAAGAAATTCTGGAATCCTGCCTGAAAGATTATTAGCTGATATGTCCAATGCCTCAAGACCTTTTAGTGAACTCAAAGATGAAGGGAGGGGGCCTTCAAACAAATTGCCATTCAAGAGCAGCTTCTCCAGACTTACACAGCTACCGAGGTTGATCGGAATCAAGCCTGATAACTTGTTGTTAGAAACAGAAAATTCGCCTAGATTTTTTAGATTTTCCACCTCCGTAGGAAGCTCGCCAGATAAATCATTTGATGATAATTCTAATACTATGGTCAAGGATGGGATTCCAACTACTTGAGGGGGTATAGGTCCACTAAGATTGTTGTGAGAAAGACCCATAAAATTCAATTTTTGGCAGTTACCTAGATTTGAAGGAATGTTGCCCTGAAGATTGTTAAAATCTAACTCAAGTTTGATTAACTCTGTTAAATTTCCAATGGAATGAGGAATACTTCCAGAGAAAAAATTTCCATAAGCTAAAAATATCTTTAGCTTCTGAAGCCTCCCAATTTCAAAGGGAATGGGACCTGATAGTTGATTTCCTGATGCAGCTAGCACCTCCAAATTGATGAGATTACCAATCCCATCGGGGATTCTTCCCCATATTTTGTTCATGTCCAGTGCTAAACCCACAAGTGTGCTGGAAAAATTGCTAATGCACTCGGGAAGTTGGCCTCCAAAATTATTTCTTCCTATGTGCAGAAATGTTAGTTTGGTACTATTGAGTAAAGTGCAGAGAAAGTTTAAGTCACCTTCTCTCCCATATCCCAAATGGTTTTTGCCTAGTTCAACGTTAAACAGTTGATCTAACTTTTCTAATGAAGGCACGTTTCCACTGAAAATGTTATCATGAAATTCAAGTACATTCAGATTTGAAGCATTGGATATTGAAATCGGGATTTGTCCGGAGATTTGGTTGCTCCCTACAGAAAAGAACTCAAGATATGGCATATTGATTGGCAAGTTAGAATGAAGAGTACCTTGAATATTGTTATCACCAATATCAAAATCTCTAATATTGGAGAGGTTGAACATTGTGACAGGAACATCGCCAGAAATTGCATTTTCTGTTGCCGAGAAAAATGAAAGATTTGTCACTTGTCCAAGAGCTTCAGGTATAATCCCACTTAATGCATTCAATGCAAAATCAAGTCCCTCCAGGCATGACAAGTTCCCCAAAGAAGGTGGGATGGTCCCTCTCAAACTGTTATTGTATAACCCCAAGACTCTCAGGTTTGACAAGAGGCCCAACCAAGTAGGTATTTCTCCTCTTAGATGGTTGCCTGTCATATAAACCACTCTAAGCTTAGAACAAGCAGACAAATTGGAAGGAATTTCCCCACTGATGGAGTTATTGGTGAGGTCTAATACTTCCAATTTTCTTAAACGACCAGTTTCTTCAGCAAGCTGGTTGTAGAAGTTGTTGCCCGCAAGATTCAACACCCTAAGAAAGCTCAGGTTTCCAATATATGGTGATAAAGATCCTGAGAGTTTGAGGAATTTCAGGTCCAACTCGGTGACTCTTCGATGCTTGCGACCACATGTAACACCACGCCACTGACAGAAGTGAATGGAAGTATTCCAGGACTTCATAACCTTGAGCTGATCACCAGTTATCTTGGCTTTGAACTGGAGTAAGGCTTGTTGATCCGTGTCATTTCCTCTAACTACAGGGGTTGCTGTTGCAAAACCTGGCGAGTCAAGACCCTGCAAGTTGATGCAAGAGAGAAGAGCCATAACTTCAGCAACGTAAACAAGTAAACGAGAGCTGGATGCTTCAAAATGGGGTTTTGATAGCTCCATTAGATCAAAACAATTTCTTAATTGAAGAGAATGATTTGTCATTGGGAATGTTTGGTTCATCAGCAAGAAGTAGAGTTCAATATAAGTAGTTTCAGAAGTCTGATATGATCTTATTCTATCTCCCGTCAATTGGTTCAAGTTTTCCGACATTGAAAGTGACGTGGCTACTGTAGCGACCCTTTAAAAATTAAATAAATTTATGTGAAAAAAAAAGGAAAAATAAGTAAAAGGGGTCACTAGTGAGAACCTCAAAATTGAAAATTGATAAATTAGGATTTTAAATAGAAAATTAGAAATTAAAATATCTCAAAATTAGAGTTTTAAAAAAATGATTTGGAAAGGGGATTGGTCCTAAAAATTTGGGCATGAAAAATTAGGAATTTTGAAATGTCAACCCTAATTTTGAAATCTAGGGTTTCAAAAAGGGGAATTTTGATAAATTGGATTTTTAGGGATTTAAAAAAAAAGGAATTTGAAAAATGATTTAAAAAAGGTTGGAGTCGCCACCAGTCACTTTTGGTAGACCGGACACCGGGAAACCAGAGATTCTAAAAGATTTGGGTTCGAGAGTCGGTTACGATTTAAAACGATATTATCGTTAAAAAACGCCCAAAATTGGCACCTTTATCAAAATAACCGCTTAATTAATTTTGGATTTTCCGGATTAAAGTGGCATTAAATTAAAATTTGTTTAAAAATTCGAACTTATTTTAATTTTTATCGTGTCTTTATTCGAAGGTAAACGCATTCACCACCACCACTACGTTTGGTGTCGGGCCCGTTACAACCGAATCAAGACATAATTAATTAAATTTATTAATTATGAGAGGTGTGATTTACAAAATAAAACTATATCACAATAAATACATGAATAATAAAAAGGTGCATAAATGAAAATACATGCCATAAAATAAAAACAACAAACACACATAACATGCGTGACATATGTAACATTAGGCATAAACAAAATAAAGAAAAAGATAAGCATATACAAAAATACATATGTATAAAAACATGAATAAAAAAGTAAGACAAATATGTAACAAAATAAATAAGGAAACGTATGAAAAAAATGATATGAGAAATAAAATAAAATGCCAAAATAATAAAAAAAATGACATAATGAATTAAAAGCATAGCAAAATAAATATATGCAACAATGAACAATAAGAATGCATGTTACCAAATAAATAATTAAAAGTAAATAAACAAAAGCTAAATAAAAAACAGTGAATAAAAGATATCAAAATTGGAGAAAATAGTTACTGTAAAAGGACTTAAATGAAAGAAACACAAAATTTTTAGGTCAAAAATAAAAGGAAAACAAAAGATAATGCAAAACAGTGACTAAAAAGGAAATATTAAAAAACATTTAGGCCCTAAAACTGTAATTTCTATGTGAGGAAGGGCTTAAAAGAGGTTTAAAAGGAGCGGAGGGACCGAAAATAATAAAACCATTAAAAAAATAACTAGATTCGTCCAAATCGGGAACAAAACGTGATTTTTTGAAAACATTCGGGGACCTCTGAGCTAAATACAAAGTCACGGGGGATTTAATGATGGTAAATACCCCATTTCCTTTTATTAGCTTAGCATAAAACTTAATTAAAAATCAAAGCCTCCCCTCTTTTGTCATTTTCAGCCGAAAAATAAAACAAAAATCACAACTTTCTCTGTGTATTCATCTGGAAACAAGATGAACGTTCATCTTATAAACCCAGAAGACCGCCATTGTTTTCAGAAAACGGCACGCCGACCATCGCGAGCGGTGGCAGGCTAGTTTAAAAAACGTTTTTCTTCTCCCTTTTGAAACTCCAAACCTATTTAAACCCTTAAATCCACAAAAAACAAGACGAAAATTTTCTTCCTTGCAACCGAGAGATGGTTACTTTTCGAGGCCGAGTAAAGAAAGAAGACTCCTTCCGAAGACTCGTCCATTTCCTTCCTTCGTTCGGCTCACCGGAGGTCATGAGTTTATCGCCGGTTCGAAGTGAAGAAAGGAGTTCGTCCTCGGGAAGGTATGATTTGAAGCCTTAAATTTTTATTTTTTATTCTTGATGCAAAAAAAAGACAGAAGTTATACCTCTTGAACGTTTCTGGTTTCTATTGATCAAGAAAAGGATCCCTTTTACATTGTTTGGTTCGACATTTATAGCCGATTACATGGGTTTTAAAATAAAAGGAGAATAATATTCTAAAATCCCTATTCGTTGCTCTCTGGAAATTTGTTTGTATTCATGTGCTACTCTGAAATTTCGGCTCTGTTCTTCCCCTGAAAATTGTCCGTAATGCCTCTGATATTTGCTACAATTGTTTGTTTCTAATGCGATCGTGGCGGTCGAAGAACGTGAGGGGACCACCGGAGAGACCAAACGACGAGGAAGACGAACGACTTGATCAGTAGCTGAAGAGTCGGGCGCGTCCCTTGCACGCGCGCGTGGGGGTAGCTGAGCAGCCCCGCGTGTGGCGCGTGCCAGATCTGGAAGGTTCATCCTTCTTTAATTTGGACCGTTAGATCTTGTCCAGATCTAACGGTTGGGGCTTGACGGCTGCAGAGGAAAAACATGAGTTTCAACCGGTTTGGGCTCTAAAGTTTGGGCCAGTGTAATTTAATTGGGTTATAATTTAATTATTATTGGACTTGTATTTATATTGGATAATAAAATGGATATGAGTTCTTTATTTATTTAATGTTTGGGTTATTTATAAATCTGATTTACATATTTATAATATAACTTATATAATAATAATAACTTATATAATAATAATAATAATAAAATAAAATAATAATAATAAATAATTACGAAAACAATAAATAATATATTAATAAAATAATCATGAAAGGAAAATTACGTGTAATATATTATAAAGACTAATATATATATATATATACACATATTTTTTGTTTTTATGTAATGATAAATAAAACGCAAAGACATATATAATATTTTGGATTTTTCTATACAAACAAAAATATATTGTATACTAATTTTTTATTTTTTTATTATTATTTTTTTAATGTGATAATTAAACTTAAAGCCCGTTATTAAAATGAAAATTAAACCCGGGTTTAGACCCCGGATAAAATCAGTGATTACAGCTATATTTTTCACAGATGCGTCTACTTGGAAAAATTGGGTTTTATGCTCGCCATCTTTTCCACTAATTGAGGAGAAATTATATCATGTCCCACCCATCACACCCACTAAAAATTATCATTATTTTTTTTCTATGGCTTATATTTTTTAAAGTGAATCTTCACTCATATTTGCTATTAATTCATTTTAAAAATATTTTTTTCAAATGAAGATTCACTTTAAAACATATATGACATAAAAAAATGATGATATGAGTGATTTTTAATGGTTGGCCCATGGACACGTGATGGGATTTACCCATGATATAATTTCTCCGAGACATACTTGCCAATGCAATGGAAACGTTGTAACAAGGAAGTCATATTTAGGGGTTGATATTTCATCTAGTTTAGTAAAAAATTTAGAATTAATCAGATTCACGAATCATACATAATTTTTAATATGTAATATATATATATATATTATATAAAATTGAGGGGCTCAACACAAATTTAAAAACCTATAGAATAGAGCTTTGCTCCCCTGAGTCACATTTCCCCAATGAATCTAGATTCTTTGGCGTTCTTTTTTGAACAATCCAATAAATAGTCATATTTTTCCGATTTCGATGATCAAATTTTTATATATCATCATCAAATAATGTTTAAATATTATTTAAAATAGTTTTTTTTATTAAATTCTTATATGAGAAAAATGATAAGAGGGAGATTTCAAAGTAAACTCTAGATTCTATGGAGGAGATAAAGGTGTGCATTATTCGGTTTTATCTAAATTAGCTGATCAAATCAAATTTATTTTGGTTAATTCAGTTATCCATTAATTTGGTTCAAAATCAATTAATTAACCGAATTAACCGAAATTATTATAAATTAAATATTATATATATATTACATATATTTATTTTTAATCATTGGACTTTTAAAAATTATAAAACAATCATTAAATTTTTTGATATATTATAAAATGGTTATTAAACTTTTATCAAATTAGCAGAAAATGAAAGTTTAGTGACTAAAAAACTATTTCACCATAATTTAGTCACCTATTGTGTAATTTATCCAAAGTTTTATAATAAATTTTGATTAATTAAAAAACCGACCAAATTAACCAGAATAATTTCGGTTCAATTAATTCGGTTATGAGTAATTTGGTTCGATTAACGGTTAAAGTTCTAAAAATTTCGATTAATTTGGTTATAGTTAATTCGGTTCAACCACCAACCGAATTAACCGAAATTACATCCCCAGGAGGAGACCATTGTTGAGGCCTCCTATTGACTGTAATTGTTTTACATCTAAACAAAGTTATGCACTGTGCTACCACTTTCTACATTTCACTCTCAAAACCAATTGTGGAACCACCTTTCATTATTCTAGTTTTGATTTTCCTTTTGGTTCTTGGGGTCATTCCTCTGACTTACATAAATCAAAGAATGTTAAACAAGAATTGATGCAATTTTCTGCCATTATCTATTCATTTCAAAGTAAACTCTAGATTCAATGGAGTATACTCTCAGCTGGGTCTGCAATTTTCTGACATTGAAAGTGACGTGGCTACTTTTTCTACAGATGCGTCTACTTGGAAAAATTGGGTTTTATGGTCTCCATCTTTGTCCCTAACTGAATCATACTTGCCTGTAAACATGATGTTTTATCATAGAAACGTTTACAACTTTGGTGGTTTCCAATTCGATAATGCACTTTTGTCACTTCCCTTAGACTAAGACTAGACTAATAAACCCACTTTTGCCACCACTTTCTTCATTTCACATCATTTTCAAGTAAACGATCATGCTTCAAGCAGGCTCCCAATTGTGCAGCTGACAGTGGCTTAGTTAGAATGTCTTCAACTTGATCTATAGTGGGAAAATAGTTAATTTGAAAAGACCCCTCTGCAACTTTTTCCCTTACAAAGCATGTATCAAGCTCTACATGCTTGAGTTTTGCATGATGAACTGAATTTGCAAAGTTATATCCTGGTTTAAGTGGAAGAAGCATTGAAGTGGAGGAGATTGACTGTTAAGTCAGCTGATAATTTGTATCCTTGGGTTGGTTTCATAGTGGATTTTTATCATAATTGAGATCTTGAAGACTTGAAATTGATGGAGGAAGACTTAAGTAAACGCCCTTTCTAACTTCCAATGAAAAATGATAGAAGTCAAGACTTTAAATCAATTAGCAATCGAATGAAATTGCCTAAGAATAAAAAATTGCCCACAAAATAAAATTGCCCAGAAATGAAATTGTTTTGACAATTGACAAATACAGTTTTATTTTGAAATACTTTTCTTTTATTTCTCTGAATCTTTTCTGTTTTCTTTCTCTCACACTCACCACAACCACACTCAACCACACATTACAAAAGGGATAGACAATACCTTTATATAGACTAGGCATTAATATATAATAAAACCTATTAAAAATCATAACTCTTGTAACTCTTATATTAAACTCTATAAAGACTAGTAACTCCCATATTAACTTTTTGACATTTCAAATTTTTAACTCCCCATTAACTTCTAAATTTTATGACTCACTAAATATACCATTTAAGTTTATTCAACAAAACTCCCCCTTAACTTAAATGTTTCTGTCATCCATCATGTCAATCATCTTCATGCATTTTTCGCAACTTGATCCTGACTCGTTTGTATCCCTTCACAACATGTTGCTTCTTGTACAATTCTATCTTGCCTTGATCATTCATCTTTTTTTTGAACATCCACTTTACACCAATAGACTGACTTCCTTTGGCAATTCCTTTCGGCAATAGGCTGACTCCACATCAATTGCCTTAATCTCCTCATCCATGACAATTTGCCATTTCTTGTCTCATGATGCCTCTTCAAAGCTAATATTTTCAGCATCTCCCAAAAGACATACAAGATGTACCTCACTTGTCGAATCATACAAATCTTGTAAAATTCGCATTTTGGGTTCTCTTGGTTTATCTTCATTATCGATAGTTTCAGAACTTGTTGGTATGCTTGTTAGTGCAACGAATGATGATTCTCCAACTTCCATGACAATCTTTGTTAAATTATTCCAATCTCACTCGTTTGTTTTATTTACTCGTCCATCATGACTCACCATTCACCTTCTTGCTTATTGGATCGAGTAACTTGTACCCTTTTGTCTTATCATCACACCCAATAAAAATATACTTTTCACTTTTGTCTTTGAGCTTCTTTCTTCGTTGATCCGGTACATGTGCATAAGCCACACTACCAAACACTTTGAGATGAGAAACTGTCAACTTTTGTCCGCTCCATGCTTCTTGTGGTGTTTGATCATCTAACTTTACATGTGGACATCGATTTTGTATATAGATGACACATTGCACAGCTTCTACCCAGAATTGCCTCGGCAATTTCTTACTATTGAGCATTGATCGAACCATGTCAAGAATAGTTCGATGCTTCTTCTTAGTCAAACCATTTTGTTGAGGAGAGTATGGTGCGGTTAGAAATCTCCTTATCCCTTACTCCTCGCAATACTCCATGAAAGCTTTCGTATAGTGACCATACTTTTAACACTTGTAGTACTCGATGTTGGAATAGTTTGATCTGCCGCCTCTTACTCGATTACGTCCTCTTCCACGCAAATTTGGTTGGCTCGACTGTCCCTTCTCCTTATAATATCCTTCATCACTATCTCTTTGACCACCACGACCATTTCCACGACCTCCATGGCCATGCCCTCTACCTCAAAAATTTTGAGAATAAAGCACCTTTAAGTCTTTGATTGACGTTTTAGTTTAAAGTACTTGCTCGAGTGTATCCTCTTTTTTTACTTCTTACGTTTTTCTTATGCCTCAAGAGAACCGGTGAGTTCATAAATTGTGAGAGTCCCAAGGTCCTTTGACTCTTCTATCACGCACACAACATTCTCAAAATTATCGATTAATGATCTTAAGATCTTTTCCACAATTCGTGCATCGGTTAATGTTTCATCATTATGAATGAGTTGGTTTGCCACGGCTTGTACACGGGAAATATAGTCGGATACATTTTCCGACTCCTTCATCTTCATGCTCTCCAACTCATCACGAAGAGTTTAGAGACACACTTGCTTTATTCGGTCGACTCCTTTGAACACCCTTTTTAAAGTGTCCCACGCTTTTTTTGAAGTAGTTTCTCTGGCAATCTTCTCAAAGCTTGACTCATCAATGGCTCGGAATATCATGTATAATACCGCATAGTGTATATATAAAGGATAGTCTATTCCTTTTATAGTGTGAGTGAGTGTGGTGTGTGTGAAAGCTAAGTGTGGTTAAGCGTGGCTGTGGTGAGTGTGAGAGAAAGAAAACAGAAAATATTTAGAGGAATAAAAGAAAAGTATTTCAAAATAGTATTGTATTTGTCAATTGCTCGAGCAATTTTCCTTCTACGGATAATTTTATTTTGTGGATAATTTTTATTCCTAGGCAAATTCATTCGATTGCTAATTGTTTTAAAATCTTCAAATTGGTATCAGAGCTAATGGAAAATGTGATGGGTCAAATACCGCTACCACGTCTAACAAAGGCGAATTACGAAAATTGGAGCATTCAAATGTAAGCTCTTCTTGAATCTCAAGATGCATGGGAGGTAGTCGAAGAAAGGTTCAAAGAACCAACAACTACAATAGGTTATACAGCGGATTAAACTAATACGTTGAAAGAGGCGCGATCGAAGGATAACGCGACACTGTATATGATGTTCAGAGTCGTTGACGAATCAAGCTTTGAGAAGATTGTCAGGGCAACTACATCAAAAGAATCGTGGGACATTTTAAAAAAGGTATTCAAAAGAGCCGATTGAGTCAAGCAAGTGCGTCTTCAAACTCTTCGTGGCGAGTTAGAGAGCATGAAGATGAAGGAGTCGAAAAATGTATCTGAATACATTTCCCGTGTACAAGCTGTGACAAACCAACTCATTAATAATGGTGAAACGTTAACCGATGCGCGAATTGTGGAAAAAATCTTGAGATCGTTAACCGATAATTTTGAGAATGTTGTGTGCACGATAGAAGAATCAAAGGACCTTGGGACTCTCACAGTTGATGAAATCATTGGTTCTCTCGACGCACATGAACAACGTAAGAAGAAAAAGAAAGAGGAGACACTCGAGCAAACACTTCAAACTAAGGCGTTAATCAGAGACGAAAAGGTGTTTTATTCCCAAAATTTTCAAGGTAGAGAGCATGATCGTGGAGGTCGTGGAAAAGGTCGCAGTGGTAAAAGAGATAGTCATGAAGGATATTATAAGGAGAAGGGACAGTCGAGCCAACCAAATTGGCGTGGAAGAGGACGTAATCGAGGAAGAGGCGGCTGATCAAATTATTCCAACATCAAGTGTTACAAGTATGGTCATTACGCGAAGGATTGCAACTCCGAAAAATATTATAATTGTGGAAAAGTGGGGTATTACGTAAAAGATTATCGAGCCGATAAAAAGGTGGAAGAGATAACCAACATAGCCTTGGAAGATGAAACGAATGAAGGCGTTCTCTTGATGGCTAAAAATGAAGTCAACATCGAAAATGATATGTGGTACCTCGAATCGGCGCAAGCAACAATATGTGTGGTCACGAGTACTTATTCAAAGAGATGCAAAAGATTGAAGGTGGTCATGTGTCGTTTGGTGATGCATCAAAAGTAGAGGTCAAAGGCGTTTGATTGCTAGAGTTAAAATGGGCAAAAATCGGATGTATAAATTGAATTTGAGAAGCGTATGAGAAAAATATTTGCGTGTTGATGTAGAAGACAAGCCATCGCTATGGCATCTTTAATTTGGTCACCTATATCATGGTGGTCTAAAAGAATTAGCAAAGAAGAACATGGTGCACGGATTGCCGAACATGGATTATGATGGAAAATTATGTGAAGAATGTGTGATTGGCAAGCATGCGAGAACATCGTTTCAAAAGAATGCAGATATTGAGCTAAATATCCTTTCGAGTTGATTCATACCGATATATGTGGACCAATCACCCCCGAATCTTTTAGAGGTAAAAGATATTTCATTTCCTTTATTAATTGATGATTTCTCACGAAAAACTTGGGTGTATTTTTTGAAAGAAAAATCCGATGCATTTGAGGTGTTCAAAATGTTCAAAGTGATGGTGGAGAAGGCAATTGGTAGACATATTAAAGCCATACGATCAGGTAAAGGTGGCGAGTATACATTGAAGGCTTTCATGGAGTATTGCGAGGAACAAGGGATAAGGAGATTTCTAACTGCATCATACTCTCCTCAACAAAATGGTGTGGCTGAGAGGAAGAACCAGACCATTCTTGACATTGTTCGATCAATGCTCAAGATTAAGAAATTGTTGAGGCAATTCTAGGCAGAAGCTGTGCAATGTGTCGTCTATATAAAAAAATCGATGTCCACATGTAAAGTTAGATGATCAAACACCACAAGAAGCATGGAGCGAACAAAAGCCAACAGTCTCTCATCTCAAAGTGTTTGGTAGTGTGACGTATGCACATGTACCGAATCAACAAAGAACGAAGCTCGAAGACAAAAGTAAAAAGTATATTTTTATTGGGTATGATGATTGACAAAAGGGTACAAGTTACTCGATCCAATAAGCAAAAAGGTGATGGTGAATCGCGATGTACGAATAAATGAAGCAAGCGGGTGGGATTTGAATAATTCGATAAAGATTGCAGTTGAAGTTGGAGAATCATCAGTCGTGGCACCAACAAGCATACCAACAAACTCTGAAATTATCGATGATGAAGATGAACCACGACAACCCAAAATGCGAAGCTCGCAAAATTTGTATGATTCGACAAGTGAGGTACATCTTGTATGTCTTTTGAAAGATGCTGAAAATATTAGCTTTGAAGAGGCATCATGAGACAAGAAATGGCAAATTGCCATGGACGAGGAGATTAAGGCAATTGAACGAAACAACACATGAGAGCTAGCAAAATTATCGAAAAGAAGTTACCCTATTGGTGTAAAGTGGGTGTTCAAGAAAAAGATGAATGCTCAAGGAAATATAGAACGGTACAAGGCACGACTTGTTGCGAAGGGATACACGCAAAAGGCAAGAATCGACTATGAGAAGGTGTTTGCTCCTGTTGCAAGAATGAAGACAATCCGATTACTTTTCACATGCGGCTCAATTCAAATGGTCGATATTTCAAATGGATGTCAAGACAACATTCTTGAATGGTGTGCTCGGAGAAGAGAAAAAAATGTTAAAATTGAAGAAGGCACTTTACGGGTTGAAGCAAGCACCGCAGGCATGGAATATACATATTGACGCATATTTTAAGGAGAAAGGCTTCATAAAATATCTCTAAGAGCATTCCCTTTATGTAAAAAAGAGTGAAGGTAACATATTATTTGTTGCTCTTTATGTCGATGATCTCATTTTCATTGGTAACAATGATGAGATGATAGAAGAATTTAAGGGTACAATGACAAAATAATTTGAGATGACAAATTTGGGTTTGATGAAGTTTTTTCTTGGTTTGAATATTAGACAATTAGATACGTGTATTTTTTTATCACAGGAGACATATGCAAAAGAGATTTTAAAGAAGTACAATATGGCAGATTATAATCCGGTATCAACACCAATTGTAATCTTGGTGTGTATGTCATGCGATATGGCTTAGAAATTTGTTGAGCAATATGGAACTAAAGCAACTAGGTGCAACTATGATCCAAGTTGACAACAAATCAGTAATAGAATTGGCAAAGAACCCGATGAATCATAAAAGAAGCAAACACATCGATGTTCGTTTTTACTTTATCTGTGATCATGTAAAAGAAGGTAGAGTAAAATTGGTGTATGTGGCAAGTCAAGAAGGATTGTCTATTCCTTTTATAGTGTATCAACACCGATTGTAATCTTGGTGTGTATGTCATGCGATATGGCTTAGAAATTTGTTGAGCAATATGGAACTAAAGCAACTAGGTGCAACTATGATTCAAGTTGACAACAAATCAGTAATAAAATTGGCAAAGAACCCGATGAATCATAAAACAAGCAAACACATCGATGTTCGTTTTTACTTTATCTGTGATCATGTAAAAGAAGGTAGTGTAAAATTGGTGTATGTGGCAAGTCAAGATCAAGTAGCGGATATCTTCACAAAACCACTAACGAAAGTACTTCTCGACAAATGCAAGAAGATGATTGGCATGATGGAAGACAGAAACATTTAAGTTTACGGGGGAGTTTTGTTGAAATAAACTTAAATGATTTATTTAGTGAGTCACAAAATATAAAAGTTAGTGGAGAGTTACAAAGTTGAAATACCAAAAGTTAATATGAGAGTTATGGAGTTTAATATAGAAGTTATAGGAATTATGGTTTTATTAGATTATATTATGTAATAATGCCTAGTGTATATATAAAGGATTGTCTATTCCTTTTATAGTGTGAGTGAGTGGTGTGTGTGAAAGCTAAGTGTGGTTGAGTGTGGCAGTGGTGAGTGTGAGAGAAAGAAAACAGAAAATATTTAGAGGAATAAAAGAAAAATATCTCAAAATATTATTGTATTTGTCAATTGTACAAACAATTTTTCTTCTACGGACAATTTTATTTTGTGGAAAATGTTTATTCATGGGCAATTTCATTTGTTTGCTAATTGTTTTAAGGTCTTCATAATAAACAAACCTTTGAGCTTTTCTTCAACCTTGCATTTCCCAGTCCTTCACAAATACTTAATGAACTCTGTTAATGTTTCCCACTGAGTTGAGTTCATATGAACATGAAGTCGGGTATTAATAAAACCATTGTAAACGGCAGTGGCAGCAACATGACTGACGAATTGTTTTTAAGGCAACGACCTCCATACCATGACATAGTTTATTTTATTTTTTTTTTATTATTATTATCTTTCAGTGTTGATGCCTTATTTTACAATCTACTTAACCAACACAACACGACTGAACAGGTGGCTCCATTTCATTTGGTCAAGGAAGTTTTTAAGACACTACTTATTACAAAATTACTAGCGTTGCATTATGTGTCAAATTTTATAAATTTCGATATTCCTTTAAATTTGTCTTTATCTATAGTGTTATTAGAGTTTCTATTAAATTTTTTATAAAATAATAAAAATCTCATTATATTTCGTAACCCAAACCTCAACTTTCATTATAATTTTGAATATTTCATCTTTCAATAAATTAGAAGATTTCAATTAAAAAAATAAACCCAAAATAAAATCACATGAATTATCTGTCAATATATTTTTAATGACTGCGATATTGAATGCAACGCTTTATACAGAACCTACACAACTGAAGAAACACCCAAGTGTAAAAAAATACAATTTCTACCCTAGAATAAATGAATCTCCAGCTAAAATAAGGATCATTGAAAAACCTACTGAAACCTATTAAAGTAAACCCTAAAACCAATATGGTTCCTTTCCAGAATTCATCATGTAAGAAAAGGAACAACAACAATCCTTTCGTTACATTTAAACATAATTCTTCAACATAATCTTCAGCTAAAAAGGAAGGGAATATCCAACATCCCACGATTAAAACACTTAGTTTTGACACCTTATGGGTGATGCACATGAAAACCATGAAAATGAAAACGATTCCAAACAACATATAGATAATTAGGTATGTTGAAAAGCTGGGGGATATGACATAGATTGATTGATCGAAGGACATTGCAAGAAAAGAAAGTAGGACTTGGAGAGATGTCCTAAAACCCTGAGGAAATGGTTCAAGCAGGGTTAGAGTTAGGGAAAAGGAGACGAGGAAGACGATATAGGTTGGGATAAAGAAAGTAAGAAAATTGGTTTCATCCATCACTGAATTCCCTAAAGCCGCTCCATCATATGAGCCTTTGGATTTTGATGTATTTTCACCCTGCCAAAGACCACCAGGTGGGCTAAGAGTGGCTTGGTAGGTTGCAGTTAAAAGTAGTCCTAAAATGACAAGTAAGGCATTACGGTCATCGCCTGATATATTATCCATGCCGTGGAAAATTAGAGATGATGCTTTTGTAGCATACATGACGATCTGTTTCTTCAACCTATGTTTGAAGTTTGAAACTCCTGGAAGAAAGCTACGACGCAGAATAGAAATACTTTCTCTGTTATTACTTTGATATGCCACATCCAGTGCCGTCAAACCAGCTTGATTGATTGTATATTTATCAGTCTTGAATTCTAATAGCAACTTGAGCATCTGTTATTTCGATTGTTTGAGATATAGAACGTCACAATAAGTTAACCATGACATGAAAATTGCATGTAATATGTATTATTAGAGTGGGATGAGTAGAACCTGAGGTTGTTTAGTGTTAGCAGCTATGTGGAGTGCAGTGTTTCCATCTTCGTCTTGTCGATTCACCACTTCCTGACAATAGTCTTTCTTTCTGAGGGATTGGAGTAGGAGTTGAAGAACGTCCGGTCTGTTATTTTCAACTGCAATATGTAAAGCTGTTCGATTTTGAACTGTAACATCTCTGATACACTCAGGATAAGTTTGTATAAATTTAACCAGTAGGCGGTGTTGGTTTCCAACTTTACACAGGTAGTGCAAAGGAGTCTCACCATTCTTTCCTCTGACACGAACAAGATCTATATCAACTTCCAACAGACGTAGCGCCATCTCTTGTTGCCCTTGTTCGACTGCAAGGTGCATGGGGCTCAAGCCTCGGTGGTTTAGCTTCCTAGAGAAAGATGGTTTTAAGGTGATGATCTCCATTGCAAAACCAATGCGCCCTCTTTCTGCAGCTACGTGTAACGGTGTCTCGATAAACTCCACCTCATCAAATCGCCTCAAAACATTTCCATCTCTCTCAATTAGTTCATAAAGTTGGGTAATGTTGCCTGACTCAGCAGCTGCTTTCAAATTTTGATCCATGTCGGGAGGTAAAAGGATAAAAATTCGAAAGGGCTTGTGTGAGAAGGAAAGAGGAGAATAGTTTGCTTTATATAGGAATTACGCAAGAGAAATTATATTATTGGTAAGTCCCACCACGTGTCTATGGGACCAACCAGTAAAAATCACCCATCTCATCAATTCCTTCATGTTATATATTTTTTCTAAGTGAATCTTCACTTAAAAAATTATTTTTAAAATGAATTAACAGTAAATATGAGTGAAGATTCACTTAAACAAATATGACATGGAAAAAACAACGAGATTGATGGTTTTTAGTGGTTGGTCCCATGGATTACGTGGTAAAAATTACCCATGATATAATTTCTCCTTGGTTGGAGTAATGTTCGAAGGTGCTTGTCTTCGTTTAGCGGCAAGGCAACACTGTCGATTAGGGTTTACAACTATCGAAGTTAATTAAATATATAATTTAAATATTTTTTATAATATTGACATAGGAAATTAGTCACTTTAGATCATACAATATAAGTGGAGGTTTGGACAAGCGCAATAGAAGCGACCGCACAAGCTCTTCTAAAAAAGAGAGGACAAAATTTTGATAAACTGTATTCATTATATGCTATTTAACTCAAAATTTTGTAAAAATTTTGAAAATATCTTTAAGAAAGATGAGTTATAATTGTTAAAACGTTATAATTATGTTCTAAATATGAAAATTGATTATAGAATCTTATTGAGAGGTTCTTGACATGTGCAATAGAAACGATCATATAATTAGAACCCTTAAAAAAGACAATTGCTTCTAAAATTATAAAATTCGGTTCAATTAACCGTTAAAGTTCTAAAATTCTGATTAATTCGGTTTGACCACCGACCGAATCTACGTCCCTACGAGGAGACAATTGTTGAGTCCCCCTATTGACTGTAATTGTTTTACATCTAAACAAACAAAGTTATGCACTATGCTACCACTTTCTACATTTCACATGTAAAAGGATGAGCAGGGTCCCAATTGTGGAGCCACCATTCATTATTCTAGTTTTCATTTTCTTTTTGGAATTCTTGGGGTCATTCCTCTGAACTTACATAAATCAAAAAAATGTTAAACAAGAATTGATGTAATTTTCTGCCATTATCTCTTCATTTCAAAGTAAACTCTAGATTCAGTGGAGTGTACTCTCAGCTGGGTCAGCATTATGGAGCCCCCCTATGGACTATAATTGTTTTACATCGAAACAAAACTAAGGTACCCCATGATTTCTGTGGAAAAGAAGAAAAAGGAAAAATCGTTTTCCAAAGTCACCATGAAAATTTAAGTGCAGATTCACTTTGGTGGTTTCTAATTAGATAATGCACTGTTGCCATCTCCGTTACACAAAGACTAGACTAGTAAACACACTTTTGCTACCACTTTTTACATTTCACATCATTTTCAAGTAAACGATCATGCTTCAAGCAGGCTCCCAATTGTGCAGCTGACAGTGGCTTAGTTAGAATGTCTTCAACTTGAGTTGATCTATAGTGGGAAAATAGTTCATTTGAAAAGACCCCTCTGCAACTTTTTCCCTTACAAAGCATGTATCAAGCTCTACATGCTTGAGTTTTGCATGATGAACTGAATTTGCAAAGTTATATCCTGGTTTAAGTGGAAGAAGCATTGAAATGGAGGAGATTGAGTGTTTCAAGTCAGCTGATAATTTGTATCCTTGGGTTGGCTTCATATATAGTGGATTTTTATCATAATTGAGATCTTGAAGACTTGAAATTGATGGAGTAAGACTTCAAGTAAACGCACTTTCTAACCTCCAATGAAAAAATGATAGAGGAATACTTGACGTAAAAGTGGATTCAATGGAGGATTATACTCGTACATTTGTAACTTCCACTGAAAAGGTTAATTTACTTATAAAGGTTAATTGTGTTATATATACTCAAATTATCCATGCAACATGACTCCTTTAAAAGAACTCAACAAGTGGCCTCAGTAGAAAAGCACCAGAGTTTGCAGCCTGGTTGCTTGAATAACCTATACAACAGCATTCAACATCTCGGCTTGAATTGTTTTCGGACGGAAGCTTGTAAGCACATGATGTTTTATCCTAGAAACGTTCACAACTTTGAGTTTAAGAAATTGAAGCTCAACATGGATCTTACAGGGCCTACAGGGTATTTTGTATGTGGAAATCAGCAATGTAATAAAAAAACAGTATGGTTTGTTTAGTTATTATGACACTCCACAATGCAGTTGCTTAGAATTGATGAATGTACTATGTTCTAAATTACGGGAGCGTGATGCTGTTAACGATGAAAGTCTGGGAGTGTTACGACGAAAAATCAATGTTTCTCATCAATTATGATTTACGAGTGATGCAAGGTTTTCCAGGAGATCGAAAGAAAAAGCGAAAATCGTCACAGTAGACCGATATTCGATGAACAATTCACTTTCATAGCACCAGATGGAAACGAATCCACTGAGAAATGTGGGAAAATCAGGGTGCAAAAGATGCTGAGAATGTCGGATACGAAGATAGTACTTGCGGGGAAGCAAGTGAAAATTTTGTAGATCTTCTTAGCTCGGCTCATGTTCATGGACCGTAAACTGTTAAACACTATGTTATTACTATCCAATCAAAAAACCATAATTGGATTAACCTCCTATCACAAGAATTGCTCAACCAATGCAACACATAATTGGATTAACCTCCTAAATATATTCACACTATGTTCAAACAAGATGAAATTTAACTCAGAATAAGACTTAATTAGACTAAGAACTCACACATGATATTTACACGTAATAGGGTTGAAATTGAGACTCGAAACTAGAGCAAGTATGTTTGGTCGAGTGATAAGTTATTCATTTTTGTTCCAGTGACGAAATCATGATTGAATCTTGGAAGGGACTAAAATATTAGATATAAAAATATAAGAGTTTATTAAGTATTTAAATTCAAAATTCATAGGAAAGAGCCTATTTTGTCTAATATTTCAATTAATTATAAGGATCTAAATTGTTATTAGATCAATTTTTTTTGAAGATACATGTTCATTCTTCTTTAGTTTGATCACTATTTGACTATGTATTTAATAAATTCATGTATTTTAAATTTAACTATTTATTTTTACAGGGGTCAAATTGTTATTTAACCAAATTGTTATTTTTATAGAGATCAAATTGTTATTTAAACTAAAGTTTAGAACAGAGGTCGAGAGTCCTTGAGCCTCAAGGGAGCTTTGTCCTTGATTATTCTCTTATATTCTCTTAGGTCATGGGTTTTAGACTGACACGCGTCGTGTAGTGCCAAAAATTAATTCTTTATTCTCAAATAATAAATAAAAATTAAATATAGTAAAGGAGAAGTAAGGGTCGATCCTACAAGGACTACTAGAAACTTCCTGATTACGATTGTTTGATTGATAATCCAAGAATATTAAATGATGTTTTAAGTAAAGGGGTTGTTTTTGAATAAAATGAAACTAAGTAATTAAAGAGAATAAAATAAAGAAATTATTTTAATTATAATAAAAACTAGCCTTAGGCTTTCGCTTTGACTCGATTTAAATAGATCATCGGAAAAATATTTTCACTTCGAGATTTTACGTCGGTAATTAGCTTTTAAGTTCTATCCTTGAAGTAAAAATTCTAAACCGAATACCCAAGTCTATCTTTGATATTGTTTTAATGGATTAATCCACCAACTCAATGTTTGTAGAAAAATCATTTTTAAATCTCAAGACCAACTTGAATTAAGTTATTTCAATAATAACTTGATCCAATCTTAGTTTTCGCCTTAGCAAACAATTTGCTAATGTGTTCCTAGAAAGTCGAATTTAGCTGAGCATAATTATGGAAAAAATTATGCTCGACATAAAAATAAAGTAAAAAATAAAAGCACGACAAAAATAAAGAAAGAAAATAAAAGATGGAAGAAAACTCTAGGATTAAAAGATGAATTCAGGCTTAGGTAGGTATTTATAGCCTTTTACAAACCCTAAAAATAAGAGATAAATCCTAGATAAATCTAAAAATATTTAAATTCAAATTACAAAGATAAATTCAAATTTAAAATTCAAATTCCGGCTGATAAGCTATCTACAATGCTGATAAGCTATCACGCATTTACTGACATCATCTTCTAGAAGCTGCTGACTGAGTGTCACGTCAAAAAAAACTTCAAAAATCGGCTATTTAAGTGCATTTTCCAGATTCACAGTCCTACACAAAAACACACAGAAAACATCAGTAACATAATTCATCAAATCAAGGAGTAATTAAGTACAAAATATTAACTATTTTGAACACTTATCATAGATCATTAGGTGTACCCATTCTCTCTCTAGAATCCTCATTGCCCACTTGATAAACCTTATAATACCTTATATGAATTAATTGATTAATAATTTGATCAGGAAATAAAAATCAGAGAATAAAGCCATGAATTAGGGAATGAAACACCCCATGCTAGCACCTTGCTTAAAATAAATTCATGATGGATACTTCTACAATTGAGCAGGAAGGGAAGCAAGTTGAGCAGGAGTATACACATGTGCAGGAGCAGATGCAAACATTGGAGCAGGAGATTTGCATGCAGCTTGGCCATAGTAGTGGATCTCAACAAATCACTTGTATCAGGACTGATCATTAATGGTATCATCTAGGAGGAAGAAACAAGCATTGGTGCCTAACAAAGCCAAACGAGAGTAAAATAAAATAATAAAGTAAATAATGAGGTGGAGGTAAGTCTCTTCATATAACCCTCTATATTCTTAGTTCTAGTTTAACTAAAATTACTAATCCTTCCAAGATTAAAACTCCTTTGTTCCTAACAGTAGTAAAACTCTTTTAAAGAGTAGAACTCTTAGTCCCTTAAGTGTTGTCGAATTGGGCCTAGGGTGCGGACAGATTTAACTCCTGCTTGTGCAATAGGACTAGTCCCGATGGTGCTGCCGGGTTAGGCTCTTTTGTGTGCGATGGAATCAGGCCCTTGAGGTGCGGTGGGGCGATGGATTTGGACCCCAGGTGGTGGTCCGTGACAATGGCATGATGCCGATACATACAACGAATACATTGAGGTATGACCGTAAAAAGGATTGAGCAAATGGAAGTCTTAGGTTTAAAGTTAAGCTGAAACATGCAGCCAATTCTGGTAAAATTTTCTTTCCTACTTGGATAATGTAGAGCATCTTAGTTTGTATTTGGTAGCATTACTGTCTCATGAGTTAGGGAAAATGAAGTCAGATCGAGTCAGGGAGCTTGAAGACTACGGGGAGACTATGTTGAACACCGCTGAACATCATTAAATTGATTAATAAAGATTAAAAATTTCAATAATTTATTGTATCATTAGTTTAATTAAAATTTTATTTTAAATAACTTATAATAGTATGTTGAGTTCTTAACATTTTTAATCTTTATTAATTAATTTAATAGTATTTAACAATCTTCGATATCTATGATATTCAACGGTGTTCGATGCACATTATAGAATTTTTTTATATACTAATATTTGTACGCCAGATACTTAGCCAAAAAAAAATATTTCACAAAACTTAAAAATATTTATTTATGAAGTAAATCTAAATTTAAGTCAATATATAATAATCCCTTTTAACACGAATCTTATCAAAATATTGTTTTTCAATTCTTTAACAACTTTAATTCTTAGTAAGTTCTACAATTCACTGTTATAATTCCATGTATTGAAGGATAAATTATAAAATCCATCGCTCAAATTTTTTTCATTCCTATTTTAGTTGTTAAACTTTGAAAATTCTCAATTTAATCACCCAACTTTAGTATTATTCATATTTTTGTCGCATAAATATTAAATCACAAACAGTGTGATGATAATTATAAAACACTAATGACACACTAGTGGATCTAGAACACATAACCTAGGGTGAAATAAATAAACAAAGATGAACATCTTGGACGACCAACCAAATGAATAGTTCGATCATCACTATGGGCGGAGCCATGTATGAAATTAGGGTGTCTGTCGACACCCTAAAATTTTTGAAAAACTATATTTTTCTATACAATTTATATATAAAAATTTAAAAATATATAATTGACTCCTTTACAAATAATTAACTCTTTTCAAATAATGTTCAAGAAAATGACACTCCTTAGATAAATTCTTGACTCCGCCCCTAATCGTCACCATGGTCTAAAGCCGTTGTTCGAGCACCAAAACACTGCATTTTTTGAGTCCAAGCTTTTGCCCTCGTTGATTTCTTTACAAACAAGAACCTGTGAATCCTAGAGACCCTTGTATTAAAGCAGCTGGCTTAGAGATTTTTGGAACTTCAATCTGATTCAATGTACTTAACTCATGTTCATGCACATGATCCGTTCCCTCTTAATTCATCTTAAACTTTTGCAATTCTTAATTAAATGATGTATAGGGAACATCAAAGGCTTCATTCATGAAGCAATAATAGCACTGTTTAAATACACTGGTTTGGATTCATTTCTGTCGTGCAACAAATTTCATCCTTCTGATTATACTCTTGTTTTGTTTCAAATTCCAGTTATTTCCATGGCTTCTGAATCTCCCACCATTTCAATCAAACTTTTGATAGACCAAGAGGCTAATGTCGTTCTTCTTGCTGAAGCAGGAAATGATTTTGTCGATACTCTCCATAGTCTCTTTAAGCTTCCCCTCGGAAACTTTGCACGACTTGCCGACAAGCACCAGACTTTGCAGTCCGGTTGCTTGAAAAATATATACAATAGCGTTGAGAATCTCGGCCTGAAATTTTTCCGGACTGAAGCATGTAAGCGTATGCTGCTTTGTCCTAGACACGTTCACGATGTTGAGTTTAAGAAATTGAAGCTTAATATGGATCTTACAGGTCCTACAGAATATTTTGTATGCGGAAATGAGAGTTGTAATTCAAAACAAGGTGGTTTGATTAGTTATTATAACACTACAAGATGCAGCTGCGGAAAGTTGATGAACACTAAATTAAAGGAAACTATTGCTGTCAAAGATGAAACTGAGGGAGTGCTATTGAAGGAAGAATCAATGTTTTTCATTACTGATGATTTAAGGGTCGTGCAAGGTTTTCCTGGAGAGCTACTTCAATTCCTTCACAACCGGAGGATCAAGAATCTTAGCCAGATTGAAGAAAAAGTTGTTGAAATTGGATCAAAAGAAATGACTAATCTTTTTATCCATTCATTAATCTCAAACACTACGTTGACTGATTTGTTTCTTGGGAAAGAGCGAAATTGTCACAGTAGTCCGATACTTGCTGAACAAGTCAGTTGCTTAGTGCCAGATGAAAAGGAATCCACTGAGAAATGTGGGAAAATAGGAGTGAAGATGATGCTGAGAAAGTCGGATAGGAGGATAGTTCTTGTTGAAGCAAGTGAAGATTTTGTAGATCTTCTATTTAGTTTCCTCACCATCCCTCTGGAATCTGTATTGGAACTGGTCCTGGGAGCCAAGGGTAACGTTGCATTAGGATCCATCTCCAACTTGTTTAGTGATTTAAACACTATGTTCTCAATATCCAATCAAAAGAATTCAGAGAAAGGTGTTCTTCCACCATTTTATAGCTGTCCAATTGAGTTTCCAAATATCCGTTCTCGGCATCCTCCTGAATTTCGTGTCTGTTACTCCAGCTACTCCTCTTCTTTGAACAAACCATTGGACCCGAAGTCTCCAAATCCTATCACAACAAACATTTTAGGCTATGTTAAGAAAAACTTTCAGTTTGTGGTCACAGATGATCTCGTTGTTCAGCAACTGCGTTCTGTTTCAAGCATCTCTTTACTAAAGGAACTTGGGATCTCTCTTGATGATGTTGAGCTCAAAGTTGTTAGCGTCGGAGTGGTTGAAGCGATTGCTTTATTGGGTGCTTGCTTGTTGTCTTCCAGAGCCCTGTCTGCTTCCTTTGTAGGGAAATCATCTTTATATTTTGTTGTAGGATCAACAGCTTGGATTCGTTATCCTTTATATTCTAGCCGATTCGGTTTTCCTTAATCTAGTATTTATCAAATTCACAGTTTAAATCTCAGCTGTACTAGTTTTAAGAAATGATTAATATACTTTTACCCTTTAAATTATACTTGCTTTTTTTTAATTTGTTCTTTAAAATTTTGATTCGTTGTGTTCTTTCAATTTTATGAATTTGGATCTAATTTATCTCTATTTAGAGAGAAAATTAAGAAAATTAGTATAGTTTAGGGGTAATTTGATAATGATGTAAAATATAAGAGATAAAATAGATAAAAAAAATATTTTAGGTGATAAATTAAAAATAATAATTTAGTTTAAAAGGAAGAAACTATATTTACCCTTAAAAAAAGCAATTAAAAAATATTTTAGTTTAAGGTTGAATTAAATATAAACTTTGAAAATTTTGAAGAGAAAAAAATATCAACGTATAGAAATCGGAAAGCGGAGACACCAATAAAGATATGATTAGGAGATAAATGATTTGCACCCAATACTTTAATATATAATTTTGAATCTGGTTCATGTAAGTGTTTCAATTTTAGAATTTATGGGTTTAAGTTAAGATTTTAAGGTTCGGTTATAAGATATAAAATTTAGGGTTTGTAATTAGAATCTAAAATTTTAGAGTTTAGGATTTAGAGTATTAAAGTTGGGAATTTATGCTTTAAACTTTATAGTTTAAATACGAAAAGTTTTATAATTTTTATATAACTCGTATATTAAAATATAACTTATAAAATACGTAAACATTTGCGAAAAGATTTGAGATAAATCACGATTTGGGAGTTGAAATAATAGTCAAACTAAGATTTAAAGATTAAATTTGTAATTTTTTTATTGTTTTTAAAAGAAAATAAGTAAAAGATGGTAATTTAATCTTTCAAACACAATAAAAACAAATAGTAATTATGTAACTCTATCACTATGAAGTGTCACCAACTTTTAACCTAGAAGTAAAATGGGAAAAGAGTGTTGAATTTTTTAAGCTTAGATTCTATGTGCACCCACTTCTTGTCAAAATCAAACTCTTAGGGTTCGTTACAAGGACAAAATGATTATGTTTCAACTGATGTTTTGTTCAAATTTTGAGGCTCATCTAATCAACTTTAAGACTAAAGGGAAAAACATGACTCAATTTATAAAAACAAAATGATTTGAAGGCCAAGAAACAACATCGAGCTATAGTAATTTTAATCGATAGAGGTTGATCTAAATGATAAATAATTTTATTTCGTGTAAATAAATTTTAGGTTCGAAATATTATGTATGTAAATATTTTTTAAAAAATTCTTCCACTAAAATTAAATATATGACATATGTCAATCTAATTTATTAAGACAAAACATTAAAAACAGAAAAACAATAGAAAAACAATAAAATCAAACTATAGTAAATTATATATTTAATAGATGACAAGCGTCATTTTAACTCGTTAAAATAAAATAAAGCCTTTTCGAAAATAAAATAAATAGAGAAAAGTAGAATAATGGAAGAGGGTCGATCCAAAGAGAATTTCGTATTTCCTAATCCAATTGATCGTTGTTTTTAATCCAAGATCTGCAACAATAAATAAAAAGGGGGTGATAGTCGAGATTTAAAATAATCAGAGTGAAATAAAGTAATTAATTAAAAAGTAGAAGAGAAAATAAATTGAGATATCACAAATAATAAAATCGCCTCGAGCTAGCTTTGATTGGATTCCTTCGGGATTCATGTCGGTTACAGTCTACAAGGCCCAACCCATTGCAACTTACTTTTCTCACATGTAACCGATCTTCCCAAGTCTATCTTCGGAAGCCAATTCTTAAGTAAATTAGCCACGTCTATCGCCATTAAAATACTTAGCTTTAAAACTGGAAAAGCCCGACTCGGAAAGTTGTCTCACCGAGAATCGTTTCCGATCTCGTTTTTCCTTAGCGGACCGCCGCTAAGTGTGTTCACAGGAAATCGAAATGCCGCAGGCGGATCCTTCCTCCCAACTATATTTTTAAACAACTTACAAACCAACGATGCCTTTTTGATAAGAAGTAATTTAAAAAATGTAAGCGAGGTCGATTGCCAAGCTTTTACGTTTAGGAAAACGAGAATATATCCCGGAAGGGAATTTAATGCTTTGTTCAAATCTCACGATCGAATCTTTTCATTGCTAGCTCTTTGGCTTGAGAAAATTAGCCAAGCATGATATTGTTTATCATTTTTGACTTGTTTTGAAAATAACTTATAAACATAAAATAAAAGAAAGTAAAAATAAAATTGAAAAGAAAACTTTATTTAGAACAAAAGTAATTAAAACAAACTAGCAAAACACAAAATGAAAAGATGAAAGATGATGATGAATGAGTTTCCATCCTCTCCCAAAAGTGGGTATTTATAGGCTTAGGAATTACAAAGATAACAAAGGTAAAAAGATAAAATCCCGAAAATTAAGTTCGTAAATTGATAACACATCCCGGATTTCACTCCATTTGCCTAGTTGTCTCTATCCATTCAGATTTTCCAGCTAACCAATCCAAAAGATGCTGATTTTGACATGCCAGCAGCCATCCCGAAAATCATGCCCGTGAATCCAGCCATGAATCCAAAAAATCAAAAATCTGCAGAATTTTCACCTTTTATGCTGGATTTCTTATCTTCAATGTCCTGCATGAAAAATAAATGAAAATATCCAAATTAGCAATTTATAACAATCAATCAAGGAGGAATTATTAATAAAATAATATATAATTTAAATACTAATCAATAGATCTTTGTTCCTCCCAATGTTCGATCCTAACTTTATTCTATATTCGTAAGCAGCCTTGGTTATAGCAAAAGCAGATCCAAAACTCAGATTACATCCTCTTATATTTATTTAGAAACACCTCCCAAAACAAAAGCGTTTAATTTGGGTATAAATCGTCTGTTATTTTGTTATATTTTTATTAGTGTTTTTATTTTAAATTAGTAAGTTTAGAGTTTAGGATTTAAAGTTAAGAGTTGTGATTAGAGTTTAAAGAATTAAGAGTATGGTATATCTTTTAGGGTATAGGGTTTAAAACATAAAAAAATTAAGGTTAAAAATTAAAATTTATTTTTTAAGGATTTTTTCGCAGAGAAAATTCAAAGATTTTGAGAGTCATATTCAATTTTTAAAAATTTTATAACGTATTTCGAGATTAACATCATCTAATAAATATAATTTATCAAAATTTTATGACTTTTTTTAAGGAACCTTATACGATCACTTTTATCCTCACTGTTTTTTTTTCGTATGAAATAAAAATAACATAATTAGAAACAGAGAATTCCTATGTTTAATTTTCAAATATTAAACTATAAATGGCATCCAAAGATTCAAACACTCTTGTAATAAAATACATATATATCATGCATAAATCATTAAATCAAATTTTTGAAATATATTTATAAATAATTACTTTAATTTATAAAAAATTTCGATCATTGATTTACTTTATTAAAAAATTAAATTTAGCACATAATCGATAACATAAATATTTAATATAATAGTTTTGTATTGAATAAATAATTTAGAGATTAAAAGCTTCAATCTCTTTAACTTTCTAGTATCGTGTTGGATAAAAAAACGTAAGCACCTAATGGAACTTTGAAATTAAGTTCAAGTATTTATTTAAACAAAAAATACTAATTTTTTATTATTTAAATTCAAAAATAAAAACTTAAATTTTGAATAGAAATTATATTTGAACCATACATAAAATTTGAATATATATATATATATATAAAATTCATTTACACAATATAATATTAAATAAGCTTAATACACTTTTTACCCCTAAATTATATATTTTTTAATTTGTCCTTTAACTTTTTTTTGTCCGTTGTGTCTTTTAAACTTTACAAAATTAGACCAAAATTATCCTTATTTAGGGAATAACTTGAAAAAACTAATATAATTTAAGGGACAATTTGATAATGACATAAAATATACCAGACAAAACGTGTCAAAAAATAGTTCATGAGACAAATTTGATATAATTATAAATAATTTTACATTTTTTATTTTATAATTATAAAAATAGTTCTTTTAAAAAAACTTGATAATATGGGAGAAATTAATCATTGGCCCGGCTCATTACGTCAGTCGTGGTCTCATCCAATTATAATCACCCACTTCACCATTAATCTCCAACTCATTTTTTTTACCAATGAATCTTCACTCATATTTTCCATGTCATTTTAAAAATATAATTTCTAAAAATTATATTAATTACATAACTGATTAGTGGTGAAATGAGTATTTTTTATTGGTTAAAGACCACATCTGATGTGATGAACCGAACCTATGATATAATCTCCCGTAATATAGAAATCGGAATAGAATTAAATACGTTGAAGACAAAATAATTATTTTATTATAATTTTAGGGTTTATGGGTGGGTGAAAAACAATTAACCTCAGGTTAAAAACCCTAAAATATGTGAGACAAAAATACACCTTAGGAATTTGGAGTTTGCCATGAAACTTGATTAAAGCGAAAACTGAGATTCTTGAGAAAAACAAACTGAAACTCTTTATTTACTTTTTTTTTACTGTGATCGTAATAAATACGATACGATTGAAGTAAATTGTTGACCCAGAAATGGGAAATAACAACTTGTTTTTCCTATTTCTCGATAGAAATTACTGTCCCTTGAAACTCACTTTCAGCTACTATAGAAAGTAATATTTTACGGATATAAATTGTTTGTTCTTTAATTATGTTTTTATTTATGTTTTTACATTAAATTAGTGGATTTAGAGTTTTATTACAAGAAAATGCGTAATTACTTATGAAACTTTAGAGGCAATTTGTGACAAAAATTGAATCTATTAACGAAATTTTTGTGGGAAGAGAATGTTAGCAAAAAACTGGTTGAAACTAATATTTCTAAGAAAATAAATAATCCGTCAGAAGTTTATAGACGAAAATCTGTTAGGGTTTAAAATTTAATTTTTCAAAAAATTTCAATATACAAGAGGGTATAATAGGAGGTATGATAAGGAGGCAAAAGATTTTTACTCGTATTTAACTGATTGTAGGGACAAAGTCATTATTTAAAATTGAGTTTAAAATATAAATATTTAAAAATATAGGAATAAATTTATATATAAACTAAAAATTTTAATAATTTTATATAAAAGAATAAAAGTAAAAAATTCGCGATTGTTACTCTCCTCTTCATTTAGTTTCGACTAACAGGTTTCTTTGTTGGTGAAGACAACACATATCAAAATATAAAATAAGATCTGTTGATACAGTGTAATACTATTTATATGTTAAACTCGGTTAAACAGTGGATTAAAATAGTTTTAAACTCTTCCTCTCTTCGTCTTCATGAATATATTCTACATAATAATTAAATAAAAACTATTTAATTTCTTAGAGCAATACAATAATATGTAGAAACTACAACGAATTTTGTGTTTTTTTTATGTTTTATCAATAATTTTATGTCACGTGTCATAAAATTATTGATAAAATATATAAATGATACAGAAAGAGAAACGAATTTTGTTCGTGTTTATGCATGTATGACTAGAGATTGCTCAAAGTAGAAGAGAAATAACCAGAAAGATCAGTCCATGAGTTTTCCGATGGCTTAGACCGGAGCGGATGGCGACCGCCGTAACTCGGTGGCGGCTCGACACCTACGCTTTCAAATGGATATAACCCGTTTCGATATTGCTCCAAGCTAGTCAAGAATGGGATTTGTTGAACCTGTTGTAGTGATCTCCTATGCTCCACTAATTCATCGGTACCACTAGTTCCACCGCCTGTCGCCGTCACCTGAGGCTGAACTCCGCCGGAATTCATCCCGATATCGCCGGAACTATAGTTTTCGAGATGATGTAAAGGCGGGAATAGGGGCAATTGCAGTGCTGCTAGGTTCATGTGACCTAAAACATCAGTGCAACCACTGGAAACAAGTGTACCTGAAGACGAGGTCGAACCGGTTTGACGTTCAGAAACTACTGATGGAGACTTTGATTTATTACATCCTTTGCTTCTTTTGTTTCTCCGACAACCGCCTCCGACCGGAACATTCCTTAATGCGCCACCGCGAGTCCAGTACCGTCTACAGGTCTTACAAAAGTGACGAGGCTGAGAAAGGCTGTAATTATTGAAATAACAAAACTTAGTGTTCATCGATTCACAACGAGGGCATTTCATAGCCGACTCAGGCTGCGGTATTTTAGCTAGCCTGGCTCGTTCAGCCATCGAACCAGGCTTAGTACCACCTGCACCACCAACACCCGCCGCTTTCGGTGGTGTTGGTGGAAGCTGAGAATTACGATGACGTTCACTAGTGATAACTCCGGCATGCTGAAGAGTTTGTAGCTGCAAAAAAAAAAAAAAATGATTAATACATAAAGAAAAAAATTAAAGAAATCATCTAAAATGGTATATTCAAGTGAAGATCAGAAAAAAGGGTAAGAATATTACTTATATCTCTTTTCTTCTGGAGAAGAAGCTAGTCAAGAAAAGAAAAGAAAAGAAAAGAAAAGAAAAGAAAATCTGGGTTTGTTTTACCTGTTGCCAATCAGGGTGATCTAGATAGACATGAACAGAAGTGAAAACCATGGCGATTATTGAGCTTAAGCTTTCAATCTTTCTGTAAAGGATTCTTGGTGATATGGTGGAGAATCACATCAAAAAAGCGAGAGTTGCAGAGAGAAAGAAGGATAAAAACAAAAGGAAAGCATAAGGGGTGTTTGCTTATTTATATTTTTGTCTTCTTTGTTAGATTAAAAAATAAAATAAATTTCGGTATTATAAGTAAATTGAATAATTTAAAATTTTTAGTAATTAATGAATTATTTTTTTAAGTTTAAATTAAGTTTTTTAACTTTGTTCGATAATTATTATTTATGAAGAAATATATATATATCATATATATAGTTATAGAAAATCGTTTAAGTTAGAATCAATTAGTATCACAATATTATAAATATTTATAATTAAATTTAAACAAAAATATTAAGCAACTTAATTTAATTTAAAATTTAAATAAAATAAATAATAAAATGATTTTTTTAATCGACTGACTTAAAATTTTTAATTCTTAGATTGCCACTCAAAGAGAGTGGCCATGCATGTCTAAAGATGAAACCCTAGATGAAACTTTGTAATAATAAAATAATAATTCTTTTATTCAGAACATAAAAAATGGAAAAACAAAGTTGGTCTTGATGGGGAAGTTTCATGGGTGGATACAGTCGAATGCACCTTTGTTACTTGGGTTTTATTTATTTATTTATTTAATGCATCTAAAATATTTTTATTTTACTTTTTCTCTCCTTTATTTATTTATTTGTAATAATTAAATTTATTCGTATAATATTTTTTAAAAATTAATTGTCAATGAGTTGAACTCAAGATGAAGACAAATTTAAACTTAATTGTCAATTAATTCTGTTTTGTTTTATACTTAACACCGGTTTAATGAAACATGAGTGCAAATCATTTGCACACTAATCGTGTTTTTATCAGTGTCCTCATTTTAAATAGTGGATTTAAGTTTGGGTTTTAAGATTAGAGATTGTGATTAGGGTTTAGGTAATTAGAAGTAGGGAGTATCTTTAGGGTGTAAAGTTTAGAGTTTAGGATATAAAAAATTAGAGTTAAGGTTTAAAATTTAAATTTTTAAAAAAATTTAATAGAAAACACAAAAGAAAAAACAATTAGAGAACAGAAGATTTTTACTCATAAAATATTATATTTTGATAAACTATTTTGTAAGTAAAACGTTGTCGTATGGCAAACTAAGATTAAAAGATTAGTGTCTTCGACCGAGAAAGGCTATCTAATATTTTCTAATTATTTTTTTATCTGAAATGAAACTTTTGACTTTCAGGGATGAAACTATATGTTCCTTGGAGGGGATTTTTGTCCCTCATGCAAGGAAAAAAAAACTTCAATTATTATAATTTCTAATAAATAAATAAATTATAAATTTATCTGTATCTTTTAATATTATATTTTATCTCTAACTTTGTCTTTATTTCTTTTCTTTGTCTGTGAATTTTTTTTACCCTTTTATAATTTTTTTCTTTTGATTTATACTATTATATATAAACAGATATTATCATATGATCACATCAGTATAATATATTAAAAGAATTAAATATTTTCAAAAATTAGTAGGATCCTAGCTGTTTTTGGAAATTTAAACAATGACATAGAATTAAAGTAGCCTAAGCTCTCAATCCACATCACAAAATTATACAATTCAAATCAAATCTAAAATACCCCAAAGTGTAAACTGAAATGTTTTTTTTTTATATGCCATTGGAATTACTTGGACTAAAATGCATAAAAAATAAATATATTAGATTATTCAGTCAAAAATAGATGGTATATTCAATGAGAAAAATTGTATTTGGATGATGCAAGTATCCAAGAAAATTAAGTTAACTTTATAATTATAGTTATTTATTTTATTAATCGATTAATTCAAATGAGATACATAATAATTTTTAATTTAATTTATTTTATTTCGGGTATAAACATAATGCCAAATTCCGGGTATGTTAAAATTTTTTTGAAAAATTTTTAATCATAATCTTACCCAATGGAAAAGGAAAAGCTTAGAAAAAAAGGAAGACACTAAGTGTAAAACTTATGATTTAAGAGAATATGAGAAAATAAAGACAAACGATTTTATCAACCGACCAAACATACTCGACAAATAAAAATTTTAAATGTAATGATTGATGACATGTATTTAAGACTTGTTTAAATTTGGTTGCCGACACTACCTATGTGTGAATATATTAATTCTAAGATTAAGACAAATGATAAAAGCATATTACATGAATCATGCAATGTGTATATATAATGAAACATCATAAACTTTATTATGGCTAAGTTTGCACCAATACATTCTTATTCACCACCCAAATAATCATACATGCACTACAGCGAAATAAGTTTTTTTACGGTATTTTTAACGATATTTTCTTAACAAATGTCACAATATTTATATATTTAGTGGCGTTTTTTTCTAAAAACATCACTGTATATAAGACTTTCTCAAAATCGCCACCGAAGGCATTGGTAAAAAAATTGCAACATTTTTTTTTTGTGTGTAACAAAGGTGGACCTAAGAAATGGTCCATTGAAAACTAATTATTCTCGTTAAGAGTTTCGAGTACGAAAAAATTTATTTATAGGATTGAGAAATAGAACGATATTTAAAATTTTGATCGAACCGAGTCCGAATAGCTCGCGAGCTGGTTAGATTCATTATCACCCTTAATCAACCATCAAATCTATTATTTTATTATTTTAATAAAAATCTATGCTTTATGAAAAAAAATTGTCCTTATAATACGTTTTTTTTAATTTAATATTTTTAATTAGATCCTCTTAAATTTATAAAATTTTGATTAAACCGTTGCATCAAAATCCGCTTATGTTGTATATAAATACTTATTATTTTTATTAAATAAATTTTTATATGAGATGTTTTATTTCATCCACCGTAATAAAACCTACTATTTATTTAACTAAAACTGTCTCAACCAACGTGATTTAAATGACGAAGCCTCCGTGAGTGGACTAAGGAGATAACTCTTGTTCACATGTTCATAGTCGAATTAACTTGAACGTATCTACAGTGCCACATAAGATGTAAGTGGGTCCCACGACACATTCTTGTCATGTTCTTGTCTTTGGGACCCACATGGAAATAATTCTCTCCAAGGGAAACATGAGGCAGAAATTTACGTTGAAACCTTCGTGGGAGTATGAGATACACTTGATCATGTAATTTTGATCATCTACTTTGTTGGATTGTTGATGGATTTTAGACTGTCTGATTAATTTATTCTGGAATAGAGTCAAGATTTAGGGTTTGAGGGGTAAAACATAAAAGTTTAAGAATACGAGATAAATTCATAAATAAACTAGAGATGCGGGATATCAATCCCCGTGCCTCTCGCATGCTAAGCGAGTGCTCTACCATCTGAGCTACATTCCCTGTTAAAAATATAGTTGGAGCTTGAGGAAAATCTTGAAGCAAAGAGACGTGGTACAAGACTTGAGGGAACCTACTGTTTGGACTTCAAGTTTAATTTGAAGTAAGACTCGGATGACAAAGGAAAAGGTTGAGTGACATAAATTGGTATGGTTTAGTTTACATATACCAAAGCATGCTATTATTTTGTGGATGACAATACTTAATAGATTGCCTACAAAGGATAGGCTTCGATGCATAGGTAGAGACATTGATGGGAGATGTATTATTTGTAATAATGAGCATGAGAGCAAGAACCATCTTTTTGCTGAATGCAAGTTTTTCAGGGTTGTCTGGTCTGCCATTCTAGAGCTTTGTAGCTTGCATAGGGACATGCAGTGTTGAGATGTTGAGTTACACTGGTTGTGCACAGGACTAAAAGGAAAATCGCTGATAGTTCATGTTCTTAAATTAGCTTAGAGTGCCTTTATATACTTTGTTTGGGAGGAAAGGAATTGGAGATTGTTTAAGGCTACTTCTAGAATCGAAGAGGACATTATACATAGTATAAAAGACGTTATTTGTGTTAGAACACGAAATAGAGATATACATGTGGATGATGTAAATAGTGCTATTTGTGCATTTTGGGGAATTCCCGAATAGGGATGGATGCCCAAATATGCTTATAGGCTCGTCTTTCTTGTCTTGGATAATAATATAACACAATTTATCCCAAAAAAAATGTAAGCATGAATTCGATATTTAGTCTAATTAATTTGTACTCATTCTTTAAAAGATAGTTTCAAAATATTTAATATTCGAATCATAACGTCTATAGTTTTACCTTATTTTCGAACTATGATTTTACCTATATTATTAAAGAGTACTAAATCATTTGAAGAATTATCATATTATTGTTACTAAGTGAACATTGGGTGATCATTTTGTTAAAAAAAATGATTGAAATATAACTTTTTAAACTTCAATAGTAAAAGTTACTCAAATTTTAATGACTATTTATATAGTTTACCCTAATAATACACTATAATTTTATATAAACTAATTCTTTACGCTTGGGTGCGATCATACCAACACTAATGCACTGGATCCCATCAGAACTTCACAGTTAAGTATGTTTGGGAGAGAGTAGTACTAGAATGGGTGATCTCCTAGAAAGTCCTCGTGTTGCAACCCTTTTAAAGTTATTCTTTCACCCGAAGGTCATGGGACTTATCAAAAAAAAAATTGTATAAACTAAGTTCCTTCTTGGATAATAAAAACATACTATATATCCTAAATATATAAAGTAAAATAATAAATAAATAATATGATCATTCTTTTGCATCAAATTGAGAAAAAAAAAGTTTGAAGTTTAATTATTATGTGCGATTGCATGAAGAAATTACATATGGGTAAGTCTTATCACGTGTTCATGAGATCAACCACTAAAATATTTTTTTAAATGAATCTTCACTTGAAAAAACAGCTTTTAAAATGAATTAACTGCAAATATGAGTGAAGATTTACTTTGAAAAATATATGATATGAAAAAATAATGAGATGAATGATTTTTATCCTCCTCAGCGCCCAATGAATGTCGTTTTAATGAGTTTGGAGGGAAAAATTATATCATGGGTCTAGCTCACCACGTTAGTCATGGTCTCATCCAATTATAACCACCCACTTCACCATTATATCATGGGTGATTTTCATTAGTTAGAGACCACGATTGACGTAGTGAACCGGACTTATGATATAATCTCTCGCTCGGAGGACATTTAATATACAGAGCTAAAATCCAAAAAAAATACTCTTTTTTTTTTCTAATTTATATTATTTTGTCTACAAATATTAATTTATAATTTAATTAGTATTTTTTTTACTCGCAATAAAAGATAATTAATGTTAACATAAATAGGAGTCGTCACTTTCATGTAAAATTGAAGGGGAGACAGAAAGATTTCTCGTAAGAATACGCGTAATTTGCATGCAAATTTAAAATAAGTGAATGAAAACTCAGCACATTTAATTTGATCTGACAATATTATATTGGGTAAATTGTAACAGAGGTCACTCAATTATAGGTATAGTTATATTTGGGTCACTTAATTATTAAAAGTTATATTTGGGTCACTCATTTATGGGTAAAATTATATTTGAATCACTCATTTATTGGTAAAGCTATATTTAGGTCACCCTTCATATTTGAAAAAGTACATTAATTTGAAAAAGTATACTTAGGTCACTCATTAAATTTTAGAATAAAAAAATTATTTATATTTTAGATTTTAAATCAATTTTTATAGTGTCCGTGATATTGTTTTTATAGATTCTTAAAAAATATTTAAAAATGAAGAATATCACCTATAGGTGGTGTCTTTCTCCCAAATCGTCATTTGTAGGTGATATTTTTTTCACCAGTGTTGTAGCTTTTGACTTATATTTTAAAATAAACTTCAAAGATCCAGTTTTCCTAAATAAAATCTCAAATGACCATATATATCCCTCAGAGCCCTTCGACTGATTCGCAAATGCATTTTCTAAATTATTAATTTGATTCGATGGGTTTACTTGCTTTAAAAGTATCATTATTCGAAATATAAAAGAAGGTGAAAAAAGATCAAATGATCATCTTTCTTATTGATATAATTTTAAATCGTTTGAGGGATTTATATTCTTCTTCGTAAAACGGACTCAAACTTAAAATTTATTCGTCGAAAATTTATTTTATTATTTAGAACGATATTCTTATCTCTATCAATATCAATGATAGTATTATACAAGTAAGGTATAAGTGATAATTAATTAATAAATAATTTTTTTTTGTTTATTTGAACGAGCAAAATGACATAAGATATAAAGAAATATAAAAAGAGAAAATAATTTTTATTCATTGACTAACACTTTTTATAACAAATACATTTTGCAGGAAAAGAACCCTCACATTTTCCATCGATAGACCTCTCAAAACCCACGCAATAATTATAACATGCTACATCATCAATGCACCACCACCCGTACGTGCCGCTTGGAAACTTGCAAGTTTTACCCTCCACCATCATAGGCCTCATCTCAGTTTTATTTTACCAAAAAAAACATGAAAAATAAATAAATTAAAGAAATCAAAAGTATTTAAACATGAGATTATAAAACTACAGAGAGAAATAGGACTAAAGATATTTTATTTTTAAGAATGAATATCAAATATGAATATAAACAACTTTTTATATATACATATATGTGGAGTTGTTATGTTAAATGCTTTACTAAAATCCTAAATTTAAAGAGAATAAATGACTAATTTATAAGATAAAATATTAAAAAATATTGAAGAAAAAAACCTGTCGTTAGAAGAAGCATTAAAAGAAAGAAAATAATTGAAAGTAAACGAAAGAATCGTTCCATATTTTGAATGAAATTTGGGCAAGTGAGTAATCTAGTTAATGTATAAAGTGATAAGAGAGGAGATATGAAAGTGAAGAATTTTAAGACATTTATATATAAAAAAAAATTAGAGTAAGAAAAAGAGACAACACCAACGTATTTTCTATAAGATTCTTAAACTCTATCTAATCAGATTATAACATTTGTTATTAATGCTATATTAATTTACCGATGAAATTTAAGTTCGGTTGGTTGCACTTTAGTACAAGTGTTTTAAAGCAAGTTTTGTTGTTGTTGTTTTCGAGATTATATCATTTTTAATGTGATGTTTTCTAAATATTAAATGGTTGAATGTTGTGGAATATTTTACTTTACACACGTTTGTTTTTGCCTTTTAAGGTTATGTTTGATTAATAAATAAACGAATACGAAAATAGTTGTGTTCGGCTTATTTATGTTCATTTATAGGCTTATTTATGTTCGTTTATAAACGTGTTTATGTTCGTTTGTACTAGTATGGTTTAATTCTAGAATTTGGGGATTAGTTTGTAAAGCGAGTAAAACTTGTTGCCTATTTGAAAACCCATAATCAATTGATGAACATGTTCGCGAATGTTAAACGGACATGTTCACGAATACTTAACAAAAATGTTGACAAACATGTTTGTAAACATTAAACAAATTAAGACCAAACACACCAAATAATAAACAAAACGAACTCAAACATACCATTAAAAATTTAAATGAACATGAACATATTTTGGACACCTTTTAAAATAAATAAATAAACACAGACATTCTCTTATTTATTTAAGTTCGATTTGTTTACGCCCTTGAATTACTAATCACACCTTAATCACTTTTTTTAATGATGCAAAAAAAATATTTTTATTTAGTTTAGTGGTTGTCTGTGAACCTTATCTTTTTATTTTTTACGTAAATTTTTTCTTCACCTGAATTTTCAGTATTATTTTTTTTGTTAGCAAAAATAATATTATATTTAAATAATTATTACAATTAATTAAATTTATTTATACAAAAATATATCTTTATTAGTTCGTAAACATGTAATTCCATTGCCATGAATTATCTATTTAGAAAAACTGAACGTGTCAAAGGTATAATTTTAAAAACATGCTCAAATATCATGTTTATAAATATAATAAAATTTTTATTGAAAACCTAATTATATTATTTAAAAGTTTAATAATATTTTTCTGGGTAAACTATAATGAAAGTTATTCAATTATGAGTAATATTATAATTTGGTCACCAAATTATTTATAGTTATTTTTGGGTCTCTTAATTATGGGTTAAGTTATATTTGGGTCATCCAATTATTAAAGGTTACATTAAAATCACTCAATTATAAGTAAAATTATATTTCGATCACTCAATGTAAGATTACATTTTGGTCACCCGTTATATTTAAAATATATATATTTGATGATTTTTCTTCAATGATAATTTTTTTTAGGTAAATTAAACTATTTATCACTTAATTTTTTTTTATTATTTTTATCAGTAAAATTTAAATTTCTTTTAGTTATTTAATTTTTGAAATTTTCACATTTTAATCGTTCTATGATGACATGATTTATCTTATTAGTATTGGGTCATTGACTAACAATTTTTGATAGAATCAATATCAAAAACATCATAGTTGAATTTACTGTAATGTCCACAGATACATGATTTATCTTATTACTATCAAACGTATTATGGTTTAAAAGATTTAAGATTAATTTGTTCATTTAGATGGACATTGACGAAAGTATTATATTTCAAATTTAAAAAATAAATATTAACACAAAATAAAATCGCCAATACTAACCGAAAAATATTAAAAAAAATAAACATAATAATTTTATTTTATATATAATAATAATTTTATTAATTATTTTTATTTTATTAATTATAAATGCGTCATAAAATCACATACATAACAGATAAAGGAGTTTAAAAAGGACAAATAAATTTTATTCACCACCCAAATAATCATACATGCACTACAACGAAATAGGTTTTTTGCGGTATTTTTAGCAATGTTTTCTTAACAAATGTCGCAATATTTATATATTTAGTGGCGTTTTTTTTAAAACGTCACTATATATAACTTTCTCAAAATCGCCACTAAAGGCATTGGTAAAAAAATTGCAACAATTTTTTTGTGTGTAACAAAGGTGGACCTAAGAAATGGTCCATTGAAAACTAATTATTGTCGTTAAGAGTTTCGAGTACGAAAAATTTTATTTATAGGATTGAGAAATAGAACAATATTTAAATTTTTTATCGAACCGAGCTCGAATAGCTCGTGAGCTGGTTAGGTTCATTATCACCCCTAGTCAACCATCAAATCTATTATTTTATTGCTTTATGCCTTTATGTCAAAAAAAATTATCATTATGATACGTTTTTCTATTTTTATTTAATATTTTTAATTAGATCCTCTTAAATTTATAAAATTTTGATTAAACCGTTGCATCAAAATCCGCTTATGTTGTATATAAATACTTATTATTTTTATTAAATAAATTTTTATATGAGATGTTTTATTTCATCCACCGTAATAAAACCTACTATTTATTTAACTAAAACTGTCTCAACCAACGTGATTTAAATGACGAAGCCTCCGTGAGTGGACTAAGGAGATAACTCTTGTTCACATGTTCATAGTCGAATTAACTTGAACGTATCTACAGTGCCACATAAGATGTAAGTGGGTCCCACATGGAAATAGTTCTCTCCAAGGTCCCCCCACATATGAAACATGAGGCAGAAATTTACGTTGAAACTTTCATGGGAGTATGAGATACACTTGATCATGTAAGTTTGATCATCTACTTTGTTGGATTGTTGATGGATTTTAGACCGTCGGATTAATTTATTCAGGAATAGAGTTAAGATTTAGGGTTTGAGGGGTAAAACATAAAAATTTAAGAATACGAGTCAAATTCATAAATAAACTATTTTTTTAAAATTAAATAATGGGACAAAAAGGAAAAAATGTTCAAAAGTCGAAGGTGATTTTCCATCCCACCTCATGTAGCTTCGTCTCTAGATTCATCTAATGATGATTTTACCAAAAGGAGAAAGGTAAATGTAAGCATGAATTCGATATTTAGTCTAGTTAATTTTTACTCATTCTTAAAAAATAGTTTCAAAATATTTAATATTTGAATCATAACGTCTATAGTTTTACCTTATTTTCAAACTATGATTTTACCTATATTATTAAAGAGTACTAAATCATTTGAAAAATCATCATATTATTGTTACTAAGTGAACATTGGGTGATCATTTTGTTAAAAAAATGATTGAAATATAATTTTTTATATGGGTATAATGCTTGAATCTCACACTCTATTTTTATAGGCTATATGGGAGCAGTTCGGTTGATTTAAAATTCTCTTTAAATTTTAAATACTTAACCGAATAGATTTAATAACAAAATATACGAGATTTAAATGGATATTTTCGGTTATCAAATCTACTATTTTTAGATAGATATTAACAGATTATCTTAGATTTAATTAGATTTTATCTATTATTATCATATTAATTCAAATTTAATTAATTTAAATTTGAATATTAAATCAGATAAAATCTGATTTTCGGACGATTCTGCCCCTACGTCTAGCCTATAAATAAGAGAGCTCTCTCTTAGTTTATATTATCCCATTCAGATTTACTTTTGTCTTACTTGAGAGAGTTTGAGAGCATCAATCGAGTTCTTGTTCGATTTTGATTTCGACGATCATTTCCTCTACAGTCCACTCTAGACTTTGGGTGTACATTGTTTGGAGGATCGTGCTAACCTTCGGGGGACAACCGCCTAAAGTAGCGAGTACACACATCGGGGCGAATTGTTTCTAAGGCAGTGGCCTCCATACCACGACACGGTCTAATTTCAGTTTGTTCATTTTATTTTTCATGTCAGTGCTTTTGCCCTGTTTTGCAGTCTACGGGTTTGTTTAAAGCTTGACGCACTTGACAGGTCAATAATCGAAGGTGGTGGTGAAGTTGAAGATAAGAACCAAAATCCTAAAGATACTGATATTTTACTATCAGTGAATTTCTTGAGAATGCTTAATAATTTTTTTGTGGGGAATATATATATATTAAGCATGACTTAGACATAAATGCATGTCTAGGATTGGTTCTTTGAAAGACTTGTTATTTAAGTGTGCTTTCTGCGCCACCTCTCTTTCTAGACCTACTTAGTGCATTACTATGCTCATTATTCCAATTTATAAAATACTATGACTAAATAAATATTCTATACTTAGTGCAGAAGTTAGAATAATAATCTTAATAATTTATTTAAGATATCTTTGTTTTAGTCATAGTGGATGAATATCTCTAGTGGTCTTTTAAGGCAAAAACCTTCTCTAAAATAAAGAGAAAATGATAGACATTAATGCTACTAAAAGATGTTTGTAGCTATTAAATCTCTTTGAGCTCTTTTCTTTAGAGTATTAAGAAGGAAGAAAAGATTTATCTATCTCAGGAGTATGTAGAAATATCCATAAGAATTCTCTTTATGAAAAGATAAAAAGTGTTAGGTCTGATAGAGGTGGTGAGTTTAGATCTAAATTTCTTAAAGAGGTATATGAGACGAATGACATAGTTCATGAAACTTTTACCCTTTGTTTTCCTCAACAAAACGGTATATCCGAGAGGAAAACAGAACTTTAAAAGTGATGATAAATTCATTGTTGATAAGTTCTGGATTAGTTGATAACATGTTGGGGAAGTCATTCTATCAGTAAATCTTAAACCGAGTGCCTCACAAAGAAATTAGACTCAACCTCATACGAACTGTGGAAAGGTTATGCACCTAACTTGCAATACCTAAAAGTGTGGGGGTGCTTGGCTAAAGTAAGTTTGCCTGACTTTAAGAAGTCCACCATCGTTTCTAAAATCGTTGGTGTAGTATTTATTGAGTATGCTACCAACAATGTTGCATGATATGCTCTAGAGTTTGAGTTAGAGCCTAAAAGAAGTAAGGAAAAAAATAAAAAACATCTTTTGGACCAGACTTTGTTACTTCCTTTATTTTTGAGATAAATGATTTAGACAACTTATCAGATCCTATAGATTAAGATTTTTAGATGAGGATCCTAAACCTATCAACAATAAATGGGTTTTTAAGAAGAAACTCATGCTAGATGGGTTAATCCAGAGATATAAGGCTAGGCTAGTAGTCATAGGGTTCACTCAAAAATGTTAAAGAGTTTTGACAATTGGGATGTCATCTCTGCTCGAACCCCTTTTGACTCTAACACTCATCTCATTAAAAATAAAGGAGCCTATGTTTCCCAGGTTGAATATGCTAAAATTATGGAAAGCCTAATGTTCTTAATGAACTATACTCGGTCCGATATTGCCTATGTTATGAGTAGATTGAGTAGATATACTCATAATTCAAGTGGTGAATATTGAACGACTCTTAGACGCTTATTAAAATACCTTAAGGGTATTATGGATTAGAAACTTAATTTTGTTGGCTATCCTGTTTTTTGGAAGGATGTTGTGACGCCAACTAGGTTTCTTATAGTGATGAGGTAAGCTCTACGAGTGGATATGTTTTCACTTTAGGTGGAGTTGTAATCTAGTGGAAGTCTGTCAAGCAGACTTGTATTGCATGTTCCACCATAGAGTCAAAGTTTATAGCTCTAGACTTAACTGGGCAAGAAACCGAGTGGCTTAAGAATATTTTAGCAAAGATACCTTTGTGGGGAAAACTGACTTCTTCGATATCTTTATTGTGTGATTCGTAATTTGCGATACATGTGGTTCTAAATCAAGCTTACTATGGTAAGAAGAGACATATTTGCATAAGGTACGAATATGTGAGGCACCTAATAAAGAACGAAGTACTCGCCTTAGAGTATGTTAAGTCGGAGATGAATTTGACTGATCCTCCTACCAAAGGATTTAGCAGGAAACAAATTCTAGATTCGTCGAGGGGATGGGTCTTAAGCCCATTGGTTGAGTGATTCATGGTGGATACCCAACTTAGTTCTCTAAGTTCAATGTGGTCAAACTAAACCATGAAATGACTCATAGTGTACATGTCCATCTACCCAATCCCTATGATGTTTCATGTACATGCCCAGGTTGAGCTTAATGCTCTTAATAAATTCATAGCCCAAGTTTGGGTGGTCTTAGTAAGAAAGACTTGATAGATTTACCGATTCTTGATTGAATAACTACTTTTAGTAAGTTCTTAGACCTATTGTGAAGGACTAATTGAACTTACCGTTCGGAAGGATGAATTTATTTTAAACTCTTAATAAATTCTACTTGTTCTATTAAGAACATTACTGAATTTACCGAACAAGAGGTTGAGTTTTTATTCTTAATGATTTCTTAGCCCAAAGTTTGGGTGGTTCATTTAATATGAACTTGAAGAAAATCACCTTATTTTGTGAGGTTGAGCTTTATACAAAGCTCTTAAGTATTTCATAGCCCAAATTTGGGTGGTTTATGTGGAGATAAACTTGATGAAATAACCTATGTAAGTGAGAAGAGTTAGCCGCCTTCTATGAAAAACGATGGGCCGTTTTTCTAGTACACTTACTAAAGTCCCGAGGTAAGATGGCTAAATACATATACTTTTTGTATATATACATCTTCACATCGCGGACTGTGGTGGATGAAGGGATTAGTTATGTGTTATGAGTTCACCCCGATCTTAGAAAGTTCAAGACTAGTTTCACTTATATAAGAGGAGGATTACTGTAACACCCCAAATTTGGGCCTAGAAGTTTAGAGTTCTAGTGGACCGGTTTTGTTGGTTTAGCCTAGTTCGGGATTAAATACTTAAAAATTAGTTTTTAATCAAAATAAATTGAGGAAAAATATCCTAAAATTATTATTTAACATATATTTGACTTTGGTCAAATCAATTTTGAAAATTTACCTTTAAATCCCTAGGATTTAGAAATTGGTGACCATTTTGTAAAAATTGAAAACTTTGAGGACAATTTTATAAAACAAGCCAAAACTTTGAATCTTTAAGGGGCTTTGATCCAATTATAATCCTAGCTGGTCTAGGCTTTCTAAATTTTAATTAATTAAACCCAAAACCTATTTTAAATCAAATAACTTAATTAAACCTAATTTTAAATTCTTAAAACCCTTTTTAATTAACCTAAATATCACATATTTTCTAATTTTCGTTTTCCCTCTTTGAAGGCAGTCGTTCATCAAGTTTTCAAGGTAAAAACTCATTCTTTTTCAATTAAATTCGTTTCTAATAATTATAATAACTTTTCTTCTTTAAATTTTCTTGTTTTCTCATCGTTTTCTCGTTTTAAAAACCGGAAAGCGATTGGATCAGTTTTGGAGGTGAGATTTCATCAATCCTCTAGAACAATAAAGTTCTTTACTAAAATTCCCAAGTTATTGGCTTGGAGTTTTTGTTTTAATTCTTTAATTTCATAAAAATCAGTTTTTCGACTAAAAATCCCAATTTTCGTTCAAGGATTTTAATCCGCTGTTTTTGAATCCTAAATTCATGATTTTGAATGTATTATAATGTTTATAACATGTTTTAAACATATATAATCTCGGACTATAGGTTTAGGAGAAGTGTGGTAGTTTTCGAAAAGTTTTCGGTTAAGGTTTTAAGGGTTGTTGAGTGGGGGTTCGACTTGGGGTTTGTTTTGTGAGATTAGGAGCACTAAATCCTTAGTTTTTGATGGTTGAAACAGGATAAGAAGTTGGTGATTACGTTTGAAGAAGTTTTGGATCGAATTGGTGACTTGTCGAGCAAGTTTCGGTTATTGGTGAGTGGATTATGAGGGTTACCGATTTGGCATGTTTTAATGTGTTTTCAAAGGTTTGGGGGTGTAGGGAAGGTGTGAAAAAACTCCCTATACTCGGAAGTAAGTTTAAAGTTTTACTTTCTTAAAGGTTCCCATATTATGCTTTGTTTTTTTACAATGTTATTTGTCATGCTCTTGTTGTATTGTGCATATGTGATTATGCATGTATATAAATGCTCATGAAACTGTTTTTAAAGAGATTTTATATGCATTCAATGTTCCCACGGTTTTATTTTGAAAAATAAGATAAAAGTGTTTTATCAATTTTTGCAAGTGATGCGTGAAAAGTGGGATACATATGATTTGAATTCTATTTTGAATTAAGTTTTGAGCATTGATTTTTGATAATATATTGGCTAGTTAAGTGATGAAACTTATGGGATAAGTTGATCGATCAATAGGGTCTAGAGTGCACTATAAACATTCAAAAGTCGTACGTGTATAAATTCCTTGTGTGTTGCATTTTGTCTTTTATTCTAATCCTATGTGATGGGAGTAGTACTGTCACATACGGGTTGATCGGAGTAGAACTGTCACCGGACACCAAGGTGAGATAATTCATGTTGAAAGTAGTATCAACATGCGCATGCTCTGGGAGTAGGACTAACATGCGGTTGCCCGTTTATCCTAACGATTTGGAGTAGTACAAATCGAATCACTAGCACCAATATATGTTTTTACTTTTTAAAGGTACGTGTCATGGTTTTTACTTATTGCATATGGGATTATGCATGCGAGGTTTTGTGCGTTGGTATGCATGAGATTTAAGCATTGCTATGTTGTTAGCATGTAAGACTTGAGCTTTATGCACTGAGATGCATGTGTAAGCATTGTTATGTGAGTAGCATGTAAGACTTGTGTTTTAGCTTTTAAAGCTTGTGATTTTAAAAAGGGTTTTACTAAATTTTAAATATGGCATTGTTAGCCATGGTTCGATGACACTTACTGAGTCTTAAAAGTGGCGCTGTTAGCCATGTTTGTTTTGTTTTATAAAGAGCATGACATGTTATTTTAAATTGATGAAATTGGTTTAATATGGGTTGCATTGCAAGGTGTTTTTATACTTGTTTTTATTCACTCACTAAGCTTATGCTTACCCTCTCATTTACCTTGCAATGTAGAGTAAATAATGTTGAGACAGTACAGGGAAGCAAGGATCCAGGTAACCGCCAAGTGAAAGCTCAAGTATGTCTTTATAACATTAGTAGTAGTGAGAAAGCAATGGGGATGGGTTACCATGTTAAGAATATTGCTATATTGATGAGACTTGTAGTAGTTGTATTATTATACATGTTTGATGTTTATCTATGTTGATATTAGCTTTATGACTCGTTTCTTATTGATTTTTGCTGCAATTGAACTCAGTCCTTGCATGAACATGAAGGATCTAACTAAAGCATCTAGATAAGATAAAATGAAAATAAAATTTAGGGTTGTTTATCGTGGCGAGTCTCCGGATAGCCTTGATATTCCCCGTGTAACTCGTTCGAGTCGTGTGGTGTCTAGACCGGGTCGAGGGGGTTACAATTACTCATCATCACTACGTACTAGTTCAAGATTCGTTCACTATGTACTTAAGTAACTAATCTCGCTAGTGCTCGTCTTGTGTTGGTCGAACTCTGTGATTTTTAGGAGGATTCCTTCGCATTAGTGAGGGATTGTGGGTATAATGCTTGAATCTCACACTCTATTTTTATAGGTTGTATAGGAGTTGTTCGGTTGATTTAAAATTCTCTTTGAATTTTAAATACTTAACTGAATAGATTTAAAAACAAAATATACAAGATTTAAATGGATATTTTCGGTTATCAAATCTAATATTTTTAGATAGATATTAACAGATTATCTGAGATTTAATTAGATTTTATCTATTATTATCAGATTAATTCAAATTTAATTAATTTAAATTTGAATATTAAATCAGATAAAATCTGATTTTCGGACGATTCTGCCCCTACGTCTAGCCTATAAATAAGAGAGCTCTCTCTCAGTTTATATTATCCCATTCAGATTTACTTTTGTCTTACTTGAGAGAGTTTGAGAGCATCAATCGAGTTCTTGTTCGACTTTGATTTCAACGATCATTTCCTCTCCAGTCCACTCCAAACTTTAGGTGTACATTGTTTGGAGGACCGTGCTAACCTTCGGGGGACAACCGCCTAAAATAACGAGTACACACATCGGGGCGAATTGTTTCTAAGGCAGTGGCCTCCATACCATGACACGGTCTAATTTCAGTTCGTTCATTTTATTTTTCCTGTCAGTGCTTTTGCCCTGTTTTGTAGTCTACTTAACCAACATTTTAAACTTCAATAGTAAAAGTTACTCAAATTTTAATGACTATTTATATAGTTTACCCTAATAATACACTATAATTTTGTATAAACTAATTCTTTATGTTTGGGTGCGATCATACCAGCACTAATGCACCGGATCCCATCAGAACTCCGCATTTAAGCGTGCTTGGGCGAGAATAGTACTAGGATGGGTGATATCTTCGGAAGTCCTCGTGTTGCAACCTTTTTAAAGTTATTCTTTCACCTGAAGGTCATGGGACTTATCAAAAAAATTGTATAAACTAAGTTGCTTCTTGGATAATAAAAAACTATATATCCTAAATATATAAAGTAAAATAATAAATAAATAATATGATCATTCTTCTGCATCAAATTGAGAGAGAAAAAAAAGTTTGAAGTTTAATTATTATGTGTGATTGCATTGAGAAATTATATCATGGGTAAGTCCTATCACGTGTCTATGGGACCAACCATTAAAAATCATCTATATCATCATTTTTTCCATGTCATATAATTTTCAAAGTGAATCTTCACTTGAAAAAACAGTTTTTAAAATGAATTAACTGCAAATATGAGTGAAGATTTACTTTGAAAAATATATGATATGAAAAAATAATGAGATGAATGATTTTTATCATCCTCAGCGCCCAATGAATGTCGTTTTAATGAGTTTGGAGGGAGAAATTATATCATGGGTTCGGCTCACCACGTCAGTCATGGTCCTATCCAATTATAACCACACACTTCATCATTATCTTCCAACTCATTTTTTTCTAACCAATGGATCTTCACTCATCTTTTTTATATCATTTTAAAAATATAATTCCTGAAAATTATATTAATGACATGATTGATTAGTGATGAAATAGGTGGTTTTTATTGGTTAGAGACCACGACTGATGTGATGAGTCGAATCTATGATATAATCTCTCGTTCGGAGGACATTTAGTATACAAACTTGTTTGGCGTACATAGCTAAGATCCAAAAAAATTACTCCTTTTGTTCTAATTTATATTATTTTGTCTACAAATATTAATTTATAATTTAGTTAGTATTTTTTTACTCACAATAAAAGATAATTAATGTTAACATAAGAGTCGTCACTTTAAGGGGAAACAGAAAGAGTTTCTCGTAAGAATACGCGTAATTTGCATGCAAATTTAAAATAAGTGAATGAAAACTCAGCACATTTAATTTGATTTGACAATATTATATTGGGTAAATTGTAACAAAGATCACTCAATTATAGGTATAGTTATATTTGGGTCACTTAATTATTAAAAGTTACATTTAAGTCATTCATTTATGAGTAAAGTTATATTTGAGTCACCCAATTATAGGTAAAGTTATATTTAGATCACCCTTTATATTTAAAAAAGTATATAAATTGGTCGTTTTTTCTTTTAAATCATTTATATACCCTTATCAATATTAGAATATTTTATTTTAAATTATTAATTAATCTAATGTACGGATAATCATTCATAAAGGCTGAAAAAGAAATAGGAGAAAAAGATAGACAAGATTCTGTCCCAATTCTCCATATGGCAAAGAATTTTGTGGTCTTAATACTACAAACTCCAGTTCCAAATTTTTTTTAAAGTAATATGATTTAAAATTAAATTTTAGAATACAAAAAATTTATTTATATTTTGAATTTTAGATCAATTTTTATAGTGTACGTGATATTGTTTTTATAGATTCTTAAAAAATATTTAAAAATAAGAACATCACTTATAAATAGTGTCTTTCTCTCAAATTATCATTTGCAGATGATATTTTTTTCACCAGTGTTGTAGCTTTTGACTTATATTTTAAAATAAACTTCATAGATCCTGTTTTCTTAAATAAAATCTCTAAAGACCATATATATATCCCACGGAGCCCTTCAACTCATTCACAAATGCATTTTTCTAATTTATTAATTTGATTCGATGGGTTTACTTGCTTTAAAAATATCATTATTCGAAATATAAAAGAAGGTGAAAAAAATCAAATGATCATCTTTTTTTATTGATATAATCTTAAATAGTTTGAGGGATTTATATTCTTCTTCGTAAAACGGATTCAAACTTAAAATTTATTCGTCAAAAATTTATTTTATTATTTAGAACGGTATTCTTATCTCTATCAATATCAATGATAGTATTATACAAGGTATAAGTGATAATTAATTAATAAATAAATTTTTTGTTTATTTGAACGAGCAAAATGACATATAAGATATAAAGAAGTATAAAAAGAGAGAATAGTTTTTATTCATTGACTAACACTTTTTATAACAAATACATTTTGCAGGAAAAGAACCCTCACATTTTCCATCGATAGACCTCTCAAAACCCACGCAATAATTATAACATGCTACATCATCAATGCACCACCACCCGTACGTGCCGCTTGGAAACTTGCAAGTTTTACCCTCCACCATCATAGGCCTCATCTCAGTTTTATTTTACCAAAAAAAACATGAAAAATAAATAAATTAAAGAAATCAAAAGTATTTAAACATGAGATTATAAAACTACAGAGAGAAATAGGACTAAAGATATTTTATTTTTAAGAATGAATATCAAATATGAATATAAACAACTTTTTATATATACATATATGTGGAGTTGTTATGTTAAATGCTTTACTAAAATCCTAAATTTAAAGAGAATAAATGACTAATTTATAAGATAAAATATTAAAAAATATTGAAGAAAAAAACCTGTCGTTAGAAGAAGCATTAAAAGAAAGAAAATAATTGAAAGTAAACGAAAGAATCGTTCCATATTTTGAATGAAATTTGGGCAAGTGAGTAATCTAGTTAATGTATAAAGTGATAAGAGAGGAGATATGAAAGTGAAGAATTTTAAGACATTTATATATAAAAAAAAAAATAGAGTAAGAAAAAGATACAACACCAACGTATTTTTTATAAGATTCTTAAACTCTATCTAATCAGATTATAACATTTGTTATTAATGCTATATTAATTTACCGATGAAATTTAAGTTCGGTTGGTTGCACTTTAGTACGAGTGTTTTAAAGCAAGTTTTGCTTTTTTTTTTCGAGATTATATCATTTTTAATGTGATGTTTTCTAAATATTAAATGGTTGAATGTTGTGGAATATTTTACTTTACACACGTTTGTTTTTGCCTTTTAAGGTTATGTTTGATTAATAAATAAACGAATACGAAAATAGTTGTGTTCGGCTTATTTATGTTCATTTATAGGCTTATTTATGTTCGTTTATAAACGTGTTTATGTTCGTTTGTACTAGTATGGTTTAATTCTAGAATTTGGGGATTCGTTTGTAAAGCGAGTAAAACTTGTTGCCTATTTGAAAACCCATAATCAATTGATGTACATGTTCGCGAATGTTAAACGGACATGTTCACGAATACTTAACAAAAATGTTGACAAACATGTTTGTAAACATTAAACAAATTAAGACCAAACACACCAAATAATAAACAAAACGAACTCAAACATACCTTTAAAAATTTAAATGAATATGAACCTATTTTGGACACCTTTAAAAATAAATAAATAAACACAGACATTCTCTTATTCATTTAAGCTCGATTTGTTTACGCCCTTGAATTACTAATCACACCTTAATCACTTTTCTCAATGATGCAAAAAAAAAATTATTTAGTTTAGTGGTTGTCTGTGAACCTTATCTTTTTATTTTTTACGTAAATTTTTTCTTCGCCTGAATTTTTAATATTATTTTTTTGTTAGCACAAATAATATTATATTTAAATAATTATTACAATTAATTAAATTTACTTATACAAAAATATATCTTTATTAATTTGTAAACATGTAATTCCATTGCCATGAATTATCTATTGCCATGAATTATTTCTTTAGAAAAACTGAATGTGTCAAAAGGTATAATTTTAAAAACATGCTCAAATATTATGTTTATAAATATAATAAAATTTTTATTGAAAACCTAATTATATTATTTAAAAGTTTAATAATATTTTCTAGGTAAAGTACAATGAAAGTTATTCAATTATGAGTAATATTATAATTTGGTCACCAAATTATTTAAAGTAATTTTTGGGTCACTCAATTATGGGTTAAGTTATATTTGGGTCATCCAATATTAAAGATTACATTTGGATCACTCAATTATAGGTAAAATTATATTTCGATCATTCAATGTAAAATTATATTTTGGTCACCCATTATATTTAATATATATATATATGATGATTTTTCTTTGATGATAATTTTTTTAGGTAAATTATACTATTTATCACTTAATTTATTATTATTATTTTTATCAGTAAAATTTAAATTTCTTTTAGTTATTTAATTTTTGAAATTTTCACATTTTAGTCGTTCTATGATGACATGACTTATCTTATTAGTATTAGGTCATTGACTAACAGTTTTTGATAGAATCAATATCAAAAACATCGTTGTTGAATTTACTGTAATGTCCACAGATACATTAATAGTAGGTGGGATGAAAAGGACAAATTCAAATTTAAATTGTTCGAAGAAGATTAAAATTGTTTGAGAACACCAACTATATTTTTTTTTCTATCAAACGTATTATGGTTTAAAAGATCTAAGATTAATTTGTTCATTTGGATCGACATTGACGAAAGTATTATATTTCAATTTTAAAAAATAAATATTAACACAAAATAAAATCATCAATACTAACCGAAAAATATTAAAAAAATAAACATAATTAACCGAATAATTTTATTTTATATATAATAATAATTTTATTATTTTATTAATTATTTTTATTTTTATTTTATTAATTATAAACGTGTCATAAAATCACATACATAACATACCCACGCAGAAAGAAAAACATATTACTTGTAAGTTTTAGTCTCCACTGTCGTAGGCTCCATCTCAGTTTTATTTTATCAAAAAATAAGAAAAATTATAATAAAAAAATTAAAGTATTTAAACATGAGATTAATTTATAAATTAAGGAGAGAAATAAGACAGAAGATAAATTATTTCTAGGAATAAATATCAAATAATAAATATAAACAAATTTGTATATTTACTTGCATGTTCACCACGTCATCCATGGTCCAAGTAATCAGGACTGTTGATCTTTAAAGAACCATCTAATAACTACCCGCCCACTAAGTACATGTAAGAAAGAGGTGATGATTCACTTGAAAAAAATTAAGATCAACGGTCCTGATTAATTGGGACCATAGATGACGTAGTGAACAGAGTTCACCTAATAATTTTTCCTTTAGTAGACATGGTTTACAAATAGGTTTTGGCTTTTTTTTTCAGACTTTATATATTTTTAATGTGATATTTTCTAAATATTAAATGATATAATGTTTTGGAATATTTTGCTTTATAAACTTTTCATTATGCTTTTCAAGGTTAGGTTAATAAACAAACGAAAATGAATATATGTGTATTCGGTTCATTTATGTTTACAAAAAAACTCGTTTATTTTTGTTTATAAACTTATTTATAAACTCGTTTATACTCATTTATAATTGTATGGCTTAATTTTAGACTTAGGGATTAATTTGTAAAGTGAATAAAACTTGTTACCTCTTTGCAAACCCCTAATCAATTGACGAACATATTCGCGAACATTATACAAACATGTTAATGAACGTTATAAGAACATGTTCGGGAACATATATAAACAATCATGTTTATGAACGCTAAACGAACATGTTTATGAACGTTTCTAAGGCAGTGGCCTCCATACCACGACACGGTCTAATTATTTTTTCAGTTCGTTCATTTTATTTTTCCTGTCAGTGCTAACGCCCTGTTTTGCAGTCCATATAACCAACAATTTAGACAATTATACTGCAAAAATGATATTATTATCAAGCTGGTTTGGCTTTGATCAAGCTTGACGCACTTAACGGGTCAATAATCGAAGGTGGTGGTGAAGTTGAAGATAAGAACCAAAATCCTAAAGATAAGGATCTTTTACTATCAGTAAATTTTATTTATTTTTTTTATTACTGTTAGTAAATTATTTTCGTGACTAAACATATATAATTTTTATTTGAATTTTGTAGATTCAAAATGGCTATGAAATTTCAGTCACGATGAATTTTTAAGATCATGACACAAGGATTAAAGTTGCAGGCATGATCAAAATAGACAAGGTCTACATGAATTGTGTTTCTACTTATAAGGTCGGATTGTTTAATTCATGATTTATAATGCATGAATTTATATTAAGTCTTTACCTAATCTGTAAGCTTAGTGAGTATCTGTTAGATTAGGTTGTAAAAGAGGGCTAGATGACCTTTTTTGAGTAGAAAATTCATCTTGAGAATGCTTAATAATTTTTTTTTAGTGGAGAATATATTAAGCATAACTTTAAAAGACCTAAATGAAGAGAAATATTCATAAGAGATTAATTGGAAAGTAGTGAGATATTTTAAATAATGCATGTCTAGGATTGGATCTTTGAAAGACTTGGTATTTAAGTATGATTTATGCATCACCTCTCTTTCTAGACCTACCTGGTGCATTACTATGCTCATTATTCTAATTTATAAAATACTATGACTAAATAAATATTCTATACTTAATGCAGAAGTTAAAATAATAATCTTAATAATTTATTTAAGATATCTTTCTTTTAGTCATAGTAAATGAATATTTCTAGTGGTCTTTTAAAGCAAGAACATTATCTAAAATAAAGAGAAAATGATAGACATTAATGCTACTATAAGATGGAGGTAGCCATTAAATCTCTTTGAGATATTTTCTTCAGAATTTTAAGAAGGAAGAAAAGATTTGTCTATCTTAGGAGTGTATAGAAATCTCCATGAAAATTCTCTTTATGAAAAGATGGAAAATGTTAGGTCCGATAGAGGTGGTGAATTTGGATCTAAATTTCTTAAAGAGGTGTATGAGACGAATGACATAGTTCATAAAACTTTTACCCCTTGTTTTTGGCTCAACAAAACGGCATAGCCGAGAGAAAAAACAGAACTTTAAAAGAGATGATAAATTCATTGTTGATAAGTTCTGGGTTAGTTGATAACATGTCAGGGGAAGTCATTCTATCGGTAAATCTTAAACTGAGTACCTCATAAAGAAATTAGACTTAACCCCATACGAATTGTGGAAAGGTTATGCAAACTTGCAATACCTAAAAGTGTGAGGGTGTCTGGCTAAAGTAGATTTGCCTGACTTTAAGAAGTCCACCATCGGTCCCTAAAATCGTTGATGTAGTATTTATTGAGTATGCTACAAACAATGCTGCATAATATGCTCTAGAGTTTGAGTTAGAGCCTAGAAGAAGTAAGAAGAAAAGGTTAAAAAAACCTTTTTGGACCAGATTTTGTTACTTCCTTTATTTCTGAGATAAATGATTTAGACAACTTATCAGATTCTATAGCTTAAGTTTTCTTGTTAGATGAGGATCCTAAAACTTATAAAGAAGCTATGAGATCTATTGACGCTAGTTTTGGAGAAGAGTTGTTAATGATAAACTAGAGTCAATAATGTCTAAATCATACTTGGGAATTGGTAGACTTGCCTAAAGGATTTAAACCTATCAACAACAAATGAAACTCATGTCAGATGGGTCAATCCAGAGTAAGGCAAGGCTAGTAGTCATAGGGTTCACTCAAAAATATTAAAGAGTTTGACAGTTGATATGTCATTTATACTCGAACCTCTGTTGACTCTAACACTCATCTCGTTAAAAATAAAGGAAGTTGTGTTTCCCAGGTTGAATATGCTAAAATTATAGAAAGCCTAATGTTCTTAATGAACCATACTCGGCCTGATATTGCCTATGTTATGAGTAGATTGAGTAGATATACTCATAATCTAAGTAGTGAACATTGAATGACTCTTAGATGCTTACTAAAGTACCTTCGAGTACTATAGATTGGAAACTCATTTTTGTTGGCTATCCTGTTGCTTTGGAAGGATGTTGTGACGCCAACTAGGTTTCTAATAGTGATGAGGTAAGCTCTACGAGTGGATATGTTTTCACTTTAAATGAAGCTGCAATCACGTAGAAGTCTGCCAAACAGATTTGTGTTGCACGCTCCACCATAGAGTCAGAGTTTATAGCTCTAGACTTAACTGGGCAAGAAGCCGAGTGGCTGAGGAATCTTTTAGCAAAGATACCTTTATGGAGAAAACCGACTCCTCCAATATTTTTATTGTGCGATTCGTAATCTACGATATATGTGTTCATAAATCAAGCTTACAATGGTAAGAAGAGACACATTCACATAAGGTACGAATATGTGAGGCACCTAATAAAGAACGGAGTACTCGCCTTAGAGTATGTTAAGTCGGAGATGAATTTGACTGATCCTCCTACCAAAGGATTTAGCAGGAAACAAATTCTGGATTCGTCGAGGGGGATGGGTCTTAAGCCCATTGGTTGAGTGATTCATGGTGGATACCCAACTTAGTTCTCTAAGTTCAATGTGGTCAAACGAAACCATGGAACGACTCATAGTGTACATGTCCATCTATCCAATCCCTATGACGTTTCATGTACATGTCCAGGTTGAGCTTAATGCTCTTAATAAATTCATAGCCCAAGTTTGGGTAGTCTTAGTGAGAAAGACTTGATGAATTTACCGATTTTTGGTTGAATAACTACTCTTAATAAGTTCTTAGACCTATTGCGAAGGAGTAATTGAACTTACCGCTCGAAAGGATGAGTTTTTTAACTCTTAATAAATTCTATCCAAAGAGGTTGGATTGTTCTATTGAGAAGAACATTATTGAATTTACCGAACAAAGAGGTTGAGTTTTTATTCTTAATGATTTCTTAGCCCAGAGTTTGGGTGGTTCATTTAATATGAACTTGAAGAAAATCACCTTATTTTCTTGTGAGGTTGAGCTTTATACAAAGCTCTTAATTATTTCATAGCCCGATTTTGGGTGGTTTATGTTGAGATAAACTTGATGAAATAACCTATGTAAGTGAGAAGAGTTAGTTGTCTTCTATGAAAAACGATGGGCTGTTTTTCTAGTACACTTACTAAAATCCCGAGGTAAGATGGCTAAATATATACTTCATGTATATACATATCTTCACATCGCGGACTGTAGTGGATGAAGAGATTAGTTATGTGTTATGAGTTCACCCCGATCTTAGAAAGTTCAAGACTAGTTTCACTTATCTAAGAGGAGGATTACTCATCATCACTATGTACTAGTTCAAGATTCGTTCACTATGTACTTAAGTAACTAATCTCGCTAGTGCTCGTCTAGTGATAGTCGAACTTTATGATTTTTTAAGAGGATTCATTCGCATTAGTGGGGGATTGTTGGATAATGCTTGAATCCTACACTCCGTATTTATAGGAGACATGGAAGCAGTTCGGTTAAGTTAAAATTCATTTTGAATTTTAAATGTGTAACCGATTAGATTTAATAAATATTAGAGATTTGATTTGATATTATCTGTTATTAAATCTAATTTTGAATAGATATTATCCGAGATTTAAATGGATATTTTCGGTTATCAAATCTACCATTTTTAGATAGATATTAACAGATTTATCCGAGATTTTAAATGAATATTATCTGATATTATTAGAGATATGATTATAATATAATTTGTTATTTAAATCAGATTTTATCTGATTCTTGGACAGATTTGCCCCTGCTTTCAACCTATAAATAAGAGAGAGCTCTCTCATTTTTAATCATCCCATTCAGATTCACTTCTGTCTTATTTGAGAGAGTTTGAGAGCATTCCTTGAAAAGCTTAGAGAAGCTTTTGTTCGACTCCGGTTTAGACGATCATTTCCTCTACAGTCCACTCCAAACTTTGGGTGTACATTGTTTGGAGGATCGTGCTAACCTTTGGGGGACAACCGCCTAAAGTAGCGAGTATACACATCGGAGCGAATTGTTTCTAAGGCAGTGGCCTCCATACCACGACACGGTCTAATTATTTTTTCAGTTCGTTCATTTTATTTTTCCTGTCAGTGCTAACGCCCTGTTTTGCAGTCCATATAACCAACAACTGATGCGATATCAATTTAGTTGGTTGCACTTTAATAGGTATTTTTTTTTGACAAATGTTACTGAATTTTTATTAAATTCATAAAAAATTATAATTACGACGTAATTAAGAAGCAAAATAATTTGATTAAAAATCCAAAAATTCTTACAACCCAAAAACAAAGAAATAAAATTCCTACGAAAATAAGCATACCAATAAAATTCAGGAGCTTTCTGAATCTCCTTGTCTCTGTCCAAACGAGACGCATAGTAAAGGAAGGAGTTGTAAGCGATTCAAACTGTCGTGCAAAAAGTATCACTACCCAAGACTGATTTTATCGGCAAACAACCATTAATCGAGTGGGGATAAGTCTTTCCAAGTGACCACCGACAAAACAATAAATTAGAAAACTAGCATCGATTGAATCTCTATGCGAACAACAACCAATCACTAGGGTATGATGCAACATGTCATAAAGACAGACGAATCAAACCCCAAAACAAAAATAAAAACATGTCACAAAGACAGAGAAAAGCGAGTCACAAAGACAGAAAAATAGAGATCCTTATTAAAATAAAACAAGAAAAAGAAATAAATCTGGTGGTCAACAACCAATACTAAAATTGATTGTCGACCACCGATTAAAAGGAATGATCAAAACGAAAAACGAAAAAAATTGAGAAAGGAGAACAGCGGCGGCCGGGATTAGAGAGAATTAGGATTTTAATAGGCATGTTTTAATAACAGGTTTTGGTTGTTTTTTTTTAGACTTTATATCATTTTTAATGCGATGTTTTTTAAATATTAAATGGTAGAATACTTCGGAATATTTTGCTTTACAAAATTTTCATTACTCTTTTCAAGGTTATGTTAAATTAATAAACGAATGAATATGAATATAGGTGTGTTTGGCTGGTTTATAGTCGTTTATAATTGTATGTCATAATTTTAGAATTTTGGGGATTAGTTTATAAAGTGAGTAAAACTTGTTGCCTTTTTGTAAATTCTTAATCAGTTGACGAACATGTTCTTGAACATTAAACGAACATGTTTGCGAACATATATAAACAATCATGTTCAAGAACTCTAAAAGAACATGGACGAACTTGTTTGTGAACATTAAACGAACAGAGTCCAAACACACCAAAAAGTAAACAAACCAAGCTCGAACATACCGTTAAAAATTTTGAATGAATATAATCGAATTTAGACACCTTTAAAAATATATAAACGAACATGGACATACTTTTATTCGTTCAAGCTCGGTTCGTTTACGCCTTCGATTACTAACTACACCTTAATCTCTTTTCTCAATTGTGCCAAAAATTATTTTTATTTAGTTTAGTGATTGTCTAGATAAACTACAACGAAAGTCACTTATGAGTAATATTATATTTTGTTCTCCGAATTATTAAAAAATATTTTTGATCACTTAATTATGAATTAAGTTATATTTGAATCACTCAATTATTAAATGTTATATTCGAATCATTTAATTATCAGTATGATTATATTCGGATCACTCAATTATAAGTAAGGATACATTTAAATTACTCAATTATAAGTAAGATTATATTCGGATCATCTATTATATTTAAAAGTATATTCGAAGATTTCTTCCCCACTATCGTAGAGCTCGTCTGTGAATACTCACCAACTCCTCCCCTCCCCTCCCTTCACATTGCCACAGGCAACTACCAGGACCAACAACAGTTTTATATGTCATTTTCTCCTTATCCGACAAGAGATTATTAGGTGAACCCTGTTCATCACATCATCTATAGTTCAAGCAATCAGGATCGTTGATCTTTAAATAACCACTTAATAACTACCTACCCACTAAGTACATGTTGGAAAGAGGTGATGGTTCACTTGAAAAAAGTTTAAGATCAACGGTTCTGATTAATTGGGACCATAGATGACGTGATAAACAGAGTTCACCTAATAATTTTTCCTACCCGACCCAAACAGATTAAATCTCGTGAATGTGTCATTAAACTTTTAGTTAATGCACCGTGTTCGATTTAGTAAAATGGGACTAGTCACCGCAGCAAATTAAAATATTAATACGTTATTAATTATATATAGGATAACGAGCAAAACTCGTATAATTTTTTGTGTCTCTTTATATATTCTACTAATAACTGTATGTCGTATATATTAATAATATTTATTATTTCATTAATTATTTTTATTTTATTTATAATAAATATGACATAAAACCATCACTGTAACATATAAAGAAGTATAAAAGACAAGAAGTGAAATCTATTCATTAACTAACATTTCATGAAGCAGACACATCTCGAAATCCAGTCTTGACATTTTCCACTGTCATAATTCTCGTAGATGGAGCATACAACATTACATTCCGTGTTATTAAAGCACCATCCCTTAAACTTTCCGCTTGGATATTTACAAGTTTTACCCTCCACTTTCATCTTTGTTTTATTTTACCAAAAAAAACATAAAAATAAAAATAAAAATAAAGTATTTAAACATGAAATTATAAAGTTATGGAGAGAAATAAGACTGAAGGTACATTATTTAAACATGAAATTATAAATGTTTTATTAAAACCTTAAATTTAAAGAGAATGAATGATTATTATAAGGTAAAAAAGTTTTAAAAAAATGTTGAAGAAAGAAAACTTATTGCTAGAAGAAGAATCAAAAGAAGGGAAGCATTTGAAAGTAAACGAACTAATTGTTTCATATTTTGAATTGAATTTGGGTACGTGAGCTGTCTACTTAATATATAAAGAGATAAGTGAGGATAGATATGAAAGTGAAGAATTTTAAGATACTTATATAAAAATAAAATCGAAGTAAAAAAAAAAGACGCAACGTATTTTTCATAAAAATTTAAATTCTATCCAATCAGATCGTAACGATTGTTGTTAATGTTACGTTTTAACGACAGATTTTGGCTTTCTTTTAGGCTTTATATCATTTTTAATTTATCATTTTCTAAATATTTAATGATAGAATATATTGGACCGTTTTGATTTATAAACTTCTCTTTCAGGCCGAATGTTTATTTTAAAAAATTTAGTCTTTTTTTAGTATTATTAAAGTTTGTTTTGATTTTCTTAAAGAAATGATGTTAAATTTAGTGGGTGTCTATCTATTATAGTGATTACACGTAAAGATAAAATTATTAATTATTTTCTTTAATTAGTTTACCACAATACAATTGTTGATTCTTTTCTTCAATTATTTTGATTATTGTTGTTTTGTTAGTGCTAATATTTTATTTTATAGAAATATTTTATCGACGACTATTACGTCAGTGTTTAATTTCTCGAAAATAAATAAAATTAAACAAATCAATGATAACCAATTTCATATTTTATATTATTTATTTTAATATCATTATTCTTCTTTTATAATTTTGTAAGTGATAAATATTTATTTAGTACTTGAATTTGAATTTTTTTTAGATAAATTGCAATTGTAATTAAAGAAAGCAAAAATCTTACAACAAGTAAAAAAACAAAATTCTTTGGTCACATTGATCCTTAAATTATTTTTTCTGTAAAAGTAGTCCCTGAATTTATATTATGCAACACAATTTAATCTTCCGTTATAACATGGATAGTTTATAACATAAATTACCAATAAAAAATTGTCATGGGCATTTATTGTCAAAACAAACATTTATATAAATTAAAAGCTTAATTACTCAATTGGTCCCTCCCACATTCCCCACTATCGTTGAGCTTCATCTTCAACCTCTCTGACACACTGTCAATCAGTGGTGGATCTATAAATAGAATAAGATAGTATTGTGTCTATCCTGAATTTTTTAAAATTTATATATTTATCTTTATTTTTTTAGTTTTTATGAATTAGTCCTTAATTTTTATAATATTTATGATTTATGCCCACCCTAAAATTTTAAGATTCTAAGAGTATTCATTAGGGGTGTTCAAAAATACCCGACCCGAACTATCTGACCCGTTGACCCGCCTACCTGATTAAAAATTATCGGGTATTTATAATGAAAAACCCAAATTTTTTGGGCCGGGTACCCGACCCGTATTTTTTTCCGGGTAGTTGGGTCGGGTCAGGGCCAAAAATTTTTAAGAATCAGGTACCCAACCCGACCCGATAATTTTAATAAATATATATATTTTTAATTTTTAAATTATATTTTTATTATATATTTTTTTATTATTTTTCTCTAAAATTAATTTTAAACCCTTAACTTCTTTTTATACTTGTATTATATACTTTTAAGTTTTGAATTTTTCATAAATATTTATATTAATTTGTCAATATGAGATTTGAAAGAACAATTATGATCGAGAATAATACATTCTTTTATCGATAAACTTTAATATATGCATATATATACAAATATTTATTTTTAAAACTTATCTCAAATCAATAATTTTGTGTTTGAAATATATATCATGAAATTTTAAGTATTTCTTATATACTTTTTAAAAAAATTAATTTAAGAAAAAATATTAAAAAAATAAACCGGGTACCCGAATTTTACGATACCCGATTTGCGGGTACATAATTTTTATAAGCCGGATCATTGACCGACATTTTGGTGCCCGAAAATTCCGGGTACCCGAAAATTCCGGGTACCCGAAATCCCGGGTACCCAATTATAAACACCCCTAAAACTCATCCTCAAGTATATTTTTAAATCTGTTACCGTTGTCAATACCCACCAACTCCTAACCTCACATTGCCATAGGCAACAACCAGGACCAGAATATTTGGTAACTATTAATATGCATTAGATTACGAAAATTATTTCTTTAATATAATATTATTAAGAATATTTGAAGATTGTATACATTAATTTTATTTATAAAATTATCTTTTAATATAGTTTTATTAATTATTAAATTTAAATTATAATATATATTAATCTCATCTATTTAAAGGTAAAATAATTATATAAATTATATATACAAATATGTTTTACTTCAAAGGTACATGTAATAATTATTTACATTTATATTGTCCTGAGATTTTTTATACTTATTGAAGATAAAAAAATCTTTATAACTTATGGATGAGTTTATCACATGCGTCGAACAGTACTGAACACCATTAACAATGAACACCGTTGAACTAAATCTTTATAATTATTAAATTAATTATTAAAAATTAAAAATTTCAAAGACTAAACATATAATTTCGAATAATTTAAAATAAAATTTTAAACAAAATATATATATTATATTTTAATTTTTTAAATAATTTATTTAAATTATTTTTAATTTTAAAAAATATTAAATCCAAACCCTAAACTAAAGCTAAAAATACTAAATATTAAATCCTAAAATCCAAAACACTAAATCATAAACGCTAAACCCTGAAACAATAAAACCATAAACCATAAAATTTAAAAATATAGCCATACCCTAAACCCTAAAATAGAAAATTTGAAACTCTAAAAAGGTATAAACCCTAAACTTGAAACCTAAAATTAGTTTAAGATTTAGATATAGGGATTTTGGTTATTTTAGGGTTTAGGATTTTAGGGTTTAGATTTAGTGTTTATGGTTTAGTATTTTTAGGGGTTTTGATTTAAGGTTTTGATATTTTATATTTTAGGATTTAGAGTTTAATGTTTAGTGATTTAGGTTTTGAATTTTGGTTTTAGGGTTTAGAGTTAAAGATTTTTTATTTTTTAAAATCAATTTAAAGTATTATTTTATTCAATTATTTAAAAATAAAATAATATATAGAAAATAATTTAATAAAAAATTATTTTAAATAATTTATAATTATGTGTTGAGTCCTTATTTTTTTAATCTTTATTAATTAGTTTAATAATGTTCAGCGGTGTTCATCATTAATGGTGTTCAACGCCCCGTTGTAAAATTTTTCAGAACTAATATATTTTATCCTCTAGACAAAAAAAAATGCTCCTAACAGCTTATTCAATTTTTTAAAAAATTATCCTAACCCGTTAATAAAAATTTATGTTTATAAAGTAATGGCATAAAGATAAATTTAACACTTAATATTTATAGTTTTTATCATTTTGGCCCTCATTCTTTATTTGGGATAAATTTAGCCTTTGATCTAAGTCTTTTTGACAAATATCTCTTTTTTTACATGATAACTGCACCGTTAAAAATTTACTGATAATGACATATAGTAAACATCTGATAATATATTTAAATGATATGACATCTAACCTATCTAATACATACATATAAAATATAATTTTATTCCAATATAAAATAATTAAAATTCGAATAAAATATTAAAACTTAATTAAATCTAAAATATTTTTCCTATTAAACCTTAAATAAATTCACTACTCTATTTTTTATATAATTTTGGGTTTTTTAGATTTAATTAAAACTCAAAACATAAAACCTCAAATTTATTACTTGTAAATTTAAATCTTAAACTATAAATTAAAACCCTAAAATTTTAATTTAGATTAAACACTAAAATACCTAAATTCTAAACTAAAATAACAAAAACTCAATTGCTTAGTATCAAAATCTCTTACCTTTGATTTATTGATAGCAATCTTTACGAAATTCTTCCTTTTCAGAATGTGTTCATATTTTTTAGATAAGATTTTGATTCTATTGTAGTTAGGATTGAGAATTTTTAATATACTTTTATTTTAAATTTAATTAATTTTTAATATTTTATTTAAATTTTAATTGTTTTGTATCTTTTATTAGAATAAAATTATATTTCACGTGTATATATTTGATAGCTTAGATGTTATGTCATTTAGAATATATTACCATATGTTATCATCGTTAAATTTTTAACGGCCTAGTCATTATGTTAGTTAAAAAATGAGATATTTGTCAAAATGGCATAAGTTAAAAGATAAATTTATCTCAAAAAAATAGGATCAAAATGATAAAAACTATAAACGTTAAGGGTTAAAATTATCTTTATGCCTAAAGTAATTAAACTAATAAATTTAACTTATCGATTTTCCAAAATTAATTTAATACTTCAATTTAAATAATCCAAGTGGGTCCAAGTGTCCTTATAAACACCTAGGTTGAAAATCCGGCCCATAAGCTCAAACCCAAAAACTTTGTTTGGTATAAAGAACAGAAGAAAGCATGGTTTGTATAAGCCTCCGATTGGTGATCACACCCTCGATTCGAATAAAAAAATTTAACTCAAAATATTTTAAATAAAGTTTAGAAATAACGATCTTACCTATTCAAGTTGAGGACATAATGGATTCTATTGTGGTTATTGCGGTAATCGTAGTCGTAAATTTTTCAAAGAACAAATAATATCATAGACATAATAGTTACGAATATCACGGTTTCAAATAATATCAAAAAAATATATATAACAATCGTTATAGCAGTCTATGTTGCACGAATATGAATATAGATATAGGTACGAGTATGAAAACGAGAATAAAAAATAATAATTTTTAAATTACAGGGTACACAAATACGTTAAAGAATCAACGAATAAACAAACAAAAAAACTCATATGAGCATGACATCTAGGGAGACTCATGTGAGCATGCCATCTAGGGAGAATCATATGGTTCTAAATTATAGGGTAAGAATACGTTAAGAATTCATAAATAAAATCATATGAGCATAACATCTAGGGATGACAATGGATCCTACACCCGATTCGAATTCATAAATCCATATCCGTTTTATAGAATTTGGATCCTAAAATTTTAGACTCAATAAATCTGGGTCAGATCTGAATCTTTTGATTAAAGTACGAATCTGGATCAGGATCTGACATGAAGACTCAGACCCGTTTATATATTTATTAAAAAACTCACATTTGGTTTTAATATATATATAAATATATAACAATAGGTTTTATATTTCACATTATTTTCTAATGTAATTTTTATTTATTTATGACAAAAAGGCTTTTTGAAGGAATATTAATGAAGATTATGGTGATGATGCAGAAATGGTGAATATCGTTGACATGATATATAAGAAAATTATTATATTATAGAACCTTAATATTAATATTTAAATTTTACAAATATTATTTTCATAAAACGATTTTTTCTCTTTGGTTGGTTGTTTCTTGTTTGTTTTATAATGTTTATGATTTAAGTAGTGATGAAGACTATCACTCTAAGAAATAGAAGTATGGTACTTAGTTTGTGACAATAAAATATTTTATGATCTACATTTTTTAATGTTTGTGTTATTCAAAAGATATTTGTATAATTGTTGAGTTCTTTTAAGATTTTAGTTTATCGTTTTTTATTCTAATACTAGTTAATTGAAATTAATCTTTTCTTTCATCGAAGTTGTGATGTGAAATAATTAATGATAATTTTAATAGTTATAAAATAGGTTGAATAGTCGTTTTTTAATAGATCCGTTTTGGACACGTTTTGAACCTGGATCCATAAGATCCATTGGATCTGGATCTGGGTCTCAATTTTCTAGACCCACGGATCTAAGGCGGATCTAGATCTGGATCCGGTCCAGATCCGACCTGTTGCCATTCCTATTTACATTACATATATTTATATACTCATAATTGAATCATGCGAGCAATAAAGAAAATAAGAAAAATATAAAAAATAAAAAATAAAAAAAGATAAAATATTATGGAATATCCAAATTGTACCTAATATATCTCCGATACGAGAACATATTAAATACGTAATACGACACCAGATATTGACTTATATATAAACTCACTTTAATCATGTTAACTAAATATTAATAACAATTTGTACTTAAAATTGGGAATGTTCAAAATTATTCAACTTGATTGATTTGATTTGATGATTCGATACAAAATAGGTGGGGTATTTTAAGGATTATTTCAATTTTTTCAGGCATAGTACCCGATTCGATAATTTTTCTGGGACCAAATCGAAAGTTTTTCTTTACCGATACTTGATCCGACAATTTTAATTTATATTTTTATATTTCAAATTATATTTTTATTTTAAGTTTCTTAATATTTTTACCCAAAACTAAACTTAAATCCCTAAATTATTTCTATATTCGTATTATATATTTTTAAGTTTTAAGCTTAAATTTTTAAACTATTTTGTGTCTAATATATGATTTTTTTAAAAATTTATAATTAAAAAATAAAAAAATATGAATCGGATACCCAATTTTTTGAGTACCCAAATTTCATAAATAATGGATACTTGATTGTAACGGACCAAGATACGGATCGACAAAATAGATACCCGACAATAAATACCTACTCAAAATTTGTGGAATTAAAGTAAAAGGACTAAATGTTAATTTTGAGGACAATAGAGGGAGCAAAATAACAATTTGACCCTTGAACTTATTCTCTTACCAAAAAGAAAAGTATACAAAGGAAAAGGAAAAAAATATGGAATTTTCTCTTCAAACAAACGAATCAGGTGCCCAACGCAAAACTCTGGGGGAAAATAATAACCTAGAAATTTTGGAAAAGGAAATTTGCAGAATCGGAAACGGAATGGCGACGAGAGACCCATTGGATTTCGATATTGGAGTAGAAGAAGACGAAGAGGGAACGCCGTCGCCGTCATCGATATCTCCGCCGTCCTCTCCGCTGTCCTACTTCGACAGAGATCGGCACGTTGCGTTCTTTTTAATGCTGTACGATTTGATGCCCTATCACTACCAATCGCAGGAGATCAATCGCCTCACTCTTGCATTCTTCACTATCTCTGGCCTTCACCTTCTCAAAGCCTTAGATCGCGTAACTTTTTAATTGTTTGTTTTCCCTTTTTTGTTATTTAAAAAAATAGGTTACAGATTTAGCAGAAATGTGAACTAGAAGTTAAAATGGCTAAATTTGAATTGATTACAAAGAATCCTCTTTCTTAAGACAATTAGATCATAAATTGATGTACTTAACTAGATGGTACCAAAAAAAAACTTTTAGAAATACTTATCGGTTCCGGTTTGCATATATTTTAGGTTGATAAGGACAGAGTTGCCAGTTGGGTGTTATCATTTCAAGCTCATCCAAGAAGTCGAGCCGAATTGGAAAATGGTTTGGGAATTGATTAAAAATGTTGTCTTGTTTTGTTGCCATTTGGTGCTCCATTGTGCTTGTGATATATAGAAGAAAGATATTTTCTAAAAGGAAATGTGATTTTTTGTGTAGGACAATTTTATGGGTTTCATGGTTCTAGGACTTCACAGTTCCCTCCGGATGAAAACGGGGTATGAAAAAAGTCATTATATTGTCCTTTAGTTATTTATTTATTGTTTAGTTTAATTGTTTCTTTCTTTTTATTCTGTGTATAGGTTTCAATTCATAATGCCGGTCACTTGGCAAGCACATATTGTGCCCTAGCCATACTGAAGACGGTTGGCTTTAATATATTGACCATAGACAAAGAATCAATATTGATATCAATGAGGAATCTTCAACAGGCAGATGGAAGGTATGCTTCAAAGTATTGTCCATCTACTTGTTTTGGTTGTAAGTGCAATGCATTTATATTGATGATATTCTCGTGCACAAACATAGAATGGAAAGGGAAGAACCAATTTCTTTTTATTCTTTTCAAATTCTTATGTGATAGGTATTGTAGACTGATTACTTTTGCATGAAGTTACCAATTTTGTTTCTCATAATCTTGCAGTTTTATGCCGGTGCATGTTGGCGCAGAGACAGATCTTCGATTTGTATATTGTGCTGGTAAGAACTAAAAGCATTACCAGTTACAATTCAAGCTATGTAATTTCAAGTTCTCCATATTGAAATCTTGGTTTAGCTAATTGATGTATCAGCTGCTATCTGTTTTATGCTTGAGGATTGGAGTGGCATGGATAGAGAGAAAGCCAAGGGGTATATCTTAAATTGCCAGGTCTACCTGCATTGCACTGCTGAACTATCGATGCTTCGATTATATCTTTATTTTCTGCATAATGTTATGCCATGTATGCTAAAGAAGTGATTTTATTATTTCAGTCTTATGACGGTGGCTTTGGCTTGACGCCTGGTTTAGAATCACATGGTGAGTTAAATAGTATCACATGTAATTGAATTTTTACAATCTGTCAACTACGTGCATCTAGAGTAGGCCTAATCACTGTTTCTCTGCCATTTTCTCATTGTTGTCGTGAATTTTTAAACAAATTCAGCTGAGTATGGGTTTGGTCAATACTTAACTGATGCCAGTTCCTTTTGCCCTCTCATACTACTTTTATCAAATTTTCATATTGTTCGGTGTAAGTTGCTGGTGGGTTTGTATTTTAGTAGGAATAGTTTCTTCATGAAGCAACTCCAGGCTATATTTCTTCAGTTCTTGATTTTATTCTCTGAGGATTGATTACCAACAGCATTAGTCTTAATGATGCAGGGGGTGGTACGTATTGTGCTGTGGCATCTCTTCGATTAATGGGGTACATTGAAGATGATCTTCTGTCAAAAAATGCAACATCTTCTATCATAAATGTGCCATTATTGCTCGACTGGTGCATGCAGGTTTACTTTTATCATTTGGCATCTAGAAGCATCACTTACCGTGCTTAGAAAATGTTGTTTTTAGCTTAACATATCAAATTTGACAATGAACCTCAAGAGAGACGTTATAAGAGCTTAAAAGTGCTAATAAAGCAAACATTTTTTGGTAGATGATTTAATATTATTATCTGTGTGCAAACACCATTTTTAAGTTGGTTGTTAGGAAATTTATGCATTTTTTGTCTCAATAATAATTTCATCCTCTTTCCTCTCATCTCTTCTTTCAACAGAGACAGGCAATTGACGGTGGATTTCAAGGCCGAGCCAATAAATCTAGTGATACATGCTATGCATTTTGGTACGAAGAAAAAACTTTGATCTTGTCATGGTATAAGGTGCCTTTGTTTTGATTAAATGATGTTCATATGTAGGGTTGGGGCAGTTTTGAGGATCTTAGGGGGATACAAATTCATTGACAAGATTGCTGTACGCAGATTTTTGCTGACTTGTCAGTCTGAGGTGCTGATACTACTTAGCTCTTTATCTAGAAATCAGAATGCATTCAAAAGACTCCTATTCTAAATGAGGGTTTATTGATAGTTTCTCAAAAGATGCCCTTTGCATTTAAATTTTAAGCAAATAGAACATAGACCCATGATCTGTGGAAGATGAGGCTATTGAATGTTCTCTATAAATGCTTTTTCAGAAAGAAATTTAATAGTAGGAGCTACAGAAAGTGTCAAATCAGTTGCCTTGCATCATATACATATATATAATCCAATAGTGATATAAGAACCCTCATCTCTGCATTAATATCTCGTTTATTTATTCTATTAAGGTTGAGATTCTTATCTGCCAGATAAAGATTGTTAGTTATATTCCTTTCTTTATCGTATTTTTTTAGTTTGGAGGTTTCAGCAAGTATCCCATGGAGCTACCCGATTTGTATCATTCCTACTATGGATATACGGCATTCAGCCTATTGGAAGAGCCCGGCTTGAATCCACTCTGTGCTGAACTCGGAATGACTGATCTTTCTGCCTTAGGTATACTTTGACACCTTTTTTATTTATTACCTTCGTTCATCCGCAATACATGTACTCTGAACTCCATTGCACCTTTGACAGTGCATCTTGTTTGTTTGCTGGACTTGTAGTTTGTGTTCATCTTTTCTCGAGTTTGATTCTGAACCCGATTTTTTTTGTATCCTTGTTGTGAAGCTGTACTAGTCAATATTTAAGAAAACTTGAAACTTGTTTTATTGACAAATTTCATTATGTAAGCTCAAAGTACAGCAGGATGAGCAAGACATCCCTAATTTGTTTGCTACTAATCACATTGTTGTCCTTTATCACACCCGGCATTGTCATGTTTGCTTTTCTCATTCATGGCTTGAGTCTCTTAGGTTCTTGATCACTTATGCATAACTTGGAACATGTTAGTTTTGAGTGCCTTTCACTATTTTCTGTTTTTGAGACAGATCAAAAGTGTTGCATCACTGCACACACACACACACACACACACTCTTTGATTTGTCCAACTTTCGACACAAGGCTTCTGTGTTGTTAAAATTCACTCTCACCGCAACAGAAACCTCTGTGCAGTGAAAAGACTATTCTCACTGCACATTTACCACCAAAGTGTTTTGAGGTCCGCCATAGATGTGCGGCTCTCTCAATGCTTTAATCGATGAAAATCACCGTCGTAACTTGGTGTAAAGCACATACACCCGTAGTTAGCACCTGTAGTATCCGGTAGTATGCATCGTCATTTTTTTCCTTGTACAATACCCGAATTACTCATAATCCCCTTAAATCCTTAAGTAGGAAGAAATTGTGTGCTAACCGAATCAAGATCCGGTTGGTTGAATCGGTTTTAGGGATGGGAAGAAAAGAATGAAAATAGGAGAGCATATATGGAGTGAGGAGTGGTGGATGTGGGCAACCCTGCCTGGCCGTCCTGTGTAATTAGAAGCATAAAGGGGAAGGGTGGGATGTGAAGATGGGATGATTTTTTCCCCACTACACACTTTCACGGGCAATTTCATCTGCTTTGTCGTTTAGGAAACTGCTTACCTTATTTTTTATTTTGGTAAAAAAAATCCTACATTATATTTGTGTATTTTTAATATTTTTTACAAAAAATATGAAGAAAAAAAATGATTATACATATTCATATCTTACATTTAAGAAAATTAAATATGTTTTAAAGGGCTGAGAGTACTCTATCATGGAATTACACCAGAATATTCGAAATATTTAATGTTTTTTTTAGTTTCTTTTCAAATTTAGTTATAAATATTTAAAATGGTATGATATTAATTAGTTTCAATTTAAATGACTTAATAATTATAATACACATGTATTTCTTTATGTTTTTTTTTTCATGTGTTATATATTTTGAGTAGAATTGAGAGACTTAATTCGAACTTAAAAATTAATGGCATAAAGATAATTTTTACCCTTAACGTTTATAATTTTTGTCGTTTTGGCCCCTATTCTTTTTTTGGAATAAATTTAGCCCTTGACTTATGTTATTTTAACAAATAACTCATTTTTTAACTATCATGATAACTGAACCGTTAAAAATTTAATAATGATAACATGTCATATATATGTAATAATATATTTTAAATGATTTAACATCTAGTATATCAAATACATACATGCAAAATATAGTTTTATTCCAATCTAAAAATATAAAACAATTAAAATTCAAATAAAATATTAAAAAATATTTTTTTATTCATTAAAAATTAATTAAATCTAAAACAAAAGCTACTAAACATTCTCAATCTGAACTGTAGTAAAATCAAAATTTTATTTAAAAAGGTGTGAACATTATTTTAAAAGAAAGGGTTTTGTATAGTTTGTTACCGGTGAATCGATAAAGGATTTTGATAATAATCAATTGGATTTTTATTATTTTAGTTTAAAATTAAGGTATTTTAATTTTAATCTAAATTGGAGTTTTACGGTTTATAAAGATATTTTAGTTTACTTAGGGTTGAGAATATTTAGTAAATTTTTGTTTTAAATTTAATTAATTTTTAATATTTTATTTAAATTTTAATTATTTTATATTTTATACTGGAATAAAATTATATTCTATATATATGCATATATTTAATAGGTTAGATTCTATGTTATTTAAAATATATTATCACATATATATGACATGTTATCATTATTAAATTTTAACGGTTCAGTTATCATAATAGTTAAAAATTGAGTTATTTATTAAAAAGACATAGGTCAAGAGCTAAATTTATCCCAAAAAAAAGAATAGGGCCAAAATGACAAAAATTATAAACGTTAAGGATAAAAATTATCTTTATGCCAAAATTAATCTATTAATTACGAAAATTTTTGAGTATTCGAGGATTTTTTTATAACTTAAACTTCAATTGAATTCTTTTTAAACCAAGTTGAATTTTTTGCACTAAGTCTAATAAATTAGTTTTTTTTTAATCTTATCGAATTTTGTTCACCTTTACATTTAAATGGTTTAAATTTGAATCATCTAAAGATAATAATCTTTTACCGATAACACTTATTTTACACCAAATCAATACCTAAATTACTCCACAATTTTGCAAATAACACATTCCAATCTTATCAACAATCTTTTATTTTCACTAGAAATTTAAAATCATAGATTTATGTTTAAAAAAATTAAGCATAGATTCTGTAAGAAATTTCCAGTACTAAATCTGAATAAAGAAAATCAGTAAATCAATATCCTCATTGAAATGATTACAGAAGCATCAAACAACTAAGGAGAGACATGGAGATTAAAACAAAAACAAATCTCCATTAGGTTGGTCATTAGAAAAAGAACTCTAAAAACAATGTTCATTTTAATGGAAATCAGCCATTGCTGATGGAGAACAAGAACCAAGAGCAAAGTATCTGAGATTTCTGATTCATGAATCCATCTTCTTCACCATGGTTACCAACTCCCTACATTAATGCAGCCTTTCTTCATCTGCAGATTCTCTTCAGCTAGTTGCAGGAACTAGAACTTTGGAGGAGGTGAAACTGAAGATGGTGTGTCTAAATGTCTATGATTTGAGGATTCGAACAGAGGGTTGAATGATCCATGGCGGTTGTAGCAACAAGCAGCCTCTAATGGAGTAAGTGGAGGTGTCAAAAATGGAGGGGAAGCTAGTGGGGTCAAGTATGGGGTTTCAACACTGAAAACCACATCACTTAAGCTTCTTCCTTTCTTTGATTTAGCTTCCTCAGACTCCAAATCCTCTTTTGTTTCTTCAACAATGGTGAACAATAGCCTTGGTGGCCCCAAACCATCACCATTGCCATCATCATCATCATCATAGGGCTTAAAGAACAAATCTTTGTTGGATTGCAGATGATGAACTTGAGATGGTTGTTGTTGGATTTCATGTGGATTCAAAGCTGATTTCTTCCAGCAAAACAAGTAGAACAGCTCAGCCATTAAAGCTAAGAACAGGACACCAAAAACTATGCTCAAACCAAGCCCTACACTGCTCAAAGATTTCATTTTTTTTTACATCAGATTGAACTCAAAAATACCCTTTCATCAGTTCAATAAACAAGTTGAAATCCAAGAAAAAAAGCACAGAAATTAAGGGTTAATGAGATGTTTCAATCAGAAAACAAAAACCCAGAAAGGGGAAGGAGAAGTAAAGTAATGAACTTTGACCAGAAAGTTGAAACATCACCATCCCAAAGTAAGCTATATGATTACCAGAGCTCTCTTTCTTTGTTAAAAGCATTGGAAATATACATTTCTTCAGCTTTTACCACCAAAAATACTAATGTTTTGCTAAAATTAATAAATGAATGAACAATTAGGTGAATGTTTAAAGGTTTCATTTTCTATGAAAATCACACTGATTGAATCATTAAACATGAATACGAAAAATGCTTTTTTTTAATTCGGTAATACTGATTACAGTAGTATATTCGTTTGTATTTAAGTTATTAATATATTCGTTTAATCTAATTAAAATTACCAATTCATAAAATTGATGAATTGGATAAAATTTAAGAATATGTTTTTTTAATAGTGTTAATGTGATTATAATGTAATACGTATTTATATTTTTCTAATTCATTAATAATATACTTTATAGATAAAGTTATTGAACTCGAATCTGTGAGGAGTTAGGATGAACATCTCTCTCTTCTTTTATTAAAATTACTTGTTCCCAGGGATGGATTGAGAGAATACTGGGGTGCAGTCACACCCTCTAAAAATTTTAAATTATCTTATATTTTTTATTGATAATCTAATTTTGAACTCTTGTAATTTTTCACCCCCTACATTTTTGATATAGCTTCTTGATAGTTTGCACCCCTTATATGGAATTTTGGGTCCGTCCTTGCTCGTTTTGTTTAGTTTACGAACATATTTATGATTGGATCAAATCTAAATAACATATATATTGTTTTTGTTTAACTATCGATATCCAATTCATTAATCGATTAATTTGTATAATTTTGCAGAGGTTGACATGATCGTTTTACAATTCTTGAAACAATTTTGAGTTTCAAACGATCGTTCTACATGTCTGACATGACTGTTTGACGTTGCTTTTATGTTCAACAACGCAATGTTTATTTAGAAAGCATTCCCGAACAAATCCTAAGATTTATATTTCAAGTCAACTTGAACTGAAACATTTATATAAAATAATTTTTATTTAAGAAAAAATTTTAATATACAAGTTGTATAAATATTTTATATATATATATTGTGTATCAAAATAAAACGCTTTATTAAATGAGTATTATTTTATATACATGTTGTATGAAAAATTATATATTATTAAATATTTATTCTTTAAAAAATTAAAATTTAGATATACATCCTTAAATTTTAACCATAAATTCTAAATTCTAAAACTTACGTACTTAAATTTAAAAACTGTATGTGTTCAACAAATATTTCTTAAATTTAATTACAAAATTATATTATTTTAAAAATAAAAGACTTAATTTTTATAATTATTAATAATCAATTTTTTAACCAATTAATTTAAAATAAATACTATAGAAATATATTATAAAAATAACTCTTTTAATTTAATATATTGTTTTTTTATACGGAAACTTTTGTCTTACTTCGTGAGAGTTTCACAACTTCACATGGGAGTGATTCTCAAATCCAAGAAAAAGTAAAGAATTTTTTTAAAAGAAACGTTTAATTAGTATTTAAAAGTATGGGTTAAAAATAAATATTATACAATTTTTTATTATCCTCACGATTCTTCGGGATTTTGTTCTGATTAATCTTGATCTATTTATGTCACACATTTAATTTTGATGGGTGAATTTATCAATAAAAAAAATTATGTATTTACACGACCTTTAACTTAAAGACCTACTTAAACGATATCAAGTTGATTATCAGTGAAGGAGTCACCTGTAAAAAATTTATCAAGTTAAAGAATTTATCAGTAAAAAATTTATGTATTTACACGACTTTTAACTTAAAGACCTATTTAAACGATATCAAGTTGATTATCAATGAAGGAGTCACCTGTAAATTAGGGGGTTAATTGACCTCATTTGATTTGTTGTGCTATGAGATTTTTAAAGAGTTAATATAATTTTTTTTATGAAAATAGTAATTTACCCTACTTAATTTGTTTAAGTATGGGTCAACAATTTATATTGTAGTTGTATGAAATTTTTCGTACCTCATACTCTGCTTTGATTATATTATATAAAAATTATGATTTTATCACTGTTGTTATCATTTGGACCAATTTTGTTAATAAATTGTTTATTTATTTATTTATATAAAGATAAAGTTTTTCAAGAGTTAAAATTTATATATATTGAAATTTAAGAAAAATAAATTATTAATAGCTTGTGTTTCACTTGTAATGGCATCTTAATTAATTAGTACAACTAGATACCTATTAATCTTTGGAAAAAAAATTGAAAGAATAAATGAGGGAGATAATGATTTGTTGGTGAAAAATATAGAGTATTTATTAATATTTATACTTTCTAGGTATTGGTTGAAATATAGTGATTGAGTACCATTTATATTTTATAGGTGAGATAATGCATAATGGGCTTTCCTTTGGATGAGAAATTATATTGAGTTATTTTTATCACGTTATTTATAAGATCAATTAATTAAAAACATCTATTTAATTTTGTTTTTCATCTCATTATTTTTATCAAGTTTAAAAACAGTTTGTATCGAGTGAAGATTCACTTGATAAAAATGATAAGATGAAAAAAAATAATTAAATGAATGCTTTTGATTGATTAGTCCATAAACGACGTCATGGGAATGACCCATAATATAATTTCTCCATTTAAAGGTTTTTTTATGGTGTTTTCTTTTATTGTTGTTGTTGTTCACTTATTTTTAAGATTTTACTGATCAATTTATATCGTATATCTAGATTTGGTGAATAAATCTTTTAATGAAATTTTTTTATATACGTAAAATCTTAACTCAAAACTTAAATAATATCACGTTACTTATCATTTAACTAACCCGTCAATTTTTTTTTAGTTTTTGATGACATATGTAATTTTTTATTGTATTAAAATATAATTCTTTTATCTATTAGCAGAATCATTTAGATGAACTCATTCCATTAATCTATAGTATGTATAACTTATGAATTTAATTCACACACTCTAATTTAATTATTTTTAGTCCTTAAGCTTTTCAAAATTATTAACTTTTTTTAAAAGTATTATGCATAAGTTATAGATTTCATTCCCATTATCCAATTTATCATGTTAAGTCCATATAATTTAGTCATATTGCTCATAAATTATTTGATCCATGACTGAAATTTAAAAAATTAAAAATATAAGGACCAAAATTGATAAAATTAAAATACATCAACTAAATCAATAATTTATATAGAGTATAAGGGTTATCAGATAAATTTAACCATTATTTTTTTACATTAACTAAATAGGTGTTTTAGAAACAATATGCTAACTGATTTTTTTATTTGTAAGGATATAATTGTTCTTGGAGATATCTTGTCCTAGGATGATATTGTCATAGTCAATGTGAGACAAATATTTTTTTAAAATAATATTAATATTTAATATGCCGATAATATATAATCGTAAATTTTGATGATATAGAACTTGTATTTCAAATATATTCTAAATAATTACATCATTACATGGAAGTCTAAAAACATTAATTCAAGATTATAATGGTGAGATTGAAATCAATATTGAACCTTGAAATGGTCACATTGTTCGGGATTCTATAATATTATGCAACGTACCTGTATCTAAATGCACGGAACCCGAATCCGATAGATATTGAGATACTTGCGGCGACGGTGTGGCGTCAGTACGGCACATAGGGCAACTAGAATGCGAATAAAGCCACATATCGATACATAGTGCATGGTAAGAATGCGAGCATCCCGGTAATGTCTTTACTGCTTCACCTTCTTCGAATTGAGACAAGCACACCACGCACATTCCGCCGTCATCGACCAAACCTGGTTCCTTTCGGTACTTGTGAGCTACAATGAGTTCGGCCGTCGAATTCTCCAAGCTTGTAATCTCCGACATCTCATGTCCTAAAGCATGTTGTCGTTGTTGTTGGTCTTGTTGTGATGTTTGGCCTCGGAGATTATTATAGTATCGGTGCCACCATCCCGTGGCAATACAATGGTAGATTGTTACGACCAAGGCCGCCGATCCCATACCGGCTAAAATGATGGATAGTCTGCTGTCGCCGAAACCGCCATGTTTTCCGTCTTCCATGACAGAGAATGAGCATGGAAAAAGTCGCAGAGACTTCGGTAGGAAGGAATTCTATGTAAGTTTGGACATTGCTTTGGTCGATAATTTCAAAGATCAACCTTGTCCTATGAAGAATATTATAAAGTTTAGTGAAAGCTATGTAATATTATTACATGATCATTTTGACTTTATATAAAAGTCTATTTCAAACCCTTGCAGACTCAGCCTAGCACACTAGCCTATTAATTTAGTGAAGGAAAAAAAAAGTTAAACTATAATAAAAATCACTTAATTGTAGGTAAGGTTATATTTGAGTCATTCATTTATTAAAAGTTACACTTGAGTCACCCAATTATGGGTAAAGTTATATTTGGGTCACTCGATTATTACATTTGGATCAGTCAATTATGGGTAAAGTTGCATTTAGGTCACTCGATTATTAAATGTTATATTTGGATCAATCAATTATGGGTAAAGTTACATTTGGGTCACTCGATTATTAAATGTTATATTTGGATCAATCAATTATGGGTAAAGTTGCATTTGAGTCACTCGATTATTAAATGTTATATTTGGATCAGTTAGTTATGGGTAAGGTTACATTTGGGTCACTCGATTATTAAATGTTATATTTGGATCAGTCAATTATAGGTAAGATTATATTTGGGTCACTCGGTTATTAAATGTTATATTAGGAACAGTCAATTATGGGTAAGGTTATATTTGAGTCACACTTCATATTTAGTCAGTTTTTCTTCCAAATCACTTATATAACCTTATTAACATTATAGTACTTCATTTGAAATTATTAAATAATCTAATACACAAATTGATATACGTTTTTTTAAGTATTAAAGGCGACCCAAATGTAACCTTATCCTTAATTAAGTGACCCAAGTGCAATTTTAAATAATTTGGTGACTCAAATGTAACCTTGCTCATAATTGAGTGACCTGAATATAACTTTTAATAATTGGATGACCTAAATGTAACCTTACATATAATTGAGTGATCTCCATTGTAATTTACCCATTAAGAATTCAAAAATGAATTTATTAAGCTTCAATATTATTTCAAAAATAAAAATTAATCAATTTTATTAAAGATAGTTTGATGGATAAAAGTACTAATATATTTTATACAATTTAGTGGGATCTAAATAATAGTCAAAAAATATAATTTCTCCAATTCTTTAAAATTTTCATGTAACGACCCGGATTTTGGATCCGAGTGTCGGGTTAACCCGAGGGGTTGGGCTTCGGTTTTGGGCCCCGAGTTTAGTGATTTCAGGCCTCGGGTTTGTGTTGGGCCTTGTTGGATCTTGTTGTGTTGGGCTTTTGAGTGGATGACTAAGGGCATTTTTATAAATGCCAAAATGGATGAGAGAGGGGTTAGGGGTGTTATGTTTCTCTGCAGAAAGTATAGGAGGTGATATCACCTTGTATCCTATTCCCTTCCTCCATCTTTGAAAGAGAGAAGTAAGGTAAAGGTTCAAACTTTGTTGTGTTAAGTTGAAAATCACGTTTTTGAGGTGAAGGGTAAGTTGTGGGGGTGTTTTTGATCTATAAAAAGATCTAAGTATGAGATGGTTTGGTGGAAGATAAAGGTTTAGGTGGGGTTTTGTGTTGAGCTCGGGAATGAGTTTTTGAGAGAGTTAATCTTGGTTTTTCTAGTGTTTTAGACCCTAAGAATCTTCTCCTTGGTGTCTAATTCACTGCTCATCTTTTCCCTTATAGAGAAGCAAGTGGGAGAGCCATCTACAAGCTTTGGAGGTGGAAAAGCTTGAGGGTGAAGGGAGCTCGGGTTTTGCTGTTTTAGCTCAAGGTTGGTTCTCCCAACTACTCTAATCATTGTGCATTTCATGGTAGAGTGCATAGCATATAGAATCCATGTATGTATGCTTGATTTGCTTGGTTTGCTTGAAAGAGGTCTTTAATGGTGAAATTCGGATTTATGTGTTAAATGTCTTAAAAATGATGTTAAATTATCCTAAACACTCCTAATAATGTGTAGGAACACTTTAGGATTGATTTGATCAAGTTTGAAAATGAATCATTGAAATTTCTAACTGCAAACTTGCATTTTGTACAGGGGTATCGATACACGGGCCACCGGTATCGATAACCATAAGTGAAAATAGGCTATGTGGCCAGGGGTATCGAACCATGGTTCGATATCGGGTCCTCTAGTGGCATAATGGCATCGATAACAGTATCGATGCTAGAGGGTCCTCTTTTCGTTGACTTTGAAAATGGTCAAAAGGTATCGATACCCATGGTTCGATGCCTTCTTTGGGTAGGTATAGAAGCAGGGTGGTTCGATACCCCACATAAGGGTATCGATACCCTTGCGAGAATTCGACAAGCTTGGTATTGTTTGAGGTTCGATAAGAGAATTAAGAGTCTTAATGAATCCTATAAATGATGAAATGAATTGTTAACACGAGTTTGATGATATTAAACCCTGAACGACTAAATTGTGTTAAGTCTTGATATGTTTTGGTGTGAGGATCCTAGGTGGATCATTTGTGTATACCGAGTCCTTGTTTGATGGAAATCCGGATATCCAAAATTGTTGCAACACGTCGAAGGCCATCCGATGTAACATTCCGGGTGATGATTTTGAAGACCATTTCGAATGTAGGATCCCAATGTTGTGTGGACGCGGGCCTCATTCGATGATACTCGATGTGATATTCCGAGTATGGGATTTGGAGGATCCCGATGTTGTGTGGACGCGGGCCTCATCCTGAGTATGAGATCCCGATGCTGTGTGGACGCGGACCCTGCTCGTAGTGTAGGATCCCGATGCTGTGTGGACGCGGACCCTGCTCGTAGTGTAGGATCCCGATGTTGTGTGGACACGAGCCTCACTACTTTGTGTTGTTGTTATGATATGTATATGTTGTGTGCGTCATTATACATTGTTTATGTCATGTGGTAGGCAAGCATACTAGATCATTATATCATGCACGATATTTATATGTTATGCTTTACTGCTTATGATATACATGATGTTGACCGAGTTCGGCGTACCCACTGAAATTTCGTAGCTCAGCGTTTGAAATATGTTTTCGTACGTAGGTTAGGTGAAGCCGATTCGTAGGGCACCATCAAGGTTTGGATTTCAGCATTGACCATGTTGTCAGAGTACATGTATTAGATTTAGTGGGCTAGTACTATGTTGAACCCTATGTAATGTAACTCTGTTTATTTTATTTCGTAGCTCCAGTCTTGACGTAACCGGAACCGAGGAAAGATTATGTGGTGTTTAGTGATGCTTCCTTGAATGGGTTAGGTTGTGTGCTTATGCAAGAGGGTAAGTTGGTTGCTTACGCCTCGAGACAGTTGAAACCCCATGAGAGGAACTATCTTACACATGATCTTGAGCTAGCGGCGGTTATCTTCGCTTTGAAGATATGGAGGCATTATCTCTACGGGGAGAAATGCTACATCTACACCGACCACAAGAGTTTAAAGTATCTGCTTATCCAGAAAGAGTTGAATCTGAGATAGCGTCGGTGGATAGAGTTGTTGAAGGACTATAACTGTGTCATAGAGTATCACCCCAGCAAGGCGAATGTGGTCGCTGATGCCTTGAGTTAGAAGTCCATGTAGGACTTGAGAGCTTTGCTTGCTCGGTTGAGGATGACCGATGATGGAGGTCTTTTGGCAGATTTGCGTGTGGAGTCCGCGCTTGTTCAGGAGATAAAGAGAGCACAGGTGCTAGACGAGGAGTTGGTAGCTCAATTAGAGGCTGTTCAGAGAGGTGAGTTGTCAAACTTTGAGGTACGAGATGGTGGGTTCTTGTACTTTCAAGGTCGGTTGTGTGTACCAGTCTTAGAGGATCTGAGGGATCATATCTTGAGAGAAGCTCACCGTAGTCCGTTTTTTGTTCATCCGGGTAGTAACAAGAAGTATCAGGATCTTCGTCCTTTCTTTTGGTGGTCGTGTATGAAAAGAGATGTGTCAGAGTTTGTGACCAGGTGTCTAGCGTGTCAGCAAGTGAAGGCGGAACATCAGGTTCCTTCAGGTTTGCTTCAGCCTATCCAGATTCCACAGTGGAAGTGGGATCGAGTGACTATGGACTTCGTCACCGGGTTACCGGTGACATTAATGAAGCATGATGCTATATGGGTTATAGTTGACTGGTTGACCAAGTCGGCTCACTTCTTACCGGTAAGGATGGACTATAGTTTGGAAAAGTTGGCTCAGTTGTACATAAAGGAGATCGTGAAGTTGCATGGTGTGCCTTCATCGATCATATCGGATATGGATCCGAGGTTCACGGCGAGGTTGTGGAGGTCTATCCACGAGGCTTTGGACACCAAGTTGCACTTCAGTACAACTTTTCATCCTCAGACAGATGGACAGTCTGAGAGAGTCATCTAGATCTTGGAGGATATGCTTCGGTGTTGTGTTGTGGACTTTGCCCGTAGTTGGGAAGAGCAGTTACCGTTAGTAGAGTTTGCTTACAACAACAGTTATCAGTCAAGCATCAAGATGGCTCCTTTTGAGGCCTTGTATGGGCGTAGGTGTAGGACACCTTTGTGTTGGACGGAGCTTAATGAGAGAAAGATAGTGGTTTGGAGCTTGTTAAGGAAACCGAAGAAAAAGTTAAAATCATCAAAGAGAGGTTACAAGCAGCTTTTGACAGACAGAAAGCTTATGCGGATAAGAAGCGTAAGCACATCGAGTATAAGCTTGGTGAGAAGGTGTTTCTCAAGGTATCTCTGTGGAAAGGGATCATCCGGTTTGGTCGTAAAGGAAAGTTGAGTCCAAGGTACATAGGGCCTTATGAGGTTCTTCAGAGGGTTAGACCGGTAGCTTATCGGCTAGCTTTACCTCTAGAGTTGGCACGAATACACGATGTGTTCCACGTGTCTATGTTGAGACGTTACCGTTCCGATCCATCGCATGTGGTTCAGCTTGAGGAAATCAAAGTCAATGCAGATTTGACTTACGAGGAAAGGCCTATCGGAATCTTGGATAGAGAAGTTAAGGAGCTTCGGAACAAGTGTATACCTTTGGTAAAAATTTTATGGAGAAACCATGGAATCGAAGAAGCAACGTGGGAAGCGGAGAAGGACATGAGAGCTCAGTATTTTCATCTCTTCCTGACAGGTAAATTTCGAGGACGAAATTTTCTTTAAGAAGGGGAGATTTGTAACGATCCAGATTTTGGATCCGAGTGTCGGGTTAACCCGAGGGGTTGGGCTTCGGCTTTGGGCCCCGAGTTTAGTGGTTTCGGGCCTCGGGTTTGTATTGGACCTTGTTGTGTTAGGCTTTTGAGTGGATGACTAAGGGCATTTTTGTAAATGCCAAAATGGATGAGAGAGGGGTTAGGGGTGTTATGTTTCTCTGCAGAAAGTATAGGAGGTGATATCACCTTGTATCCTATTCCCTTCCTCCATCTTTGAAAGAGAGAAATAAGGTAAAGGTTCAAGCTTTGTTGTGTTAAGATGAAAATCACGTTTTTGAGGTGAAGGGTAAGTTGTAGGGCTATTTTTTATCTATAAAAAGATGTAAGTATGAGTTGGTTTGGTGGAAGATAAAGGTTTAGGTGAGGTTTTGTGTTGAGCTCGGGAATGAGTTTTTGAGAAAGTTAATCTTGGCTTTTCTAGTGTTTTAGACCCTAAGAATCTTCTCCTTGGTGTCTAATTCACTGTTCATCTTTTTCCTTGTAGAGAAGCAAGTGGGAGAGCCATCTACAAGCTTTGGAGGTGGAAAAGCTTGAGGGTGAAGGGAGCTCGGGTTTTGCTGTTTTAGCTCAAGGTTGGTTCTCCCAACTCTTCTAATCATTATGCATTTCATGGTAAAGTGCATAGCATATAGAATCCATGTATGTATGCTTGATTTGCTTGGTTTGCTTGAAAGAGGTCTTTAATGGTGAAATTCGGATTTATTTGTTAAATGTCTTGAAAATAATGTTAAATTATCCTAAACACTCCTAATAATGTGTAGGAACACTTTAGGATTGATTTGATCAAGTTTGAAAATGAATCATTGAAATTTTTAAGTGCAGACCTGCATTTCGTGCTGGGGTATCGATACACGGGCCACCGGTATCGATACCCATAAGTGAAAATAGGCTATGTGGGTAGGGGTATCAAACCATGGTTTGATACTGGGTCCTCCAGTGGCATAATGGCATCGATACCAGTATCGATGCTGGAGGGTCCTCTTTTCGTTGACTTTGAAAATGGTCAAAAGGTATTGATACCAGTATCGATACCCATGATTCGATGCCTTCTTTGGGTAGGTATCTAAGCAGGGTGGTTCTGTAACACCCCAAATTTGTCTTAATTCAAAATTTAATTTTGAAATCCCTAAAATTTTGAAACCCTAATAATTAAAGAAATTATATTTTGAATTTCAGTACCTAAATGATTATTATCGCAACCTTGGTGTCCAATCTGTTATGTGACTAAAGTTGTTTGGTCTTTGTGAAAACCTTATTTAATCTAGTGACCATGTGAGTAATTTAATCATTTTTGTTTAGGTAAAAATTAAAAACCCATTCCCAGAACGTAAAATCAGTTCTGTTTAGGGAATTAAAAATCTGTAGTCTGCCGCTTGTCATTCTCCTTCCTTCTCGCTCGCACAATTTTTGTTCCTTTGTTCTCCATACGTCCGTTTGAGTTATCGATTCCCTCCGTTCGCTTCTTGCTCAACCTTCATCGTCGGATTCGTCTACGTTTTGGTGAGAATCATCTTCTGTTCTTTTTTTTTCGTGTTTAAGCTTCTTTTTGTTCCCTCACCATCGGGTTCTAAGTGGAAATTAGAAGAGTCGCGTTCAAACTTTACCTTTTCTCTCTTTTGTCGTCAATCTTGTGAATCAGAGATTTTCATGTTTATTGTTAGCGTTGTCGTTTGTTTCGTTGTGCCTTCCTCGTTCGATCGTGTGTGTAAGTCTTCTGTTTTAATTTTTGGTTATTTGTGATGTTATAATTGTTTCAGATCTGTTTATTGGTTTAACCATATTGCTTTTGTTGAGCCGATCTAACGAGGTTGGTTGCATCTTTTTTTGAACAGTTTGCTACTATCGTTTTCTTTCTTTGTTATTGACTTTGCTTTATTGTCGACCATCTCTTTTCTGTCGTCGGCAAAAGGTTTGGAAACCTCAGTGTCTTAGTTGGTCATAAGTTGAGATTGATGGGATTTGTTATGGGTGTTGTTTGTTTTATTTTGAGGTTGCGGAATTGGTTTAGATCATGCATCTATTGTTTTGGTTTGAACTTTATGACCCGTTGACCAGTATGTTGACCTTTAACCCGACCTAAGTTGAATGACCCATTTTGGACCTTTGACCAGACTTTGACTTTTGACCTTTGACCAGTCAAAGTTGACTTTTTCGAAAAACTTTCTCCTTGATATTTTTCGACCTTCTGAGTCCGAATTCGCTGTCAGTTTTGTCAAATTCAAACCCGAAATTCCCGTTTTTATTGTTTTACATCTGAGTTTATTCTTAGAGTCTGAAAATGGTTTAAGAGTATTTAATTCAGAATATCTCTTCCGTTCAGGTGTTAACGTTTCTGAAACCTCTGGGTTACCTTCAGTTGTTCGGACCGATTGGGCACATTCTTCGAGACGTTCACGTGAGTAAGCTTTGGATCAGAGTTTGTTTTTAGTTGGTGGCTTAGAATTAGTAACAAATATTAATTCAATTATATTACCTCGTAGGTCCTGTTTCAGCTAGACCGGAACGCGAGACGCGTCCACCTCAGAGTTAGAGCTTCAGTTGCTTAAGGTGTGTCTCTTCCTGTGCTACATGATTCCGATTCTGTGTTTATGTTATGTTTTATTAAATTGCATGTATATCTGAAATATTATATGTACATTGTCTGATTTAATATGTGAATCTGTTTATCTGTTCATACATGGTATCATCATGCATGACATGTGCATTCTGTTTTCAAATCAAGCATCTGATTTTCTGAAAAATTGCTACTCGTAAGAGTTCTGATTACTGATTTTACGAATCATATCATGTTCTGTCATCGGAAATATTTTCTAGATTTAAAATCAGTAATGTGAGGGAAACCTCCACTCTGGCGAGGATAATCCTCCACTCTGTATGATTTCTGATATCGAGCCCTTTGATTTTCTGTCATACGTCATTCATCATAGCATCATGATTCAGTTTTTCTTGCACTCAGAAATATTTTCAGTAACTTTTTAGAAATATAAACCATGTTTTGTTTGTGACTATTTACACTTTAGAGACACACTAAGCTCTTTAGCTTACACCCCTATAGTCTGCTTTTCAGATTCTCAGACCAGTTTAGGCGAACCGGTACTTGGAGCATCTCACACGATATTCAGATATTTATTATTCAGTATGACCCTTTAATTACTTTAGTTTGATTTTTTTAGTTTGTTATGAAAATATATTATATTTTCGGACTATGAGTTATTCTGATTTGGAATTTATTGGTTGCATGTTTTTAAATAAACTATTTCAGATATTTTAAATGTTATTGAAACATTGTTTTAAGCAATTAAATTTGTATAACGTAAATCCCTAATTCGTTTTCCCAATTTGACCAAGTAACCCTAATTTTGAAATTATTTAACCTAAATTATTTACTTGAGGGGAAAGTTTTAGTAACTTGATTCCTAAGTTTCGATCTAAAAAATTAGGTCGGAATTGGGGGTTACAGGTTCGATACCCCACATAAGGGTATCGATACCCCTACGAGAATTCGACAAGTTTGGTATTGTTTGAGGTTCGATAAGAGAATTAAGAGTCCTAATGAATCCTATAAATGATGAAATGAATTGTTAATACTAGTTTGATGATATTAAACCCCGAACGACTAAATTATGTTAAGTCTTGATATGTTTTGGTGTGAGGATCCTAGGTGGATCATTTGTGTGTACCGAGTCTTTGTTTGATGGAAATCCGAATATCCAAAAGTGTTGCAACACGTCGAAGGCCATCCAATGTAACATTCCGGGTGATGATTTTGAAGACCACTCCGAACGTAGGATCCTGATGATGTGTGGACGCAGGCCTCATTCGATGATACTCGATGTGACATTCCTAGTATGGGATTTGGAGGATCCCGATGCTGTGTGGACGCGGGCCTCAAATCCCGGATGTAGGATCCCGATGCTGTGTGGACGCGGGCCTCATCCTGAGTATGGGATCTCGATGCTGTGTGGATGTGGGCCCTGCTCGTAGTGTAGGATCTCGATGCTGTGTGGACGCGGGCATCACTACTTTGTGTTATTGTTATGACATGTATATGCTGTGTGCGTCATTATACATTGTTTATGCCATGTTGTAGGCAAGCATGCTAGATCATCATATCATGCACGATATTTTATATGTTATGTTTTACTGCTTATGATATGCATGATGTTGGCCGAGTTCGGCGTACCCACTGAGCTTTCGTAACTCAGCGTTCGAAATATATTTTCGTGCGTAGGTTAGGTGAAGTCGGTTCGTGGGGCACCATCAAGGTTTGGATTTCAGCATTGACCATGTTGTCAGAGTACATGTATTAGATTTAGTGGGCTAGTACTATGTCGAACCCTATGTAATGTAACTCTGTTTATTTTATTTTGGGTCGAATGTTTAAACGGTTTGTAATATTTTGAAGCTCCGAATACTTACTATTATTTTGTGCTATGTTTTAATTTAATGGATTTTATGAATCATATTTGGACTTGAATTTGATTTTATTTAATGGGCTTTCGAAAGAAATTTTGAAATACAGGTTGGGCCGAAAGGCCCAATGTGACATCCGAGTCGGGGTGTTACATTTCATTTCCTTTTTTAATTATTATTTATATTTATATAAAATCTCTAATTGACTTGATGTTTAATTATAAATTTATTTAAAAATCACTTTTTATATAAAAAAAAGTGTTAATTTAATTGTGTATTTATGTCTTTAATTTGCTACATAAACAGCCTTTTAAAAAATTGCATGCTAGGTTACACTCCGAATTAAATTCCGATGAATTTCACATAATATTTTATACATAATCGTAACACATCTCTCTGCATTTTTATTTTTAAATTAATATATAAATTTTTAAATACTCTGATTTGATTTTAAATTACGTTTTTATTTTGTAAGTTATAATTCTCATTTTAAATTATTTTTTTATATTTTTTTGAATTTTAATTTTATATTTAAATTATCATTTAATACATTAAATTATTGGATGAGTCTACAACGGGCGTCGAATATCGCTGAACATTATTAATATTGAACACCGTAGAACATTATTAAATTAATTTATAAATCTAAAGCACTAATCATACAATTATTAGCTATATAGTAAGTTTATCACTCTTTTATTAATTACATACCAAATCCTTAAAATTTTAAATTTTTATTAATTAATTTAATGATGCTCAATAATATTCGACACTAATAATGTTCAACGATGTTCGACGCCTGTCTTAGAATTTCTTTTCTAAAAACCCCCAAATAATTTGGTGGTCAATAAGAGATAAACACATGTGAAGTTAATATGAAGCAAAGATACAGTGCAGAGCGCGTGCAGCACAGAAACCGATGAGCAAGTGTGACAAACTGGATTAAATTCTGAAAGGGAAAGGGAAATGGGACACTCAAAACGAAAGAAGAAGTGTCGTTTTAACGTTAGCACACTAATATTACTCTGGTCGGGATGTGCCCTTCCACGCCTAGAACGGAGTCTCTCTTTTCAACTATTTCCTTTCAAAAATTATCATCTAAAATTAATTTAATTTAATTAATTGAAATTGATCTATTTATATTAATATAAAATTAAATGAATTTTGTATAATTTTATAAATTTATTATATGATCTACGTAAATAGAACATAAAATTTAACGGTTAAACTGTTAAGATAAATTCAACAAAGAAAAACTTAAAAAAAAGTTTAGTATTAGAGTAAAGGCATTGTCTATTACATTCTTGAATAAGTTTGAATTCATAACTTTTAAGATGTTACTCTAACGGTGTTAATCGAGTTAAAATTTAATAAGAATTAACGTCAGGAGCGGAATCAAAAATTTATTTAAGGGATGTCATTTTCTTAAACGGTATTTGAAAAGAGTTAATTATTTATAAAGGGATGTCAAATTATTTATAAACGGGTGTCAATTATATATTTTTTAAAATTTTTATATATAAATTGTATAAAAATATAATTTTCCAAAAATTTTGGGGTTTCAACAGATATTCCAATTACATACATTCCTCCACCCATGTCTATAAGGTGTATATGCATTGTTAGAATATTAAGAATATATATGAACAAATGTTATTTTATAACCACCTTTAGATCATTAAAAAACATTTATTTTTATTTTATTATCAAATAAATTCATTTATTTTCAATGCAAATAATAAATTATTATAAAAATTATTTTAATTTCAATTTTAAAAATGAAAGCCCCAATCTATCAAGATGTGAACTCTTATGTTTTTGTGGTGACCTCTAAAGTCTAGAAATGGTTTTGCTTTTTGCATTCTCTTCGCCTAACTAATGATTCCAATTAACAATACTAATATTCTTTAAAATGTGCATTTAATTTTTAAAATTCAATTCTAATTAGGGGTGTTTAACGAGTTAAGTAGTCCGTGAACATCATCTATATATCGAATATAAATTCATTTTTTATATATTTTCAAAATAATAACTTTTCTATTAATATTTTTATATATTATAATATAATTATATAAAAATATTTACTTTTTATCTTTAATCTTTTAAAAATAGACACATATCCTATATATCGTAATTATTCAAATTTAAATCACCTAATGAATCTTTTATTATTATAATCGTTCAATGTATTTTCCTAAAAGTTTTGACTTAAATATTATATAAGAATAGCGTTTTCGCAACATATACTGCAATCAACTTTAATTCTCAAACTATAGCATTTATTATAGTATATGTAAAGTCGAATTTAGTTGAATCCGACTTTAAATAGTATTTTTCTTAAAATTCTCATATTATAACATCAAGAATAACCTAAAATCGGATCCTCTTGTATCTGTGTTTATGATTATTTCTAAAAATTAAAAAAATTGTTTTAATTCTCATTAAAAAAAAAATCATTCTTTTTTTTTCCCTTCTTTTCATCCAACCTTTACCCTCTTCCTCTTTTCCTTCTTTCAACAACACTTTCCCTCTCATTTCCTCCCTTATCTCATGACTCCCACCACTCTCCTCCGTGACTCCCCTTCCCTTCCTCTCCTTCTCCTCTTAAAAATTCATTCAAGTTTCCTCTCATGAATCTCACTTGCTCTTCATCCAATCACTAATTCATCACAAACACTCAGCAGCAGCATGCGGTCGCCACATGCTTTCCGCAACGGAGACACCCCTTCCCCGCACAACCGAAACCCTACTCCTCCATTCCACAACACCGTCACGCTCCGAAAAATCAGACGATTCAACTCACTGATTTTCGTATTCAGAGTCACTGCTTTCACTTTCTCACTCGCTTCATCCGTCTTCATGGTCACGAACTCTCGCGGCTCCGATTCCCCTCACTGGTTCGATTTCGACGCTTTCAGGTTAGTTTTCTTTTCTCTTGTACTTATTTTCCAAGTAAATTCGAAAGCGCGCGCTTCTTCAGCTCGTAATTCAAATAATTTTAAAATGAAAAAAAATTATTTTCGAATTTAAGTTCCTTTCGAGATTTGAATTCTATCATTTTCAAAAGAAAAAAATAGCTTAAGAATTAAACTGGAAACGCGAAATCTTACCGCAGATTCGTTTTCGCGGCGAACGCAATCGTGGCTTTGTATTCCCTGTTCGAAATGGGCGTTTCCGTTTGGGAGATCTCCACCGGCGCCACTCTCCTCCCAGAAATCCTCCAAGTTTGGTTCGACTTCGGCCACGATCAGGTTTCCTGTTCTTTATCACTAACAGAAATCCCTAAACTTCCAACACTTTTTCCATTTTGGTCAAATTATATGAAAGTCCCTACTTTATTTTTTAGGGTAAACTACATAAATGGTCCCTTGATTATACCTTAATTATCTTTTACATCTTTTGACTATGAAATGTTATAAATTGGTCCATTAACAAAAATTTTTTATATAAAGTGATCTTATGTCGTTAAAAATTTGACGGAAAATTGGTGTGAATGTTAAAATATTGACTTGGATAATCATGTAGCATCCCAATCTCTATAATACAAGTCAATATGTTAACGTTCACATTAGTTTTCTGTCAAATTTTTAACGATACATGATTATTTTGTATCAAAAAAATTAGTTAATAGTCTAATTTATAACATTTAATAATCAGAAGATGTAAAAAATAATTGATGTATAATAAAGGGACTAATTTTGTAATTTACCCTATTTTTTATTAACAACTTTAATCATAATATAATTCCTTTTTTATACTTTCAATAAAAATTAAAAAAAATAATCAAAATTTACATGTTAAAAATAAAATTAATTAAATTGTAATGAAAATCAAATGTTTAAAAACAATAAGGACTTTTTATGAAATTTAACCTTTTTATATTTTTTTTTGTTAAATTAGAAATTAATTTAAAAAATTGGCTTAGGTTTTTGCGTACTTATTATTATCGGCGGACTCCGCCGGAACGGCGTTGGCGAAGACGTTAAAGGGTACTGACACGTGTACGTCGTCTAACTCGTTCTGCGTGCAATCTGACATATCCGTGGCCTTGGGTTTCGCCGGGTTTTTGTTTCTCGGGTTATCGTCCTTGCTCTCGGGTTTTCGGGTTGCCTGTTTTATAATCAACGGCTCTCGTTTCCATCTTTAGTTTTTTTGAATGGACGAGATATTTTTGGATGTGCTGAAATTATGTAACGTGATGACGTGGCGAGTTCTGTATTATTTGTTTTTTTTATTGCATTATCAGCTTATTAATTATATTTTATCATTGTATAATCTTCTAGTCCATGTGGTTAATGTAACAGTTGTTATTCCTAGAGATCACAGGTTAAAAAAAATTATTTGTAGATAAATTATTTAGACGTAAAATAAAACGTCAAAGATTTAATTGTTTAAAAATTAAGAGTCATATTTTGTTAAATTATCATTTTATCAAATTATTTTAAACCGTTTATTGTTAGTTTTTGAAAAAAAAATATTTTGTAGATAAACTATTTAGACGTATAGTAAAATGTCAAAGATTTAATTGTTTAAAAAAAATAAAAATCAAAATAATTATTTAATCAAAAGTTTGTGTATTTTTTGACTTTATACCAATAATAAATATACTAAACTTACATTTTTTTAATTATTATTATTTATCAATTTCATCTATAATATAATATTTTCTTACATTGTGTTGAGAATCAATAAATTAATTGTTAAAAACAACATTTAATGGGTAAATATACAATAAGATACTTGAAGTTAGTTTTAAAGTTGAATTTGGTATCTAATCATTTTTTTTTCAATTATGTATTTGAACTTGTGTTCAAATAATTATGGTAACTAATATATTTGAACACGAAGTTGAGAGATTATTAAGTGAATCTTGTTCACCACGTCATTCATGACCATTCATCTTTAAATAACCGTCTAATAATCATTCACCCACTAATTATATGTAGAAAAGAGGTGATGATTCACTTGAAAAAAATTTGAGATGAACGATCTTAATTGATTGAGACAACAGCTAACGTGATGATCATGGTTCACCTAATAATTTTTCCATAAAGTCATACTCATACCAATTCGAACAAAAAAATCAAGTTTTGATATCTAATCGAATAAATATGTTATCAAGTTTATTTCACACACAGCAGATGGAAAGTTATCAAGTTTTTTTTTTTTTTTTTTAATGTTGTCATATATTTTTTTTCTTTAAGAAACATATTTAGGTTTTAAATTATTTATCAAAATATATAAAATTCGTATTGAAAACAACGTGATATGCATGGACGTTTTAAATTGTCCAGCTTATTGAACACACTTGGTTGATTCTTCAAAGTATCAAATCATGGGTACCCAATTTCTCCACTCAAGGTTTTATGCTTACGATAAAACCAACGAGAACTACAAAGAATCCCTACTCTCAATAATTAAAAAGAACAAGGCACTAGGAATACCCGAAAGAGTTTTATATATATTTTCTGCATCGTTGGATGAGTTAAATGAATGATTAAGATTATTAGTAGAATATATGAAAATTATCAATTGAATAAAAAAATAAAAAAAATAATCTGAGTTATCTGTTTCACCCATTTAATGATTCAAAAAACATGTAAAACTCAAAAATTTACATGTTCTTTGGATTAATAGAATAGTGAAAATCAACGGCTAAGATAAAAATAAGTGAATTACATATGATCTATTTAGACCACGTAAAACTTTTTAGTTTTTCACTTGTTTTAAACCATTGGATGAGAGTACATTCATAACTGAGATTAAATGTTAAAAATGATTTGAGGAAAAAATAAGTAAATAATCTCAATCATAATTTACACTCATCTAATGACATAAAATCAATGTAAAACTTTTTTTTACTCGATATAAATGAATACTACCTATTTATATGAGATAAGATTTGTTGCAAAAAGTTATACTACCTATTTATATGATATAAACTTTTTATGATAGTTGGATGAGTAAAGATAAATGACCCGAATTAACAGTAAATTTATATATATAAAAAGAAATGAATTAAACTCAATTTAAAATTTTTAATCTTAACTATTCTTTTCCACTCGCCAAACAATCCTAATAAAGTATAAAACTAAAAGAATTATACTATATCAATGATTATTATCTCATATATATATATATATATATATATATATATATATGGGGTCACCTAGAGGCTCTTTTTATAAAGTGGGGTCAAGTTTAGAAGGCACCAGAAACAATCCAAAACATAATGGACAAAAAGAATAAAATCATGGGCACATCCTGTAAATATATAATCAGACATTTCACATCACATCAACAGCAGATATTGGCATGGTGGGTGGGATGCTTTTCTTTTTCCAATTGGGAGGAATGAAAATTTAAAAGCAATGCAACAACATATCACCAATGATTCTATTACTTGCCTACTTGGGCTTGCCTCAATGTGGTTTTCTAGTGATTTATCTATATCCGTATCGAATATGTGTTGAATACGAATACTTCAAAAAGGACCAGTTGGAATAATGTAGGGTGTCCTGGTCTTGAGGTGTGGTAATCTTCTTGGCATGGTTAAAAGAGCAATGTCATGTTGGTGCATCATGCATGTGGCTGTAATTTTCTAACATCACTAGCCACTAGTACTCTAAGGACTAAGAAGGTAGGGAGACTTTGTTTTTTTTTTCCTAAAAAAGGAAATTAATCAAAACATAGCTCAGATGTGAGAGTCGGATATAACGAGTATGTGTCTAACACGGGTATGTTCGGATGAGTTATAAATTAATCTTTAGTATAGAAAAACAAAAAGATGAACTAAAACAAAGTTGACAGTTCAATTATGCAAAGAAAACTAACATAATCTAAGTTCTTAGTTCTTATCTAAAAGTGCATACATTAGCTCAGTATAGGTTTCAATTTCCTTCATATTTCGGATCAGCCATCACATAGTGGTAAGCAATTACCAGCGCAAATATAAAAATGCCTAGAAAATTGGCAAGGAACCCTAGCTGTTGATCATCAATCATCTGCATGAACATGTAAAATCCCCATAAACCAATGGCTCATCAGAAACTGTGCTATATGATTTATGATTTTAACAAGCACTGGAAATAAAATCCATAATACGATGTTTAAAACTTGAGAGATTATGTAGTTTCCAAACAATTGGTCCCATTAACTTGAGTACATTCTAGACAAGCAATCAGCCTACTAAGGTTTATAAACTTAATCTCTCTAATATTGACAGTCTTGAAAGCTATATGAAGTAAAGGTCAAATTTTGTTATTAGTCCCTGTACAATGCGTAAGTTATGGATATAGTCTTATACTCAAAGTTTGAAATTTCAGTCCTATTTTAGACGGTAACTGTTAAATCAGCAGGTCAAATTCTACTATTAGTTCCTATACTATCTTTAAGTTATGGATCTTGTTCATGTCCTCGACTCCAGTATGATCACTTTCTGTTTCAAAAATTAACTATTATTATCTGAGTTAGGACTAAATCTGCAAAATTCGAAATGTACAGGGGCTAAGACCAAAATGGAGTATAGGTACTGAATTTACAAGTCACATATAGTATACTATCTGTGCAAGGTTATTCCAAACAAAGTAGACTAAAATTACTTCATTTCTTCCATGTAATGAGGTTGCTATAAACAATCAACATTGTAGGACCAAACTACCAATCATTTCAATAATACTAAAATTACTTCATTTCATCCAATTCTATTCATACTAACAAAGCTCATGCTTTGAGAACTATTTACACACAGCTTTACACATTGCTATTAGCAGTTATCAGTAAAAATGCAAGAGATGCATTCGATTCTTCGGGTCTAAATTACTTCATCTCATCCAGTTCTGTAAATATTAACTAGCTTGTGCACCAAAAACTAGTTACACACCTTTAAATATTACAAGTACAAGCAATTATCACTTTTTATCAGCGAGAAAGAGCATTTGCATATGAACCTATGAATTAAGTTAAGCTTTCTACTGTTCAACCCTGACATAACAAAAGGTCATTCATTACCTTTTTACATGAATTAAACATCCAATTTACATATGCAACATGGGATTTGAATAATGTGATCAATGTAGTTCACTAACTGATAATATCGCTTTACTTCAAATCCATATACTACCGTAGACACGTTAGAAACCTGGAATTTTCTCGACGAAAAACGCACCGACTAAAAGTTTTGAAGTCATTAACAGGAGTCTAATTGAGCTTTAACTTGGATTTCTCATGAAATTACTTTCTTGTAGTTCAAAATTTTTATTTTTATTAAAAAAAAGCCATAAACCCCCCTAAAATATATAAATTTCACAAAGCTCAAAATCAGAAAAGAAAAAGATTAGAGATTGCAGAGGGATTCAAACCCACGACCTTTAGATCCGGAGTCTAAAGCGATATCTACGATAATTATCATATTTAATTTTTATCTTTGCAGAATCGAAATTACGCACTGCAATTCAAAATTTAAACCAGCAACCTAATATGTTTGAAAGACAAAAAAGGAGATGAATACAATACTGCAATATATATTCTGCTCAAAGACAGAGTGACTCTAAAGAGATCGGCGAACTGCTAAAATGTTCATATGTAAAAACACATAAATTTGAAGAAACGCAATACACAAACATATAATCTAGACATAGAAAGAGTGAATCTAAAGAGATCAACGAACTGCTAAATGTTCATATGTAAAAACACAAAAAATTGAACAAATGCAATACACAAATGACAAACATATACTGTAGACATAGAAAGAGTGAATCTAAAGAGATCGGCGAACTGCTAAATGTTCATTACAAAAATTGAAGAACTGCAATACACAAACATATAATCTGGACATAAAAAGAGTGTATCTAAAAGAGATCGGCTATCTGATTTGAGATCGTGATGTTTTCCTCCGATGATGAAAGAATGAAATCAGAAACAACAGAGTCCATTAAGTCGAAGTATGGAGTGAGAAACGACGTACCTTTGTGGATCGAGGAAAGGCCGAGTCGTCCCCAGGAAAGAGTCAACGAGCAGATCCAAAGCAAAAATGAGGTAACAAACCAAACGTCTTTATTTCAAGTCTAAGGATTTCTTTTAGAATTTGTAGTTGTTGATAGCAAAACGACTTGCGTTTTTGGGCTCTTTTGAAGATAAATTCGGCCAAATTTTCACAAAAAAAAAATAAAATAATGTGGCTGCTGGGATTCGGGCCCAGGTCTCCACGGCCACAACGTGGAATTCTCACCACTAAACTACAACCACAAGTTGAAAACTTATCAGAAATATCTATATAAATATTATGTTTAATATATGACAATAATTGTGCAAGGTAATGAAAGGATAAACTAACTGAATTTCAATTATCAGGGATAGATAAACTAATTAAATATAATTATAATCTAATTCAACAAAATTATTTTAGTATTTCTCTTATAAAAATTGTTGACGAATATTAGAATACTATATATTTTTTTGAAACAGATAGGGTGTAAATGAACAGGGTGTTCGACGAGCTGATCGTGAACCGTTCGTATAATGTTCGTTTATTAAGTTAAATAAACGAGTATGAACAGATATTTTATGTTTGATTAATAAACGAACAAACACGAACATAAGTGCGTTCGGCTCGTTTATGTTCACGAACAAACTCGTTTATGTTCGTTTATAAGCTCGTTTATATTCGTTTGTTTATAAGTTCGTTTGTGTTCGTTTATTAGCTCGTTTATGTTCTTTAATAATCCTAAATTCAAAGTATATAAACGAGCATAAACGAGCATAAACGAGCATGTTCACAAACGTTAAACTGATATGTTCGTAAACGCTAAACAAACATGTTCATTAACACTAAACAAACATGTTCGTGAACGCTAAATAGACAAGTTGATGAATATATACAAACGAACTCGTTCACGAACGCTTAACGAACATGTTCATGAACGCTTAACAAACTTGTTCACGAACATATAAACGAACACGTTTATGAACGTTAAACGAACACGTTCGTGAACGTTAAACGAACCGAGCCCGAACATAACAAAAAATAAACGAACCAAGCTCGAACATACCATTAAAAATTTAAACGAACAGAGTTTGAACACCTTCAAAAATAAATAAACGAACACGAACATACCCTTATCCGTTCAAGTTCGGTTCGTTTACACCCCTAAAAACAGATCAGTGTCGAACAAAATATTTAATATGTTACATTAAATGGTCAAAAATTCGGCTCACCCTATCATATGTCCATCCCTAGTTTATACCTTACCAATGAATCAAACATTACCATTAAAACTCAATCTGTAGAAATGAATTCATTTTCCACAAGAATACTAAATTTGTATATCTTCGAGCTCTTCTGAATCAAGTGTGGCCTATACAGGGCCGTAGGGCACTCTTGCTGGAATGTGGCTTTGCAGCTTATCAACCCGGAGGTGAAAATATCAATGGTGGAAAACACTCCTGATGATCCCCGACAAAGGAAGCCTGACATAACCAAAGCAAAGGAGCTACTCGGATGGGAACTGACGGTGAAGTTAAGCGACGAACTTCCACTTATGGAGGAGGATTTCCGGCTGAGGCTCAGGGTCTCGAGGAAGAACTGATTGGGGTTATTTCACATATATACCATTGCCAGTGGCAGAGTCATATGTTCATGTTGATGCACAATAATGGCTGCAGTTTTCATCTCAGGTTGAGTCATTTTGGATGGTTTCTTCTGTGTTTTCGAACGGTATACTTTGATTAATAGAAACAAGCTTTTTATTTTTGAAGTTTCCGTATTCAATATTCATATCTAACACGTAGATTTGGACGATATGATCCTAAAACCCCTCTATATCTATGAAAAAAACATAGGAAAAAAATAAACCAGCTTCAACTCAGTGAAATCCGAGCTCTTTACTCAAACGCCGACGTCGTTATTTCAAAGCAATATAGTCAATTATATTAATCCAACTTTTTCGTTCTTTTCGAAGTACTCATGTTCAACACCTGTGTCTAACTTTCGAAGTATTCGTGTTTGACTCCCGTGTCTAACACATAGACACGATGATATGATCCTCAGAAGACACTCTAAATGTATGGAAAAACATGGAAAGAGATGAACATATCCATGTGGGACAAATACCTATATCTGACACAGATGGAAGACCAAATGACATTAAGAGGCAAAGAATTTGGAACCCCTAGGCTTCTATCACCCCCTGAACCTGTTTCTTTTTCTCTTTCTTTTTCACAACCTTTTTAGGCGCTTCAGCCGCATCATTTTCATTCTCCTTTAATTGTTCAATTCTTGCAAAGACTGGCTTAGGTTCAGCCATCACTTGACCACCCTTTAGTCCACCCCACTTTGTTTCACTCTGCAGTTACGGGCATTCGGTGTGGTTAATAAGACAATAACACTCATGCAAGTCTGTATACATACATATTGAGAGAGAGAGAGAGAGAGAGCGTACCCAGTTTAGGTTATCGAACTGGTCCTCGGAGTAGCCAAGCTGTGCATGTATCCGCCTGCATAAGCTAGGTGCGACCGGTGACAGAGCAATTGATATAATCCTCATTGTTTCAAGTATGATAACAAGATCCTGTCCCAATATCAGAAAAAGATATAAGCTGCCAAATATGATAGCAGCCATTGAATAACAAGTGTGACGGGTCGATTTTTATTTAGACTCACAAGTAGCCTGGTCTGGTCTGGTCAAGTCAAGTTTCTTGTTAAACAAAACAATGGAAACTAATAGATGTATCTCCTATGACCTAACTTTTTCTCCTTTCACATAGAATTTATGAAAGGATATTTGAATATCTGACACACATGGGTGTTAAACACCGGTGCGTCGAGGAAAAAAACTTAATCAGAAAAATATAGTGCAAATATTTTTACGTAAAGTTATATAAGTGAAGGCTGAAGAACCTTTGCGGCAGCTTCAGAAGCATCACCTCCTTGCTTAAAAAGAGACCATGGTTGATGCTTATCCATGAACAAGTTTCCAGCATTCCCAATCTCTAGCACAGCTTCACAAGCTGATGATAGGGACAGATTTTCGTAATGGATACGAGCTTTTTCAACCTAAATATACATAAAGAACAGAAAGGTATCAGTAATTGACCAAAAAGATACAATTAACATGGTGGGAAAGTTAAAGGAGGAGAAATACTAAAGAAAAAAAAAAGAGAGAGAAAACCGATGAATCAATAGGGAAAAATTAATCAAAAAGTTTCCAAACTTGAATATTGGGGCCATATTCATTACCATTGTAAGTCGGTCCATAATTTGCAACAGAAACATTCTGACAGAAAAAAAATGTGTTCCTTTCAAATAAATAAGTATTTCATGTTCTGTCATATGCAAGTTAAATTCCTTTAAACATCAACCGAGCCACATTCCCAAAACAGACAAATGTAGCAGGAGAGGAATCCAAAAATTCCTTAAGAAATTGCCTATGCTGCTTGGACTCCGAATTGAGTGTTGGATACGAGTGATTTTCCAACATCAGTATCCTCAAATTTTCAATTTTCCCCCATCTATTTGGGGAAGCATACCTGATACTCTAGTTCAAATATGTTTCGAAAATAGGTACTTCAAAAAAAATGTGAGGTCAGAGTAACATAGGAAACTACTACCTATTACTGAAGATATGGTATTAGATTCACAATAATCTTACCAGCTTCTCAACTGTATCCTTAAATTCCTTTCCTTCAGCCGCAATAGTTGAATCAACCACTAAAGTCGACTGGCAATTCTTCTTAAGAAGTCCAAGAGTACGGTTGAGAAGATTTCCTGTGGAGTAGTCAAGGTCATATGTGCATCATTCTTGTTCTACGAATATTAAAGAATGAAACAATAAAGCTTCTTAAAACTACTAATAGTAACTGAAACTAACCTATTGTGTTGGCAAGATGTGCATTGACAATATTAATGAAACGGTCTTCAGAATAATCCCCATCATTTCCGAACTCTACCTCTCTCAGGAAGAAGTACCGGACTGCGTCAACCCCAAATTTATGAACTAATTCATTTGGTTCAATCGTATTCCCTAGTGACTTCCCCATCTTCATGCCATCCTATAATTTTCAAAATAAAAAGCATTGCTGCATGAAATAAAATTACGTATATGAGAGAAATTTATATAGGCTAAATATGAAGCTAGTTAGTGAGTACGTATACGCACATTACTTCTCAAAATATTTATACATACACTCAATTTCTTGAAGCTCTCATATACTATTAAAATATTTTGCACCAGCTTAAAACAGAAAACAATAAGCTATGCTTCATGGTGTTCAAGTACCTTCGTCAAGAAACCATGGCCGAACACCCTCTTAGGGAGACTCAATCCAGCAGACATCAGCATAGCTGGCCAGTAAACAGCATGAAAACGTAATATATCCTACAAAAAAGAAGAGAAAAAGAAGGAAAAGGCCAAACACTTTACAATTCAAAAGGGGAATGTAATTCGTTCACTTAACATTTAAAAATGGTGATAGCTTCATAAAATCTATACAAGTCTTCCCACATATAACTAATCCCGGAGTCGAGAAATAATATCAACATCTATATTCATGAAATAAAAATGTAAAAGGGTCACCATTTCCAACAGTAATTAGTCCCAGGAAATTGATAAAGTGCATTGAGGAAGCATGATGATGAACAAGAAGTTTTTTGGAAACATCTTGGAAAAGGATGCAAATCGTTAAACCATCAAAGGAAACCGATAATAGGAAATTAAATATTTTAGCGCATATGATAATTCTTGCCACGCTGATAAGTTCCATACCTTTCCGATCAAATGCAACGAGGCAGGCCAACCCGAAGAAACAGCACTTTGTAAATTAGGTTGATCCTTATCCTCCAACAGAGCTGTTATATAGCTGTTTTAAAAAAGTTGTAATTGTTAAAATTCTTATTAAACAGAGATAACCTCAATGAGAAAAACAAGCAGATATTGATATTTTCTGCAGCTATCAAACCATAAAATCTAATAGGTTTCAACTATACCCAAGGAGCGCATCAAACCAAACATATATAGTTTGCTTATTGTCGTTGGGAACCGGAATACCCCAATCCACAGCTGCTCGGGAAATTGAAAAATCTCGTAAGCCACTTTTTATCCAACTTTGCACCTGGAAAAGTTATACTCATGAATAAGATGAGTTTATCAAAGAAAATCATTCTATCCCCAAAAGAGAATAGTTGTACTTTGCTTCACCTCATTCAATCGGTATGAGGGCTGAACAAAATCTGGGTTTTGTGCCAAAATTTCTTCTAATGATTTTTGGTATTTCGACAATGCAAAGAAATAATTATCCTCTTTACGAGGAACACAAGGCTTTAGGTGTGTAGGGCAACAATTGTTTTCAAGCAGCTCTTTCTCATCCTGCAAAATGTTACAACAAGCCATTGTTTGGTAAAATAACCAAGAGAGTTGTAAGAAAAAGATGCTGCATACGCATATCAATGCTTTATTCAAACCATGTAATCTCAGCAACCTCTACAAATTATCAAACAAAGATTTTAATGTTTTCCACTCAAAGCATAAAACAAAAGCAACCTTTAATGAAGATTTAGTCCAACCTATGAACACATAGGTGCTATAAACTAGATATGCGGTGTACAACCTTATACTCCTCGCAATTGACACAGTACAGCCCCTCGTAATCGGCCCGGTAAATGTCATCATTGGCAAGAACTCTGGAATAAAATTCCTCAACGATTGCTTCATGCTTCGGATCAGTTGTACGAATGAATTTGTCATAAGCTATATCTAACTGCAATCAGGAAACCATCGAGAATCATAATGAAATCCAAAATCTCAAATACTCAGATCAAGAAAAGGGCATTTAAAAGTTTAATCACTCAGATTAAAAAAAGCCCTCTTAAATTGAGAAAGAAAAGAAACGAAATTACATCTTTCCACAACATTTTATAAGCTTGAGATATAACATCACAATGCTCTCTTGGGCTGGAGCCACCAGTGGACGCTGCTGTAGCTATCTTCTCACCATGCTCGTCCGTCCCGGTAATAAATACAACTTTCTTTCCCAATAGCCTCTGTCACATATATGAAAAATAACAATAAAAACAAGTGGAATATTTAGCTTATTTTTCTTTTTTGTCATTTGTTTTCTCTTCCTAACAGGATGTTATAAAGCAAAATCACGCATTGCAAATTATTAACTGCCTACGAGCCTATACCGATTGTAACATAATTGCAATATGTAAAATCACATTAGTTCTTAAGAAAAGAAAAAAAAAAAACAAGCAGCAAAAACAACAACCAAGCTAGACTAGTTTTCCTATGTAAACCAGTAAGTATAATTACCAATTCCAGTATCAAAGTTCTAAACCAGAACTAACTACATTACACACAAAAACACCATAAAAAGTCAACAAAAACTTATTCATAGAAGTACCCCAAGAATTGGAAACTATTAACACAATACCTGAAACCTGGCAATGGCATCAGCAGCAATAGTGGTGTAGGCACTACCCATATGAGGAGGGGCATTCACATAATAAAGAGGAGTGGTGATAACAAAAGGCTCAGCTTTTTCTCCAGTTTGGAAATCATTGTTAATGCTTGAACAAGTACAAAACAAAGATCTTTTTGGAGCAATGAAGTTATTCTGAGGGAAATAAAGACGATTCTTGAAATGGGTAGTTCTGAAATTGAAAAAAGATGATGGTTTTAATATACACGAAAGGGTGCTTTGTATCGAACAGTTCATGTTCATCCTTGCTACTGCCATTTTCTCTCTCTTAAACTGTTAAAAGGAGAAAAATATAGTAAAAAAAGCTTCTTTTTTGTACAAATTATCCAAAAAAACAAGAGAGAAAGGAAAGGAAATTGGTTTGGCCGAGGGGATTAAAGAGGTTTGGAGATGGAATAAGATAAGAGGAAGAAGATGAAGCTGCAATGGCCAATGAGAAGGGAAATTGAAAGGGTTGGGTTGTGCTGAGCCATTTAAGTTTCTATTGGGCTTAATGGATTGGTTAAATCATGGGGTCATCAATTATCATACTTGAGATTAATTATATTTATTTTATAAAAATATATTAAGTATGACATAAATTATAAAATGTTATAATTAATATATTTTATAATTTATATTATAAGCATATATTTTAAAATAAATAAAATACTTATAATTTTTAGTTTTATACATAAATTATAAATATATTTCTATAAAATTAATACTACATTTTAGTTAATGTTATACATAAATATTATATATATATATATTTTTAATTATATAATTAATATTTATCTTGGCCTAGTGATTAAGTATTATATTTTTAAAAGAGATATCATCAAATAATTATATGGTAATATTTATTATTTAATTTCAATTTTTTAAATTACACACATCATACATACAAATTACCAAATTATGAGTCTTTTAAGAATGCGGGTGCAAATTGTTTACCTCTTAATCGTATCTTTATTTACGTCTCCGCTTTAAATTAGTGGGTTTAGGATTTATGGTTCAAAGTTAGGGATTGTGGTTAAGGTTTAGAGAATTAGGGGTAGCCGGGTAGGGTACATTTTTTAGGGTATAAGGTTTAGAATTTTAAAAAAATAAGGGTTAGGGTTTGAAATTCAATTTTTAAGTAGGAGGTATTAAAAGATGCGCAATAAAAAAAACAGAAGATTTCTACTCATCAGCGTGTACTCTCCTATTCAGAACACCTACTGGATTTATTAAATGAATCGAACATATATAAAAACATATTCAATCTATTTGTATTTACAAATAAACTCATTTATAACGATTAAAAAACTCGTTTAATGTTAATTTTTTTAAAAAAATAACTGATTAAAAAGCTCTAAATTAATGCTCTCATCTCTCTCTTTTTTTTAACTAAATAGAGATTATATCTTTCTTAAACCAGGATTTGAACCTATTTAAGATGAAATAAAATGAACATCTTTAATCACTAAACCAATCAGTGGATCTCAATGCCCTCATCTCAGTTATAAGTTTAATACTAATTATGCATTAAAAACAAAATTCCCCTTCCATCTTCCCCTAAATAGGAACAGTTAAAAAAACTCCTTTAATAAGTTAAAAAAACGTTTATGTTGTTGATTTACTATTAATTAAACAATGAAAAATTATTTTATTATATATAAAAAGGTTATGAGCATGTCCTCTGAAATTATTTTATTATTTAGTTTTACTGATATTTTCTTTCAACACCACGGGTCCATAGCTCAGTGGTAGAGCATTTGACTGCAGATCAAGAGGTCACCGGTTCGAACCCGGTTGGGCCCTTTTGGTTCATTAGCATTTTTTTTCTCTGTGTTTACCATTTTAATCTTCTATAATCTATCTACATTTTCACCCTTTATTCAAATATCAAACTAAAGAAATGTGTTTTTTTTTTCATGGAACAAACTAATCAAATACAGTTTCGATTTGGAAGATTCGACATTAAGTTTCGAGCACAATGAAACCAAATGGATTAATCAAAATCTGTACTTCATGGATTTGGTCATTCATGTTTACAAGAGATCTGATTCAGATTGAAAATGGTTAAAAGAAGTTTTGACAGTGATGCTGCACCTGCATGTAGGATGTTATCAGACAATGGATCTTCAGCAGACTGCAGGGTGCAGACATGGGAGAAGGGTCAAAGTTATCTGCCACACGTTGCACCTTTGAGACCGGTTTCTTCCGCACATAGCATTACCGGAGAAAACAACAATCAGTTAGGGTGATTACAATAGTATATATTCTAGAATATAATTCTCAATCACTAGATATTGATCACTCAATCACTGTGCTACAATATTGATAACAACCGTAACCTCTAAAACAACAATTATTCTTTTAACTACTGAAACAAGATAACTCGTGATTTTAGATTTTCTTTTTAATCCAGCTGTTAGGGGCATGTCTTTCGAGTGTTCTGTAAGAGCCATCTCCTTGCCTTGCTAGCTGCGGATAAGGCAGTTTAGACTGAGTTGGTTTTGTAGGTTTTCAGGTCTGGTCAGTTTTTTACAAATTAAATGTAACCAAGATCTTTTATTTACCTTTCCAAGAAGCTATTTTCTCTGTCGAACCGCCCTTATGTTCATCTATTATTAGGTTGTTTGTACATACGGGTGCCGCATGTTTCATCAATGAAATTAAGTTCTTGTTTTTAGTTGAGTTTAACTTATCAAACTAGTTTATTTATCAAAAAAATTTAAAAATAACTATAAACACTAAACAAGGAGATAGCTTTTGAGTATAAAACTTTTGATTTTTTCACCAGACTAGTTTATTAAACCTTATAGTTTTGAAAAAGTTATTTTCTTTTTTAACTTTTGTAAAATTTTAGTCGAGATCAAACCAAGATTTACCACCACAACCAAAAACAAAGTCTAAATCCTCTCTGCTATGTAAAAATGCAACCATCAAAATTAAGATATGGTAAAACTTAATTTGTTTAAAAAAATTAAATTATTCGAATTGATGTAAAAATATTCTCAACTCAAAAAAATCGAATCTACTAAATACAAGTAAGTTGTGGGTGCATCTTCAAAGCATTTTTCATCACTAATCTCCGCAAGCCTCGAGGACTTGCCCTCTTCTGGTAGGATCAGTTAGTTAGCTGAAGTCTTAGAGGAAAAAGCTGAGGGATCTTCTTTATAAGCCTTTTGTTCTCGTTTTAATTATTTGCATTTTTATATAAAATTTGACAAGGCAATTTAAGGAAAAATCATGAAATCATTCTTTTAAAAATATAATAATCGACGGCTAAAGATGCTTATACTATTTCATATTTTATATGGGTTCAAATTCGAATATAAAAATATAACCTCTTATTTAATAAAAAATATATATTTGGTAAATTTAGCCTACATAATATTTAATTAAAAACATATTTAAAAAAAAATCAAAAGTGTATTAATTTTAAAGTTTAAAAACTTAATTAAAAGTTTAAGTATAAAAGTTAAGCATCAAAAATTAAAGTTTAGAGATTAAAATTAAGGATTTAGATGGTAAAATTTAGCTTTTAGGGCAATATAATTAAAAAAATTAAATTTTATACCCTAAACCATAAATTTTAACCATATTTCATAAATTTAAAACTTGTCTATAAAAATCCATAAACATTAAACCCTAAACAAAATCACTGAACCATAAAACAAAAATAATTATAGAAAAGAAATCACAAACATTGAATAATCACCCTTAATTTAAATTCAAAATTAAAAGTATGAATATTGATAAATTAAATATTGGTTGGACCAACAAGAATCGAATATAGTAACAAGAATGTTAAAGACCATTTCACTTTATTTTTCAAAATACATATGAATCAATTTACCTAAATTTTCAAAATAGTAGCCAATATAGTCCATGAAATGCTATGGTACTTTTACCATGCGGAAACTATATCAAAACAAAATCACATGTAGAAAAAGTTCATTTTATATTAGGTTTAAACAAAATTATTACTAGAAACCAAACAAGTTTGAGATGGTCATATTACCATCCCGGCTTAAGTCGCTAAGGATGCTCGTATTACCTCATCCTGTATCGGTTCAAATCCCGATGTGTGTGACTGTAATAACTCACTATTTAATAAAAAAAATTCCTAGAAACCAAACAAGTTTGAGATGGTCATATTGCCATCTTGGCTTAAGTCGCTAAGGTTGCTCGTATTATCTCATCTTGTATCGGTTCAAATCCCGGTATGTGACTGTAATACCTCTCTATTTAATCAAAAAAAAAAAAATCCTAGTAACCAAACAAGTTTGAGATGGTAATTCAAAATTTGCTTTACTTCAGAATCAAACAATCAAAACTTGCATATGCATCAAAATTATCAGCAAACATTTTACAATAATAGAATTAGTCTGGGCCAAAAAGAAAAAGTAAATCCCAAATCCACAATCTACATATTTACAATGTCATGTCATGCACACTTTGGAGATGTCCTTGAAAAACAGACATCCAAGGTGATAAACTACCTATTAACGGAATCCGATCCGAGATGGTTGAAAGATACTATTTTTGTAGAAAACAACGAACATTCATGAGTTAAAAAGGAAAGCCATGAAAAGCCATGGAAAAATCTTTGTACAGTGAAAGGGTCTACTTTACTCACCCAGAAAGTCTTCCATCATGTTGTGTAAAGCACTAGGATAGCTGTTCCAAAATGAAGAAATATTAAAGTAACGATACGAGTAACGATGATTTTTCAATACAACAAATAACACTTTGTTCAGCATGTTTAAATCCGATCTTAAAAAGTAGTTAAACGATGTGCAAATGTTAGATATAGGTAGGTATTCTCTAGTTTTTGAAGTTTTTCTATATACTAATCGAACCATACCCTATGTCGATGTCCGGACATGTGTTGTATGTGGATGTCTAACAACAACAGCATGATGGCAGAATGGAAGATTGAATTTGAACATACGAAGATATTAAATAAATGAATGTGTGTGAACCGATAATACAACCGAAGTTAGATAAGGAATACCTGAAGACATGTTCAATCCCCTTGCTACACACAATCCAGAAGCAGAATCGAAAGGCCTATGAATTGACAGCCCCAGTCACTCCATTTTTTTCTCTTGGCTTTCCTGAAATTTAAGGTCTCAAGAAATAATCAGATATTTCTATAAAGTCATAAAACTTCATTTAATTAATGTCCGAATAAGTATGCGGAAACAATAAGGTCTCACCTTCATCTCTATTTGTACAGCAGATCTGGGAGCATATATAGCAGCAAGCAAAGAATTTACATCGTCATCCAAGTCTCAAAGCTCACAATTTCTATATTTTTTCTTTTCTAGAAAGGGAGAGGCTCAGAATCTTGCACTCTTGGCCGAAATTCGATAACTATGCAACTTAGAACTACTTTAGGATTCCAAATTATCTTGTGCAGGCTCACTAAATCATAAGGAAAGTCATATTAATGAATACTGCAGTGCCTCCAGCCGGATGCATATTTAAATTCTGCAGAGAAGAATATCAAATACGACTAAGTTCAAAGCTCATTTGATAGCTGGAATATCCCGCGCATCTGAAGATACGGATTCTCAAGCAGTTTTTCATTGTTACTCTGCAGATTTGGCACACAGAACCAAATGCATCAGCAGCAAATAACTTAAATGTAGCAGTAATAAATTACAATGGAGAAAACACGTAATTCCAAAGCAGAAAACAATGAATATCACACACACACACACACACACACACACGCAGACACGGACACGCACGCGCGCGCACACGCACACACGCGCACACACACACACACATATCCTTTTCCATCAGCACTTCAAGAAATGGATGCATACATTAATTCAAGTAAAAGAGAACTAGGCACAATTATTGTTTTTAATTAGTTTTTATCTATTTTCTTAAACTTTGCGATGCAGTACGTAAGGAAAATGGGTTGAAGTTTTCTTTTGTGGAAATGCCTAAAAACACATTTCATATTCATTCCAATATTTTTGATAAAATATTCTCAAGTACCAGTGCTTCATAATTGTAATAAATTGACTTCATACAGAACATTGAGGAATTTCTTACCTGTTGAGCTTTATAGACAAGCTTTTGTAGCATGTGTTGGTACTTTTCTGGTTTCTCGGTCATCATTCTCTGCAAAGTTCCCAGAATGGAGCGAATAAAAAAATAAGTGGAAGGGAGCGAAGAGAGAAAAAATGCAAGCTAGAGTCTTCTTACCTTCAATAGAAAAGCCGAAGAGTAATATGCCACCCTCGAATCAGTATCATCCAACAGTTCCCTGAAAGGAAGGGTAAAAAAGAATGTTTATAATTTGACAAGACTGTGGATAAGCTTCTGTCAAATTCATTCATCACAAGCAAAGAACTTGAGATCACCTGAAAAATTCTTCTCCACCAACTTCTTGAAAAGCTGTAGGATCGGCAGTACATTTACCAACTAGAAGCAAAAGAAGGGTAGCCCGAATGTCGGAAGTAGCACCTTTGCTTCCAACAGCAACACCTAGTGCGATGTTGTCAGTTGCTGCACCTGCAAGTTGAATCAAAGGCCAATAAAACAGAGCAGCTGGAACACGTGCAACTAATTGCATTGGCGCAATGGCTTGTCCTTGGAGTAGCAGTGCAGCCATAGAAGCTGTCTCACAAATAGGACCACTAACACTGTAGCCTGCTTTGCTATCAGTTTCCTCCATTATTTCATCCCAGCGACAGCTTGCTTGAGTTGCAAACTCAAAATTAGTAGTTTTTTTAATTTCTTCAGAGCGAGTGAAAACTTTAGTCCGCTGTATTCCTTCACCAAATTGCATTGCAGGTGATTGGGGAACTTTCAAGCACAATTGAGAGAATAGAATATCACACATCTGTTCAACAAAGAGAAGTGAATTGTGATTCTTAGAGTTCTAAATGCAAATTAGAAATTGTGCACAAGAATTCAAATGCAAAATACAAAAATGTATGATAAAATCCTCAAAGTCTCAGATGTATACAATCTATTTTATGCTGTACATCTTCAATTTGCTTGGAAAATATGAGTAGATAAATCCATCTCAGAGGAACCAAATATCAAGTTCAATAACAAGAAACGTGAAATTGAGACTTGGTATGTCTACAGAATTTTGAAATGGCTCAATAGTCCCTGATAATACAAAGAGATCTAAATGAAGGATTTTTTCCTTCACCAAAGTCACTCCAACTGGTTAAAGTATGAAAATCCACTTACTACACCACAAAGGTCATACTAGATGGACAAGTGTAAGTTAGATCATGTGTCAAGCAAGGAGGTTAATCGAGGAACCTCATGGGATATAAACTGTCTAAACAATATCAAAATTAGATAGAGAGAACCTAGAAAAGTGGTGCAATATGAAAACAAATAACAAAGCTACACTTGTAACAAACCAGAAAGTCAAAAAGATAGAAAACATTATTTTTGCATAAAGTGTTCACCTAAGTCTTTGTGGGGCATTGCTAAATTGGAGTCCCCTATAATTTTTTCAAGCTTTGCTTGTCTTCTGTTTTCTTTCATACATAAATTAATTTTTGAGTAATCAATAATACAAACCACAATATTAACTAATGTCACTTAGATGTAAATACAGAACTGTGAACTTAAAATTTGTAACAGTTCAAAGGTAGCACAAACTATTTTAGATTAAATTAAGCAAAAAAAGGGTTAGTCAAAATCACCCTCATTCCTTCAAGGATTCTTTCCTGGAGACTATAAATAGAGAAATGCACTAATCATAAGACCAGCTAGGCAGGTAGCATTTTGGTCTAAGATTAGCTAGAAATGAATAACATGGGCATTTTACTTCACAAATATCAACATGGATCACACATCTTCATCAAATCAAATTTGAGGAATTCAAATATTAATGGCATTTTGAAGATAGTCTGAAAGATCTCCATGCATAATACCTTTAAAATATTTATGCGGTCCGTTTCGTTTATTTGAGCTACCAAGGACAAAGCACTGCTCATGATGTCTATCACTGTATTTGCGTTCTCAAGTCTGGCATTTCTATTATCATTGTTAACATCAGTGTTGCTTGGTTGTTGCATTTCACTCTCGTCTAACAAAAACTTGCACCGCATGAGAAGCCTCTCTAGAACAACTAGGAAGCCCCACCTAACAGATTTGTTCTTCGACTTTAGAAGACCACACATCAACCAGATAGACAAAGGTATATCAGAAGGACCAGAGGAATCATGAACACCAGCATAGGCTATTTTATTCTGCAAGCTCTTGACATTGGACCATATACTCCCATTCCTTGTCTCACTTATTTCAGCAATAAGAAGATCTCCTAACCAGATAAATCCATTGTAGCAGTAAAGGATTCTATCTGAATGAAGAAGAGAATGTAAAATGGACCAAGCAAGCTTTGCTTTCATTGCAACACCATTCCGTATAGATGAACCCTCAATATTGTCCTTCATATTGTTGGATTTTGTTATCTGTTTCAGCTGAAAGAACTCTGGGTCCAAATGAGTAAATGAACCTATTATTTTATCTAAATTCTCAGTAATATTTTCCAAAAGCTGCAAAAGAAAACAAATAATAATCAGAACGAAGATATATACATACATTTAACACCGTTGGTTCACTTCCAGCAAACTCCCGTAAATATTAGTAGAGATGAGGTGAGCAATACACACAATTCAACATGAATGCTAAAGATCCACTGATTCATTTTTAATCTCAATAGAAAAGCTATATTTGCACATATGAAATTAATCAAACAATGGAATCATAGAAGTCATCACACAACAACAGAAAAAATCAACAGCCTGCTTCTGATCTAAAAACATGTCGGTTATCTCAACACAAGCAAAAATGCAAAAATATTCACAAGAAATTACCATATCTAATCGCTCACTGTTAGGGTAACTAGACAATGTAGTAGAAATTGATCTTCTCAAAAGCTCCCCAATTCCTTCCACCCCCAGCTTAACAGAAATATAAAAGGCTTCCGGTGCATCAGCCAAAGAGAGCAATGCAGCAATTGTCTGAATCTCATCAGCACTATATTCAGAAACTCCAGTTGATATGCATGTTTCATTTATTTGATGCAAAACATAGTCGAAAAGCACCAAATAAAGATTTTTTCTTTCTTCCCTTGAGGTTGACAATGAATACTGCACTTGGCAATTGAAAAAAAAAGACATACATGTTAAAATATTTCTCTATATTTAAGAACTTTTGAATATATTACAATTAACCTTCATATCTATGAGGTGTTTAAAAAACATAATGTTAGATTCTATTTAGGTCCAACAACTTACGTAAATATGAAAATTGCAAGCCATTACTCAGAACAAAACTCACACATTTCTAAAAGTTTGTTAAGCAATTGGAATCACCAGCTTCTGTCATGTTATTAAATATTAGGTAGGGTCTAAAGGATTTTTCATTATAGCTCAAATTGTTACACGGAGAACCAAGAGTAGCAGGAATGTTGCCTTCTGCAGAGGACAAAATACATCTTATTTCTAGACACGCCCATATCAAACTGATCAGCATACCTCAATGAAGATAAAATCAATTCCACCAATCAGATCAAGCTGGTCAACAAGAAATCTGGCAGCACTCATGATGGCCGTAGTAGATTCATCAGGTACTTGATATAACATGTTTGTTAGGATACAAAGAAGCTTGCAATGAACAAGTTCAGCCCAGGAATTTATCCGGCTAATCACCAGAAGTGCCTTGACAACCTGAAGACAAGTGAAGAGACCACAAATGAGACTCAGATGTATTGCGATAATATCAACAAGTTTCAAATAGATTAAGCTAAAACCAACCAAGTCATAAATTTCCTCAAAGGAAATCCAACCAAGGTCAACTTTGATTGACCGACAGCATGAGTACGATATTGATAAAGAAAAACTGTGGAGTGTGCATAACATAAGACATGCAAAAAGTTGAGAGTTACAGCTAACATAAAAGTCGAGACCATGAACTTTTACACTTTTCCCAAGTAAGCCTAGATTTTTATCAACCCGAAAGAAGCTTGTAACCTTCAATTTTGGTCCAAATAAGCACTTTCCCACACAAAAAGTCGACTTTTATTCCAAACAATGCTAGTTGGAATTTTTTTTCTACAAATGAAAGGTTAATATGCTCTGCTGTTGTGGCTGAAAATTGAAAAATATTTGGAGAAAAAAATCCAGGAACAAATTAAGGATTAATGGCATACTTGTATGCAATAGAAATATGGTCTTACTTATGAAAAGTGGCAAAGTTCAGTTTTTCTTTTTCTATTTTAACAAAAATTATTACAACATATTTAGTTTTCTAATGACAAGGTGAGAATCTGCTTCCATGAGGCAAACCGAATACCAATCCCAACATCTACAAAACCTTAAGGATAAAACTGAATCACATATCAAGCAAATTCTATCAACGTATACTGCAGAAGGTGCATGATGTACAATAAAATTGAAAATTAGTGTCAATAAGCTCTTTCAGAATATGCAGCAATTTTCCAACAAGAAATGTGTTGACTTCCCATCGAGTAATACCAAAACCACCCAATATTCTCGGACCCAAAACGGTTAGAAAAGAATCACATATCTAGCAAATCCTACCAACTTTCAGTCTTGTGATCCCTCTGTAGTAAAGAAAAAATTGCTCTGTGCATCACCCAACATAAAGTGGCATGGGAACTATTCAAAGGAATTGTAATGCTAAAGACAACATTTTGCATAGATCAGCTGTATAAATTCTTGCAAAGCAGAGTCTGAACTTTGTTGAGGCAGTTCACATTGCTAAAGCAAGCCTTTGAAGGTTAACATGGTAGATGCAAAAGTGTCATGTTACCGATTGGAGACCAATAAGTCAATAGGGATGTTTCATTTTTCCGTAGATGTTTAAAATGGATGTTCCCTATCTTACAGGACAAGTACTTTCAAAAATTGAAGAATGCACAAGAAATGGAACTTCCAAATCACCTCCTAGACATAATTTCCTCCACACACACAAAGATAAAGTTAAATTGAGGTAAGAAAATAATACTGTAACTTTGGGAAAGCTCCAGGAAGTGGTAGCTACACAAGCAAAAACTGACTCACCCTGATGTCAAGTCCTTCTAATCGATTTCGCCAAATGTTGCCTCTATCACAGACAAAATATAATAAACAGCTTAGGGCAGAAGCCCAGACAGATTCTTCCATCTCATCAGTCTGAAACAAGTGTTAAAAGCATGAGAGATCATAAATAATACTGAGAACAAATGCAATAGCATAGGGAAGTAAAATGGAAGTAAATACGAGCAGGGTTGGAACATCCTAAAATCAAAGCAGCCAAAGTGCACAAGCTTCAGTTAAAAGACTGTCTGTACGACTGTACCTGAACAAGAAGGAGAAGTATCTCATATAAAATGTTTAAAATCCAAGACTCAAATTTATCAATAGCCGAGGGCGATCCCAACTTCTTGGTAGAATCTATTTTCCTTATCCCTTGTGTGGTAAGCAGATCTTCACTATTTAAAAGTAATTCTTGAGGATAGTCTTCCTCAATTGCAGAATTATCATCAATTATCAGCGGCTCTAACAAGTGAGCATGGACTGCAAGGTTTAGAATTAAATCAAAAGCACGCACCCTACACGCTGTCCTTGGAGAACTAAGCATCTCCTATAAGAAAGTTCATAAAATTGAGGTAAGAACTAAAAGATGTTTTTACAATACTATTGAATAAGAAACTAAAAATGTAATAAAAAAACCTGAAGCATAGATAGAGTGAGAGGAGCAGCAGTTCCAGAATCCAAGACATACCTACAGAGCACAATTTTCGGCAACTTCATATTAACAATCATCATTAATAGCTAAATTTAAAAGAAGAAAACAAACCAAGAAAAACAAACATATTCAACCACATGATTCGGTGCACAAACAAGTTATATTCGAAATTCAGGATCAAACCCAAGGTAACATTTATGAATAAATGACTCTTGTAATGGGTCAGATTTCCACCCAAATCAAGTGACAATTTAAAGTGTGCCCACAACATGATCATGGGGATGTCAACTTCAGATGCTTAAAATACATTGTTTTCTCGGATAAGTTATTGTTAAATAGCAATGAATTAGTGAACTATTTCAGGTGCATTAAATTACCATGTACTTGGGATTGAGGGATAAAAAAAGTGGAAATTTTTTCACCCTTTACATAAGAATGATTCCAGAATAACTCATACACCTTAGGCTAATTAACACAAAATGTAATAACATTATTATAAGAACAAACGAATGTTGCTGGGAAAAAAGCATACAATAACCAGCTTACAGTATAGGACAAAAAAGGTCCAAGTAAAGAAGAAAAAAAAACAACGTACATGTCAATAACCAGCTTAATCAGGACGCTCACAGCCACATCCATAGATGGCTTTGGAGGGTTACTACTTAACCTAGAAGACACCGTCATGGTATTGGCATTAGTAAAAGGTGTCTCAGAGCAGACAGCAGCAATGACCTCGCATACCTCACCAGGGTTCAAACGTAGAGGTTGTTGTTCACTAATGCACACACAAAAACTTGATTAGACAAAAATAAATAGACATGTAAACTACATTGAGATCTGTCAATGTTTTGAAAGAAACACCACTTCAAATTAAATACAATTATTATGCACTCCGGCACAAGCACAATAGAGTATAGACCAAGTCACAGCGCATGGTGCTATGGAATAATTACACAAATCGAAGTAAATGGATGCTACCATGCTACATGTTCAACTCAACAATATAAATGTCCTCAAATTAAATATGGAGTATTTGCTAACAGGAAAAAAAAGAAGCTTACTTTTAATCCCAGAACCTAGTAAACTAGAAATAGAGGCCAAATTCCTTACCTAAAAAATCACAAATTAAATATACAATCAACTTAAGGATGTAAAATTGCACACCTGTAATGACGATATTGGAAAAGTGTTCGGGCACGTGCGCGCAACGTGCTTGCTGAAGAATCATCCCTACACAAATGCAAGAACCCTTATTGTAACCATACAACTTCATGCAAAATTAAGGCTTAAACTATGCATAGTTAATTTTCTCTTAAACTCACAGTTCCATCTAACTAATTATACCACCATTTAAAGAAGCTTCAGTTGTAGACTATGCATACTGTTATGCTAATTTTCTCTTTTACAGACACATATAATTCTAACAGGATTGGTTAAACATGTTTAAATCCAGATTATTGCTAACATCAGATTGGTTGTACATAGGATGGCACCAACAAGCCAAAACATGCAAATGTGTACCTATGTTGAACACTCATAACCAAGTGAAAGCAACAAAAAATGTTAGTACGAAACATAAGTTATTCATGTTATCATACATCCTTCTAACAGAACTGGTTAAAAATTCTGTTGAATTTGGAGTATGGCTAACATCAGATTGGAAGTATGTAGTCACCAACAAACAAAAACAAGCAGATTTCATCCACAGTTTCAATGTCCCAGGCCATCCAACTAAACCAATTTGACAAAAGTCCATAACAGCAGTCATAATATATTACATACAGAAAAAACGGTTTGATAGACAAACAGAACCTAAAGCTACAAGATTCCAAACTTTTAACTAGGAAAATAGATTGAAACCATTGCCTTAAAAGCTACCAGTCTATGACCATTCCCATTCCTCAAGTAGCAAACATAAGTCTGACATAGCATAACAAATCCCTAGGAACCGTGCAAATAATATAATGGTAAGTGAGATAAAATATAAAGCCATAAAAGCAATAATCTGAGAGTAAGTGAAGAACATGCCAAATTTCATGAAGTCCTCCTTTACTCCGTTTCAATGCAGTAATTGCTCTCAAATGGGAGCGCGCAGAAGCAGAATTGCCAATTGTTGTGACTGGAGAGGGCTGTAAGAGTTGATCAAGATAAGGCATATCAGCAGTGCCAAAATACTTCCAAGGCTGGTCATTCATTTTAGCTTCCATGTCTCCAACAAGTAAAGCCGCTGCTCCTACTTCTAAGAAATTATGTGTTCTCATGTCTTGCATATTCGCAGGTTGATCACTGTTTTTTTTAATATAGAAAAGTTCAAATGTTAAATTGACTTAGAAGCAGTAGAACACATGGAAGAACAGTATTAAAAGCCAAAACACACCAGAGACTTAGAAGACTTATAAAAGAAGAAAATAAAGTCAACACGAACTATTTGATACTTGATAAGCATATGAAAATTGCAAAATCAATTACCTTTCAGTAAACAATGGTGAGTGATGATCCTTGTGCCAGTGCCATTTCAAAACATCATGTGCAATGTATTCAGGATTCTCTATTCCATCAGCTTCCTCAATGTTTGACAAGTTTGAAACGGATAAAGTTGTAGCATCTTTCTTTTCTGTAATCTCCCCAACATTCACAGGGCTTAGATGGGAATTGAAAGATCTACTCAACAAAGATGTCAACGAAGGAAGTGACTGCCTAGATGCCAAGGATGCCCCAGAAAAAGCTGCTGGTTGGAATGAACGCTTTGGAATATGTTGAGCCACTAAGGATCTCACATAATTCAATGATTTTACAAGGGCTACAGAAGCAAAACTAGATACAGGCAACAAAGGAGAAGCACTTGCTGATGGTGTTGGAGTTGCTGGCGTACTAGGTTGCTGATTTAAAGATCGAGACCACGGTGACAACCTTCGATTTGGACTAATGTCACATTCAGCAATTAAGTGGACACAAAACCGATCTATCTGCAGCAATATCTCCTCGCTGGGCTTATACCTGCACCAAACAGAACACAAAAGAAATTTTAAAACAAACCACCAGTATAAAATAGACCCGATAAATCTTGGAACTTATGGTCTTGATAAATTTTTCAGTCGGGCTAAAACTGGATATCAACCACAGCAAGTTCTATATTTACAAAGAGAGTATAGTGGTAACCTAATTTTATGAATACTTGCTAGATGTCAATTCTGGTTCAATTATAGCATTTTGAAACCAATAAACATTCAAACACTTCCGTATTCTACACAAATAAAAATAAGAGAAATACAAGTTCACGGCAGCATACCTAAAGAGGTAACGCTTCAGGAGTGCCACACACCTTCCCACTACAGCTGGGCTGGCACAAATTTTATACAATTAAGCAGAAAAGAAAATTAGTTCAAGAACCAAGCTAAGCGTATGAATAGATTAAAAGGGGGGAAATCAGACTTTATATGACATGCAACAACAGGTGAATCAGTAATCAACTATAAAATAATAATGCACCTGATTTCAACAGTTATTTATAATTCCCTTTAAGTGTTTAATAATTATTGAAATAAATTATATATTCTTCTGCCGTTGTCTCAATGAAATTTCCAAACATCCAATCATAACTCACGGGTGTTTCTGGAAGAACTTACACAAGACTTTAATACCATTGACGAAATTTGTATAAATACACTGTCTCATACGGATTAAGCATTCTAAGCTTTAAATACATCATCAACTTGCTCAAACAATCTAACACCACACCATCATTATCAGAGATAAGCATTATCTCACAATCACTTAAAATCCATGTCTCCAATCTATTTACCACCCAAAAATGCACATAACCCCATCTCTCTCTAAAACACTTTATGGTCGGTTCACGGTTGTACATGTACACTATGCAAATAATCACCTTCGTTCCCTCTCTGCAATTGTATGCTCTAAAATAACAATGTAAGACTGGTCAGTTGTGGAGGGTGCTGCCAGATAGTCCTGTCATAGTTAAATATAAGTTCAGATATTATAAGGTTCAAATACCATTTCCACAGATGAAGAAAAAAGGTCTAATACTAAAATATATACTAACAAAAACTAGAAAAAAATCTAAAATATATGAACCATAATATTACAAAATTCAAACATAAATTCTATGTGAAGAAAGCAAAAATGCTTAGACACTTCATTATAATAAAATAAAGGCGAAATGCAAAATTAGCAAGTAATTAATTAATTTAAGCAGTATTCTTGTGCTTTTACCAAGTTATTGCATGCCTGAAGCAAAAGACAAATTGTAAAGAAAAAAAAATTCAAATCTAACTTTTGCAAATAACAAAATTCAGGCTTATAATTTTTTTAACATAAACTTAACACTTAATTCATTTGGTCATTCTCATTGTTAATGAAATAGGATGTCCATTTTCATCCAGAGCCGAACAATGATGTAGAACTACAAAGCAAATCTCAATTTTTACTAATTTGCATCCATAATTCTCTATCTTCTGCCAGTACCTCACTCAATGTCTCCAAACGCATTGCTACTAAATGAACTCCAAAATAAAATTCTATTATGTAATTTATCCTTTTAGTAAATATGCACAAGCAGCAGAAAATCACTCATTCAATTACAAAATGAAAATGAATATGCACAAGCAAATCTCCGCCTGCTCCCAATCTAAACTACAACCGTCTCAAAATTCAACACCTCCAATCAAGAATATGAATCAGAGTTTCGATTTAGGGTTAATTATTGAGAAATGATTATGTGTTTAATTGATAATTTTTTGGGTTAATTTCTACATTTGAACAGGGAAAGAGAGAATGTGGCACTTCTTAAAGCTCGCCGGGGCAGAGAGTCTTAGCGAGGTGTTATTGTGAGCTGGCAACCGCTATTTTATGATTCTTTTTATTTGTACTTTTTGTTGTCACATTTTTTGCTGGGTTTAATTTTGGGAAATTTAATTATTTATTTGTCTTATTTATCAATATATTATTTTTTATTTTTAAAATTTAATAATGTTGTAGTAATTGAATTGAGTGAAAATATTTAACCGAAGATGATAAAATGTTTGATTTTTGTGTAATAAAGTATTCGATAAAATCGAGTTAAATCATTTTAAGTTATTTAAATTTAAATTTTATATTTTATAATATAAATTTTATTTAAAATTTTTAAATCGGATTGAGTTTTTAAGTTTTTATATAAATTTAAATGATTTTCTAATTATATAAAATATATACTCCCTCCGTCCCACTTATTTGATTAATATTAACTTTTTTTGTTAAATTTTTTAAATTTTGACTCATTATAATTTTAAATTTATTATAGATAAAAATACAAAAAATTTATATTTTAAAAACCTCTAATCAAGAAGTTTAAAAATATATTTTATAAAATTTAATAAATTAAAATATTTAAAATAATTATAGTCAAAGTTTTAAAATTTTGACTCTAAAAGTCAATATTGAACTTCTTAAATGGGACAAAGGGAGTATATATTTGTATTTTTTATATGGGATAAATATTTTTCATAATTTATATTAATATATATTAGAAAAATTGTACCAACCCGATTTTTCCAAGTTAACATCGGGTGTTGACTCGAGCCGTGAATCGTTAAGTCAGGTCTCGTGTTCGGGCTTGTGGGTCGTGTTGGATCGTTGTGGGCCTTGATTTTGTCTTGTGGGCCATTCGGGCTTATGGTGGGCTTGCATGTTGGGCTGACTTTTAGTTTGGGTGGGATGAGGAGATGTTAGTGAAGGGCAAAGGAGTAATTTTCCCTGCCTATTCACTTATGATTAGCCTAGGAAAAAAGGGAACCATCTCTTTATCATCTCTTTAATTTTCTTCTTCCTTTTTTTCTCAACCCTAGAAAAAGGTGAAAACTTATTCTTCTTGAGAAAGAATCATGTTTTGGCTATCAAAGGAAGTTTTGTTCAGCTGCTTACGATCTTTGGTTCAAGGTGTATAGCTTTGGTTTTGGTGGGAAGTGAGTTTTGAAGCTTGAAGCAAAGGGAAGGTGTGGAAGAAGCTTGGTGGAGGCTTATATATGTGTTTGTTGCTTGAGGTTAGTACATTTCTGACTCTTATACTTCATGTATCTCATAAAACGTTGTCTTGTTTGTTTGTTAATTATAGATTGCTTGAGATGCGTGTTTGAAAACCTTAGAACTCTAAAAATGATAGATTTTGTATTAGGGGTTGTTTTAATGTAAAACTGATAGGAAATTATCTTTTATGCTTCATTGAACTTGTAGAATTGAGTTGGAGATCAACCATATAGGTTTAGATGAAAAATTTGGAGATTTTTCAGCCCAAACCTGCATTTTCGTGTAGGTGTATCGATACCCCGAAGGCAAAACTTAGACGTAGATAACAGGAGTATCGAAACAGTTATTCCGTGTTTCGATACACCAATTTCTAGTAAGGTTGGGTATCGATACCCCTTAGGAGGTGTATCTATACCGTGTAGTGTATTGATACTCCAGGTAGGAGTATCGATACGGGTAGTTAATTCGTAAGCTAGACAAGGTTATTTAGCTTGGTGTATCGATAAGGGCCGTATCGATACACTTTGAGGGTGTATCGATACAAGGACGTTTCAATACCCTATATAGGCGTATCGATACGCCTAGGCAAATCTGCCCAAGCTTTAAAGGTTGAGTTCGGGGGTCTTATAATTCAGGATATAGGCTTTAATGGGTCTCTATAGGTGTAAAATTAATTATAAACCTAATGGTTCGAGTTTAATATCCCGATACATGAAATTATGACTAATAACTCAATAAAAGATAAATGACTTAATTATTATTATGTTTCCCTAACGATCCCTGGTAGATCAGAAAATAACGCGTGATGGTTAGGGTCCTTGTTGTGTATTGATAGGACACCGATATATTTAAGGGGCTTTGGTTAATGAAATAAACTTAAGAGGATCTTTTAAATGACTTAGTGATTTTATGTATCTAATCTTAATTATGAGAGATGATTTGGTTATTAGTTGATTTATATGCTTGACTTATTGAAGGTGTATTGTGTGGATGCTCGTGGAGCGTGAGTTATTGGTGTGTCTTGGTTTTAGAAATTCGGATATCCAAATTAGTTTTGCAACACAAAGAAAGTCATCCGATGTAACATTCCGGGTGATGTAGTTGAAGACTATTTCCGAATGTAGGATCCCGGTGCTGTGTGGACATGAACCTCATTCGAAGATACTCGATGTAACATTCTGAGTATGGGATTTGGAGGATCCCGATGTTGTGTGGACGTGGATCTTATCCTAGAGTATGAGATCTCGATGCTATGTGGATGCAGACCCTGCTTAGAGTGTAGGATCCCGATATTGTATGGACGCGGGTCTCACTGCATTGAGTTTTGATATTGGTTGACATGTATATGCTTGGTGCATTAGTATACATCTCTTTATGCCATGTGTTAGGCGAGTATGTTAGAAGCATTTCTGTGCACTCTTGACTATCTTATCTTGTATGCTTGTTTTATGATATTCATGAATTGTTATAGAGTAGAAATGTACCACTGAGCTTGTTAGCTCAATGTGAGGAATTGTGGTTTTTCTGTGGCATAGGTGACAAGTAACTTTTGGAGGAGCACATCGAGGATGATTTCTTAACATCGAAGCTATGAAAAGAATACAATACTTGATCTTTAGTTTGGACTTAATGTATTCATAGGACCTTACCACATATCGAATCTGTATCTTTACTTTAGATTTCATTTTGAGTCAGATAATGTATTTTGAAAGGAGCTTCTATTTTGTAAACCCTTTATCATATTTTATTTTGATTTACGTAGATTTATAAAATATGATATTTTAAGTTTTTGGACACATGTTTTTAAAAGAATTTTGATGGTTTGGGTTTTGGGTGACCCGAATGTGATATTTCGGTTCCGGATCTAGATCAGTGTGTTACAAAAATAAACGAACTCAACTTAAATGTAAAAATCAATCAACTCATTATTAAAATTTTGAGTTATTCAAAATTTCATATTATCTCTAATTTTATTTGAAATTTTTTCGAATCAAATCAATTTTATGAAATTTTAAACAATAAAAATGAGTTAATTTTTTAAATATTGAATGAAATAAAAAAATATTTTTTAAGTCAAATTAAATTTTATTCACCTTAGTTATAAATCTAATTAATTTAGAATTTTAATTTAAAATGTATGATTTTATGTTTTAAAATTTAGAGGGTATATGTTACTATTTCTAACTAAGGGTAGGGATGACAACGGGGTGGGGCGGGTTTTTTGTCTCCCGACCTCGACTCGATTTAGTAACCCCTAAACTCAACCCGATCCGATTCAGGTTAAAATATTAATTTACCCGCTCCGCCCTGCCTCGATATATTATTTTTTAAAATCGATCCCGAGACGACCCGAAAAATTAAAAAAAGTCAATGATAAAAGTTAGATTCGATCAATCCTTTATCACAATCATAAATTATGGTTTTTAATTAAGTTTAAATTTATGTTAAAAATAAAATAAAATACAATTTAAATTACTCACATATTAAATTACATATTTGAAAGAAAAAAACTTGAATCATCGACTGACAGAATCGAATATATTAAAACTTGAACAACATATAATTTTTTATTATAAGAACAAACTTCAAAAGTATAAAAATTATTTAAAACCAATAAAATTATTTATGCATAACGATATTTTTTTATAAATATAATAAAATATATAAAAATATATCGGGACGAGACAAAGCAGAGAATTTCAAATAAATAGCCGAACCCGACCCGACTCAATGATTTCTAAGCCCCGTCCTGATCTCCGAAATTTTAAGAAAAAACATGATCGAATCAGATCACGATATACCGAGTCGGGTCGGGGACGGGTATTTTTATCGTCCCTAACTAAAGGTTTGAGGGTTAATTATCTATATTTTAGTTTTTAAAAATAAAAATAAACATGTTCATTGAGATTTTTTTATTCCAAGTAAATAAACCGAAGCTAGCAAGCGAGAGCCTCAAAATCAAAGCCGAAAACACTCTAATTCCTGTCGCCGACCATCAGATCGGACTATAAATCCGGCCAAGGTCTTTCTCATCGCCGAACAACACCTGACCGTCCCGATTCCTTGTGTGATTTATGTCTAAGCTAGCAAAAAATGAAGGTTTCTTAGACAGTTTGCCTGATTCGAATATTTGTCACATCTTATCGTTCTTGCTCACTAAAGATGCAGTTCGAAGCGCTATTCTTTTGATCCAGGTGGAGGTATCTCTTTACTTCTTCGATTTCTACGCTTGATTTTGAGGATTGCTTAGGGGGTCTGTGGGTGATTACAAATTATATGAAAAAATTTAACAAGTTTGTTGATAGGTTATTTTTTAATCCCAAACATCTAAGATTAGAATGCTTTAGGATGAATAACCTATAGTCGATGATCGTTCTTCGGATGATTGCTTTTTTAAGCATGCATAGTTGGCTATGTGCTGCACTGTGGCGTGGTGTTAAGGAAATTGATGTAGATTTGTTTCATGGAGACCTTCGAATTTTACTGACTCTTCTGTTTACTTGCCCGTAACTGCTGACACTGAAATTGCATATCAATGAAATGAATGTTCCGACTACCCTGTGTTTACCCAATCTCAGGATTTTACATCTTTCAGACGTGGAATTTGTAGATGGTTTCTCGATTCTTAGGTTGATTTCAAGTTGCACTGTGCTAGAAGATTTGGGTCTTTTCCTATGTTTCCTTAATGGCACAATCGAGCTAACTATCTATAGTATTTCACTTGAGAGATTGGTTTTAGATTTCGAATCTTTTGCAGGTGAAGGTCATCAAGCATTATCAAAATGCGATCGTGATTGATGTTCCGAGTCTTGTTTGTGTCTAATATATTGACCTTGGAGGCAAAGGATGTACTTTAAGAAACATGGAGTCTCCGGAAAAGGCTGATATTAGAGTTGTGCCTCTTTCGAGGCTGACTGATAACTTTCTCGACTAGACGAGTAGTCTGTACTTGGAAGAACTTCAAAGAGCTTGGGAATCTGATCCAAACAGTGTTGATGAATCCTGGGATAATTTCTTCAGAAATTTCATTGGACAAGCATCGGGCCGGCTGGAGTTTCAGGCCAAATGATACAAGAGAGCATGCATTTGATGTTGCTTGTAAGGGACTACCAAGTTAATGGTCACTAGAAACCAAAATTAGACCCCCTTGGTTTGGAAGAAATAGAATCCCCCGATGAGTTAGACCCTGCATTCTATGGTTTCACTGAATCTGATCTCGACTGCTAATTCTTCATAGGTGTATGGAGTATGTCTGGATTTTTATCCAAAAATAGACCGGTTCATACTCTCCTATCCATATTGACGCCTCGAGCAAGCATATTGTGGGAGCATCAGGTACTAGTATATGCACATTGAGGAACGAGAGAAATGTAATTGGTTAAGAGAGAAGATTTAAACTCCAACACCGATGCACTACAAAAAGGACCATCGCATTGTGATTCTCGATAGACTTATGTGGAGTACACCGAACTTTAAAAAAATTATTTATTAACTGATTTAGCATCTAATGAACTGATCTAAATTTCAGTTCGTTCGGTTAATTCTGTTTTGACCGAATAGTGAACACTCTTATAGTTTGGGGATTGATATAGAATATTTTAAAGTTTAGGGACTATTTTAGATTGAGATCATAATTTAGGATAAACTATAGAATTAACTCTTTTTAAATTTGTTTACTTGAATGTATCAGATGCTGATATTGTGTGGTGCCAAGAGGAGCCAATAAACATGGGTGCATACACCTACATTGCTCCTCGACTTTACGCCACCGTGAAGAGCTCAGGTAGTGGGTCTCCGCCACCGTGAAGAGCTCAGGTAGTGGGTCTCCGGAAGACATCAAATACATCGGAAGGCCACCGTCGATCGCCACCACCATCACCAGGGTTTACTGCAGGTTCACCAAAACAAACAAGCTGCGATTCTTAGCCTTGCAATGCAACATGAAGCAATCAAGTATCCTTACTAGAGCAGCCCTATTCAAAAGGATGGTTTCTTTTGCTTCTCTTGATTTTCAGAATTTTTTTTAGAACCAATAGACATCTATTGAACATGTTAATTTGTATCAAAAATGGTAAAATAGACCATTTTGGTCCTATTTAATTTTGAAAATATCAATTAAGGTCAATTAATCAGTCAATTTTGTATAATTTGATTGACATAATAATAAATTTAACCCTAAAAATTTATACGATATATCAATTTGTTTCTAAATAAAAAAAACAATAATTTTAAGTCCCTTAATAATTGTAAAATTTTATGCCGTGGTGAATTTTGCCTTTTTGACGATAAATTTCACGTAACACTCCAAAACTAAAAAGAAGAATTAAAATGGGAAAGAAACGAGGAACAAAGATGAGAGCAGAAGCAGCAATTTGAGGAAGAAAATAGAATTCAATTTTCATTCATTCGATAAGATAAAAATCTACAGCCTTAGGTATTTTTGCCTAGAAAATAAAACGATAGCACTTCAACACAATTAAAAATAAATAAAACGGTGCCGTTTTGTTTAACCAAAATTAATACGTTACATTTCAGTTTAATCCCTGGAAAAATTATTAAGTTATCAATCAATACATGAAATTAAACTTCTGCCCTCCATTGTTTTATAAGGGTACAAGTACAATCACTTCAAACTATTATAAGTACAATGATAAATTTTATCCTCAAACTTATTTTAATCACTGAAATTTTAAAACGTTCAATTTATTTATTGAAATTTAGACATCGAATGTTTTCGGTCACTCCTCCATTGATTTTTTGAAGGCATTGTGATGCGGACGTCCATAGATAGTTGTTGTTCTATCTCAAACTTCATTAGTTGTTTCGTCCCAGACCCAGTCTGAATCTGACCTTTATTTGTTGGAAAGAATCTCAAAATCCACGAATCAAATAATTTTTTTTTGATTTCTCTCTTTGATCTTTCTCCTCTACCATTGGATGAATCTTGTTTCTCAATATATTGCTTCCCTTGTACCAATGAAACTTCTCATCATTCAAATCTTAGATGTTTTCGATTGATTTATATATATCACTTTCAATAATCCGAAGTTTTAGATTCTTAACATCTACAATTACAATTTCATTTCTATGACATATCCATGTACCTAACATGTGTGTTTTCTCTCTCGATATTTATAAATATCTCGAATGATCGTATTCATATTCAGGTTCAAATATGTCTTAAGACACGAAACTTTAGAGAACAGAAACTCTGACCGAGCACGGTTTCTTATTCATGGAAAAAGTATGATGTCCGCATTTTTAGCAAGTTTTAAGGTTTGATGTTGCATGAAACTGGTTTTTGTACTATTGAAGGATGTTTTTCATGTTCACGTAATCCGTTTGCATTAGAGGAAGGTAATTTGTTGAGTAGGCTGATAGATTCATATACCAGCAAACAAGGAAAGAAAACTCCTCACATAATTACAATGGAGCCGCATGGTGTTGTGTTTGCTTAGTAGTGATTATCTGTGAATCTATGGGGTCCTGGACTCGAGTTTTTAAAGACCGGAACCCGTATTCGGATATGGTTCCGATGCAGTAGAGTTCTGCGGTGATGTCGAATTTCGCACTGGTTTGCATCTTCGGGTAATCTCCTACTCGGTTTAGACTTCTTTCTGTTTCTTGTGATGATGGTTTTAGTAGGCTCGAGCGAGTCGAGATAGGGAGGGTGCATGGCCAAGTGAAGGTGGCTGGGACGGTGGTGACGGTTCGAGGTGCAATGCTGATGGCTCTTATCAAGTGGCCTAATCTAGAATTGCCGTCGAAAAAGGGGCGGAACCGCCACTCTGGTCGATACGGTATGAGCAGAGTTCACAACAAAGATCTAATGATCGGAGTTCGTATACTCATTGCAGGATGTTGCTGTTGAGCTTGTTTCATCATATTTTATTTGTGAAAATGTAAGTTTTGTTACAGAATGATACTTATTATTATTTTAGAATATAACCTTTCGTCTTTTAAACCGAATCGATGCTCGATTAATCTATTTTTTTTTTACCTAAAAAATAGTAATCATTTTCATGAAAACATTCATATAAATCACCCAACTTTAATAAAGCAATCAACATATAGGCCTTATACATGAGATAAAAGTAATATGATAACGCTGGTTACAATCCACAAACATGGAAAAATAAATATCGATTATCATTTATCACATCTCAAACACGACATCGACGAAATAACGTAACTCCTAAAACTCGTAAAGAAGTTTCTCAAAAAGTTTCATGTGAGAAGTCTCTAAACGAGTTACTAATGACAAGCTCCCATCATTATTTGGACTTGGTATTATGTAGATTTTTCCTTCATGTACCACATTTGCTGGCCCCATGTACATGGGACGACCCCATCCGAAATTTGCATCATATATAGGCAACCATATCCATGGAATAACAGCAAGGTTGGGGCACCGGTAAGTCTGGGGTCCTCTAACCAAAATGTTCAAATCAGACACATTCTCGATGTAATCGATAGCAGATCTCAAATATTCATCGTTAACCTTCTTTAATTGTTCATCGATTCTTTTCATGGTATCGGTGAACGATTCGGTTTTGAGATCACCGGCTTGAGCGACAAGTGCAGATAGAAAGATTACGTTACCGAAGTAGCCTTGTGGGAGTGGAGGATTCAATCGAAACCGACCATCGACCGGAAATTGAAGCTTGGTGGCTTGGTCATCAGAGAGACACCTTGCTTTACTTACACAACGCCATATATGTGCAGCCAAGATGTTGAAACTGCTATATTTTACACTACTGTTTGCATTTGCTTTAGCTTTCAGGGTGTTCAAGTGATCAACCGTGAGCTTAAAGGTTGAGACAATGGATGGTTTAACATCATCTGATTTAGAGTTCATTGATGGAGGTTGATCATATTCGACATGGTAGAATTTAGGCATCGGTGGATCTCGAGCTCGAAGAAGAGTCCGATCGATGAATGGACCGATCGCAGGTGACATTCCCCTGGCAGTGTCTGCCCAACTATTGATGAAATGAAGAGCAGATGTGCCATCTCCTAAGGTATGTTGCAGCCCAACTCCAAGACAAACTCCACCACATTTGAACTTAGTTACCTAGTAAAATACATGACTTTGAGTCCTCAAGATACTATTATCGTGTCGACGTGGTCTTATCGTTAAATATCAATTCAAATATAACGCGACAGCGGATAATTTAAAGGGTTAAAAGATTACCTGCACTACAAGGAGTGGATAAGAAGATATTCCCCCAGAATAATCAACCTTGGGAACTAATTGCAAAACTTGAGAGTCATCACTGAAATCTCCAACATAACGATCCATGACCGAACTGGTTTCGGCTCCGACGAATAAAACTCCGTCACCGTTGCATAATATCTCAAGTCTTCCATTTTCATCAAACCCCAACCTTCCAGCAATGGGGTAAAACGGCACCAGAACCTTGCTCAAAGCCTCCTTAAGCTTTCCATTGTCAAAAAAATCAGAAGCACCATTAGGCTTAAAGTAGTACACGGTAGGGACATGGTACCTTGCCATCACCAAGTCCAAATTGGAGTTCCATAGACATGTTCTCGGAGTGTCCTCGGCCGGACGAACAATCGTAGACTCCTTTATGGTGATCTCCATCTGCAGTAAAGGAGCTGAAAACTTGCAGAAATATTGTTTGGAAGACAAGAAAGTAAGAAGAAAGAAAAGGGTAATGGATTGTAAGATTCAATATTCATACCTCGGAATAGTCTGACCAAGGTGCGGCTGCGTGCTCTCAGTTGTTGGTTTCGAGCTTGCCTACAGCACGATATTTAATGTGAGGCTAGCAATTACTGGCTTCAGCACGGTTAGTTGATAATAGTAATGGCATTTGGTATTGGTTGTGTAGTTACTGGTTTCACAACCTAACAAGTTGTTGGGTTAAAAAAAGGATGATATTTATCATAGGTACCGATAGATGCAAGGTTAGAGGTGAGCATTTGATCGAGTTAAGTCAAAATTTTTTGAATTATTCAAGTTGATGAGTCATAATTTACAACTTAAACTTCATTTGAAATTTTTCGATTCGAGTTTAAGAGATTTGAGTCGAGTCAAGTTTTTGAGTTCCTATAAAAATTTAATTCTAATTATTTATCATGTTATAGTACGATTTGATTCGAATTTAAACTATTTTTTCTAATTATATATATATATATATATATATATTTCTTCATATTTTTTTTCATATGTAGCAATATTAATTCTTCATATTTTTATATATTAGTATATATATCATAAAAAATTGAAGCACTCATCTCGAACATAAAAGTAAATCCTCTAATTACTAAAAGTTTTGAGTTATTCGAATTTCTATTTTACAACTTAAACTTTATTTGAAATTTTTTCGAGTTGAGTCGAGTCAAGACAAGTTGAGTATTTTTGCCTAGAGTCAAGTCGAATTATTCAGTTTTTCCAAGTCGAGTTTTGCTTACCCCTATGTGAGGCTATTAAAGGGTGGTCCTGTAACACCCCGAACCTGGGTGCGACATGTAGGCCACAAGCCCAACCCGTTCCCATCAAATACGACATATAATTAAAATAACATTAAATATCAAAGGTAGTTTAACAAATCTAAAATATTAATGGAGCTCCAAAAACAAGTTTATCCAAAACATTTAACATTGACAATTTTAAATAAAATAAAGTTACAATTACAACAAATGATCCTACGAATACATAGCCCACTAATCTAGCAATTGTACTCTATCAACCGGTCAATGTTGAAGTCCTATGATGATGGTGCTCCGTCATGTCCGTTCGTCTACTTACCTACGCATGGAAACACATTCCAAAACGTTGAGCTACTAAAGCTCAATAGGTACACAACCTATCGACTATACTTCAAGTGAATCATAATTATATACATGCTAGATGAGAATATGATAACATGATATGAAGCATTGGCGCTACCGTAATCGCCTAAACACATGATATGACAAGCACAACCAAAGCATAAAAATAACCAGATCAAAAGTGAGGCCTAATGCCAACCTGACACTAAGAGACTCACCCAACCTGGAATCTTACATCGGGCTTCTCGGAATCTCTCATCAAGCAAGTATACTCAGAATCTCGCATCGAGTCTTCACTCGGAATCTCACATCGAGTGAGGCTCAGAATCTCACATTGGATGGCCTTCATTGTGTTGCAACACTCACTCATTAGGTATCCGGATCCCACCAAACAAAGACTCAACCACACAAGACGATCCACTGAGGATATCTATACCATAACCAAGCCAAAGACCAAGCATACAAGGTATATACCATCATATCAATATCAAAGACACCAATTCCATGTTCTAATATTCATTTTATAACTTAATTAACCGTTAGAAACCCATAACACAAATTATTGAACCCTCAAACTCAAACCTTTAAACTTGGATAGAATGCTCTGTCGATATCAATACAGACCCTTACCGTACCAATATCCCTTTCGGGAGTACCGATCCTCCCCCGCATACCGATACCAATTTTGCATTCGATGCAATTCTACAATATGACGTACCGATACACATATATTGCGTACTGATACCCATTATCGATACTCATATGTTGAGTACCAGTCCCCAAGCCCGTATCGATACTCCTCGACGTATCGATACCCAAAATAGTCATTGGAATTTGAATTATTGACTTCGTACCGGTACCCATGAGAGGATTTACCCATCTTACTAGAGGGGCGTACCGGTACTCAAACCCGTGTACCGGCACCGAAGCCTATAAAACATAGTCTAGAGCTCGAAAATCCCCTTTTCTGACCCCAAATATAATCCTATCAATATAGAAACGTTCCTAGAAGTTATTAGGAGTGTTTAGGTGTGTACCGATACCGAAGCCCAGAAACGTTCCAAATCCATCATCCCGTTCTTCTCTAAAACCTCCCTCAAAAACCAACCTTCACCATTCTAAACCTTACCTACCTTGAAAGAAAGATCTTTCGGAGCTGAAAAAAAAGCTTCTCTTACCTTAAAACGAGATTCTACAAGCTTTTCCTAAAAAACCTTACCTTTGATGATGGATTTGGAAGTGAAGAATGGCCATGGGGAGGAATGAGAAGACAGTAAAAAAGGGTGATCTCATTCTCTACATAATGTAGAAAATGAATCCCTTTTCTCTTCCCAAACATTCCAATTAGCCAATTACCATCCTATCCCCAAGCCATCCTCCAAGCCCAACTACAACCCCTTAAGCCCAATGATCCCTCAAGGCCCAAACACGAGGCTCATACCTCGGGTTAAGCCGACACCAAGTCCCAAAAATCGGGTTGTGACATGGCCCATATTCACTTTGGATTTTTTAAATTTTATATATTTGACTTTAATTTTTTAATTTTTATGAATTAGTATTTAAATTATTTTAATATTTATAAGTTGTGCTCGCCCTAAAATTTTAAGATTTTATGTGTATCTACCTTAAAAAATATTTTTAAATCCGCGATTGATTAGAAGAGACCTAAGTTCAACCATAATATCAATAAGTGTATACATTTTTCTAATTAACACACATCTTGTAGACATTACTGAACTCATACATTGATGAACATTATCTATTCTTTTATTGGAATTTTGGGTAAATTAAGTACGTAGTCCCTCATTGGTGGTTAGTTTTTAGATGGAAAGCAGAGATGAGTCACATGATAATGAATATTGAATAAAGTCCGCATAATAAAAAAATTTGGTAAACTGCAATAGAGGTCACTTAATTATGGGTATAATTATATTTGGATCACCTAATTATTAAAAGTTATATTTGGATCATTCATTTATGGGTAAGATTATATTTGAGTCACCCAAATATTAAAGGTTATATTTGAGTTACCCTCATATTTAAACATAAGTACATCAATTTGGTCATTTTTCTTCCAAATCAATTGTATAACCTCATTAGCGTTAGAGTACTTCATTTGAAATCGTTAATTAATCTATTACACAAATTGATAAACTTTTTTCAATATGAAGTATGACTCAAAAATAACCTTACTCAATTATGGGTATAGTCTCTTTTTTTTTTAATCTTCTTGTAGACCCTCAAAATAATTTTTCGGTTGTGCAAACCAAATAAACTGGTGACTTTGGGTTGTACTAAGTCTAAAACCGAGTGGATTTATTTTTTGTCTCATAATCCTCCACTACTATACATCAGTATATATCATATTTGTGTTCTTATTTATACCTTTTTTAGGGCCAATTTAGCATTACTTTTAAAAGGTGTTGTGAAAAAGTACTTTCAAAAGTGCTTTTAGATTTTTGGATTTGAGATTTTAAGTGTTTAGTATTGCTGTCAAAATGTGATTTTAATAAAATAAATGACTATTTTAGACATGATATTGTAAGTTATATTTATAAATGATACCTATTTTGTAACACCCCGACCCGGATGTCACATTGGGCCTCCGGCCCAAAACCTGTATTTCAAATTTTCTTTCGAAAGCCCAATAATAAAACCAGCTCAAGTCTAAAATACGATTCATAAAATTCATTTAAGTTAAAACACAATCCCAAAATAACATGAAGTAAACGGAGCTCCAAAATATTACAAACCCATTAAAACATTCGACTCGAAGAATAAACAGAGTTACAAAAATACATACAAGGTTCGACAAACTAGTCCACTAAATCTATAATTGTACTCTGACACAGATCGACGCTGAAATCCAAACCTTGATGGTGCTCCACAAGAACCGGCTTCACCTCACCTACGCACGAAAACACATTTCGAACGCTGAGCTACGAAAGGTTAGTGGGTATGCCGAACTCGGCCCAAAATCATGCATATCATAAGCAGTAAAACAAAGCATATAAATATCGTACATGATATGATGGTCTAGCATGCTTGCCTATCACATGGCATAAACAATGTATAATATCGCACACAACATATACATGTCACATCACAAAATACACATAAGTGAGGCTTGCATCCACACAGCATCGAGATACTACACTCGGGATTGAGGCCGCCCTCAAATCCTATGCCCGGAATGTTACATCGGACATCTTCGAACGAGGCCGCCCAACGTTCGGAATAAACGGGATGGAGGCCACCCAATCAATCCCATGTTCGGAATGTCACATCGAATATCTTCGAGTGAGGCCGCCCAACACTCGGAATAAAGGACTTCAATACATCAGCCAAAATGTTACACCGGATGGCCTTCGACGTGTTGCAACACTTTTGGATATCCGGATTTCCATCAAACAAGGACTCAAACCACACAAACGATCCACCTAGGACCTTAACATCAAAGCATACTAAGACTCATCAAGACTTAGTCTTTTCGGGGTTAAAATTCATCAACCTTAGTTTAATAATTCATTTCATTGTTTATAAAATTTATTAGGACCCTTAAACACTATTATCGAACCTCAATCTCTACTTACTTGGCGAGATTACGCAGGGGTATCGATACTCTTAAGTGGGGTATCGAAACACCCTGTATCGATACCCACCCAAAGAAGGTATCGAAACACTGGTATCGATACCAGTATCGATACCCTTTGACCAACTTTAAGGTCAACGAAAGGGGTATTATCAGCTTTGATACGAGTATCGAATCGAAAATATCACTGGAGGGTTTTCTATCGAAACCTGTTTTGACACCCCCACTCCACTAGCCTATTTTTCCCTCAGGGGTATCGATACACGGGTCACCGGTATCGATACCCCCTGCACGAAATGCAGGTCTGCATTTAGAAATTTCTAAGGATTCATCCCAAACTCAAACTAATCGATCCTAAAATATTCTTACTCGTTCCTAGAGATGTTTAGGATGTTTTAATATCATTTTCCAATCATTAAACACATAAGTACGAATTTCACCATTAATGTCTTTCAACTACCAACCAAGCATACGTGCATCAAAAATCTATATGTATGCAACTACCATGATATGAATGATGTGAAGAACGAGTTGGGAGTACCAACCTCAAGCAAACACAACAACCAAAACGAGCTCCACACCTCTTCAAGCTTTTCCCCCTCCTAAGCTTGATGATGGCTTACAAGCCTCTTTCTCTACAAGGGAAAGATGAAGAACGGATTAGCAATTACTTATGATGATTTCCAGATCTTAGGAAACTAAAGAAACTTATACTTCAAGCTCCCAAACACAAACCCGAATTACACCTTAAACCCCATCAAAACCTTCACCTCCACCAAACCCACTCATATATACCTTTTTTAAAAGATCTCTAACAGCCCTACAACTTCCACTCTTCCACTAAAACGAGATCATAACACAAAACTCTAAAGATTTTACCTTTACTCTTGATATTTGATAGGAGAAACGATGGAAACAAGAAGAAAAGGGTGGTGACTTCACTACTCTGATTTTCTGCAGAGAAAATCAAACCTCATCCCCTTATTTTGTCCTAAACAAGAGAAAGGACCAAAAATCCCCTAAACCAACACTTGGGCTCAAGACAACCTAAAATGAAGGCCCAAAACCACACAAACCTGGGCCCAAAACCAAAGCCCAACACCATGGGTTAACCTGACACTCAGATCCGAATCCGAGTCGTTACAACTTCCCCTCCTTAAAGAAAATTTTGTCCTCGAAATTTACCTGTCAGGAAGAGATGAGGGTACTGAGCTCTCATGTCCTTCTCCGCTTCCCATGTTGCTTCTTCGATTCCATGGTTTCTCCATAAAACCTTTACTAAAGCTATGCACTTGTTCCGAAGTTCCTTAACTCCTCTATCCAAGATTCCGATTGGCTTTTCCTCATAAGTCAAATCTACATTGACTTCGATTTCCTCAAGCTAAACTACATGCAAAGGATCGGAACGGTAACGTCTCAACATAGACATGTGGAACACATCGTGTATACGTGCCAACTCTAGAGGTAAAGCTAGCCGATAAGCTACCGGTCCAACCCTCTGAAGCACTTCATAAGGCCCTATGTTCCTTGGACTCAACTTTTTTTTACGACCAAACCAGATGATTCCTTTCCACGGAGATACCTTGAGAAACACTTTCTCACCAAGCTCATACTCGATGTGCTTACGCTTCTTATCTGCATAAGCTTTCTTTCTGTCAAAAGCTGCTTGCAACCTTTCTTTGATACTCTAAACTTTTTCCTCGGTTTCCTTAACAAGCTCCGAACCTACTATCTTTCTTTCATTAAGCTCTATCCAACACAAAGGTGTCCTGTACCTACGTACGTACAAGGCCTCGAAAGGAGCCATCTTGATACTTGACTGATAACTATTGTTGTAAGCAAACTCTACCAACGGTAACTGCTCCTCCCAACTACGAGCAAAGTCTTCAGCACAACACCGAAGCATATCCTCTAAGATCTGGATGCCTCTCTCAGATTGTCCATCAGTCTGAGGATGAAAAGTTGTACTAAAATGCAACTTGGTATCTAGAGCCTCGTGGATAGACCTCCACAACCTTGCCGTGAACCTCAGATCCCTATCCGATATGACCGATGAATGTACACCATGCAACCTCACGATCTCTTTTATGTACAACTGTGCCAACTTTTTCAAACTGTAGTTCATCTTTACCGGTAAGAAGTGAGCCGACTTGGTCAACCGGTTAACTATACCATATAGCATTATGCTTCCTCAACGTCATCGGTAATTCGGTGACAAAATCTATGGTCACTCGATCCCACTTCCACTGTGGAATCTAGATAGGCTGAAGAAAACCTGAAGGAACCTGATGTTCCGCCTTTACCTGTTGACATACTAAACACCTTGTCACAAACTCAAACTAATCGATCCTAAAGTGTTCTTACTCGTTCCTAGAGATGTTTAGGATGTTTTAATATCATTTTCCAATCATTAAACACATAAGTACGAATTTCACCATTAATGTCTTTCAACTACCAACCAAGCATACGTGCATCAAAAATCTATATATATGCAACTACCATGATATGAATGATGTGAAGAACGAGTTGGGAGTACCAACCTCAAGCAAACACAACAACCAAAACGAGCTCCACACCTCTTCAAGCTTTTCCTCCTCTTAAGCTTGATGATGGCTCACAAGCCTCTTTCTCTATGAAGAACGTATTAACAACTACCTAGGATGATTTCCAGAGCTTAGGACACTAAAGAAACTTATACTTCAAGCTCCCAAACTCAAACCCGGATTACACCTTAAACCCCATCAAAACCTTCACCTCCACCAAACCCACTCATATATACCTTTTTTTAAAATATCTCTAACAACCCTACAACTTCCACTCTTGCACCAAAACGAGATCATAACACAAAACTCTAAAGATCTTACCTTTGCTCTTAAGATTTGATGGGAGAAAAGATGGAAACAAGAAGAAAGGGGTGGTGACTTCACCACTCTGATTTTCTGCAGAGAAAATCAAACTCCCTCCCCTTACTTTGTCCTAAACAAGAGAAAGGACCAAAAAGCCCCTAAACCAACACTTGGACTCAAGGCAACCCAAAATGAAGGCCTAAAACCACACAAACCCGGGCCCAAAACCGAAGCCCAACACCATGGGTTAACCCGATACTCGGATCCGAATCCGGGTCATTACATATTTATTTTAATGTTATAATATATAAAATATCATAAAAATCTAAAAAATATTTTTATTAATATATATTTTAATAATTGTATGTATTCTATGAAAATATAATAAATTTAAAATATTTTAATTAATATATATATATATATAATTTTTTAATTTAAAATATTTTATTAATTATATCTTTATAAAAATTATAAATTTACAAATTACAAATTATAAATAAAAAAATAGTAAATGAAGGTTAAATTTGTAATTTGACTCTCAAAAGCATTTTCTCTATCGTAAAAGCTAGAAATTTTAACTTTTGAGTTTGGGTTAAAAAACACTTTTCAAATGCAATTTCCCCCAAAGCTACTCGTTTAACATTGTTTTTTTTTTACCTCAAAACAAATTTTGAAGCCAAAAGCTAGTTTCAAAAGCATTACTAAACGGAGCCTTAGTCATCTGGTCTTTTTTGATTTTGGGCGTAGCGGATATCTGTCAAGTGGTACCTATTTAATATCTTTCAATACGATAATTATATAACAAGTGTCTTTTTATGAGATAACTACGTCCTCGAGTTCGAGGTTTAAATCTTTTCAGAGTAGTTTTCTCATTTACTGCAACTTGACTAACGAATAAACTTGTTTCATTGAAACCCTTATTATGACGAGCATTTGCCACTGCAGAATAAACTAATTTTAAAATGGAATAAGATGTTAATCTTTATTAATTGGATAATTAAAATATAATCTTACCAATTATTAAATGATCTAAATATAACTTTTAATAATTGAATAGCTCAAATGTAACTCTATCTATAATCCAATAACATGATAATTCATTGTTTGTTTGAAGGAAATTGAGGTGCAAACAAGCATAATCTATAGTCAAAGACGTATTGAAGTTGAAGAATATTTAACTAATTTTTAATTTTAATTTAATTAGATTAAATTATAATTATTTTTAAAATTTTAAATAAAATTTTAATTAAATTAATTTAATAATAAAATAAATATATTTAATTATAATTTTTAACGAGATTAATAAATATACTTAAATTAGTTCTAAAATGATAATTTTAATATTTAAAATAGTTGATTTCAACCATAAATGTGATGTGACCTATAATAATGCAGGGAAGACGGTCCTTGGTCCCTGAAATTTTGAAAATTATTTTAAATTTTATTTTATCCTTTTTGGAAATTCAAAATATTATTATTATATTTTAAAATATTAAAATATTTTTATTTAAGCACTCTATTAATACAAATTAAAATTGATTTTGATATAACATTTATGTTAAAGGATTATTTTTTAATAAATTTTTAAGTTATTAAGTCAAAAATTATGATTTAAGTCAAACCAAGAACATTGAAATATTTTTTTCTAAGTGTTTTTATACGAGGTTTCGATACCACTAGAACAGGTATCGATATCGTCCTTCATTTTTCAAAGAATGTTCTTGAGACTTAGAACAAGTATCGATGCATGTTCCGATACCGAGACCTCACTGTCAACATTTGTTTCGAATCCAGTATCGAACCAAACTTTAATTTTTAAATATTTTAAAATTATGACTCAGCGTTTCGATACCAGTATCGATACCCCTAAAAATCACCAACGATTCTTTTAAGCATTAAATGACTTGACCATTGGTGGCAGTTAAGCTTTAAATGGTGGTTAACCCGTTTCGATACCAAACTTTACAGTTTACTTCAAGTATCGAAACCTGTTTCGATACACCCTTAATAAATGTACAATGTCTCTTTCTTTTTATGGACTGTTTCGAAACAGGTAGCCCGTGTTTCGATACCACCTGTTGCAGAGTGCAGTTATGATGGAAAGATGAAGCTCCAATGTCTAGATTTACATCTCCAACAACCCCAACGGTTAGAAATCAATGAGAATGTATAAATTGAAGCATTTCAAGCAACATTAACAACTCTTGAACCTCAAGCAACATCCAATCATTCAAATCCAACTCCATAGCATTTTATTGCATATCCTAACTCTCAACTCTTGCATTTCATTTTGATTCTTTGTAATTGAGTTTGGAAAGAGTAATTCTATAATCCTTCGTGCCTATCTTTCTTCAATTTTATTCTTGTGAGGTTGAATCAATTCTTGGGTAGAAGGATTGATTCGAATTGTAACGGTTATCCCTTGAACCGAGAAAAAGGTCGAACTCTTTAATGAATTGGTTTCAAAATCCTTAGTGGGAGCTAAGGTAGTGAATGTAGAGCTTGTTTTGAAGCTTGAATCACTATAAATCTTGTGTCTCAATTTCTCTATTTTTACCGAAAAATCTTACATCAAAATTTTAAATAGCCAATTCACCCCCTCTTGGCCAACAATATTGTTTGATCAACTCAACAAAATTTAGAGGTTCTCATTAAGTATTAATTTTTGAAAATTTCAATTAAACCTTAAATGTTTCAAATAATTTAAATTAAATCCTTTATAAATTTTAAATAATTATAATTTATACATTTATTTTAAATAAATTATAATAGACCCCTTCAAACTCGACCACCAAGATCCGCGCTTGCTTAAATATTTATACAAAGTTGATTGTAAGAGTGAATAAAACTAAACTCGACTTGAAAAAATTGATTTTTTCGATTTGATTATTTTTTTAAATAAAGTTTAAGTTATAAAATAAAAATAACTCAAAATATATAATAATTACATGGGCTAATTGCATATTTAACCACTATAATTTTATTTTCAGTCTCTTGTTTTTTTAATTTTCTTTTCTTTACGATCTGACCATAATCCATATTTATTTTATATTTTATTTAATACAATTTTTATTTATAGCTTTTATATTATGTTATTTAATATATACTATTTATTTTATGTTTTTTAATTTTTATATTTAATTCATCACTATTTTTGTCTAGCCTTGGCCTTATCTAGATGAGGAGGTTTTAACGAAGCCTCTAATTTAATGAAATGACAAGTTCATACCTAAAATATTTGATGATAATAATAATTCAAAATCTTATACATGTAAAAAATAATACGAAAAAAAACTATTTATGTAGATATAAAGATAAAGTCGTTTAAATTGTAATCAAATTATACTATAATATTATAAATAACACAATTAAAATTTGTACATAAATTCGAAAAATCAGATCGACTCTAACTCGATTTGAACTCGTTAAAATCGACTCGACTCAAAAAAAATTTAAAACATTAAATTATAAATATTATTACTCAATTCGAATAACTAAAAAAATTAACTCGGTCCGACTGAACTCACTCGAACACTCACTCCCAGCTAGTTGATAGAGAATGTCTTTATTCTTCTTAAAAACAAGACCCCACGGAATAAAGGGACAAAAACCTGAAAAACTAAACTTTCCTTTCACTTGTATTTTATTTAATTTGTATTATTCGAATATAAAATAATTAATTGTATCTTATGTCTTAAAATTTTGATCTTTATTTTATATTAGTCTTTAAACTTTTAAATATTTTAATTTTATATTTAAACTAAGACCCATTATTTTAAATTGTTGCTTAAACTAATAATTGATTTCAAATTTTTAAATATTCAATTTTATCATCAAATTATTAGTGTTTACATGTCAATTAAATTTTTTATAACAATTTTATTAACATGAGATTTAATTATTATATATTAATAATTTAAAGAATTTTAGAATGAAATTAGAATGTTTTAAAGTTCGAGACCAAATTTAAAACGAGAATTCTAATAAAAATAAATCATTAAAAATTTAGAAATTAAATTAAATGAGAGTCATAACAACCATTGAAAACCAAAGGAACCAATTTGAACAAGTGGAGGAAGAACGACCAAACAGTGTAGATTAGAAGTGCAAGGAAAGAGTATGGACACGTGGCGTAGCCACAGCCAAGTTGAGAGAGGACACGTGTAAAATGGTCTAGAAGGTTTAATAGATTGAGAAATTATATTATGGGTAAGTTTTATCACGTATTTATGCGATTAATCACTAAAAATTATTTATTTCATCAATTTTTTATGTCGTATTTTTCAAGTGAATCTTTACTTGAGAAACTGTTTTTAAAATAAATTAACAGTAAATATGAGTAAAGATTCACTTAAAAAAATGTGACAGAAAAAAATAATGAAATATATGGTTTTTAATGATTGGTCTCATGGATGACGTGGTGGGACATACCTATGATATAATTTTTCCGGTAGATTCTTTAATTCGTTGGTCCACTGAGATTGGAATTAAATTCTTTAAATAAAATCTTAGGTTTAAATTTTAAGATTATAAATAAAATAGTTAAATTAGAAAATTTGTATCTATAATAATATTTTATTATATTTTTTTAGAGTAAAGAGGTATGATTATATTAGAATAAATCATATACGTGATGAATTATAATGTGTCTCGTTATAACCCTCCTTAAACTTAAGTAGAGAAAACGAGTACACACTACAATACATAGCTAACTAAACACATATTATCGAACAAAACCAAACAAACAAACAAAAAAAAAACGTGACTTAAATTCTACAACCATCCTCATGGAGAAGATTCATGACCTCACTAGAGGAGAGTCTAAAATTGTAACTTCGAAATTCAAAGGAAAGCTAGCTTGGCCATATAATCGATCACGATTATTATGTTAAAAAACATAAGTAGATTATTTTATTTTTATGATTTAATTATCGGTATTTAATTTATTGATCATTTAATTCATATTAAATTTTATAAAAGCCTAATATAAACCTTTTAAACCTTAATTTTTTTATTTATAACACTATAATTCGAATATTTTAATCTTGCTAAAATAATTTAACATTTAATCCCATTAAACCAACAGATGGTTAAAAAATTGCATTGACTAGGCTCTAGGAAGCTTCCTAGTTGCAATATGATCTGTCTAGGCAATGAGAAATTATATCATGGGTCAGTCCCACCACGTCATCTATGGGACCGACCAATGATAATCATCCACCTCATTATTTTTCAATTTTTAAAATGAAGATCCACTTGGAAAAAAAATATGACATGGAAAAGTTGATGAAGTGGGTATTTATCATTGGTCGGTCCCATAGACACGTGGTGGGACTGACCCATAATATAATTTTTCCTAGGCAAGGCATTGATTAGGAAGCTTCTTTGGTCACAAGAATTTAATGTAAAAGGAGCTTGCAGGTTATTTTAATAAATAATTTTTAATCATATATTATAGAGTAAAAATTTTTCCCTTTAATTATATTTTTTATGTTTTATACTAAAAATTATTAAAAATTAAATTTTAAATCTTAAGTCTAATTTTTATATTTTAATCTCTAAACCTTAAAAAATATATCATACCCCTAAATCTTAGACTCTAAACCTTAAACTCATTATTTTAAAGCGTGGGCACGAACAGAGGCACGATAAAAAGAAAATTCACACCCTATATTACTAGCTAAGTAATATGAAGGTGTGTAATTTAGTCCATTATATTTAATTTAAAAAAAAACAATAGACTTTTTTGAAAAACCATTAGTTCAATATTTTTTAATTACAATAATAATTTATAACAATTATTGTAAAGTAAATATATAATTTGAATATTTTTTAAAAATATTGATACTAATCACTTTTGATCAAATAAAAGCTATAAATAAAAAAAAAATTTAAAAATTCAAAGATTCGAACAAAAATAAATACAAATAAATCTGATTGTATCAACAAATAAAACACAAGAGGTGATTAAATTATTGAAAATCATTGATAATCACAAAAAAGTTGAGTTTCATGAGAAACTATTTACGAATGCAAAGCGCACATTTAAATTTAATTTGAGAGTTCAGAATATAAAAAATCAACACGATTACAAATAAATATAATCTTGATTAATTGTGACTCATCAAAACCAACCTTAAAAAATAAAAAATAGTCAAACAATTAAAAAAATAAAGAAAAAAACGTATCAAAAGACAAATAATTCTGTGACAAAGATGAAACGTTAAATCCTTGGGAAGAAGCCCAAATGAAAACCCTATTTCATTTGCAGTATCTGGTAAGATCGAGTAGCAAATAGAAATCATATGCCCTATTTTATGACCACTATGTTATATATTATCAGTAAAATAAAATAATTAATAAAAATTATATTTTAATATACGTGATATAAGATCATTGATAAAATACATAAAGAACAAAAATGGTGGGCAAAGTTTCTCAAAGAGTTTCATGTGAGAGGTCTTCGAGTAGGGATGAACCTATAGGGTGTTGAGGACAACCCCATCCGAAATTTGCATCATATATAGGCAACCATATTTAGGCGTGATAATGAGTCGAGCCGATCCGAGCCCGAGTCAGGCTCGGCTCGGCTCAGAAACAAGTATATTTGGGCTCGGCTCGAGGCTCGTTGAGTTCGGAATTTTAGGTTCGAGCTCGGTTCGAAAATAATATTACTGGACTCGGCTCGGGCTCAAAGCTCGTCAGTCTCGACTCGGAAACAAGCATATCTGGGCTCGGCTCGAGGCTCGTCGAGCTCGGAATTTTAGGCTCGAACTCGACTCAAAAATAATATTACTGGACTCGGCTAGGGCTCAAAGCTCGTCAGGCTCGGCTCGGTTTGGTTCAAAACAGACAATTTTCTATATTATTGTGTTTTATTTTTTATTTTTTATTTGTAGTGTTGTAAATTTGTTTTAGTTGATAATATTCAATTTATTTTATTTAATTTATTTTTAGTGGATTTATTTTAAATTATTTTATTATTTTTCTTTACTAAAAAAAATATTTTTAATGTATATATAAAATATATATATATATATGTATGTTTATATATAATTATTCCGAGTCTATTCACGAGTTTTTCGAGCCGAGCTTGGGTAAGCTCGGCTCGTTTAGATCCCGAGTCGAACTCGAACGAATCGAACTCACTCGAGTCAAGCTTTGACCGAACCGAACCCGAATAACTCGCGAGATGGACAGACTCATTATCACCCATCCATACAATAACAGCAAGGTTGGGGAACCAGTTTTGATCATATTCGACATGGTGAAATTTAGGCATCGGTGGATCTCGAGCTCGAAGAAGAGTCCGATCGATGAACGGATCGATTGAAGGTGACATTCCCCTGGCAGTGTCTGCCCAACTATTGATGAAATGAAGAGCTGATATGCCATCTCCTTAGACATGTTGCAGCCCAACTCCAAGGCAAACTCCTTAAATATTTTATTCATCAACCAGCTTGTGTGACAAAAAAAAAAAAAAAGATTTCTATTCATCAACCAGCTTGTGTTCATCCTTGTATCACACAAACAAATTTACCAAAAAAATATAATAAAAAACACATTAATTTTCAATGAAAAGAAGATATACTGATATATTAATGAAAAATATATACAAGAACCCTCCCTATAATTCTTCTAAAAAATCATATAGCTAGAAATAATTATAGAAGGTAATAATTTAGAAGAAACAATCTATTGCAGGAGCTGTCTTCCCCAGCTTAAACCATTCCAAATCATTCTCCAATGGAGTCAAGTTCAAATCCAAGCATAAAACCCTTCTGCTATTAGATTTCTTCACAACTGGTGTCGTCACCGTCTCTCGTGATGACAAACCAGTCTTGTGCCTCCTCATGTGTCCCCCTAATGCTTGCCCGATCGCGAACTCGACCCCGCAGACCGAGCACTCGTGTGTCTTAGGTTTTATCGGTTGTTGATTCTCCGTTGATCCGGTATCGCCATCGATCAACTTGGGTTTCTTATGACTCGTTCGGTGACCTCCTAGAGCTTGGAACGAAGCGAACTGCCGATTACATGTTTTGCACTCGAAAACCCTACTAGGGTTGTGCATGGCATGTTGATCATACTTGTTTCTTCCTTGTGAGAGGAGCACTAAACAGTTTTTGAGAGCCAAATTCTCAAATTCATTGGGAAAATTTCTCTTCATTGTGATTGGGTATGGTGTGAAAATACAAGTTGTTTGGGGTTATTTGATTTTTTTTTCTAATAAAAATGGTGTGCAATGGGGTATATGTATAGGTTGATTTGAGACTTGAGAGAGAAGGATAGGAGTTTTGACTTTTTAAGTTGACTTTTCTAGAATGACGTTTGTAATTTTATTTTAATTATTTTTTAATAATATTAAAGTGATTATAAAATAATATCTATTTATAGGATGAGTCGATAACGGACGTCGAACACTGCTGAATATCGTTAAATTTGAATACTGTTGAACATCGTTAATGTTGAATATCGTTGAACATTATTAAATTAATTTATAAAGAATAAAAATCTAAAGACTAATTATACAATTATTAATTATATATTAAGTTTATCACTCTTTTATTAATTACATACTGAGTCCTTGAGGTTTTAAAATTTTATTAATTAATTTAATGATATTCAGCAATGTTTAACATTAATGATGTTCAGCAGTGTTCGACGCCCGATATAGAATTTTTCATATTTATATATATTATAACCTTTGACAATATACAGATACTTCAAACAGTGATTTGAACCTAAATCAATTAAAATAAATATTTTTTTTGGAAAATTTTACAACGGGCGTCGAACATTATTGGACACTACTAATACTGAACACTGTTGAAACACTATTAAATTAATTAATAAAAATTAAAAATCTCAAGGACTCAATATGTGATTAATAAAAGAGTCATAGACTTAACATATAATTAATAATTTTGTGTTAAGTCCTTGAGATTTTTAATCTTTATTAATTAATTTAATAATGTTCAATTGTTTTTAGCATAAGTAGTGTTCAACGGGGTTCGATACCCGTTGTAGACTCATCCAATTTTTTTTTTTTTACTGAAATCACTTGTTGATCCAATCACTTGTTAAATAGGTATCATTATTTTGGGGGAAAAAATTAAGTCTTTCTTACAAGTTTGAGTCCTATACTTCATACAAGTTTCGTAATAATAATAATAATAATAATAATAATAATAATAATAATAATAATAATAATAATAATAATAATAATAATAATAATAATAATAATAATAGATTTAAAGGTTTACGACGTCCTATACAATTTGTTCATCTAGTGCTTCGTCATCGCTTACTAGATCTTTTACCGACGAAATTGAAAAAAGAAAAAATAGATTTAATCATACGTCACAAGAAACTTCCATTTGTATAAAAATTGACGTGTCAAACGGTCTACTTTATTAGCGACGAAAAATTATTATATAGCTCTAATTTATTACGTTCTTTAATAAAATATATTTATTTAATATATAAAAAAGAAATAAATATTTATTTTATAAAAAATAAATAAAAAAATATTTTTTAGAAAATAAAATAAAAATTATTATTAATGTGGCCGAGAATAATATTATAAATCAAAAAAAATTGTTAGACACGTCATCTATAATCTCAAATAACTAAATTCGTTATGTTTATTTTTTTAAAATGAATCATCACCTTTTTTCTACATATAAATATTTATATAGAGTAAATAATTTATTAAATAATTATTTTGATACGAAAGAACTAGAATAAAAAATTTATTAAATAATTATTTTTAGATAAAAAATTAAATTAATTAAATTATAAATAACGTAACATACAAAATTTATCTAATAGTTTTTAGAGTTATTTAGTGATGGGCATTTTACCCAGCTCGATCGGTTTTGATCTGTCCCAATCAGGTCAGATTTTTTGATGAAAAAATTAGGTTCGGGTTTAGGGTGTAAAATATCCGATCCGACCCGATCCAAGATTAAATATGTAATTTTCCATAAATTTTTAGTGATATTTATAATAATTGTTCTCTATCTATATTTTTTTTTTATAATTAGATCCTTAAAATTATTTTTTACAATCTAGTCCCTAAATTTATTTTTTAATAGTTCAGGTCGGGTCAGAGTCGAGTTTAAGATATTTATTTTCGGGTCGAGTTAGATCAGATTTTTTAAAAAATATTTAAGTCAGAATCGGGTTTAAAGTATTTATGTTTAGACCGGTCGAAAATCCAATCCGACCCGATCCATGGCCATCTAATAATTTTTTCTACGACGACTTCATCTTGAATTTCGGAGCTTATTCCACTACTTACGTGTCAAACACTCAAAAGGCAAAATACTTTTAGGGACGCTAATCTGTATCTGTGGAAAAAAGTGTTTCTTTGTTTGTTTTTGCTTAATTTTCCATGCTACTGCTTTCTAGTTGGACTGAAATTATTGTTGTTATTATACATAAATTAAAAATATGGAATCGAATATATTTTTAATAGTTTATAGTATTATAAAATAATATATGCTTTTATTTTTTAAATATTTTAATAAAATATACATTACGGTCAAAACTCAAATTTCTTAAGACGAATATTATATTTTTTAATAAGATTTTTTTGGGTTCATGGAAGTGAGTATTTTAAATGTATAATATTATTTGCAGAGACAAAACAAAGATTGAATTTTGACAAGAGTTAGAATATTAAATTTAAAAAATATTAAATATTTAAATTTAAAATTTATAGGACAAGACCTATTATATTTAATATTTTAATTTATAAGACATAAATTATTACTGGATAAAAAATTTAAAGATATATGTTCGTTCTTCTCTAGTTTGATCTAATTGATTATATATTTAATATTTTTTTATTTTTAAATTTAAATATTTATTTTATAAGGACTAAATTATTATTTTTGCAAAGATTAATTATTTTTAAAATTATATATGACAAAAGTAAAAAAAAAAGTGGTAAACAATTACCCCACCTCATCTCTAATATAACTCTACCCCTAAATAAATATCATCTTTTTTATTCGAATTAGTCGTTGAGTTCATAAAATTAAATCTTTTAGAATATTTAATATCATTTGATTTATAAGTGAGAAAATTATTTTAATAAAAATAATTCAACAATAAAAATTATCTATTTAAAAAAAATTGAATACGAAACCATTTCTATAAGAAATTAGTGTGAAATCTATAAAATATTTTTTAAGTAAAGAAATGACCAAGGTGGAGAATGAGAGGTTGTTGAACAAAATATTAACAAACACCAAATTAGTGTCGGCTAGTCAACTTTTGTAGCTGATTAAAGCTAATAATTACTTAATTATTTTTTTAAGTACATTCAATTGGTGACTGTTGCTAATAATTAATTACATTTTCAAGTAAACTCCTTCAGTTGACGACGATGTACACATTAAACTTTGCCCAAACACAAGTTAAGAGTGTAGTTAAATATAATCTATAATCTTGTCAGAGGGTCATTACCCTCTTCTTAAAAGATATATCTTATAGGATGTATAACGCCATCGTTTATATATCTTAAGATCTCTCTTTTCTTTTTTAACGTGGAATTAATGTTTCTTGCCTTTTTTCAGGCGTGATATTCTCTCCTACTCAATCTTGTGACACCCTCGTCACAAGCTTCCGTTCTCGTGATTAGCCTCTTGTCACGATTGTTCACCCTGCCTATTCTTTTCATGGGCGCTCAACGTGAAATAGAGCAGTCAAAGATTCGTTCCGATACCACTTATCATGGAGTCATTACTCTCTTCCTAAAAAGACATTAAATTTAAGTACGATAAAATTTAAATTTTTATATTATAAATAAAATAAATCATGAAAAAAATCGTTATTAATAAATCTTTATTATATTTGATTTGAATCAGAACCGACTCTAAGACGAACAATAAAAACATCCATTATTAAAAAATATATAAAGAGTCTTTTTAAAATTTAATTATTCATTAATAGGAACCACCGTCACTAATTAAACATATAAAACAATTAAAATTTATTTAGTCAAGGTATTAAGGAGCCTTAAGGTCGTAGTTAAAATTTTAATAATAGTTTAATTTTTTCTCTAATATTTATTTTTAAGAGTCTGCCTTTTTTTAATATTTATTATTTGAAGTTAATTTTTTTTATACTTGTTATTAGAGATTTAATTTTTTTAATATTAGAGATTTAATTTTTTTAATATTTATTATTAGACGTTTACTCTTAAAATTTAATTTTTAAAATATTTTTATCAAAGGTTTAATTTTTTATGCTTGTTATTTTGAGGGTTTTTTTTTCAACATTTGTTATTATATACTATTTTTTTCAACATATATTATTATGATCTATTTTTAAAAATATTTTTTTGTATTTATTTTTATGGACTTATTCTTAATATTCAAAATGTTTTAATGCTTATTAATTTAAATATAACTTTTTGATGTGCACTTTTTATTCACTGTTGAAACATTAATATTCCGAGAAATAAAATTTGAAGATCAATATTTGAGGATTTTTTTTTATTTGCTTATTTATTGTATGGTTGCTAAATTTCCAAACATGCCAAATAGAAGCCATTGGAGATTGCCAACCAAACTACAAGTGAGGAACTATTTAGTTTTGTATGGTCTAGAAGGAGTTTTCAAATGGTTGCTTATTTCTTGAGAATTGACTTTTTTATGCAATATATATAATATTAAATATTAATTATTTATATTTTTAACTATTTAATAACGTATATATATCTTACAGATAAAACTACTTGAACAGGGTATTATATGATCAACATAATCTTTTTTAATCTAATATATATATATATATAACACTAATTTTTTTATAATTCAAATTTAATATTAAATATTAAAAATTAAACATTTGATTTTTCATTTTTTAAACTTTTATGTGTACTTAATTGTCTCCAAATGGAACTGCAAAACGTTTCCTTGTTCCAAGAGAATAAGTACTACTTGGAAAAAAAATATAAATACTTTACTTGGCAAACTCATTATTCTTTTGGATTTTTTTATCAAATTTTGGAAATTTTTTATTATATACACTAGAATAAGTATTCGACCGAGTCAAGTCGAGTCAAAAAATTTTAAGTTATTCGAGTTGAAGAGTCATATTTTACCATTCAAGTTTTATTTGAAATTTTTTCGATTAGATTTAATTCGGATGGAGTTTTTGAGTTCTTATAAAAATTTAATTATGATTATTTAACATGTTATAGTACAATTTAATTCTAATTTAAACGACTTTCTCTAATCATATAATATATATTACTTCATTTTTTTCATATGTGACAATATTTCTTCATATTTTCATTTATCAACATATATATCATAAAAAATGAGAGACTCTTCTCGAATTTAATTTTTTTTTTAATTATTAAAATTTTTGAATTATTCAAATTTTATTTAAAATTTTTTGAGTCGAATTTATAAATTTTCGAATTAAGTATTTTTGCCTTCATCCGAATTTTGTTCCCCCATAATATATACCTCAACATTGAAATCAAAACTTTACTATATATCTATGTAATATTTAATTAAATTTATATAACTATATATATATAATATTTAAAATTAAATTATAATTAAATTAATGAAAATATATTAATAAAATAATTAAATTTATTTAATTATTATGATAATATTTTAATATTTAATGATTTGATTAATATTATTTAAATAGCTAAAAGACTTTATTGATAAAATTAATAATGTATTATTAATTAATAAATAAAATTTTACTATATATATTATCATGTAAATATTAAAAAATTATATACAATTTTTACATGAAATATAGCCTCCTTCTGGACCATTAAAACTCTGAAACTTTTCTAGGAAACTATGGTTATTGATAATTTCACTTTAAGACGACTTCTTGATTTGAAACACTGAATTTTAGTAATTTTTTAAAATAAAATACAAAAAAAAAATCTACTTGCTTTTATGGTTCACGGATCTAGAAATATCGATATATTCGTACGTTTAAAAAAATTTAATTTTCTAAATTTAAATAATTTTTATTTATATTGAAAATATAATTTTATATCTCTAAAATTTTGAAAAAAATTTCGTACATAGAAGTATTTGTTGAGTTGAGCAGCTCGTAAATAATTCAAGTTTGATTCGTTCAAAACTCAATTAACGCTCGAATCGAATTGATACTACTTAAAATTGAGTTTGACACAAGATATGAACGAAACACGTCGAATAAGACCCAACTCAATTCAATAAATTTATGAACAACTTCAAAAAATTATTTTTCGAAAAATTTAAATACTAGACAAAATTCTACAATTTTTTAATGAATTGTTATAAAATTTTGGAATCGGATTTCTAAATATTTTATATTTTCTTATAACTAAAAAAATTAAATTATAATAAGTGTTTTTTTTATTTTATGTATAAAAAAAGGAAAAAGTCTTCTATTTCTAATTTTTATATAAAAGATATAATTGAAAGTTAAAACTATGAGAATTTTAAAATATTCTACGTTTTTTTTTCTCTTTGAATATTATCAAAAATTAAAGAGAATCTCACATTTGAATATTGATTTTATCTTTGATTCAGTCATGATAAGATCGTTTATTTATCTTCTTAGATCTCATTTTTTTCTGAATTTATATATTTATATTAAGCTTTAATAGAATTATTATATTTTATTTATATTTATAAAAATAGAATAAATTTTTTAATAAACTTAATGAGCAACAAGTTTAGTTGAGCAACGATAATTTCTAATGAGCACGAGTGAAGCAAAATTTTATCGAGCGTAACAAGCAATAATTCGAGTCGAATAACAAAATTTTTAACGAACATGAGTAAAGAACTATTCAACTCGCGATCGACTCGCTCGATAATCAACCATACTCATGCAATGGTGGTAGAAATAAAAAAAAAATTTCACAAACATGGACTTGATTTAGAGTTTATGATTTAAGTGTAGATGTTTAAAATATTAGGGTTTATTGTTAAGATAACCTGATTAGAGATTTAGATTTTAACCCCTAAACCCTAAAATTTAACCACATCCAATAAATTCAAAACTCGTCCACTAAAATCCATAAATACTTGATCTTAAATTAAATTTTTAAACCTTAAATTAAGATACTTATTCAAATACTTATATATAAAATAATTATCTTAAAATTTTAATATTTTTTATTTTTATATTTTTAATATAATTTTCTAACAATTTATAATTCTTATATAAAATTTATGTTCGTATCTAGTTCTAGAATACAGTTAAATAAATTTGGGTAAACTACATAAATGGTCCATTGACTATACCTAAATTATCTTTTACATCCCCTGACTATCAAATGTTATAAATTGGTCTATTGACTAACTTTTTTGATACAAAGTGGTCATGTGCCGTTAAAAATTTGACGGAAAACTAATGTGAATGTTAACATGTTGACTTGGATTATAGAGATTGAGGATGTTACATGGTTATTCAAATCAGCATGTTAACGTCCGCATCAGTTTTCCGTCAAACTTTTAATGACACAGGACCACTTTGTGTCAAAAAATTAGTTAATAGACCAATTTATAACATTTGATAATTAAAGAATGTAAAAGATAATTAAGGTATTATCAAGGGACCATTTATATAATTTACCCAATAAATTTTATGTTTCTAGAAAATGTCCAATGCCGTGCTATTTCAGTACTTCACATCTTTATCTCGTCTCTGGATCGTATCTTCAAAAATTCAACGCTAGCTATATAATTTTGTAGGTCATTAAATAGAATGCCATCCACGTCAAGTATTTTTTAATTCATTAATAATAATTTTTTATATAAATTCAAAAATAATTTTTATAATCTTATTTTTAACAGGCTAAAATAAAATCCTCTACCTAATTTTTATTATAATTAGGTAGAAATTATCCCTCAATAATAAAGTTTTAATATTTATAAATAATTTTTTTAACTCATTAAGATTAGACTTAATTACAAAATATTATACAATAAAATAATAAAAACTCGATATTCTTGATCTTTAAGCTTAGATGTTCATCTTCTTCTTCTTTAAGAGTCATTTGCACGAAAATGCAAATTAGTATTTAATGTGTCATTATAATTTTCGGGTTTAAATATACATTTGATATTTAAACTAAATACTTTTTTTTTATGTTGGTGTCTAAATGATTTTTTTAAGTTAATACCCGAATTTTAATTTTATTCACCGGTTTAGTATTTTTATTAACGGTTTTAGTCTCTAAAACTTATAAATACCATTAATTTGACCATAATTTAAAATAATTCAATAAATGTAGCTATTCATATTTTAAAAATTACATCAATATAATTATTTTTATGATATTTTCAAACCATACGAGTCTATTGGATCTATACAACAGTTTGACAGATACATTCTACGATAATACAATAAGTTACTCTTAAATTTTTTATAAAAAAAATAATATAACGCTTAAGATAATAACAAAGAGTAAATTGATAAAATTTTTAAATATGTTGGTTTAGTTTATTGAATAATGTCGAATTAAGACTAAATTGATAAAATAAAAATTTTAATATCAATTTAAAAAATATCTAATTCAAGTATTGATTTTAGAATAAAAATTCTATAAATTCTAATTTGAGAGAAGATACAAAATTTAAGAACAAAATCTATATCTAATGCTAATGATTTTTTAATACCAATAGTCTAAATAATAATTTAAAATACATTTTTTCAAATGAAAATTAACAGCCTTTCTAGATGAGTCCTATATCTACTAATTTTTCTAGGAAAATACAAATATATATTAACTGTCAAATATAGTCATTGATAATGTCACTTTAAAATGACTTTTCTAATTAAATTTGAAAATGGCCACATGCATTGTATTATATTTCTTTTTTTAATGGTAAGATATTTATATCCTTATGAAATACACTTAAACTAATTGGGGTTTGAAATCTTAAATATTCATCATAAGGTTTAAGTAAGATGATAAAAAATTTGTATGAACCATCTAGCTTCATTAGTTAAAAGAACGATTGTTGTTTTTGCAGGCAACAAGTTTGAGCACAGTAATGATAGTATAGTGATTGAGCGATTAATGTACAATGATTGAGAGGTATACTCTAAAATAGATACTACTGTAATCACTATAATTAAATAAAAAAATAATAAAAATATTTTACACCAATTCATGACTATTGGATGAATGAGATGAAACACACTCTCTATAAAATATTTTGATACAAAACTTGTATAAACTTTAGTTTACGCAAGCTTTTCAGATTTTGTGTTTAGGATTTTATGTTTGGATTTAAAGTATAAGGTTTTAGGTTTTATGGTGTATAATTTAAGATTTATGACTAAAATTTAGAGTTCGGGATTTAGAATGTTTGCCTTTAAGATTAAGAATTTAGGTTCTAGATTTTATAGCTTAAATACGAAGAATTGTGTAATTTTTTTTACACAACTAATGTATCAAAATATAACTCATATGTATGACTCAAACATAAAAATTGATCCATTATCACGGGTGGAAATCACCTATTTTTCATGCTTCCTTCCATTTCTCCATTTTAAATTAGAGGTTTAAGGTTTAGTATTTAAGGTTGAAGGTTAGGGGTTGTGGTTAAGGTTTAGGAATTAGGGGTATGGTGTATTTTTAGAGTTAGGGTTTAGGATATAAGATATAGAAAATAAAGGTTAAGGATAAAAATTGAATTTTTTAGAAAGTTTTTAAAGGAGGCATAAAATGATGCACCATAAAGAGGCAGATTATTCTATAGACCGGTTCCACCACGTCATCCATGGTCCTTAACCACTAAAAATTAACCGACTAATTTTATATTTTTCATATCATTTTTTCTTTCCTAATTAATCTCTATATAATCAATCACTACCTATTTATATGACAATAAAAAATTGAAGATTCACTCTTGGAAAAATGATATAGAAAATATAAAATTAGTTAGCTAATTTTTAATGGTAACGGACCATGAAAGACGTAGTGAAACCGGTCCATAGAATAATTTCTCCATTATCACATATAAAAAATATGAAGATATATACATAAAATTGTTTAAATTAGAATCAATTTGTATTACCATATTATAAATAATTAAAATTAAAATCGTACAAAAACTCTAATAAATTTGACTCAAATTTTATAAACTCGACCCAAATTAAAAAATTCAAATAAAATTTAAGTGATAAAATAAGATTTATGAACTTGACTAAAAACTTTTTAACTCGATTCGATCGAAACTTTTCAATTGTGGATTGCCTCCCAAGCGAGGTTGACATGAATTCTTTGATTGTACATATAGTCACTATCATATAGTAATTGGAAGGGAAAGATTTTCTTTTATTGTTGTGGTTTTCTCTTCACAACCAACCTTACGTTTCTCATAAGATAACATACAAAATTAAAATAGTCAATAGCCATAGACTTTTTAAAAATAAATAAATATGGTAGAAACTTAAATCATTTTCATGGGCATAATCACAAAATTTTCTCCTTGTGATTTTCTTTTACTATTCTCTTGTGTTTGATTACATTAAGCAAAGCCTAATGCACTCAACAAGATGTTGCTTGCAAAGTTGAAAACGATATAAATGATGATATTTTATGGGATCGTATGATCTTACGATCCCATAAAATATCATCATTCATATCAAATATCATCTTATACGATAATATTATTGTTTTATGACTTTTTATTTTAATTTTTATATAATACTAAATTTATTTTATATTTAACGTATTTTTATCATAATTGTATCTTATAATTTAAAAATTATTGTTTTTTATTTTTATTTTTGTATTCGTATTCGTATCGGGACAACGTGTTATTACATTATTGATACATTAGTATCTTTAAACTTACTTCCAACCTTTTTGAAGCTCCGAAGAGTCAAATTCAGTGTCCTTTTGATGACCTTTCTAGTTTCTGCAACCCAACAAGGTAAGCTTTCTGACTCTTGATCCTGAGAATGAAGAATCAACCGTACAATTTGTTGGTCGACTGGGGAGACTTTGTAGTGTAGGTAATAAAAATTCAATTCCCTATACTTTCAAATACAGGGAAAAACAAGGGAAGAAGGTTGTAGATGACTATGACTGCCGGTACTGTAAACAAATCGAACGTTTAGTGAACCGTTCGTAAATTGTTTGGTGAGAAATTTGTTTATTTATTAAACAAACGAACATGAATAAGATTTTTTGTTCGTTTAATTAAACCAATGAACACGAACAAAGGGCTCGTCCGTTCATTTATGTTCGTGAACGTTGATAACCCATTCATTTATGTTCGTGAACGTTTGGTAATCTGTTTGTTTATGTTTATTTATGTTCGTTTAAATTTATTCACATATGTCTAAGGGTGAGCATTAGATCAAGTCAAGTGAGTAAAAAAAGTTCAATTACTCGAGTCGAGAAGTCTTATTTTATGACTCGTTAGAAACTTCCTTGTTATAGCCTAGGGGTGTTCATTGTTCTGTTAAACCAAACTAACCGATCAAACCAAAATAAAATTAGTTAATCAGTTAAATTTTAGGTTTTGTCTAATAATTAAGGGGGTTTTAAATTTTAATTATCAATTAATTTGATTTAAAATCAATTAATTAGCTGAATTAATCTAAAATATTAAATATTTAGCATATTACATATGTTATTTATGTTCAACCGTTTATGTTCGTTTATAAACGACCATGAACAAGTTACAATCCTTAACGAACGAACATGAATAAAAAATTATGTGTTCGTTTATGTTCGTGTTCATTCATTTATTCAGTTAAAATTACACGAACAAACATGAACACAAACCCGTTCATATTCGTTTACAACCCTATATTTCCATAGAAGTTGTAGGAAAATCTAGTTCCTATGATGTAACTTTTTCCTAGTTACGAGCAAGAACGAAATTAAGATCAAATATTAGGAGGGACTAGAATTTATCGAGCCTTTAACTCTAAAAATTGAGAAGGATAAATAATTTATTTAAATAATACTCATTAAAACTAAAAAAGACCTAAAATATCGTTATCCTAAAAATTTTGGGAGAAAGAACAACCCCACCTATGCTACATATAGTTTCGTCTCTGACTAGGAGTTTCTTCCTGAGGAAACTTCCCCATATCCTCCATTCAGTTATAATTTCTCGACGTACTCGTCGTTAAGTTTACTTAATCTATCATTTAATTCTATTAATTGACAATCGAGTTTATACGAATTTTTAAAATAAAAAAATTATATTTATATATATTTGAGGTTATATCAACATAGACATAGAGTAAATCGAGTGTGAATCTATCAACAGAAACTCGAACTCAATTTTAATAAACTATTGAATTACGTCATTGGTTTCATTTGGCTCAAAACATTCAAAATTAAACTTTTTCGAATTCCAGACATAAAAGGATAGCTTGTAATAAGAATCCATGTCTGGTCCACAACCTTGTCGATGATAAACAATGTCATGGTGATGGGAGAGTGACATCGTCCACCTTCGTCCTCAAGAACTCGAGTCGAGACCGATACGAATATCGTAAACGTCAAACCATTCTCTAATGAGGAAAAATAATTTTATTATATATCTGAATCTGTAAATTAATGAACAAATATATACAAGAACTGAAGGTAATAGTTTATAAGAAACAATCTATTATTGCAGGAGCTCTCTTCCCCAGCTTAAACCATTCCAAATCATTCTCCAATGGAGTCAAGTTCAAATCCAAGCACAAAACCCTTCTGCTATTAGATTTCTTCACAACTGGTGTCATCAACGTAGGTTCATCTAGGTGATGGTTTTCATTCAAATCAGTCCTATGCCTCCTCATGTGTCCTCCCAAGGCTTGCCCGATCGCGAACTCGACCCCGCAGATCGAGCACCTGTGTGTCTTAGGCTTCATCGGTTGTTGATTCTCCGTTGATCCGGTATCTGCATCGATCAACTTTGGTTTCTTATGACTCGCTCGGTGACCTCCTAGAGCTTGGAACGAAGCGAACTGCCGATTACATGTTTTGCACTCGAAAACCCTAGTAGGGTTGTGCATGGCATGTTGATCATGACTGCTGTTTCCTCCTTGTGAAAGGAGGATCAAACAATTTGCCAAAGACAAATTGCTCTCAATTTCACTAGGAAAACTTCTCTTCATATAGATTATGGCAGGCTGAGTATGGTGTGAAAATGCTAGTTGTTTTGGGGTATTTGATTTCTTCTAAAATAAAAATAAGTAATGGGATATATATAGGTAGTACGTATCTATTTACATGACGTAAAAATTAAAAAGTTATAATCTTTAATCTTTCGATATAAATTTATCGTTGAGATTATTTACTTTATTTTTTAAAATATTAATTATTTTTAATTTTTAATGTTAATCGTTAATTTATATTTATCGAACAGTCCAAAATCAATCTAAATAAAAAAAATTATATCAGATAATTAATTTTATTTTAAAATAAGATTTACTGACACAAAATTTTATACTGATTTTGATTGTAGGATGATTTGATAAGTATTGTAGAGGGGGATTTTGACTTTTAGATTTGACCTTCTAGAATGACATTTCTACCCTTGTTTTAGGACTAAGACATATGTCAGCATGACCTAGTTGCTGAGCTAAACGGTAATAAGAATGGGTTTTGTTCGGTGAGGAACAATTTGGTACGTTTAAGTAAATTTTAATTTTTTAAAAATTTTATTTATTATTTTTTTGATAAAGTTTATTTTTTATTTATATCTGGAGAGGATAGTAAAAATTCTAATAGAAGGAATGTTTGTACTGGGGAGTGATGTTTATTTTTTTTTTTGATAAAGTTTAATAAGAACAGGCCAGGTCGGGTTAGATTTTGGTCTATCCGAACTTGATTCGAACACAAATATTTTAATTCGACTCTGACTTGACCAGAATATTTTTTTTAAAAAAATCTGATCTGATCTGATCTGACCCTAAAATAAATACTCTAAACTCGATTCTGACCCGACCCAAACTATAGTAAAAAATAATTTTAAGGACTAAATTGTAAAAAAAAAATTCGAGGACTTAATTATAAAAAATATAATTTTAAAGACAAAATTATAAATAAAAAATTAATTTTAAGGATCTAATTATAAAAAATATATAGATAGAGAACCATTATTATATATATCCCTAAAAAATTATAGAAAAATTACATATTTAGTCCCAAGTCGGGTCAGGTCAAATATTTTACACCCGAAACCCACCCGACCCGAACCCGATTTTTCATCAAAAAATCCGATATGATCGAGCCGGGTTAGAACTCGATTGGGCCGGGTAAAATACTCATCCCTAGTATTGAGTTATTAACTTAGGATTCTAAGAGAAAGGGATAAAAGCAGGTAAGCAATTTTGATCAATCAGATATCAACGCTTATTCTATTAAAGTTAAAATAATATAAATCGATCTAGATTAGTTAAGATAAAGTCTTAAAGAACCGAGAGAACAAAAAATAATCTTTATAATATTTTAACTAACAAATCATCTTTTTAATAGTTCTTAATAAATCAGTGACAAATTTAAAGCAAAATTAAAAATTTAATAATAATAATAATAATAATATTGAAGTAATTAAAATTCTAATTACCAAATTAAATACTTTATCAAAGTTCAATTATAATTTATATAATATTATTAAAAAAACTAAATATATATATAAAAAAAAACAATGCTTTTTGTTTTTTTATGATTTTAAAAATAATTAAAATGATAAACAATACATTACATACATAATATTGAACTTTTTTAGGTGACTTATAAAAAATTATTTGATATACCATAAAATCCAAACTATTATATTGATATAATTTTTAAGGGTGTGCATTTTGGATATCTGAAATTTTTTAATCGACAATTTAATTATCCGTATCCGATCCGAAAAATGGATATCCAAATTTTTTGATAGCCAAAATTTCGGATCAGAATTTTGAATATCCAAATTTATTACTTAATTTAAATATATTTTTTAATTTAACGGTCTTATATATGAAAATTTTGGGTTTTCAAATATAACAATCAACAAATTATTAAATATAAAATATTTTTATCCATGAAAATTTTTATATAACAAAATTCATACATATAAAAAATTTGAATTTTCAGATTCGGATAATCAGATATCCGATCTAAAAGTGAAATCACTATTTGTATATGATCCAAAATTTTCGGATATCAGATCTAAATTATCCAAAAAATAAAAAACGAATTAGATCCAAAATTTCAAATCAAATCAACAAATCAGATCGAATTTTTTTATGCACCCCTAATAATTTCTCTTGAACAGGACATTTACTCAATATATTTAATTACTTGAACTGATAGTTCTTTATTCTAGAATACCCCTAGGTGATAAATTTGATAATTAGATCTAAAAATTGATGGGAGAAGTGAATAATAAATTGTTAATTACTTTTATTTTCCCATATAGACAAGAAAAATAATACTAATTTTATTTTCGCCTTTCAAAGTCCAAATTCTAGATTTAATTTCCAAATCAGCAGTGCCGTGAAGTTGATTCTTGTAATTCTTACACAAATGTAGCTTGCTCTAACGTCCAAGTCTTGAAGTGTACAAGTATAACTCGGAAAATAAATAATAATAAATAAAAATTAATTATATTTTAATATTTATATTTATTTTTAATATTTTAAATAAAAATTAATTCTTACACAAATGTAGCTTGCTCTAACGTCCTATTCAGCATACTAAGTTGACTATAATTATAAAAAAAAATGTGGAATACTGATTAGGAGAGAGAAAATAATGTATCAGTCGATTATATGTGATATTTTCTCTCGTTATCAGCATGTCATATGTATTTTTTCTTTCTTAATCAGTATATTATTGATTTTTTAACAATGAATACCAAAATACAAACAAAGCGTAACGATAAATACCATTTTATAAAAAAATAAGTAAGAACCAAAATTAAAAAGTAGATAAAAGTGAGGTATTAAATATGTAATTATCCTATAAATAAATAGTAAATACCAATAAAAATAGTTATAATTTACTTTGCAAACTATTTTATTATTTTAGAATTTACTTATTATAATAGTATTTTAGTCGAATTCGAATAGCGAGCGAGTACAAATATCTATAGTTTATGCATGTCATGAAATAGCATACCTCATGTTTTCTTCTGCACTGGTTCCAACCTGCAACATGCAAAGCATTTCTTCCTTCCTGTACTAATGGCTAGATTGTTGAAACTGTTAATGAGCTGCAACCTCGATTATTCGAAATCCGAAAATCGCTGGACACTGCATCTGAACATATGAAGAATATCGTATAATGAAAACTAGATGTTCTACTATCAAAGATGGAAACAGATATGATGCTTCGAAATAGTACTTTCTGGTTCATCTAACTGAGGTAAATCAATGGAGATTTACATCCCGGGACTCGCTTCCTTCGCGAATTAAGATGGATAACCATGATGTGCACTAAAAATAGCTCGGAAAATTACCATGGTGGAGAGATGAATGAAATGTACTTTCAAGGTGGCAATTTTCCTGTTAAGTAGAGAGAAAGCTTGATTCTGATAATCGTGGCAGACTGGTCGAATGATTCACGATTTTGTCGACGATAACCAATGCCCTGATGATAGGATTGTGACATATCGTCCAGCACTTCATCTTCGAAATCAATAAGAATATTGTGTAACAAGTAGCAAACAAGAACAATTCTTGGCAATTTGTTTCAATCAGGCATCCACATTACCGCATGTAGTATTCTCCACATCTCCTTGAGCCTCGCCGGTGCCATCTGCGCCAGCATGTTGTTTATTGAATTCGATTTGAAGATCTGAGAGATCGTTCCCTAGGAAATGTTTAACATCTTTCGATTTAGCCTCTTTCCTTCTTCGGTAAGTCAGAACAAACCGGAGCTCCTGAGGACAATGGCATCACTTAAACTCCGTGGTCACCCGGACAATGCTGTAGTTCTTCTCCCGATCAAACCAGACATGATTTGAACGGTCCATTGTAGGCAGAGTCGTGACAATGTGGGCAATGCCAATGGCAACACAGCAATAAGGAAGTCCCCTTATTTTCTCGAACTAGGACTTTATTTCTCCATATGTACTTCATTTGAAGGCCAACTGAGATGGTGCAGCCCTCTCTCCTCCATTGCTTCGACAAACTGCTGTGGATTGATTCATCCCGAAAGTATCTCCAACGATCGATAATGATTCACCAGAGCTAAGCCTTCTAAGAGCAACGGCAACTTAATCATTAGAGACAGAGGCATGCCATTTGTATCGGTGTAGCTCGATTGCCTAGCTGGCGAACATATGTAGTTGGATGTCTCTTGAAATTCTGGAAACAGATTCAATACTTTTTGAAGCCTTCAATTGGGATAAAGGACCTAAAAATGACATGAAAACAGTTGATGTAAGAACATTACCTTAATCCGCAGAAAATCTGTTAACCGTAAGGCTCACCACTCCCGGCATATCGATGACATTGCGCTTTTAGACCATGAGGAAGCTAACCAGATAGTATAGCATGTTCTCACCACCTACATGCACATATATGGAGATCCAAACATCTACATTCATAGTCAAGTTCTGAGTACAATCTACATGATGAGACAAGATCCAGCCTCTAAGCTCTTTGTAAGGTCATGTTCTACGACACTTAATGGACGGTTTCGTACAAACAAAACCAAGTTTCAATCACACTGACAAGTTCCAATATGAAATTTAACCAAGCGTGTGTATCGTCCGGTTGTAATTCAACCAAAGACATTTACATGCAAGGAACACCTATGATGTATGAACTGCAACACCAAAAAGGGAAGTTAATTGTCCATTGCTTCGCCTTTCGACTTTCAAGATGCACAAACCGAAATCAAACATTGATACAGGTTTCTATCATAATAACTATAAACATGTAATGAACACAAAAACTATAAACATGCGGATCGAACTCGAGCTTGGACACCCTTGAAAATCAATGCCTGTCATGACATCCTTTGACAAATCGAGTTGCGAAAAAGCCTAACATCACGAGCAGACGAAACACGAACAATGCAAAATACAGTTCATAACAAGTTATAAGGTATATTTACTAGCTGCATTACACCCAATTGACCTCAAAAACATCAATTTACTCACTAAAGTTGTACTTTCAATGCCCTAAATCTGTAATTTTATCAGAAACTGTTCAAAACCAAACCAAACAGGTGCCTACTGGAACACTTCGTAGGGATAATCAAATTCCCAGCAATGGAGAACAATCCACAAATCCAAAATACCATATACATAAAGCTTCAAACTTGCAAAGAATTTAAACCAGCAAAGCTCTCTAACTCATACCATTCTTGAACAAACAGGATATATTTATGAATTTAATCAATTTAAAAGAAACCCATTTGAACCCAAGTCATGAAATTTCATTAAACATAAAGGAAAAGCCAATTGCAGAACTTGTAATCATCATTGATATACAAGTTTCAAGCACACAATAAAGCTATAGAAACTCACAAAACATGATCAAATGCTACTTTTTTTTTCTTCTCTTGAACCCTTTAATGGGTCCCATTGAAACTTGGGTTTTTTTTACATGAGTTTTACTTATAGAAGAACTTCAAAGTATCTAACAACAAAGATCAATAGAATCTCAGACAAAAAGATTGAGCTTTGACCTTTGAATGTATTGATAAGAAGTTGAATGAACAGAGTCATTGGCAAATGAAATCTGTGAAGGAATTTGAATTCAAAGGGTACTATTAAAGTTAAAATTGAATTACAATAAAGTATTTGAGTTCTATCGTGACAATCAATCTACAATTAGCAATGTAAAAAATCTAGTACAACATGACAGGTCAAAACATGTAGAATTGAACAGACACTTTATTTCAGAGAAAATCACAAATGAAGTGATTAAATTGAATTACATCCCAACACAAGAACAATTGGCAAGATATATTTACTAAGACACTTCTAAGAAATGTCTTTGACAAGCTTACATTCAAGTTGTGACTATACAATGTCTTTGACAAGCTTACATTCAAGTTGTTGGATTTGTGTGGGCTGTGCAGGGGTATGTTTGATTGGGATGTGGAGGTGCAGTGGTTGAGTGCAAAATTGAAAGGGAAATCCCTGTTGGTTTTAGTTCTAAAGGTTGCTTGGAGTGCCCATATGTATTTCATTTGAGATGAGAAGAATATAAGATTGTTTAGACATTCTTTTAGGACTGTTGATAGTATTCTGGATTGTGTAAAAGAGGTTGTTTGTATTCAATCTCGAAATAGAATTATAAACTTTGATGATGTAAATAGAAACATATGTACATCTTGGGGAATTCTATAGGGATGACTGCCAAGTGTACCATAGAAGTTGTTCTTCTTTTGCCTTGGATAATAAATCACACTTATCCAAAAAAAAATATGTATCAAATATAAATAGACTATATGCTTATATTTAAAAAGAAAACGAAAAATCTTTCAGTGATTTATATTCCTCGTACAACAAATAGGGCAACTCATGAGTTGGCACATTGGTAGGGCTGTAAACGAACCGAACGTTCGGTGAACCGTTCGTGAACCATTCAGCGGGAAGTTCGTTTATGTTCGTTTATTTATTAAACGAACGGACATGAACAAGATTTTTCATTCGTTTAGTTAAACGAACGAACATGAACAAAGGGCTCGTTCGTTCATTTATGTTCGTGAACGTTCGGTAATCTATTCGTTTATGTTAGTTCATTTATGTTCGTTTGTGTTCGTTCATTTATGTTCGTTTATGTTCGTTTAAATTTATTTACATATATCTAAGGGTGAGCATTAGATCAAGTAAGTCGAGTCAAAAAATTTGAGTTACTCGAGTTGAGAAGAGTCTTATTTTATGACTTGTTAAAAACTTTCTTGTTATAAGTTAGGGGTGTTTATTGTTCTGTTAAACCGAGTTAATGAATCGAACCAAAACAAAACTAGTTAATCAGTTAAATTTTAGGTTTCATCTAATAATTAAGAGTTTTTTTAATTTTAATTATCAACTAATTCAGTTTAAAATCAATTGATTAGTTGAATTAATCTAAAATATTAAATATTTAGCATATTATATATATAATTTATGTTCGTTCGTTTACGTTCGTTTATCATTTAAACGAACGAACATAAACGAACAAGAACAAACTATAATCCTTAACGAACGAACACGAACAAGAAAATTTGTGTTCGTCCGTTTGTTCGGTTAAAGTTAAACGAACGAACATGAATACACCCCCGTTCGTGTTCGTTCGGTTCGTTTACAACCCTACACATTGGGCGTTTATAGAACGTTCATGCATTTCTTTTGCATTTGATTTTTCATGTTGTATTAAACAGATTGTACTTGATGATGCAATTAATGGATAGTGATAGATACTATTTTCCCCCTTAAAGGTCGGTATTACCTTTTAATGTTGACTGTAACGAGATCCTTTTATTTAAAAAAAAAAAACGAAAAATCTTGGCCCTAATCCACTGAGTCTAGCTAGCATTTCTGGCCCAGACTTAGAACAGCCCAAGCTTATTTCTTGAAGCCTAGAATCTATTTATTTTATGTTGGAACACATAATTCACTTTCATTTCAGAAAACCATCATTGTTTTGTTTTTTTAATGAAAAAAAAAACATGAATTGCCAGCAAATAATTACTCATCAAGACAATCAAGAACACAGGACACTCTCAGTTCTGGTCTCAAATCTGTTTTATTGTTTTCAAATCTTAGTAACATTAACAAAATAACATTGGAATTGCATAAAATGATGGTGGCAACATGCTTTTTCATTTCAAGAACTGAAATACATTAACAATGACATATGACTAGTTTCTCATCGACCCTTTATTTCCATTGATTCCCAGTCCTTGACCCTTTTTGATCCACAAGCAATCAATTGCATTAGCATTGCAGATGCTTTGATCCTCCCACTGGGACGAACATTTTCAGCACTTTGATCTCTAATGTCTGCTGAGATGTTGAGGCCTTTCAGAATTTCTGAATTCAAATTCGAAGATTGTCGAGAAGTATGCGAATCGTTCTGTTCCATTTCATGTTCTTTAGCTATTTCAACATCAAATCTTCCTTGTTTGACACTATCATCTGTCTGAGTCGATACACTGTTGCCTTTGCTGACAAGTTCTCTGCTGGTTTTGGCCATGAAGATTATGTGTTCATCTTCATCAAGCTCCTTGAATTCACTCCATGAATGGTGTTTCCTTCTAGTTTTTCCAACAACATCGGAACCTTTGCTCGAACTAGATGTTTCCGAGAAGTTTTTCGAGATTGATGAAGCTGAAGAAACTGTTTCGTAGGATTGAAAACTTAGAGACGTTTCTAAAAGCAGTGAGCCTTTGAGAATGTATTCACGTCCATGACAAGGGTATATGAAGTCGTTTTCGGATAAATCTTGCCACACATATCCATTCTTGTAGCTCCTGAAATGAAATTTTTAACTCCCTCAATATGATATTCAAATATGATTACTTCAAAAAGAATAAAAAAGAATCTATAATACCTTTTTGAAGACCAGGAAAACCTGTTGGCCATGCCATCACCTCGGAGGGTGTTCAATTTGTTTATAACATCTGCAAAGATGGATCAGATTACAACACAAGCAAAATACAAACCAGATGAAGTATACTAAATTTCAACAGAATCCCATTTCTTTACCTTTGAGAAAGAGTCCTTGTGGAGAAGAAAGAGGGACTTCCAGGAAATGAGGATGTTCGAGCCGGCCACTGCGAGACAAGTAGTAAACAACAGGAACTTTCTGTTCATTGTTCGATTTTCTTTCGACCCAAACGATGTTTCTCTCAGGACTAGCTTCTCTCTTTTGCATTGTTAACTCTGATTTCCTTCTTGCATTAGTTGCCATTGCTTTCTTACACAAAGCTCAAATGAAGTTAAATATTAGGCATTCAAAAGTTTTTGAAAATCAATTCAGGGCAGGTAAAGTTAGGCTAATAGGGTTCATGAATCAAAGGGAACAGCTGAGAGGAAAAGTGGGATTCTGCTTATTTATGAGAGCCTGGAAAATTAATAAAGACATGTACTAGCAAACATAGAGAAACTGTGATTCGGTGAGAACCTTCTCACTTATAGAGGCAAGGAGGCCCACTTTTCAAATATTGAACACTGAATCCAAAATTTAACTCAATCAGTTCATGTTGTTGTTTTCAAAATATGGCATTCAATAAGTCAAGTTGCATGGATTGAAAAAAGGATGTAATCTTTGACAAAATCATGAATAAGATATGTAAGGGATGAATATCATAAAATGGATAAATATAAATTCATTTGAGTTTAAACCAACATCATAGGACAATGTCTTCAGTTGTAGGGCCAAAATCCCAGTATGTTCTAGCAAAATTTGTGAACTACCAGAAAGCTCACGGACCAAAGTAAAATGAGGACAAAATTTCAATTTTCAACATTAAAAAAGTCAAAGCTAGACCCGTGAAACCATGATGCTGAAAACATGGAAGCAAGTTGACAGCCTTCGAAGCTTCCAAAACTGCAACGGTTGAAGCTCAAATATAGCTATTGGATAACTATCGACTTTCCTCGAATCTTTACCAATTGCATGTAATGGTTGCAGCAACTGAGGTGATAGGTGAAAAGCATTCCATTAAGGGTCAATTTGTGTTTGCATTTGTTGATTTCGGATTTGGGCAAGCGGAAGAAATATGGCCTTTTTGTCCACACTCGTAGCACGTCCTTCTCCTCAACTTACCACTGCTAACGCTCGAAGCCCCATTCTCAACTTCAATAACTGGAGGTGGTTCATTACTCCTAGGTGCTTCGGCATTCAAAGTTGCTTCATTACTGGTAGGTGCTTTGGTGCTCGCAGGTTGTTTTGGGCAATCAGAAGAAATATGACCCTTTTGTCCGCACTCGTAGCATGTCCTCCTCCTAAACTTACCACTGCTAACGCTCAAGCCAACATTATCAACTTCATTAACTGTAGGTGCTTCGATGCTCAGAGGCTCTTCATTAGCAGTAGGTGCTTCAACGCTCAGAGGTGTTTCGTTAACAGCAGGTGCTACGACACTCACAGATCCTTTTGGGCAATCAGAAGAAATATGACCCTTTTGTCCACACTCATAGCATGTCCTCCTCCTCAACTTACCACTGCTAACGCTCAAGCCAACATTATCAACTTCATTAACTTTAGGTGCTTCGATGCTCAGAGGTTCTTCATTAGCAGTAGGTGCTTCGACGCTCAGTGGTGCTTCGTTAACAGCAGGTGCTACGACACTCACAGATCCTTTTGGGCAGTCCGAAGAAATATGACCCTTTTCTCCACACTGGTAGCACGTCCTTCTCCTCAGCTTACCACTGATAACGCTTAAACCTCCATTATCAACTTCACTAACTGTAGGTGCTTCAACACACACAGCCTTAGGTGCTCCGGTACTCATAGGTACTTCTTTACTTGAGGCTCTTTCATCACCTGCACGGACTTCATTACTTGTTTGATGAGATCCTGATTGAGTTTGCCCTTCTTTCTTAGGAACAGCACATCTTATTTTCAAAGGTCTACCACGCACAGTTTCTTGGTCCAACTTCAATGCCATGGCTACTGATACACTATCAGAGAAATCAACATGAGCATAGCCTCGGAATTCCCCTGTTTCCTTATTCGTGCCAATGCGTATAGATGATACATTGCAATCAGAGAAAAACTTCTTCAAATCATCCTCGGTTATGTCCCAAGATAGATTTCCGACATATATTCTGTTGTATCCTTCCACCATCTTCGGGGCAAAACCAACAGCTTTATTGGCTCGAGTGGGTTTGTAGGGTTGAATGGTCAGCTGCATTCCACCCCTGAGGAAACATCAGAAAATTATAAGCACGGTTTAACAATGGAAAATAATGATACGGACAACTGAAGATCATAACATGTACTCACATTTCAGCTCTATCAAAAGACAAGGCTTCTTTTGCTGCCGTTTCTGTCTGTATGAAGCGAAAATAAAAATGTCAGCAAACTCTATCTGTAGTCAAGCAACTACAACAAGACTTTTACTTATTTCAAATATATATATATATACACACATGAAAATCCCATTTTCAAAGAACAAATAGAACCAACTCTCATGTAAAAGAATAGTGTTAGAAACTTAGAATACTTCAGCTTCAACTCCTTCAGACATTCATACAAAGTAGCTTGTCATAACAATAACCATAAACACAGAAGATGATACAAATATGAAGAAACTGATCTACCACAACTGAATATAGCATTCATAGGTGTATACAAACAAGCCTTGTGGATAATTACCTCGAAACTAACAATTGCAATTCCTCTGAACTTCCCGGTGTCAGGAAACTTCATACAATCAATATCAGTTATGATGCCACAACTTTCAAAATAATATCGGATATCATCCTCAGTATATCGATATGGAATCCCTCCAACATATACTTTTGTGGCAACATCCTCCCTCAACTGGCTGCATAAAGACGGCACGGCGTGACAGAAACTTAGAAACAATAACTCCCATTTATAAGCACAAGGAGATAAAACAAAATACTACATCAATCAACAAACAACCAAATCATAGAAAAGCAAAAAGGAAATATAAGTTTTTGAACCTAACTCCTAAAAGGAAAATCAACCAAGTAGATACAGCAAATTGAGTTTCAAAAAGCAACATTTAAATTTCATTGTTCTTCCTTCCAATCTCCACTTTTTTCCAGCTTTCTAGTTGACTATAAAAAATACAAATACAGTTCTGAATTCTTATAACAAACTGAGACAATCAATAGCAAATAAATGATACATAACTGGCTAAAATAAGCAAAATTTAGCTTAAAAAACTAATAAAATATGGTCTTTTTTAATATCCAAAATGCCAACTGAAACACCAATTACCAAAAGCACAATCAAACCTCTTTCCTTATCTTTTGGTATAAAGGATTATATTAAACTTTAAAAATCAATCAAAAAATTACCTTTGGGCTCCATTCTCAACCTGCAGAACACCATGTTCTTCGCTCGCGTTCTTCTGCTTCCTTCTCTTCTTATTCTTAGTCTTCTTCTTCTTGTTGTTCTTCTTCTTATTATTAGTTTCATTGTTCTCCAACGTCGTTTTACCCTCCTTCACCTTCTTCTCCTCTCTCTTCCTCTTCTTTGTCTTCTTCTTTTCACCCTCCTCGTTGTTTCCTTTTCCTTCATCTTCTTCAACTCCCACTCCATTTTCTTCAGTTTCCTGGTTCAAACGATTAGGAAAAGGCAAGTTTTTTCTTCTCTTTTCTCGCTTTGACAATCTGGGTTTCTGAGTTACCGAGTCCAGGAGCGATTTCAAGGACTGGGGATCCGAATTTAAATCTGGGTTTTTCTCACCTGGTTCGGATTCGGATACCCTTTTTGCCAATAATTCTGCTCTAAGCTTCTGCTTCAACTTCTTATTTGACAACACCATTTTCCCTTTGTATCTCGGTTCTCACAGAACAGAATACTGATGGCTAAAACCCTAGACTGGGTTCTTAGTTTGAAGTAGACGGCGAGAGCTATTATACGACATCGTTTAACAGTGATGGTGGTGTTAATTTACGGGTAAAATACACCAAATCATCCTTCAATTATGTGTTTAATAATAAATGAGTTATATTTTTCTAAAAATTACAAATAAACCACTAATTTAAAAATTATTACAAAAATATCACTAATGTTAAATTTAAAAGGAATAAAGATGTTAAGGGATAATGAAAAATTGATTTGTGATCATAATAAAAAAATTATTGATATTTATTTAAGAAAATTTAAATTTAAATTATTTTATCTATAAAGAATATATAATCTATTAATTTGTTATATATTTAAAAATTTCAATATTACACCTCTGATACGTCCTCCAATCATTTATCGAACTTCATGTTATTGTGTATTAACTCGATAATCGACATACGTGGTAGTTTGATAGACACAATTATTTTATTGTCGATAGACTAATGGAACATACCCATTATGATCTTATTTATATCTCTCGATAATAGACAACTAATTCGCTAATTTATTAGGTGATTAGTTTATAAATTAATTAATAAGATCAAATATTGTAATGGTTTGTTTCGGTGTTAATCCTTCCAACTCAATTTACTGTATTAAATTGAAATTAAAATTTTTGATATTATTTAAGAGATTTAATGTCTAATCATGTTAAATCAACCGATTGTTAGTAGAATTTTATTTTTTTAATAAATTTAAGTTAATGTCTAACAAATATTAGTTTTGAATCGTAAATTTAAATAATCAATAATAAATTAATAATGAATACTCTGATTATAATAAACCCATTTTTTAAATTCAATTTTTCAAAATAAATATTATTTTTTTAATTAAAATCATTCAATGAATTCATACTAAACGTGAAATTTAACTGTTACATCAAAATAATAATAATAATAATAATAATAATAATAATAATAATAATAATAATAATAATAATAATAATAATAATAATAATAATAATAATAATAATGTACACTGACTATATTGAACCGACCAATTTCCAAACAAGCTTCTCTTACGACACTTGCTTCTTACTTAATAATTGAATTTATTTTCCTTCTTAATATATGTTTATTCTTTTATGGATAAATATATTTTGGTTTTATGCAATTTTTATAATTTAATTATAAAATTAAAAATTTAAATTAAAACTTTAAATTTTAAATCATAAACTCTAAATTTATATTTTACGACCATGGGCAGAGCTATATGTATACGTGGGGTTTCTGTTGACACTCCAAAATTTTTGAAAAATCATATTTTTTTTATATAATTTGTATATAAAAATTTAAAAATATATATAATTGACACCCCTTTATAAATAATTTGACACTCATTTATAAATAATTAATTCGACACTCATTTATAAATAATTAATTCTTTTTAAATAATATTCAAGAAAATAACACCCCTTAAAAAAAATTCTGGCTTCACCCTTGCTTACGACATAAACTCATAAATTCTAACTTAAATCCGTAACCTCTAAATTTGAAAGATTTGTACGTAACCTTATGTATTAAAGTTTTTTCTTTTATTTCATCGGTCAATCATATTTATAAATGATAAATATTTTTTGAGTAAATATATTTAGATAATTGATCAAGGTGCTCATCTTTATCCATCATAGGTTATATTTGGTTTTATGCTTATAATAATAATAATAATATATGGTGCTCATCTTTATCTCATCATCGATCAGTCATATTTAGTTGTTGTTCTTAGAGGTCACGGGTTTAAATACCAGTGATATTAATAGAGTGATTGAACGATCGGTGTCAAATAATAAAGATTGTATTTTAGAATAGATACTACTGTAATCACTACAACTATCTCAGAGTGCAAAGGGATGAAAAGTTACAAAGGAATAAAATGAGGTTCAAAAGAAGAGGGAGACAGAAGTCCGCCCTGTCCCATCCAAAATAGGAACCAATGCTTTATGAGTGCCTACTGGCTACTGCTGCTGCTTCCAAGGAAGAAGAAAGTAGGAAAATCCCAGGTTTTATGTTTTCATGGCAGACAACAAAATCAGGACATGAAATTGAACTGTTACATACATTCATGCAGGCAAAACAAGGCATGTTTTTGCTGTGTCATATCCTTATGATTTTTGCAAGAAGTGTTATTCTTCTTCCCTTCTTGATGAAGCTACCACCATAGTCATCTCCCTGTGCCTGTGAATCAGTTTATGACCTCAAATTTTCCAAAATATAAATTTCAAACAATGGCAAAGTAGAAGAGATCTAAATTAATTGCATCTTTATTTACAGAGTAGGACCTGTCACCTTGTTCCTCTCTTCTAAATGATCTTTTAAGTGATCGAATGTCGAAAATTTTACAGACAAAACACACACATAATCCAAGCCTTTTGTTTAAAGAAGAGTTGCTGAAATTCATAGAAACATGACCAGAAGAACACACCTCAAATAATCTAATATTATCAACCCTTTTTTTCTGATCAGTAAACAAAATTAATATACCTGGAGACAAGAGGACAGCCCCAATCTAATGCTATTTTGCCCTCCTTGAAAGAATATGGTTCTATCTCTCTAAACAACCACCCAAATTCACAAACACTAAACTCAAAACCCTAACTTTAAACAATGTTTGCTAAAACCACTCCGATGCCTATCTGCCCGAGTTGACGTTGTTACTGCCCTCCGTCATTCTCACATGTTCACCACTTAGAGAGCTGCACATCATCCCCCTCTTCTGGATTTTTCAATCAAAGCCCCACAGGTTGATGGCGGTTCTGGCTCTTCAATGAGCGATATACAGAAGAATCAATGTATGTTACACTCGATCACAAGCCAAATTAAAGCAGCCGATGCTGACGTAAACCTTTCCCGAAATGAGGTTGCATTAAACGAACGTACAAGCCATTTTTCGCTACCAAAGAATCATGTGTCCCTTCCTCCACAATTCGACCGCCGTTAAGTACTACGATGTTGTCAACATGCCTCATCATCGCAGCTCGATGGGCTATCAAAATGGTAGTTTTGTTCCCCATTATCAGCGTATCGAGTGCCTCCTGCACGACGCGGCTTGACTCGGATTCAATGGATGAGCTAGCTTCGTCCAATAATAAGATGGGAGCATTCTTTAGCACCACTCGAGCGATAGCAATTCTTTGTTTCTGTCCTGGGGTCAAGTCCACACCCCTCATACCGACATGTGTGTCGTAACCGTGGGGCAAGCTGCTGATGAAATGGTGAGCATTAGCTATTCTTGCAGCCTCTTTCATCTCGGCTTCACTAGCATTGTGCCTTGCATATATAATGTTTTCCCTGATTGTAGTTGAGAAGATAATGGGTTCCTGTTGAACAAGACCCAAGTGATTCCTCAGCCATCTCAAATTGTATTGTTTCAAGTCCCGCCCATCAAGTAGAACCTGACCTGATACGGGATCATAAAATCTCTCGATGAGAGAGATTATAGTACTCTTCCCAGATCCTGAAACTCCAACAACTGCTAAAGTTTGCCCGCCATTAACTTTAAGACTAAAATTGCTTAATACCAACATTTCTGGACGAGTAGGATAGCAGAAATCAACATTTTTCAACTCGATGCTCCCATATACATTTGGCGGCTTCAATGCTGAATTATCATCTGGCTCGATTTTAGGGACCCGCTCAATAATTTCAAACACCGAAGCAAGAGATCTCCGCCTCTTGAGAATGTACGGTGCCAATCCAAATGGCTCCACCAGTGCAAAAGTTGCAAAAGAGAAAACTATGTACTCCTTGACAGCTGTAGGCAGATCTATATAGCCTCTTTTAACACAGAGAGCAGTGTACCAAAGGAGAAGAGCGTTACAGGCAAAAAGAAGGAACTGTGAAAGGCCGAATGCAAACCCTATTGCCATTCCATGAAAGAAACTCTTTTTCAGTATTTTATTCAGCTGCAATCTGTAGAGCTCCATTACCTTAGTGCCAGCACAGAATGCTACAACAGTGTAAATGTTTCTCACTGCATCCTCGAGGACCAATGACGCCTTCCTATGCATCTCTTGGATTCCTTTCGAAAATCCAGCAAGCCATAATTTCTGAAAAGTAACAATAACATGATGCATCGAAGTGAGAATAATTAGCCAAGATGCACAAATATCTAGAAACTTCACTTTTTTCCTTCTTTTTCTTTCAATAATGAAGTAAAAACCAAATAAATAATAAAAATAAGATATTCAAACCTGTGCAATAGCAGAGATGCTTAGAACTGGCAGGGTTGCCAATGCCACAAGTGCCAACCGCCAATGTAGCAACAATCCAATTAGCAAAGCAACAATAACAGCAGTACCATCCTGTACAAATATTGAAAGCCGGTTGCTAAAAGAAGCCCGTACAAATGTAGCATCATTTGCCAATCGCATGGACAAGGTATCAGCATTATTCTCTTCTTCATCAAACCATCCAACTTCATTCCGCAGCATTGCTGTAAATGGTAAGCAAAACATGGTAAACAATATGCATTGAATTCAGCATTCTGGTAAATTTGCAATATTGATTTGAAGTGTCAGATACCTGAGAACATCATCCTGCGAACCCGTTCAGTCATCTTTTCTCCCATAATGCCAAAGTAGAAGTGTTGCAGAAAGTTGGCAACAACAGTTACTATACCCATACAGGCAATTATCAAACACCACCTGTCTACTTCATCCCGTATGTGATGATGTTCCTGACGCCTATAATATGCTGTTACTATCAGAGCGATAACATAAGCAAGAAGTGGATTAAAAGAGCCAAAGATTGCAGCACCAATGCTTCCCAACACGGCATAGAGCCACTCTGCAAAGCTAAGCTGTGCTAACCTCCAAAAGGATGGAGCTTCCTTATGATGTGCTTCCTTAGATTTCATTGGGATGTCACCAGAGTGACTAGGAGGGAGACTAAATGTCTGAGAATGAGAACGTTCACTTTTAGGATCAGAAGTCAGAAGAGGTGATACAGGAGATTCTGGGTCGGAACCGTTTGATTTCTGCCTCTTAATAGACTGAACGTCAAGCTTGGGCAACTCTGGTAGCCTCATTTCCAAACTATCCTGCCTCCTGATTGATGGTTCCTTATCAATACCATCCACAGGTAAACCGTTTCCGTGCATTTGCTCTGGTGGTGGACTATGAGCCTTAGGTGATTCTTGTGAGTTAAAAGCACCATCATGGGCCCGAAATGCACCAGGATCTCTTTGAAGAGATGGTGATTTGATCAATTTTGGAGATGATGATTCTTGGAAGCTGTAAATCGATGAAGACTCCTTTTCAATCTGGAAAGTTGATGTCTCCTTGTAGTTCCTAACTGGCGTCCTGAAAGAAAAACCATAAAACCAGAATATAGAAACACAGGAGCATTTTTTTAATCTAAACCAAGAAAAAACACTGACAACTAGAGACAAGGAATAGACTTCCCTAGCCTTAATAAAAACATGTATTTCTAATTACCTCCTAGGAAGTTTTGCTGCCTCTTCACATTTAAGGAGCTCTGCATACAAGCCATTGAGGGCTACTAACTCATCATGTGTACCCATTTCAACCAGCTGACCCTCCTCCATCACAGCTATATAATCGGCATTTCTTATGAGACTAAGACGTCGAGCAATTATTATAGTTGAACGCCCCAACATCAGAAGATCTAGAGCTTCCTGAACAGTTCTTTCAGCTTCAAAATCGAGCCCACCAGTAACCTCGTCAAGCAGAAGGATTGTTGGGTTCAAAAGCACAGCTCTAGCAATAGAAAGTTTGATTTTCTGTTCCTCTGTCAATCCTAAGCCACCCCTCCCAACCTGAAAGTCAAAGTAAACTGATTTAACAAAATATGACACAAATGAGAAATAATCAAGATGACCAGTAAGATTGTCCAAAAATAGTATATCTTGTTCTTCCATGTTTCACCTGTGTCTCATATCCTCTCTCAAGCGAGCTAATAAATGCATGCGTGTGTGCTATTTTTGCAGCTTCTTCAATTTGATCAAGTGTAGCATCTCGCCCATAAGCAATATTATCTTTTATGCTCAAACTGAGTAATGCAGGTTCCTGAGTAACAAGTCCTATTTGGCTTCTCAGCCACTCCAGCTTTAGGTTCTTAATGTTCTCTCCATCAAGAAGAACTTCCCCTGCATCATACAAAATAAAATTTTTCAAATCATGAAGGGTGGCTCACCACTAAGCAATTATTTCAACAACCCAAATATAGCATGCCACTGCAGTGTGATGCGTAAAATCATATGAACATAATACCTAGTGTAGGATCATAAAACCGTTCCATAAGTGGAATAATACTACTTTTCCCCGAGCCATTTCTGCCAACAAGGGCCACAGCCTTTTTAGCAGGTACAGTGAGGTAAAATCCGCTCAATATAGGGATTTCAGGTCGAGAGAGATAACTAAAATATACATTGCGAAACTCAATATTTCCTTGAAGGGAGGGTAGGGCATTCCCCTCCTGATTAGAACCAGAGGATGACCGACTAATCATCTCAAAAAGTCTATACGCAGCAATTCGTCCTTGGTCAAATGAATAGAAATTTGTTGCAGCTTGGTTCAGCCCACTGCAGAATATGGTGAGGATTGGTAAGTAAAGATTATACAGCAAAATAAAAGAGAGAAACTGATGCTTACAGGCCACTTAAAATTACAGCGAAAAGAGCTGTGATTATTTCACCACCATGAGCTCTATTATGTGTGACCAGGAACATTCCAACCCAAAGTTGTAAGGCACAGGAACATATTGCAAGCCCATATGTAAATCCAAGCCCAAGCCCTTGCACAAGACTAATCAATATACCATATCTCAAAGTTGCTTGCAATGAGGTCGCGTAAGAATATTTGGCCAGAGTTTCATTAGTAAATGCATACAAGGTCTTAATATAAGAGATTGCCTGCAAAAAAACGAAAACTATATGTATATTAGCATCACTTCCTACTATGCTTACCCATACAGAAGGTTGATTCTATGCAGGAAGTGAAGTTCAACAAGGAATTCATGTCACCAATTCAACAAATTCAACACGCTTGATCCCTCAAAGATATAATATGCATGATGCTTGGATGATAAAAAAAAAAAAAAAAGTCTAGTGCAAGTTCCACCAAGCTTTGGGGAAATTCTTCATTTCAGAAAGCATAAATAGTTTTCTAAGTTTGAACAGAGTTTAAATAAAGTAGTCTTATAGCTTCTATAGAAACTGCAAATCAGCTTTTTTATGGGCTGAAAGCTGAAACCCAAAGTTGGATCTTCTAATAAATAATAATAAAATATATTCCAAGTTAACTCAAGAAATTCCAATTTGACAACACCTTTGAAAAGCTACAGCACTTTTTTCCCACAACTCCAGCCGGACCAAAGATGCTCCTAAGCAAAGCATCTAAAGGCTCCTATAAATATTAAGCAAACATAGGGGGTAACCTTGCCATCATTTCTGTTTCAAATGCATAAAACTAGTAAAGTTTAGTTCATAGGTCCTTATAAGTTTAAATAAACTCATTATAGTTAAAATGCTATGGTAACTGGCACTGCGCTCTTAAGCCAGTGTTATGCATTGTGGTCAATTCATTCTGAACATTAAGTAAAGTAGCCAATTCAAATTCAAAACAACAATATTAAGAAAATTAAGTTTTGGTGAAAGGAGTGGAGACAGAAAAGAAGAGAAAAACCTGTTCAGCAACGCTAGCTGCCTCAGCATAAGCATCTTGAATGTTCTCAGCAAGCCTATGAAGAAATATATTGGATATGCCCCCAGCAGCAACAATGAATGGACCAGTGGCTAGAGTTATGAGCGTGATCTCCCAACAGTTGATAAAACCAATTGCTAGACCACTGAAAAATGTAGCCATGTTATGAATGTAATTCCCAACCTGTATAATAGTACAAATATTAGGATTAGAACAGACATCAGCAAGGAAATCCCCCCAGAGAATAAGTTACTAAAAAAAAGTAGGGAAACCCACATGAGAATGAACATACTTTTTCACTAAGAGCAGACTGGATGAGCAATACATCACTCAACACTTGACTCACTATGTCTCCATTATTCCCATAAGTATCAAAAAAGCTCATATCTTGGTTCAATAAAACTTGTACATAATTTGACCTGATGACAGCAGTCTGCCGCTCTCCCGTCAGAATCCAGCACGAAACCTCTATTACACAGAGCAAGCCAGTGACAAATGGAAGAAACAATGCATCAACAGAAGAGAACAGAAATGAAGCAATAACTGATTTTGATAATCAACTTACCAATCCAGCCAGCAGCAAAAACACCCACAGCAATATACACAATAGTTAAAGCAAGCTGCAGAACAAGAATGAAATGGTTGGTGATAAGCGCAAGTACAAACAACAGAGGTCTGAAGGGAACTACAAATGATAGTTGCTTATATCAAGCAAAAGAAGAGGTAAACCAGACAGAAACTCAAGCCACAAAAGATGGTATTGCATTACCCCATGTTATTTGCACATTATATTACTGATTAACACATTTTAAAAATAAAGGCAATCCAGACTTAACCCAGCAGATAGACAGTTTCTAATTTTAATGGAAAAGATTAAAAGAAAATATTATTTACGAACAAGCAGCAATAATCACATAGGATCAGAGTTTACATGCACCCGTGATAGCAACTACATGAGAGAGCGGCTACATAACTTGATGCACATATCATCTAATACAGTAATACTACAACCGAACTGTGGAAGTTTGACTTGCAATGAACTAAATCATCACAATAAAAATTCCATTCTTTCAGTAGTTCACTACCCATTCTATTCCCTTTCCTTCCCTTTACTTTTCCAAAATAAGCAACCCTTGAAAATCTAAGATGAAACACATCCTCTGTTCCCATTGCTAGTCTATACTCTATTGTTAAAATGATGCTTTTCATTTAGAATGTGGAAGAACCACCTTGTCCCCAACCTAGAGGAGGTAGTAAAAGACTCTCTTACCCGGGTTTAGGGTTAAGTGTCGGATATGGGAATGTTTACAATACGGGTATGCTCAAGTTTTCCTAAATTTTCCATAGATTTTGGAGGATCATATCTACACCCATGTCCAAATATTTGGAGGATTTAGGATCCGGGCACAGGTATTTTAAGAAGAAAAAAAATGAGGAGCCTGTGTAACATAGGTTAAAGACCACCCATCCACCCAGAAAATTAAAACAACAATATCCTAATATGGCAATACCTAAGCCTATACAAGCAATAACCATTAATGTCACAAAATAGATTTCCAACATTTCATGCTTTTCTACACCACAGAATTTCCTACCGATCCACGTCAAAGCCTATACAAGCAAAATAACCATTAATAACCATCTCCCTTAATCTCTCCAACTACATAAAAATAAAACGTCTCAGTTAACTACAGTGTCAAAAAATGTAAACTTCTGAGAAACCATAAATTCATCAACTACAACACTAAGCTAAACCTAGCCTTTTCATTTCGTGAATAAAATAGGACAAAATAGCTAACCTCTCTAAACCTTTCAAATTGCTCATCCAATCTTTCCGGCCCCGGAACTGACGATCCAATTCCAAGAACATGAACAATCTTCGCAAAGTAATGCAAGTAAACAACGAGAGCGGTCCCATGAGCAGCAGCAGCAAGCGATCCAACGATCATGAGAGCCCAATCAAGCCCGTCAGCACAGGCGAAGAGCTTCGAGAAAGGAACAGCAGCAGGTGGCGGTTCCATCTCTTCAACCTCCTCCATTTCCTCCTCCGCCTCCACCTGCACGGCCGCCCCAGTTGCGGCTTCCGCACTTGTATCCAAGTACGGAGAAGGCGATTCCGGCGGCTCCGAAACCTCCGATACTGGTGTCAACGGCTGTATGTGGGGTGGAGACCACCCGAATAAACCTCTTGATATCATCATCTTCAAAGAAATCCAAAACCCTAACCCCCCCCAAAGTATCCTTCCTCTAAATTTAGTAGAAACTTGCCTCGGATCTGCTAAATTCAGAGACCAAAAAAATTACGAAAAAAACCCAGATTTTTCCCTTCTCAAAGTAAATTAAAGTTTGTGATTTCCATCTAATCAGCCTTTCTTTGAACTAAAAACAGAAAACAAGTCAACAATGGCGGAAAAGACAGAAGCAAACACAGAGAAAATCTGGAGTAACCCACGCTTACATTACATTACAGCAGAACCAAGAAGGAAAATTTAGGAAATTTAAGAGATTTTTCAAAAAAATTTAGGTTTTTTAATGATTCCAGTTTTTGTTTTTTGATACCAGCAAAAGTTAATTCGATATTTAGTTGGATTGTAGTTGTTTATTCTTAATTTTAAATCAAGTGAGTTAATTAGATTTATTTTAATTTATCATTTACTTAGGATTAGTTAAGTAATATTGGAAAATAATTTTAAAAAATTAATTAAAAAATTTTAGTGTTTAATTTAAAAATTACATTTTAAAAATAAATTATTTATTTAAATATAATATTATAAAATAAAAATAAATGATATTTAAACTAATTCTTATAATATTCATTATTAATATTATTATATTATAAAATAAATAAATCTAATTTATAATAAGATATACAAAATATGACAAATCATTAAAAAATTTTATATAAAAATTTAAATTTTAAATATTTTATATAATTAATATAAACTTTTAGATTTATTTTAATTTACCATTTATTATTTTGGGGTAAATTACAGTTTAAGTTACTTAGGATTAGTTAAGTAATGTGAGAAAATAATTTTAAAAATTAATTATAAAATTATAGTGTTTGATTTAAAAAATACTTTTAAAAAATAAATTATTTATTCTAGATTTAATAATATAATATATATATAAGTTGTTTTATTTTAGAAGGAAATATAGCTTAATTATATAAATATTTTAAATATTTTTTATCATATTTAAATTTTTTTTTAAATGTGATTCATTTAATAATTTTTTAAAATATGTGTTATTAGAAAATGTCTATTTTAATTGGTTCATTTAATAAAAATAATGCAAATAAAAAAATAAATCAATAAATAAATACTAGTGTAATGCAGTTTTTTAAGGTGAAATTGGATACTGTGAGAGAACAGCTGGATCTTCGCTTGACAGTGAATATTTTAATAGCGACACGTGTGGATCTCTGTGATTGTCAGGGTGAGTTTAGCATTCCTCAGTGGAACATTTGTTTTAGACACAGCTTTTTTTCTCCTGCCACTGACAGTCCATTTGCTCTGTAATTTGTTCTTTTATTTATATATATATATAGTTTATGACTTAAATGGAACAATTTTTTTTTTATTTTTTTTATTAAAAACTAACTCTTCTAAATTTTATTTTAAAAAATATTTTTTACGTGAATTTTATATTACATATTTTTTTAAAAAAATTAAATTTTAAAATGTAATTCATATCTTATGTGAAATACTCTTAAATTTTAAAAATCTATGCGTTATTTCTCACGATATTTTGGACGTAATTCGCATAAAAATATCCTCGCTATTTCTCATAATATTTTAGGCGTAATTTGCGAATTACCCAAATTAGCATCCTGCAAGATGCGAATTGTATTTAAAAAAATTAAAATTATTAAAAAAAACAAATAATATATAATTCACATCAGTCATACTTTACGTCTTAAATGGAACAATTTTTTATTTAAAAAAAATAAATTTTATTTCGAAGAAAAAATTTTTAAACACGTAGACGTAATTTATATTATATATGATGAGAATTATTAATTCGCATCTTGTAAAATGCGAACTATAACTAATGCGAATTATATATTATATATTATTTAAAAATATTAAAATTTTAAATACAATTCATATCCTATGTGAAATACTCTTAAATTTTAAAACTCTATGCGTTATTTTTCACGATATTTTGGACGTAATTCGCGTAAAAATATCCGCGCTATTTCTCATGATATTTTAGACGTAATTCGTAAATTACCTAAATTAGCATACTGGATGCGAATTGTATTTAAAAAAATTAAAATTATTTAAAAAACAAATAACATACAATCCATATTAGTCATACTTTACGACTTAAATTGAACAATTTTTTTTTTAAAAAAAGAACTCTTTTAAATTTTGTTTCGAAGAATAATTTTCTTTTTGTACACGTAAATGTAATTTATATTATGTACAACGCGAATTATTAATTCGCATCTTACAAAATGCGAAGTATAGCTAATGCGAATTATATATTATATATTTTTTAAAAAATATTAAATTTTTAACTATAATTCACATCCTACGTGAATACTCTTAAAATTTAAAAATCTATGCTTTATTTCTCATGATATTTTGGACGTAATTCGCGTAAAAATATCCCCGCTATTTCTTATAATATTTTAGGTGTAATTCGCGAATTACCCAAATTAACATCCAGCACTGTAGGATGTGATTTGTATTTAAAAAAATTAAAATTATTAAAAAAAACAAATAACATATAATCCAGATCAATCATACTTTACGTTTTTTAAGATGCAAATTAGTAATTTACGTCGTACAAAATGTGAATTAACATATATGTGTACAGAAAAAAATTATTCTTTAAAATAAAAATTAAAAAAATATTTTTTAAATAAATAAATAAAAAGAGAATGTTCCTCTTATTATTAAGTTGTTAAGTTGTAGTTTATATTAATTTTAGGGTTATGATTTGAATTTATGTTTTTTTTCTTATAATGTTATTTTTATGTTTCAAATTTAATTAGGATTTTGATTAAAATTAGTGAGTGTTAGGGTGAGCTTAACGATGTGTCTTGTAATTATATTCGATATTAATCGGTAGTCATTCTCTTTTTTTTATTATTAAATTTTAAAATAAATTCAAATATTGTTATTTTTATAAAAAAGTATTTTTTTAATAATCTGAAGTGAGTATAAAGTAATATACGTTTATATTGATAATTTGATATAAGTGACAAATAATTTAATATTGTTTAATTAAGTCTCGAGATTGAGATTTTTTATATGTAAAAAAATTCATTGAGAAACATTCATTAAAATTAAATGATCGACATAGATTAATCCAGATTAATTAAGGAAAGCCTTAAAAAATCACGAGTGTAACAAAAAAATTATATATATTCGTATTTTTTCTTAATGTATTGTTCTACTTTTTAAAAAGACTACAAGTTGAGTTTATTTTTATAAAAAAAATATTTTAATACACAAATCTATAAATTAAAGTGTATAATTTCAAAATTTAAGGTTTAATAATTTAAATTTTATATTTTAAAATTTAATTATTGTATTTAATATTTTAAAATTTGAGTTGTTATTTAAAAAAATAATTTAAGCATTATTAACCGTTTTCGTTAAAAATTTATTAACGTAACAATCAACTATCAACATCATAATTTGTGGGGCTTAAGTGAGTTAATATGAGTCTTTTTTAATCTTAATCAATGATTAAGATTTTGATCTCACTCGATATATGAAGCAGCTTTAAAACTTATGATCAACATCTATGTTTTATCAACGTATTTAGACTTATATTAATTACATGATTTTTTAATATTTTTTATTATGTTTTAAATTTTTTAATATTTATTATTGTCGGCCAAATTTTATTTTTTTATAATTAAAAATTTACTCTTAAAATTTGTTTTTTAATATTTTTATCAAAGATTATTTTTTTCAATATTTATTATTATAGAATACTCTTGAAATTTATTTTTTCTAATATATTTTTATCCAGAGTCAATTTTTAATATTTATAATTAAAGTCATAATTTTTTAATTTTTTTCTAAATTTTTTTATTAAGGCTTTAGTTTTTTTTAATACTTATTATTAAAAAACTCATTTATTAAGCACGCTGTTAAAATTTATCTTTTTTTTAATATTCATTGTTATAAGTTTATTTTTTAAAGTACGTTATTATGAACATGTTCTTAAAATTTATTTTTTAATACTTATTATTAGAACAAAGATTTAATGACAATATGTAATCTGTTATAAATATATTTATTTATGGTGGATATCTATATATTATGTTAAACTTTAATGGGCTTTAGTATTAGGGTTTAATACCCATTGGAATTAAGGTTTCCATCTTATGCCTATAAATATAGACTTTTGGCATAACATTATACACAACTCTACTTTGTGAATACAATAAAATCTCTCCCTTTTGTCACTCTCTTTTGTCTATTATCTTCTTGTTCTTTATTTTATTCACAACACGTTATCAGTACGAGACTCTAACCAACGGAGGTATTTGTCGTTCAAATCTTAAAGGAGTTATTGAAGAGAATTTATTACTAGCATGAATCAAAGATAAGTTCTTCCCCTTTATTGTATTTTAATTATTGACTATTTTTTTCTCTTAATTTTTAACTTGGTAATTTTTGAAAATCATTGGTTATTTGGTGTTTGTGTAGCGATAAAGTGGATCAATTACCGTGGTTCTTGTCGACAATTCCCGAAAAAAGATTTTAACAAAATATTGGTGATTAAACCTACCATAAATTCAAACTAGTGGAAAATTCGGTATGTTTTACTTATTTAATTTGAGATTTTTTGTGTTTATTTATAACCAATATTTATTTATTTTATGATGATGAAAGTTTATGTTTTAATCATGTTCTAAGTATTACATAATATTAGAACAAATATTAAACCTTTAATTAATTAATATGTTCTTTGTTATATTGGTTTAATTCGAGTATATTGGCTGGACATCCCGTTCTGCGAGGCTACTAGTCTTAAAGGAGGTTTTTTTAAAGGACCTTGTGGACTAGTTTAACAACGCCGCGTATGAGGATTAAATTTTTGTTCTTTGAATATATTGAATATATGTATCGGTTGATCAATTACTATTTAATAGTATGGATATTATAAAATTTATATTTGCTTGAAAGCAATATTTTTGTGTCGAAAAACTAGATTATAGACTTCTCCTAAGTTCAAGTTACAAAAATCATCTTGATCAAAGAATTTTTATGGAAGACATTCCCTGAAGTGAATGCATGCATGATGCTTATTCCATGCAATTATTGGATTTATGACATTCTTTAAAGTGAATGCAAACATGATGATTATTCCAAGCGATTATTTGATTTCTTAAAGTGAATGCAAGCATGATGTTTATTCCATGCGATTATTGAATTTGTTTCATTCCTTGAAGTGAATGCAAACATGATAATTCACTTTGTGATTAGTGAATAAAACTCAATTATGTGCCAGAGTATCATTGATGAGGATATGTTAGAAAAACATACTCCACTTTTCACACATTAATGTTGTCTTACAGACACAATATCATACAAGGGTTTTAAATACCTATCAGTCTCCGCTCCATTCCATGAAGTGAATGTGATATTTTATAGCGGAAAGAATAAATGCCACATTAGTAATTGTGGTCATGATTGAGATCATAAAATAGACCTGGATAAAATGATTATTTTGAGAATGCTTATATCCACAAGAAGTGGAATTATAAAGATGACAAGAATGATAAAGATCATATCAACATCTTTATGTTATCAATGCGATGGTACAAACCATTGATCTCGTACTTGTCAAACGCCGAATTATTATGGACTTTATCCATAATCATAAATGGTAAATTAAAGAAAATATAAACAGATTTTCTTTGTGGCAAAAATAATGGCGTTGTTGATCCAACTCAATTGGATATTATTAATTTTCTCATAGTTCTTTAAGAGAATAATTCGTCATTTATTTTATTCCCCTTATAACATCTAAAAGAAATAATTGATCTTTATTTATTTTGTTTTATGTTAATTTATTTTTATTTATTATATATTTATGTTAATTTATTTTACATATTATTTATTTATGCTTTATTTTAATTTATCGTTAATTTATTTTATATATTATTTATTTACATTCTATGTTAATTTATCCTTTGAAGAATATTATCACTTCCGGAATGAAATCTACAATGAATTGTGGCTATTTATGCCAAACAGACAGTGCAAGTACTCATACTATACTTAAGCATAAGAAATATTTTCCCATTTAAATACAAGGGAAAATGTGAGTACTATATCTCAAAGTACTGAAATATCAATGCTTCGGAAGAGCTTTTGAGAGCTTATCTTTGATAGATAGTCGAGTTGATATAATGTGTTATATTTAATATTTTCCATTCCCCGAAGTGAATGAAATAAAGCAAATACTAAAAGGTGCATAATTATGCATATTTTCCCATTTTTAATGCAAATGAATAATATAAGTACTATATCCGGAAGTACTAATATCACAGAAAGCTCCGCCTGAGCAAATATGTTATTGCCAAATGAGACTTTATCTCATATTTATAGTGCATTACTGCATTATGCTCGTTGAGCAAATATGTTATTGCCAAATGAGACTTTATTTCATATTTATAGTGCATTATGCTCGTTAAGCAAATATGTTATTGCCAAATAAGACTTTATCTCATATTTAAAGTACATTATGCTCGTCAAAGTCGCAAAGAGACTTATTAAATTTTAAAGATATTTACAGAAATATATTGAGAATATTAGTCAAGGGATGCTGACTATCTCAATATTACGAGTATAACTCAAGGCAATAATGAAATCTTGGCAAAATTACATGCACTGTCATCCATATTGTACTAAATAAGAATTAGTACAAATTGAAGCTCATGTTATTGTAAACTAGATGTTTACTGATAATTTTATTTGGCATGACCGGTTAGACCATCACAGTTCAATTATGATGTAAAAATTTGCTGACACTTTCATGTGGTCATTTATTGAAGAACTAAGATTTTCTTCATGGTAATTTTTCATGTGATACTTGCTATGAAAGCATTTTGATTATTCAATCATCAACATTTAAGATAGAGTGCTATTAATTTTCTGGAATGGATACAAGGTGATATATATGGGCCCATACACCTTTCTAAAAGACCATCTAGATATTTTACGATTTTTATCGATGCATCGACTAGATGGTTATGTGTATCCTTGTTATTAACCCGCAACTTGGTGTTTGCGAGGCTACTTGCTCAGTTGATAAAATTATGAGCACATTTTCCAGATTATTTTTTAAAGATAATCAGTTTTGATAATGTTGATGACATGTAATTTTACATGTAGTATCACAAATTTGCATCAAGCCAACAAATTATCATAAGTTCTCCCCATTACAAATGGTTTTTGGTCAGGAACCAAATATTTCTCATCTTAGATTTTTTTGTGTGCGATATATGTTCTAATTGCTCCACCACAATGCACAAAGATGAGTTTTGTTGGGAATATGTATCAGATTGAAATATCTTGAGCTTCTTGTAATAACCCATAACAAAACCCTCAACCCAAATAAATAAACCCAAAAGCCCATATCTATTAAACCCATTACCCAAATCAGATCCAAAACCAAAAATAACCCTAATATTCTAACCTAAACCCTAGCCACCTCTGCCAACTGCTGCCGCCCTTGGTTCTGTCCGGTGGTCTCCCGAACGTGGCCGCCACATGCGACCATTCGAATCATGCGTGGCTGTCACGCGCTCCCCTGATTCGCCCGAACGAATGGCCACCGCCCAAGAACTTGCTCCACCGCCCTCATCTCTGCAAAATATTAAAGAGATTAGATCTGTAAAAGCAAAAAAAACAGAGATCTTTAGTATTTTATAATGTAAAATATGGGTATTTAAACCCATAGAACCGAATGTAAACCGGAGGAGACGGAATAAAAAAAACAGTGATATTCGAAAGGAAAAAATCTAGATCCAAAATCAAAAACATTACCTATATTCGAAACAAACGAGAAACGAAAAAATAGAGGAGATCGGAGAGCCAAAACCAAAAAAGGGTAAAAAAGTTTCATTCGAAACTTATCTTTTTCTTTAGATCTACGCTTGTGTGAGCTGTATTTCAAAAATCCGAGACCGGATCCAAGTTCCTCTCGTCGAGACGCTATAGAAAGTCTCTTCCTTTTTTTTTTCCGATCACCGGTGACGGCGGCCGGCACGGTGGCCGGTGGTGACCCATGGCGGCAGACAATTGCCGGCGAAATAGTGAACCAGAGAGCTTTAAAGCTCTGTGATTCTTTAGTTTGGTGAAGAAGAAACAAGTGAAAAAAAAATATATTAAAGGGGGTATTTAAATAAAAACCAAAACTACGTCGTTTTGGTGCTGGTGGATATTGCCCAAAACGACGTCGTTTTGAAGGATCGACCCGGACACTAGATCCAGACCCGTGCTTAACCCAGAACAAGGGGGAAATCACACGATTAGTCCTTGCACTTTCAGTTCTCTCGCTTTCCACCATCACAGTTTGCTTTCTCTTCACATTTAGTTACTATTTTTACAATCTAGCCATATATTTTTATGTTTCTTTAAATTTTACCCTTATTATATTTTATTTAACCCCAAGACTTTCTGTTTTTTGCAGATTTGGCCCTTGATTCTGTTTTACTTTTAATATTATTTAATTATTTATAAATAACGCATAAGTTAATTTTTTTCCTACTATTATAATTATTGTTTAACTATATTATATTATATTATATTATTATAATATTTTGTTCATGTTTTGATATGAATAATATTATTATTAATAATATTTTTTTATTATTATTAATATTAATTAGTTTTATTACTTAAAATATGGGATCACAATGTTAAATTTAAAATCGAATTTAATATTTTCGATCATATAAAATATTTTGTAACCGACAGGTTCCAATTTGGGCGTTGTAGGGGTGCTCACCCTTCCCTACGCGTAACAGACTCCCGAACCTAACTCTGGTTCGCAGACTTATTATTTGGTGTTCCAATCGCACCGTAAAATTGATTGGTGGCGACTCCCCGGACCAAAACCGGTGATTACAGCTGGCGACTCTGCTGGGGACGATTTTACGAGAGTCGAGCCTAAGATCGGTTACATTTTATTTAATGATCGAAAATATAAATTCAGTTTATTTTTAAATTTGTGATCCTTTATTTTATTTATTTTAAAATGTTTACTAATATTTTTAAATGTTTTTTTCAGGTCTCCCCATTTCATGAGCTCTCAACCCGGGCTCCGTCTGTTTAAGTGGGAGCATGAAACCACTCCTTCGTGAGGTTCCGTCTCCGTGTAGGATGGTGAATTGCTTTCGGGATATTTTTCCCCTTGTCTTCGTGAGACATACGTCTCCGCATAGACTTAGAGAAACGTATCCCCCTGAATCGTGCTTATTATCCTTAGCAGGGTAATAAGTATTGTTCGGGTACCTTCTAGAACCAAACCACATATAGTGAGACCTAGAAGCCTACCCCTTAGAGCCATCAAGCTGAAACTTTGCCCGTTTGTCATTAACCTTTTAGGCTTTGTTGCCTTTATTTACAGTTTATTTATCTATTGTTATTATATTCGCAATTTAATTTATTTATTTATTTTAATGTGAATTAACCTTGTTTCTTTTTGAATACATCATAATATACCGTAATCATCCATTTCGCATCAATTACCATGATCATGTTTTAATTTTTGCATTTCACGAGCATGAAGTGTTGATTCACGATTGGTTCTTAATTTAAAATATTTCGGGAGAAAATCTAGCACCCTAGATATTAATCCAACATTCAAAGTTGTGAACAAATCCCGTACACGTAAAATGGTGGACCCGAGAACCATTTTTGAATCGATACTTTCTCATCTAAGTCATGCACCATACATTTACATGCATGCATTGGTATAATGTTAGCACTAATGTTCGGGGTCCCCTGTCTCAACAATACTGGACCAGACAACAATTCAGCATCCCTACGGAACTCGACTCAAGACGAAAAAGATGAACGAGGACAGGTTAGATAAGATCGAGCAGACTCAGAAGGATCTACAAGATGATTTAACACGAAAAGTGGAAGACCAATTAGCCAAGGCTCGACAAGAAATGAAAGACCAGATTGCAAGATCTCAACAGGAAATGCTCGGGAAATTAGCACAAATGCTCGGTTTCAAGCAAGAAGACACTTCTGTTGTCAACCCAGGGGCAAATATTGCTGATACGATTGGAGATCCCATATACCCTTCAGGATTTACTCCTCTTCAAACCAAGGTACCATCGGAGGTTCATCCACAGGTGGTTCTTTCTAAAGGGAAGCTACCACTACAGTCGACTGACACATATGGCCCCATGAACATGCCCTCCACATCAGAAGCCAAACTTGGGGGCAACCAAGCTGAAAATTTTGTCTCGGAACTTGATCAGTTGATCGAAGCAGAGAAACCAAAGATCGAGACTTCAAAAGAAATCGAGGAACGATGCAAACGACTCGAAGAAAAGATGGAAGCTATGGAGATTGAAGACACCTTCCTTGGATTCGATGCCAGTGAGCTTAGCCTCGTCCCAGATTTGGTGTTACCCCCAAAATTCAAAATCCCAGAATTTGAAAGATATGACGGGACCAGTTGCCCTCAAGCTCATCTTACTATGTTTTGTCGAAGGATGACAGGATACGGCAGGGATGACAAGTTACTGATACACTGTTTTCAAGATAGTTTAACGGGATCCGCCACTAAATGGTACAATCAATTGAATCGTTATCAGATAAAGTCATGGAAAGACTTGGCTAAGGCCTTTCTGGAGCAATATAAGCATGTTAGCGACATGGTACCAGACCGTTTGACTTTGCAACACATGAAGCAAAGGTCTAACGAAAGCTTTAGACAGTACGCACAACGCTGGAGGGATGTAGCAGCACAAGTTCAACCTCCTCTTAGTGAAAAAGAGACAGTGGTTATATTCATCCAAACCTTGGAGGGCCCAATCCTGGATAGCCTCATAGGCAATGCAACCACCAATTTCGCTGATCTGGTGCTATCTGGTGAGCTCATCGAGAATGCCATCAGGAGTGGCAGGATTGATGCCGGTGGAAGTTCATCCCATAAAAAGTCAGGGAAGAAGGACAACGAAGTAAATTCTTCGGGAGTCTATAATGTGAATTATTCCAAGCCTGTAACGATGACGCAACCTACAACTACCGGTACTTATAACTCCTCAAACCGAGATTTCAATCAAAGGAAGAATTTTGAAAAGCAAGAATTTACTCAATTACCAATGTCCTATGGAGAGCTACACAAACAGTTATATGATAAACACGTGGTATCACCGTTCTATCAAGCCCCGGTACAACCCCCTTTTCCGAAGTGGTACGATGCCAATGCAAGATGCGATTACCATGCAGGACAAGTGGGGCATTCAATCGAAAATTGCCTCGGTTTCAAGAGGCTGGTGGAAAAACTTATCAAGCTTGGAGCGATAAGATTTGATGACTCGGATGAAACGTCCACGAACAAGGATCCCTTGCCGAAGCATGAAGAAACTAATTAAGAATGGCAATGTTGTCGTTTTGAGCTGTACAAAAGTAAATTATGCCTGCTCTACCTTGACCATAGTAGGTCTCTTGTAGTTTTCATCTCTTTCAATGAGATGTTTTTGTGAACTATCTCGTTAGCTTAAGCCCACTGGCAGCGAGAGTCTTTTGTAAGGGCATAAAACTACAAGTTGCAATGGAAATATATTTTTTGTAAAATTTTGCGGTTGAATGTTGAGCGACCCAAATTCAGAAGATAGAGACTACCTTAACAGAGCAACATGACCATATGATTTCCTGCACTTTAAAGGTTCAGATTGTTAAAACTTGTTTGGGGCATCCATTTTGAGCAAAGATTCCGAGAAAGGAGGCCAAAATAGAGAAGTTCAAGCATCTTCCATCATAATCAGTGAAATCAGGGGCACCCCTTGGAAAATCATACCGTTCATGCATTCAAGCATTTTGCATTTAAACATCATGCATTTAGGTTTTGCATGCATTGAGCATCAAGTTAAGAGCATTCATGATGAACATATTTTTGCTTGTACATATAAATAGGTTTAGAGAAGAGACAGAAAGACCTTAATCAAGGGGGCAACAACATGATGATCAACCTTTGGCCCCGAGAAGGCTAAAATAACACAGATTTTTTAGGTAACGACTCCAGAATTTTGAACAGTAACTAACAAAGGTTTTATTTTGCTTTCAGGTCCTAACTACCCATTATGGAGTAGCAAAAACAAATTTTTCCCAATGTCGACTCCATCAATGGTGGTAAGTCAATTTTGTCAGAACTTTGCCCTTTCGGCGGCTATGTTGAGGATTAGATCGTCATGCAGATCTCGTTTTTTACATATTTGTACAGGTAGTACATGTGAATCAAAATTATTTTGAAAAAAAATGAAATGAAAAATGATGTTGAAAAAAATGAAATGAAAAATCACAAAAGACATGCAGAAACAAGATATTGGACAATTCAAATATCCTTCTAAAATCCATTTTTGTGAATGGTCGAAGGAAGATAAATCCTTTAAAAAAAATCCAATCTTGTGATTGGTGCAAACTGATTGTACCCAGGGGAATGGTACAGCTAGCCCGGAGCAAACGGCTACCGGTAAAGGCAAAACAAATCCGTTAATCCCTGTGCATTTGGGAAAAATGCATTGATAAGGACCATTCAAACGTCCATTGAAATCCATTGTTATAAATGGTCAAGGAATTAAATTCTTGGTACCAACTGATTGTACCCAGAGTAATGGTACGACTAGCCCGGAGCAAACGGCTACCGGTAAAGGCATATCAAATCCGTTGATCCCTGTGCATTTGGGAAAAATGCAAAGAAGATATATGATATCAATTGAAGACACATTCGAATCAGATACTCAAATCTTCCAGACTTGATCTTATTCCTCCGTTGATGGAGTGGATAGATCTTATTCCTCCGTTCATCGGATGCAGCTGGATCCAGTTTTGCAGACTTTGCCTCTTTGTCAATGTTGCAGCTAGATGGTAACATCGTCAGTGTCTTGGCAAGTCAAGTTTGTTGTGTCTCCTCCAAAGGATCAACTGCAGCTTTTGCTCCTCTCAACGGATCATCATTTTGAAGATTTTGCAAACAAGAGCGGTGGAGTAGATCAGTCAAAGCTCCAAAAGAAGAAGCGGTGGCCAGAAGAAGCCCAACCTTACTAAAGAGAACCCCAAACCCTACTAAGAGAACCCTAACATTACCAAAAGAACCCTAACCTTACCAAAAGAACCCCCAACCACACCAAAATCGACGTCGTTAATATATTTTCTTGCAATATAGCACTAGAGATTTTATTTGATGATGTGGATCATGAATCATTGTCAATTGGGCAATGTAAACAAAGAAATGATTGGCCAACATGAAAGAGACAATTAAGGCGAAACTAAAATCTCTTTTGAAAAGAGAAGTATTTGGGCCTGTAGCCAGTACATTGAAATGTGTAAAGCTCGTGGATATAAACGAGCCTTTGTGAGAAAGAGAAATCCAAAGGGAAAATCATGAGATATAAGTTCATTTGGTTGCACAAGGATTCTCACAAAGACATGAAATTGATTATGAGGAAAATATATTCCTCGGTGGTGGATGCAACTACTTTTAGATTTTGATTAGTCTGACAATAAATAAAATTACTCGGTTTCCGCCTAAAGGATGTTGTTACATCATATTTTAATGAGCCTCTTGACAGTAATATTTACATGAAACTTCCAAAAAGATTTAGATTACCATAAGCAGTTCATTCAAGTTCTCGAGAACATTATTCAATCATATTGAATATATCTTTTTATGGCTTGAAACAATTTAGGCATATTTGATATGATCGTCCCATTGAATACTTATTAGCATAATGCTATATGAATTATTTTCTCGAGCATTTTTATTAAGAGGTTTAGCTTTGAATTTTTATTGATTGTGTATGTCAATGATTTGAATATCGTTGAGACTCGTGAAGAGACCTTCTCAAATCCTTGTGCATCTATCGACATACAGAAAAATATTGAAAGAGACTTTACATGCATAACACATATCTATTGATCACCTTTATGGTTGTTGCTAAGTCTCTTACTGTAAACAAAGATTTTTTTTGCCTCACGAAAAGGGTAATGGTATTCTTGGTCTAAAGCACAATATACACATTTTTTATCTGGAATCATCGTATCTTAGCTGGTCCAGAAATATTTTTTAAGTGCTACAAGATCATTATCTTTAAATAATTGTTATGCATGAGGCAAAACTGAAGTATGTGTTTGGCTAAACATATCTTGAAGATATGTGAATGTTTTTCACAAGATAAGATGCAAGCTATCTTGTACAAAGATAATACAAAATTTATATCTCAAGGTGGATATATCAAATATGATAAAACGAAACATATTTCTTCAAGTTTCGTCCCTCATGATTTTCAGATGAATAGTATTCAATGAATCAATTCAAGCAATGATTTGGAAGATTTATCCACTAGTACATGATCTACTTCAACATTTGAAGATTGTATTCAATATTGAATTATGAAGATTCAAAGATCTTATGTGATATTTTCATGAGGGGGAGTAAATACGCGTTGCACTTTTTCCCCCTTAACCGAGGTTTTGTCCCAATGGGTTTTCCTGGTAAGGTTTTTAATGAGGTAACATGTTATGCGTATGAAAGATGTGTTACTCTTTTTCCTTCACTAAGAATTTTTTTCCCATAGGTTTTTATCTTAGTAAGGTTTTAACGAGGCACGTTATCTGCATGGATATCTAAGGGGGAGTGTTATAAATATATTTATTTATGGTGGATATCCATATATTAAGTTAAACTTTAATGGGCTTTAGTATTAAGGTTTAATACCCATTGGAATTAGGGTTTCCATCTTATGCCTATAAATATAGACTTTTGACATAGCATTGTACACAACTCTACTTTGAGAATACAATAAAATCTCTCCCTTTTGTCTATTTTCTTCTTATTCTTTATTTTATTCACAACAAAATCGCAACAATAACATTTCTATATCAGTAACGACATCATCTGAAACTACGATATTTGTAATCATTATATTTAAAATAGCATATGTTATTAAAAATTCACAACCATAATACTCGTAGTGATTGCAATAACAATCGTTATTTCCGTAATTGCGAAAAGCATAACGTGACCGAAAATACGATCATAAACCATAATTTAAAATTTTAATTAGAGATTTAATTTTTTTGTTCTCCTTAGGGTCACCAAAATCTTAAAAATAAACATACTTTCTATATAAATTAACATAACACAAAATAATTAATCGTTGAGTTTGCTCAAGAACCATTTGAGAAACCAAAAATTTCTCCATCATATAACGTGTAAATCATCATTAAATTTTATTCTTAATTTATCTTGAGCACTATAATTTTAAAATATTTAGTATATTCACTGACTTTTTGTACATTGATTTTTAATCACTCTTTCATTAACTCTTTAATACTGTTATAATTAGAATAAAAATATAATAATAGCACAAATCTTCTAGCCCAAGTGGTTAAAGGAATAATTGTTGTTCCTAGAGGTCACTGGTTTGAGTACTAGCGATGCCAACAAAATGATTGAGCGATCAATATCAGATGATGAAAGATTATATTCTAAAACAGATACTACTATAATCATTGTTAGCTTGTTCAAAAAATATTAATAATAATTAATGGGTAAAATACGTAAATATTAACAAAAAAAATATTTTGTTTATTGATCAAAATAGGTAAGAGATAGAATTTAATGATAATTTATGTATTTTACTAAAAAATAAATATGAAAAATTGAATATTTTTGACAGAAAATACTTAATAATTTTAGGGTTGAAGTATAATTTTTAATTCAAACAATTATAGAAATTTAATTTTTGAGTTTTTAAATATATATATTTATAAAAAAATTAATAGAAAATACTTTGATTTTTTGGTTTGGAATTACCTTTTTTTCTTCTATTTTTTTAAAATTAATTAATTAATTTTATATTTTTAAATATTTATATTTTATTATAATTTTAATTCCTAACTCTGCTAATAGACAGATTGGAGCATACGACTTATAGCCATAAACGTTAAAATAATTTTATGAAAAACTTTGGATACCATTAAAATGTAGCATATCAAAAGACAAAGTTAGAATAATTCCAAAGTTTATATTAAATGAAAAATTATTCAATATAGAATTGAGTCGAGAAAATATTTTGAGTTAGTTAAGTTGACGAGTTATATTTTATAACTCAAATTTTATTTAAAAAACTTCGAGGCAATTTAATTTGTTTTAGCTTATGTTCAAATTTTATTATAAATATTTGTAATGTTATGATACTAATTGATTATAAATCAAACGACTTTTTATAACATTATACGATATATATTTTTTCATATATGGTATACACATATCAAACAAAAATATAGATGACAAAAATAATTGAATCTAACCTGGATATTTTTTCTCTTGAATTTCGGGTTCGAGGCAGGGGTCGGTAAAAATTGACTCGGCGTTGGAGCGAGTTCAGATTTAGGATAAAAAACTATTAACTCAACCTAGTATATTTTAATTATATCATATTTATAAAATCAGGGTGAATTTAATTAAGTCTTTTTGTTAAAATTTTAAGTTCGAGTCAGAGTCATGATAAAAATATATTGAATTCGAGGTTGAGCGGAGTCAGGTTAAGAATTTTCAAATTTTGGGTCGAGAGACCTAACACTTACCTCGTTCTATTTTCGTCCATAGACAAAATCGAGAGAATCAACTCAAATTTAAAAATCAATCCATTAATTATTAAAAATTTTAAGTCAAACAAGTCTCATTTTATAATCCATTTTATTTAATTTTTTGGGATCGAATTAAATTCATAAAATTATAGTTTAAGTAAAGTCGAGTTTATTCGATAAAATTGTTGACCGTTTATCAACTAACAATTTTCATCCAACTAAAATTACTTTACCAATATCTTTCAAATCATTTTTTCCAACCAATGAATCTCCACACATTTTTCTCATGTTATTTAAAAAATATATTTTTTAAAAATTAAATTGATGACATGGATGATTAGTGATGGAATAAGTGATTTTCATTGGTTAGGGACCACAGATGACGTGACTAATCGAATCCATGATATAATCTCTCTTGTTTTTGCTATAGACTACTTGGATGTATATCAAAAAATCCATTTTTTATTCGGTTAATTTCTTATAATACATTTTCTTTTATATTCTTATAACTTGTTTTCATTTTTCTTTATCGATCGTTTTGTTATTTTTTAGATATTTTTAGGGATATCGTTTTTATTGATTATTATGACACTAATTTATTATCTTATTAATCTTTCTTATCATAAACTCTCGAATTAAATTTAGATGTGTGGTTCGTGTTGTTGGATAATTTTCTCACGATGCTCAATTTTGATTTATAATTGTCAACGACTTAGACATTATTAATATCGAAGATTTTTCCCTTGGATGGAGACGAGAGGGACGAAGTTGGTGCTAGACAGTAGAGATTGGGTTGGTTGTTAATTGTTAGTTAGCTCGTTTAAATAAGTTTGTTTGTTTGTTAGAGGTGCATAATTGGACTATAAGTATGTGCATTCGGTTGAGATCAAATCTCATCTCGACTCTACTTTTTGTATTGGTTCATTTTTAATAAAATTTTGAGATTAAATTTGATCCTTAAATATAATTTTTATCTGCTTTTCATCTCCACCATACATTGGCCTTCGACCATTCATCTTCTTCGTTAACTATGCCGCCTTTCTCACATTGTATCAATCGCCAGTGATTTTGGATGTCGTTGCTACCGCTATTACTTTCTAGATTAACTTACCTTTTTCTTCATTTCCCCCTTCTTCTATTCAATTGGAATTTGTCGATTTGGTCACTGTTGTTACTGTCGTTCGAGTTTGCTTCACCAGTTCAAGATTTTTTTCTTTAGATTTGGTTGACCATTTCGTTGTGTTCTTCAATCATCGATGCAACCTTGACTCTTCACCGATCATCTTGTTGGTCGACAATGAAGATCTTGATATTGTCCTTATTCCGCTGCTACTGTTTGGGTCTAGTTCTCTATGTATCTTTTATGTTTCTTGAAGTCGTTTCTTTATCATTTGGATTTTCAGACATTGTTGATTGTTGCAATCTTGACAATCCAACGTAACTTTTACAATTCTCGAATATCATCGTCTTCCATCTCATATATGATTCTATTGTCCCGAGGTTGTATTTTCTGGTAAAATCTTTTAATTTGTTTCTTGCTTGTGTAATCTAGAACAAACCTGTACAATGCTCAACATATTCTCAGATTCATTCTTTGATATGGTTTCTTTGCGGTGAATCAAGTCTTGTTCATATTGGGAAAGTCGAGCTGAATAAAGTTTTTTGTTTCAATCTCTGCTTTGTGGTAATTCACAGTTTGCTCGTCGGTTATTGGAAGTTCAAATGTAATGTTGATGGATTGTTGGATATTTTGTTCATTGGTTTTGAAATGAGTAATTGCTAAGGTTGTTATTTGTTGAATACTGATTTTTGTTAAAGAATTGAGTTGTTTTGTAATTTGGAATTCTTTATTATTTTTTTGATTCTTCTTCATAGTACACATAACACTTAATGCTTCACTGTCAAGCGTTATATGAAAGAAAATCTCTATGGAGTGTTAAGTGGTTAACCGTCTTACTCTCTGTTAACCAGACAAAAGAGGGTGTCTTCTTGCTCAAAAACGGGCTTTAGATTACACCTGGTAGTATTGTAGCTTGACCGCTTTGCTTCCAATAAAAAGAAAGACCGAATAAATATTAAAGTAGGTAACAATAAGAAAGAAAGAAATGCTTCTGAATTTTTTTTTTTGAAGAAATTTCGAATGAGAGAAAACAAATAATGACCATAAAAAAAAATATTGTGAAAAAGTGAAGAAGAAAAATATAAAGACTATTTCTCTTCTTCATTCGGGCAAGACTTTAGAAATTGTCTAATTTTCATCTGTTATTCTTTGGTAATATCAGGATCATCACTAGTCAACCTTTTTTGAACTACGCCATAACCATTGTTTAGATCACTGAGAAAAGTGTTAACATGGCCATCTTTGTTAAGGATAGTTACCAATTTATATCATGTTTTCAGCTCACTGTGTTATGCCTCAGGAAGTTTACAAGGGTAAAGAAAGAATGTTAGTCACTTGAAGTTTTTTGTTTTGAGTGTGTTGGGATCGATTGAAAGCACAATGTCGATGGATCAAGTTGATTTTTTTAGAGATTTAGGAGGTTGAGAAAACAAGGAGAATGTTTGACAATTGAGATTGGGTTGGTTGTTAATTGTTAGTTAGCCCGTTTAAATAAGTTTATTTGTTTGTTAGAGGTGTATAATTGGACTATAAGTATGTGCATTGGGTTGAGACCCAATCTCATCTTGACTCTATTTTCTGTATTGATTCAATTTTAATAAAATTCCGAGATTACATTTAATCCTTAAATATAATTTTATCTTGTCTTCATCTCCACCATACACTAGCCTTCGACCATTTATCTTCTACGTTAACTATGCCGTCTTTCTCACAGTAGGGAGGGTCGTTTTATATAATTTTAGCCTCGTTAGAATTTCACTGGAAGGTTGCCGGAGCACCGCCTGGAACATGACTGACGGTGGAGGGGGTGCTCTGGTGATGAGGACTTGGCTTTAGGGCGGTGCCCTATAATTTTCCGCAACAAATAAAATCTGTAGGACAACATCTTAAGCCAAGTCTCCATCACCGGAGCACCCCTCCACTGCCAGTCAAGTTCTCGGCGATGCTCTAACAATTTTCCAACGAAATTCTAGCGAGATTAAAATTATAAAAAACGACTCTTACCCACTCCCTCCCACCCCTCTTCATCCAAAGGAAAAATCTTCAATATTAATAATGTCTAAGCCGTAAACAATTATAAATTAATAGTCAGCATCGTGAGAAAATTATAAATAAAAAACGATCAAAGTCAACGATTAACTCGGGTTAATAGTTAACTTGGGTCAAGACGTGGATCACGGTTCATGGTCTCGTTATTGGTTTGATTTCATGTCTTTAGGTTAGTATGGTTAACTGAATTGATTTGGTCTTGAATCCGGACTGTGTCTTAGATAGGGGTGATCATAACGAGCTGAGTCGAGCCCGTGTCTTATGTAGGGGTGATAACGAGCCGAGCTCGAAATTTTAGGCTCGGGCTCAAAGTTCATTGGGCTTGGCTCGGGCTCATTAGGCTCGGCTCGACTCAAAATAGGCAATTTACTATAATTTTTTTAATTAAAAATAGGGTCTCGCATTAAAAACCCTTTTCATATCCAACACGGAAACAAAATTCAATATCGAAAAAGGAAAAAATGCCCAATTTATTTTAGTTAATTTATTTTTAGTAGATTTTTCCTATTTTATTTTATTGCTTTTATTTTGTTGAGTAGATTACTTTTAATATATACGTAACATATATAATATAATTATTCTGAGCCTGTTCACGATCTTTTTGAACTGATCTTTGGTAGGCTCGGCTCATTAAAGTCTCGAGTTGAACCCGAGCCTGAATTGAGCTCAGTTGAACCGAGCTTTGACCGAGCTTTAACCAAGTCGAGCCCGAGTAGCTCGCGAGCCGGTCAGGCTCATTATCGCCCGTAGTCTTAGGTTTAGGTCAGAATCGGATTGGGCTACAAGTTAGTGCTTTACCCCCGGATTATAGCCTCACACCAACTTGTGCTCCTCATAATAGACCATGTTACAAGGTCTATTCCTCTAGGTTTCACCTTTTTCTTAGATCAGTTTAAGGATTTTAAACATTCAAGGCTTCAAGAGACGAATGGTAACACAAATAGTTTTGATGTTCTTGTCGTAATTACAAAGAAAAATACTAAACAACTCCCTACTTTTTCTTTCTTTTCCCCTTTATTTATGTCTCAAGGAAAGAATGTTATTTGCTAACGACGTGAATTATTAATTCGTATCTTGCAAAATATGAAGTATAATTAATGTGAATTATATATTACATATTTTTTAAAAAAAAATATTAAATTTTTAACTATAATTCACATTGTACGTGAAATACTCTTAAATTTTAAAAATCTATACTTTATTTCTCACGATATTTTGGACGTAATTCGCGTAAAAATATCCTTGCTATTTCTCATGATATTTTAGGCTTAATTCGCGAATTACCCAAATTAACATACAATCCATATCAATCATACCTTACGTTTTCTAAGATACAAATTAGTAATTGACGTCGTACAAAATGTGAATTAACATATATGTGTAAAAAAAAAATTATTCTTTAAAATAAAAATAAAAAAAATATTTTTCAAATAAATAAATAAATAAAAAGAGAATATTCATCTTATTATTAAGTTGTAGTTTATATTAATTTTAGGGTTATGATTTGAATTTATGATTTTTTTTCTTATAATGTTATTTTTATGTTTCAAATTTAATTAGGATTTTGATTAAAATTAGTGAGTGTTAGGGTGAGCTTAACGATGTGTCTTGTAATTATATTCGATATTAATCGGTAGTCATTCTCTTTGTTTTTTTATTAAATTTTACAATAAATTCAAATATTGTTATTTGTTATGAATATATTTATTTATGGTGGATATCCATATATTAAGTTAAACTTTAATGGGCTTTAGTATTAGGGTTTAATACTCATTGAAATTAGGGTTTTCATCTTATGCTTATAAATATAGACTTTTGGCATAGCATTATACACAACCCTTACTTTGAGAATATAATAAAATCTCTTTCCATTTTGTCTCTCATCTTTATTCTCCTATTTTATTCTTGTTCTTTACTTTATTCACAACACATTATCAATACGAGACTCTAACCAACGGAGGTGTTTGTCGTTCAAATCTTGAAGGAGTTATTGAAAAGAATTTGTTACTGGCATAAATCAAAGATAAGCTCTTCTCCCTCAATTATATTTTTATTTTTTTTTCTCCTGATCTTTGATTTGATTTTTAATTTATTAAAATCTTTGGTTGTTTTGTATTTGTGTAGCGATAAAGTGACTCAAATACCGCGGTTCTTATTGACAATTCTCGAAAAAGATTTTAACAAGATATTGGTAACTAAATCTATCTGATATTCAAATTAGTGGAAAGTTCGGTATGTTTTATTTATTTAATTTGAGATTTTTTTATCTTTATTTATAATCAATATTTGTTTATTTTATTATTATGATGAAAGTTTATGTTTTAATCATGTTCTAAGTATTACATGATATCAGAAAAAATAAACATTTGATAAATTAATATGTTTTTATTATGTTGATTTAATCCGAGTATATTGGTTGGACATCCCGTTATGCTAGGCTACTAGTCTCAAAGGAGGTTCTTTTTAAAGGACCTTGTGGACTGGTTTAACAACGCTGCGTATGAGGATTAAATTTTTATTCTTTGTATATATTGAATATATATCGGCTGATCAATTACTATTTAATAGTATGAATATTATAAAGTCTATATTTGCTTGGAAGCAATATTTTTTTTTGTGTCAAAAAACTCGACTATAGACTTCTCCCAAGTTCAAGTTATGAAAATTGTCTTGATCAAAGAATTTTTATGGGAGGCATTCCCTGAAGTGAATGCATGCATGATGATTATTCCATGCGATTATTGAATTTATGACATTCCTTAAAGTGAATGTAAGCATGATGATTATTCTATGCGATTATTGGATTTATGACATTCTATGAAGTGAATGCAAGCATGATGATTATTTCATGTGATTATTTGATTTATGTCATTCCCTGAAGTGAATGCAAGCATGATGTTTATTCCATGCGATTATTGAATTTGTTTCATTCCTTGAAGTGAATGCAAACGTGATAATTCACTATATGGTTAGTGAATAAAACTCAATTATGTGCCAGAGTATCATTGATGAGGATATGTTAGAAAAAAAACATACTCCATTTTTCATGCCAACAATGTTGTCCTTCAGACACAATATCGTGAAAAAGGCTTCAAAAAATATTCTGAGTTGCTCATGAAAAATTATGAATATCGCCCAACAGGCTCCGCTCCATTCCCTGAAGCGAATGTGATATTATATAGCGGAATGAATAAAAGCCACATTAGTAATTGTGGTCATGATTGAGATCATAAAATAAACATGGATAAGATGATTATTTTGAGAATACTTATATCCACAAGAAGTGGAATTGTAAAGATGCCAAGAATGATAGAGATCAGATTAAAAATCTTTATGTTATCAAAGTGATGGTATAAACCATTGATCTCGTACTTGTCAAACGCCGAAGCATTACGGACTTTATTCATAATCATGAATGATAAATTGAAGAAAATATAATCAGATTTTCTTTGTGGCGAAAATAATGGCTTTATTGATCCAACTTAATTGGATATTGATAAATTTTCTCATAGTCCTTCAAGAGAATAATTCACCATTTATTTTATTTCCCTTGTAACATCTAAAAGAAATAATTGATCTTCATTTATTTTGTTTTATTTATTATATATTTATATTAATTTATTTTACATATTATTTATTTACGCTTTATGTTAATTTATTATTAATTTATTTTATATATTATTTATTTACATTTTATGTTAATTTATCCTTTGAAGAATATTATCACTTCCGGAATGAAATCTGCAATGAATTGTGGCTATTTATGCCAAGCAAACTGTGCAAGTACTCATACTATACTTAAGCATAAGAAATATTTTCCCATTTAAATATAAGGGAAAATGTGAGTACTATATCTCAAAGTACTGAAATATCAATGCCTCGGAAGAGCTTTTGAGAGCTTATCTTTGATAAATAAACGAGTTGATATAATATGCTATATTTAATATTTTTCATTCCTCGAAGTGAATGAAATAAAGCACACATTAAAAGGTGCATAATTATGCATATTTTCCCATTTTAAATGCAAGAGAATAATATGAGTATTATATCTGGAAGTACTAATATCACAGAAAGCTCCGACAGAGCAAATATGTTATTGCCAAATGAGACTTTATCTCATATTTAAAGTGCATTATGCCCGTTGAGCAAATATGTTATTACCAAATGAGACTTTATCTCATATTTACAGTGTATTATGCTCGTCAAAGTCGCAAAGAGACTTATTGAATTTTAAAGATATTTACAGAAATATATTGAGAATATTAGTCAAGGGATGTTGACTATCTCAATATTACGAGTATAAGGAAATCTTGGCAAAATTACAAGTACTGTCATCCATATTGTACTACATAAGAATTAGTACAAGTTGAAGCTCATGCTATTGTAAACAATATGTTTACTGATAATTTTATTTGGCATGACCGGTTAGACCATCCCTGTTCAATTATGATGCGAAAATTGGTTGACACTTTCATGTGGTCTTTATTGAAGAACTAAGATTTTCTTCATGGTAATATTTCACGTGATACTTGCTATGAAAGCAATTTGATTATACAATCATCAACATCTAAGATAAAGTGCTATTAATTTTCTGGAACGGATACAAGGTGATATATATATGGGCCCATACACCTTTCTAAAAGACTATCTAGATATTTTACGATTTTTATCGATGCATCGACTAGGTGGTTATATGTATCCTTGTTATTAACCCGCAACTTGGTGTTTGCGAGGCTACTTGCTCAGTTGATAAAATTACGAGCACATTTTCCATATTATTTTCTAAAGACAACCAGTCTTGATAATGTTGATGACATGTAATTTTACATGTAGTATCACCAATTCGCATCAAGCCAAGAAATGATTATAAGTTCTCCCCATTACAAATGGTTTTTGGTCAGAAACCAAATATTTCTCATCTTAGATTTTTTTTTATGTATGCGATATATGTTCTAATTGCTCCACCATAACGCACAAAGATGAGTTTTGTTGGGAATATATATAAGAGCTTTTGATAGGGGATTTATTTACAACCTGATTTACTGACTATCATTTTAATGAGTCAGTTTACCCAACATTAGGGGGAGAAAATAAATAGCTGGGGAAAGAAATAAGTTATAATGAATTATCATTTTTCTCATTTTGATCCACGTACTACACAATGTGAACTATAAGTTCAAAGGATAATTCATTTAGCAAATCAATTGCCAGATATTTTACTGACCATAAAAGAGTGACTAAGTCACGTATATCAGCTATGAATGCTCCGATTAAATTTGATGTCATGGAAGGACAAACTCTAGTTGCTAATGGGTCTAACTTACTCTTAAAGCGTAGTAGACAAGTAAATTCCAAAGATAAGAGATCCTCGAAAAAGAAAATGAGCTATATTTTATGATAGTCTGATCGAGGAATCAATGATTATGAAAATCTCTAGAAGAGATTAAATGGTCTCCAACAGAGACATTGACATGACTCAGGTACCTGATAATAAAGAGATCTCAATAGATTATGTCATGTCTGGTAATAAGTTGAACTGAAATTAAATCGACATCGTTAATATATTTGCATGCAATATAGCACTAGAAATTTTATTTGATGATGTGGATCATGAATCATTGTCAATTGGGCAATGTAAACAAAGAAATGATTGGCCAACATGAAAGAGGCAATTGAGGCGAAACTAAAATCTCTTTTGAAAGAGAAGTATTTGGGCCTATAGCCCGTACATTGAAATGTGTAAAGCTCGTGGATATAAACGAGTCTTCGTGAGAAAGAGAAATCAAAAGGGGAAATCATGAGATATAAGCTCATTTGGTTGCACAAGGATTCTCACAAAGACATGAAATTGATTATGAGGAAAATATATTCCTCGGTGGTGGATGCAACTACTTTTAGATTTTGATCAGTCTTGCAATAAATAAAATTTCTCGGTTTCTGCCTAATGGATGTTGTTACATCCTATTTGAATGAGCCTCTTGATAGTAATATTTACATGAAACTTCCGGAAAGATTTAGATTGCCATAAGCAGTTCATTCAAGTTCTCGAGAACATTATTCTATCATATTGAATATATCTTTTTATGGCTTGAAACAATTTAGGCGTATTTGATATGATCGCCTCATTGAATACTTATTAGCATAATACCATATGAATTATTTCCCTAGCATTTTTATTAAGAGATTTAGCTCTGAATTTTTATTGATTGTGTATGTCGATGATTTGAATATCGTTGAGACTCATGAAGAGACCTCCTCAAATCCTTGTGCATCTATCAACATACAGAAAAATATTGAAAGAGACTTTACATGCATAACGCATATCTATTTATCACCTTTATGGTTGTTGTTAAGTCTCTTACTGTAAACAAAGTTTTTTTTCGCATCACGAAAAGGGTAATGATATTTGTGGTCTAAAGCACAATATACACATTTTTTTGATCTGGAAGCATCGTATCTTAACTGGTCTAGAAATATTATTTAAGTGCTACGAGATCATTACCTTTAAATAATTATTATGCATAAGGCAAAGCCGAAATATGTGTTTGGTTAAATATATCCTGAAGATATGTGAATGTTTTTTACAAGATAAGATGCAAGTTATCTTGTACAGAGATAATACAAAATTTATATCTCAAGGTGGATATATCAAATATGATAAAACGAAACATATTTCTTCAAGTTTCGTCCCTCATGATTTTCAGATGAATAATATTCAATGAATCATTTCAAGCAATGATTTGGAAGATTTATCCACTAGTGCATGATCTACTTCAACATTTGAAGATTGTATTCAATATTGAATTATGAAGATTCAAAGATCTTATGTGATATTTTCATGAGGGGAGTAAATACGCGTTGCACTCTTTTTCCCTTAACCGAGGTTTTGTCCCAATGGGTTTTCCCGGTAAGGTTTTTAATGAGGCAACATGTTATGCGTATCAAAGATGTGTGTACTCTTTTTCCTTCACTAAGATTTTTTTTCCCACGGGGTTTTTATCTTAATAAGGTTTTAACGAGGCACATTATCTTCATGGATATCCAAGGGGGAGTGTTATAAATATATTTATTTATGGTGGATATCCATATATTAAATTAAATTTTAATGGGCTTTAGTATTAGGGTTTAATACCCATTGAAATTAGGGTTTTTATCTTATGCCTATAAATATAGACTTTTGGCATAGCATTGTACACAACCCTTACTTTGAGAATATAATAAAATCTCTCTCCCTTTTGTCTCTCATCTTTATTCTCCTATTTTATTCTTGTTCTTTACTTTATTCACAACATTATTTTTATAAAAAAATATTTTTTAATAGTCTGAAGTGAGTATAAAGTAATATACGTTTATATTGATAATTTGATCTAAGTGACAAATAATTTAATATTGTTTAACCAAGTCTCGAGTTTGAGATTTTTTATATGTAAAAAAATTTCGTTGAGAAACACTCATTAAAATTAAGTATTCGACATAAATTAATCCAGATTAATTAAGGAAAGCCTTAAAAAATCACGAGTGCAACAAAAAAATTATATATATTGGTATTTTTTCTTAATTTATTGTTCTACTTTTTAAAAAGACTACTCATTGAGTTTATTTTTATAAAAAATATTTTAATACACAAATCTATAAATTAAAGTGTATAATTTCAAAATTCAAGGTTTAATAATTTAAATTTTATATTTTAAAATTTATTTATTGTATTTAATATTTTAAAATTTAAGTTGTTATTTTAAAAAAATAATTTAAGCATTATTAACGGTTTTCAATAAAAATTTATTAATGTAACAATCAACCATCAACATCATAATTTATGGGGCTTATATTAATTATATGATTTTTTAATATTTTTTATTATGTTATAAATTTTTTAATATTTATTATTATAAGCCAAGTTTTATTAATTATATGATTTTTAATATTTTTTTTATTATGTTTTAAATTTTTTAATATTTATTATTATAAGCCAAATTTTATTTTAATATTTATTATTAAGGAGCTCATTATTTTTAATATTTATAATTAAAAATTTACTCTTAACTTTTTTTAATATTTTTATTAAAGATTATTTTTTTAATATTTGTTATTATAGAATAATCTTGAAATTTATTTTTATAATATATTTTTATGAAGAGTCAATTTTTAATATTTATTATTAAATTCATAATTTTTATTTTTTTTTCTAAATTTTTTTATTAAGGCTTTAATTTTTTTAACACTTATTACTAAAAACCCATTTATTAAACACACTCTTAAAATTTATTTTTTTAAATATTTATTATTATAACTTTATTTTTTAAAGTACGTTATTATGAACATGTTCATAAAATTTATTTTTTAATACTTATTATTAGGACAAAGATTTAATAACAATATATTATCGCAATAATAATATTTATATATCAGTAACGACATCGTCTGAAACTACGATATTTATAATCATTATGTCTAAAATAACATATGTTATTAAAAATTTACAACCATAATACTAGCAATAATTGTAATAATAATCGTTATGTCCGCAATTACGAAAAACGTAACGTGACCAAAAATATGATCAAAAACCATAATTTAAAATTTTAACTAGAAATTTAATTTTTTTGTTTGCTAAGGTTACCAAAATCTTAAAAATAAAACTACTTTCTATATAAATTAATATAACACAAAATAATTAATAGTTGAGTTCGCTCGAGAACTATTTGAGAAACCCAAAAAATTTCTCCATCATATAGCATGTCATTAATTTGACAAAATAATAAAGATAAAATACATAAATTATCATTAAATTTTATTCTTTAATTTATTTTGATCACTATAATTTTAAAATATTTAGTATATCCACTGAATTTCTATACATTGATCTTTTAATCGCTCTTTCATCAACTCTCTAACACCGCTATAATTAGAATAAAAATATAATAATAATTAATGGGTAAAATATGTAAATGGTTATTGATTTTTATTCTCTAACCTATTTTAGTCACTAAACTTTATTTTTTGTCTTATTTTGGTCACTAAAACTTTATATATAATGGTCCAAGTCATAACGATGTGACAGAGTTATGTAAGAATGACACACACACACATATATATATATATATATATATATATATATATATACAAATTTTTGTAAATAATTAAACGTTTTAATCTCTATGATCAAAATAGGTAAGAGATAGAATTTAATGAAAATTTATGTATTTTACTAAAAATTAAATATGAAAAATTGAATATTTTTGACAGAAAATACTTAATAATTTTAGGGTTAAATCAAACAATTATAGAGATTTAATTTTGAGTTTTTAAATATATATATTGATAAAAAAAATTAATACAAAATAATAATGGGGTATTTTGATTTTTTGGTTTGGGGTTACTTTTTTTTTCTTCGATTTTTTTCTTTTATTTAATTTTTTTTAAAAATAATTTATTTATAAATTTATCGTATATTTTTTATATATTTATCTTATACTTTTAAATATTTATATTTTGTTATAATTTTAATTCTTAACTTTCTCCCGGAATAATACATATTTCACAAGTTTAATGGACAGATTGGAGCATACGACCTATAGCCATAAACGTTAAAATAATTTTATGAAAAACTTTGGATACCATTAAAATGTAGCATATCAAAAGACAAAGTTAGAATAATTCCAAAGTTTATATTAAATGAAAAATTATTCAATATATGTAAGGATGAATATTTGATAGAATCGAGTCGAGATAATATTTTGAGTTAGTTAAGTTGACGAGTTTTAGTTTATGTTCAAATTTTATTACAAATATTTATAATGTTATGATACTAATTGATTATAAATCAAACGACTTTTTATAACATTATACGATATATATTTTTCATATATGATATACACATATCAAACAAAAATATAGATGACAAAAATAATTGAATCTAACCTGGATATTTTTTTCTCTTGAATTTCGGGTTCGAGGCAGGGGTTGGTAAAAATTCAGTCGGGATTGGAGCGAGTTCAGATTTAGGATAAAAAACTATTAACTCAACCTAGTATATTTTAGTTATATATATATATTATTTATAAAATCAGGGTGAATTTAATTAAGTCTTTTTGTTAAAATTTTAAGTTCGAGTCAGAGTCATGATAAAAATATATTGAATTCGAGGTTGAGCGGAGTCAGGTTAAGAATTTTCAAATTTCAGATCGAGAGACATAACACTTACCTCGTTCTATTTTCGTCCATAGACAAAATCAAGAGAATCAACTCAAATTTAAAAATCAATCCATTAATTATTAAAAATTTTAAGTCTAACAAGTCTCATTTTATAATCCATTTTATTTAATTTTTTGGAATTGAATTAAATTCATAAAATTATAGTTTAAGTAAAGTCGAGTTTATTCGATAAAATTGTTGACCGTTTGTCAACTAACAATTTTCATCCAACTAAAATTACTTTACCAATATCTTTCAAGTCAATTTTTCCGACCAATGAATCTCCACGCATTTTTCTCATGTTATTTAAAAAATATATTTTTTAAAAATTAAATTGATGACATGGATGATTAGTGATGGAATAAGTGATTTTCATTAGTTAGGGACTACAGATGACGTGACTAATCGAATCCATAATATAATCTCTCTTGTTTTTGCTATAGACTACTTGGATGTATATCAAAAAATCCATTTTTTTATTCGGTTAATTTCTTATAATACATTTTCTTTTATATTCTTATAACTTGTTTTCATTTTTCTTTATTGATCGTTTTGTTATTTTTAGATATTTTTAGGGACATCGTTTCTATCGATTATTATGACACTAATTTATTATCTTATTGATCTTTCTTATCATAAACTCTCGAATTGAATTTAGATGTGTAGTTCGTGTTGTTGGATAATTTTCTCACGATGCTCAATTTTGATTTATAATTGTCAACGACTTAGACATTATTAATATCGAAGATTTTTTCCTTGGATGGAGATGGGAGGGACGAAGTTGGTGTTAGACGGTAGAGATTGGGTTGGTTGTTAATTGTTAGTTAGCTCGTTTAAATAAATTTGTTTGTTTGTTAGAGGTGTATAATTGGACTATAAGTATGTGCATTCGGTTGAGACCCAATCTCATCTTGACTCTATTTTTTGTATTGATTCATTTTTTTATAAAATTCTGAGATTAAATTCGTTCCTTAAATATAATTTTTATCTGCTCTTCATCTCCACCATACACCGGCCTTCGACCATTCATCTTCTTCGTTAATTATACCGTTTTTCTCACATGGTATCAATCGCCAGTGATCTTAGATGTCGTTGCTACCACTATTACTTTCTAGATTAACTTACCTTTTTCTTCATTTCCCCCTTCTTCTATTCAATTGGAATTTGTCGATTTGGTCATTTTTGTTACTGTCGTTCGAGTTTGCTTCACCAATTCAAGATTTTTTCTTCATATTTGGTTGACTATTTATTTGTGTTCTTCAATCATCGATGCAACCTTGGCTCTTCGCCGATCATCTTGTTGGTCGACAATGAAGATCCTGATATTGTCCTTATTCCGTTACTACTGTTCGGGTCTAGTTCTCTATGCATCTTTTATGTTTCTTGAAGTCTTTTTTTTATCATTTGGATTTTCAGACATTGTTGATTGCTGCAATCTTGACCATCAAACGTAACTTTTACAATTCTTGAATATCATCGTCTTCTATCTCATATATGATTTGTAAAACTAAAATTGATTTTGATATAACAATTATGTTAAAGGACTTATTTTGTAATAATTTTTTAAGTTACAAAGTCAAAATTAAGTTTCAAGTCAAACAAAGAACTTTGAAATAAATTTTTTAAGTGTTTTTAGACGAGATTATCGATACCAATCTGCATTTTTAAAGCATTGTTCTTGAAACTAAGAACAATTATCGAAACATGGTTCGATATCAATACCTTACTGCCAATGCCTGTTTCGAACCAAGTATCAAACCACTTCGAGTATTTTAATTATTTTAAAATCATTTAAAATTATGACTCATGGTATCGATACCAGTATTGATACCCCTTTATTTCCCAACGACTATTTTAGCATTTAATGAGTTGACCGTTGGTGGCAGTTAAAACTTTAAAAGATGGTTAAGCTGTTTCGAAACATGGTTCGATACCGACCATTACAGTGTAGTAATGGTATCGAAACATGGTTCGATACACCCTTATTAAATGCACAACGTCTCTTTCTTTTTATAGGCTGTTTCGAAACAAGTTCTTCGTGTTTCGATACCGGTGTCTGCAGAAATGCATTTATGGTGTGAAGATGAGGTCCTAACGTCTTTATTTCAATTCCCAACAACCACAACAGTTAGAAATCAATGATGAGGTATAAAATGAAGCAATTCAAGCAGCATTAACAACTACTAAACCTCAAGCAACATCCAAGCAATTAAATCCAACTCCCAAGCACTTTCATTGAAAATCTTGACTCTCATCTTTTGTACTTCAATTTGATTCTTTGTAATTGAGTTTGGGGAGAGTGATTATTTATTTGGGGCATATATTTCTTGTGAGAGAATTCTTTTAGCCCATCCTTATCTCTTGTATTTCTTTGTGAGGTCCAAGTCAATTTTGGGTAGAAAATTGGCTTGATTGTAAAGGTTATCCTTTGAACCTAGAAAAAGGTTGAATTCTCAGTGAATTGGTTTCAAAATCCTTAGTGGAGCTAAGGTAGTGGATGAAGAGACGAATGATAACACAAATAGTTTTGATGTTCTTGTCGTATTTACAAAGAAAATACTAAACAACTCCCTACTTTTTCTTTCTTTTCCCCTTTATTTATGTCTCAAGGAAAGAATATTGAGGTTGTAGAGCTGTCATTAAATATTTTAAAACATATAAAGCAACGACCTGCAAACAAAAGCAAGCAGCTTTGATCGTGATTGAAATCAAGTTAAGGGAGGCGTGTAGAGTGGAACTTGTTTTGGCTGGAGTCTTGGGTTTGACTGCGGGACATTGGCGCCTTGTTCAAAATACAAGATAATCAAAAAGCATTGTTGTGGAAGCATGAAATGAATCTGACATTTGCTGTGTTGTTCTACTACAGACATACCCTCCACAGAGACCAACCACTCGGTTTGGATATACTGTTTGAGTTGTGGATAATTTCTTGCAACACACAACTCTAATTTATGATTCTTGATGGTCTTTTAATAGCTTTATCATATTTTATGGTTCATTTACCAATGTAGTCAGATTTATTCATCTCAGTCTTTTAGTTTAGTTTTTAAATATTTTTATGTATGGTCTTGTATGATTAGAGATGGACACGCGTTGGGTAGGATTAGATTTTCGACCCACCCGCACCCTCCCCGAACTTTAAACCCTTCCACCCTGTACTTGACCGAACCCAGGTTTAGGTTGAAAAAAAATTCAATCCGACCTGAGTTTTAAGCTTTAAAACCCGACCCAACCATTTCCAACCCAACCCAACCCAACCTAACCTATTAAATTTTAGGGACTTAATTATAAAAAATAGGGATTTAATTGTTAAAAAATTAATATTTTAGTGACCTAATTATCAAAAAATCAATTCTAGTGACTTAATTGTACAAAATATATAAAAAGGAATGATTATTACAAATATCCCTATAAATATATGAAAAAATTATATTATTAATCTCGCATCAAATCGGATTTTTTTACCTAAACTCGAACATGACCCAACCCAAAATTATTCTAAAAAAACTTGACACACCCGACCCGAACCCAAATTTTCTAATAAAATTTTGATCCAATAGGATCAGGTCGAGTTGGAATCAGTCGGATTCAGATTTTGTGTCTATCCGATATAAAATGTCAAGTTTCTTGTGTCAATATTATAAAAAAAATATCCAAATTATATATTTAATTTACTTCGATGGTTGTAAACCCTAATAGAAAGTGTAGCCTTGCTTCAAAACGAAGACAAGCACCTTTGAACATTACTCCAACCAAGGGTAATTCCTATATAAAGCAATCTATTCTCCTCTTTCCTTCTCACACAAGCCCTTTCGAATTTTTATCCTTTACTGTAACTTAGTCTTTACCTCCTGACATGGATCAAAATTTGAAAGCAGCTGCTGAGTCAGGCAACAGTACACAACTTTACGAACAAATTGAGAGAGATGGAAATGTTTTAAGGCGATTTGATGAGGTGGAGTTTATCGAGACACCATTACACGTAGCTGCAGAAAGAGGGTGCATTGGTTTTGCAATGGAGATCATCACCTTAAAACCATCTTTCTCTAGGAAGCTAAACCACCGAGGCTTGAGCCCCATGCACCTTGCAGTCGAACAAGGGCAACAAGAGATGGCACTACGTCTGTTGGAAGTTGATAAAGATCTTGTTCGTGTCAGAGGAAAGAATGGTGAGACTCCTTTGCACTACCTGTGTAAAGTTGGAAACCAACACCGCCTACTGGTTAAATTTATACAGGCTTGTCCTGAGTGTATCAGAGATGCCACAGTTCAAAATCGCACTGCTTTACATATCGCAGTTGAAAATAACAGACCGGACGTTCTTCAACTCCTACTCCGTTCCCTCAGAAAGAAAGACTATTGTCAGGAAGTGGTGAACCGACAAGACGAAGATGGCAACACTGCACTCCACATAGCTGCTAACAATAATCAACCTCAGGTTCTAGTTCTACTCATCCCACTCTAATAATACATATTACGTGCAATTTTCATGTCATGGTTAACTTATTGTGACGATCTATATCTCAAACAATCGAAATAACAGATGCTCAAGTTGCTATTAGAATTCAAGACTGATAAATATACAATCAATCAAGCTGGTTTGACGGCACTGGATGTGGCATATCAAAGTAATAACAGAGAAAGTATTTCTATTCTGCGTCGTTGCTTTCTTCCAGGAGTTTCAAACTTCAAACATAGGTTGAAGAAACAGATCGTCATGTATGCTACAATAGCATCATCTCTAATTTTCCAAGACATGGATAATATATCAGGCGATGACCGTAATGCCTTACTTGTCGTTTTAGGCCTACTTTTAACTGCAACCTACCAAGCCACTCTTAGTCCGCCTGGTGGTCTGTGGCAGGGTGAAAATACATCAAAATCCAAAGGCTCATATGATGGAGAGGCTTTGGGGAATTCAGTGATGGATGAAACCAATTTTCTTACTTTCTTTATCCCAACCTATATCGTCTTCCTCGTCTCCTTTTCCCTAACTCTAACCCTGCTTGAACCATTTCCTCAGGGTTTTAGGACATCTCTTCAAGTCCTTCTTTCTTTTCTTGCAATGTCCTTCGATCAATCAATATTTGTGATATCCCCCAACTTTTCAACATACGTAATTATCTATATATTGTATGGAATTGTTTTCATTTTCATGGGGTTCATGTGCATCACCCATAAGGTGTCAAAACTAAGTGTTTTAATAGTTGGATGTTGGATATTCCCTTCCTTTTTAGTTAGAGATTATGTTGGAGAATTATGTTTAGCCGTAACGAAAGGATTGTTGTTGTTCCTTTTCTTACATGATGAATTCTGGAAAGGAACCATATTGGTTTTAGGGTTTACTTTAATAGCTTTCACTAGTTTTTTTTAATGATCCTGATTTTAGCTGGAGATTCATTTATTCTAGAGTAGAAATTGTATTTTTTTACACTTGGGTGTTTCTTCATTTGTGTAGGTTCTGTATAAAGTGTTGCATTCAATATTGTAGTCATTAAAAAAATATATTGACAGATAATTTATGTGATTGTATTTTTTATTTATTTTTTTAATTGAAATCTGTTTGTTTATTGAAAGATGAAATATTCAAAATTATCATAAAAGTTGAGGTTTGGGGTAGGGATGACAAGAGGCTGGATCAGGATCGGATTCAACTGGATCAAGATCCAAATCTATTTTTATATTATGGATTCAGATCCGTTCCAAAATCGTGGGTCTAAAAAATTGAGATCCAGAGTCAATGGATCTTACGGATTCGGGTTCAAAACATGTCTATTAAAAACAATTATTCAACTTATTTTTTAACGTAATAAAACTGTCATTAAATAATTCACATCACAACTTCGATGGAGAAAAGATTAATTTCAATTAACTAGTATCATAATAAAAAACAATAAACTAAGATCTTCGAAAAACTCAACAATTACACAAATATCTTTTGAATAACACAAACATTAAGAAATATAGATCATAAAATATTTTATTATTGCAAATCGAGTACCGTACTTCTACTTCTTAGAGTATTAGTCTTCATTACTACTTAAATCATAAACATACTAAAACAAACAAGAAACAACCAACCAAAGAAAAAAATTGTTTTATGAAAAATAATATTTGTGAAATTTAAATATTAATATTAAGGTTATGTAATATAATAACTTTCTTTTATAACATGTCAATGATATTTACCATTTTCGCATCATCATCATAATATTCATTAATAGAAGAACAAATATGTATTCCTTCAAAAAAAATTCTGTCATAAATAAATAAATAAAAATTACATTAGAGAATAATGTGAAATATAAAACCTACTTTTATATATTTATATATATTTTAAAACCAAAGGTGAGTTTTTTTAATAAATAGGTAAACGGGTCCGGGTATAGGTTTGGGTCTTAATGTCAAATCCGGATCTAGATCCATACTTTAATCAGAAGATCCAGATCCAACCCAGATCTATTGGGTCTAAAATTTTAGGATCCAAACCCTATAAAACGGATATGGATCTACGGATTCGGGTCGGGTACAGGATCGATCACTATCCCTAGTTTGGGGTTGTGCCCTTTTTTATTACGAAATATAATAAGATTTTTATTTATTAATTTTTTTATATAAAAATTGATAGAAACTTGATTAACAAGTAATAACTATAGATAAGGATAGATCTAAAGGAATATTGAGATTTACAAAATTTTACACTTAATGCAACGCTAGTAACTTTGTAATAAGCAGTGTCTTAGGAATGTAGGGGGGTCTATATTTAGCTAATGATTTGTGGATTCTATAATTAACAAAATTTTGTACTTTCTACATTTTTTATAGCGTTGCATTAAGTTATACCAGTTTCCATATGATACGGAGCCACCGGTTCAGTCGTGTTGCTGCCACCGTCGTTTACAGTTTTCTATAGGAAGGGGAAATGATGCAAATTCAGTGAAACGTGAGAGTTGTAGGCATCTACTTGAAGTCTTCTTCCACTTTTACTTCTAGTCTTCCTCTATCATTTTTCATTGGAAGTTAGAAAGTGCGTTTACTTGAAGTCTTCCTCCATCAATTTCAAGTCTTCAAGATCTCAATTATGATAAAAATCCACTATGAAGATAACCCAAGGATACAAATTATCAGCTGACTTGAAACAGTCAATCTCCTTCAATGTTTCTTCCACTTAAACCAGGATATAACTTTGCACATTCAGTTCATCATGCAAAACTCAAGATGTAGAGCTCTTGATACATGCTTTGTAAGGGAAAAGTTGCAGAGGGGTCTTTTCAAATGAACTATTTTCCCACTATAGATCAAGTTGAAGACATTCTAACTAAGCCACTGTCTGCTGCACAATTGGGAGCCTGCTTGAAGCATGATCGTTTACTTGAAAATGATGTGAAATGAAGAAAGTGGTGGCAAAAGTGGGTTTATTAGTCTAGTCTTAGTGTAAGGGAAGTGACAAAAGTGCATTATCGAATTGGAAACCACCAAAGTTGTAAACGTTTCTATGATAAAACATCATGTTTACAGGCAAGTATGATTCAGTTAGGGACAAAGATGGAGACCATAAAACCCAATTTTTCCAAGTAGACGCATCTTAGAAAAAGTAGCCACGTCACTTTAATGTCGGAAACTTGAACCAATTGACGGTTGATAGAATAGGATCATGATTCATATCAGACTTCTGAAACTACTTATTTGAACTCTACTTCTAGTTGATGAACCAAATATTCCCAAACACAAATCATTCTCTTCAATAAAGAAATTGTTTTTATTTAATGGAGCTATAAAAAACCCATTTTGAAGCATCCAGCTCTCGTTTACTTGTTTACGTTGTTGAAGTTATGGTTCTTCTCTCATACTTCAACATGCAGGGTCTTGACTCGCCTGGTTTAGCAACAGCAACTCCTGTAGTTGGAGGAAATGAAACGGATCAACAAGCCTTACTCCAGTTCAAAGCCAAGATTAGTGGTGATCGAATGAAGATTATGGATTCCTGGAATACTTCCATTCACTTCTGTCAGTGGCATGGTGTTACATGCGGTCGCAGGCATCGAAGAGTCACCGAGTTGGACCTGAAAGTCCTCAAACTCTCAGGATCTTTATCACCATATATTGGAAACCTGAGCTTTCTAAGGGTGTTGAACCTTGCGGGAAACAACTTCTACAACCAGCTTGTTGAAGAAATTGGTCGTTTAAGAAGATTGAAAATATTAGACCTCACCAATAACTCCATCAATGGGGAAATTCCATCGAATTTATCTGCTTGTTCTAAGCTTAAATTTGTTGATGTGAGAGACAACCAGCTAACAGGAGAAATACCTACTTGGTTGGGTCTGTTGTCAAACCTGAGAGTCTTAGCGTTTAACTACAACAGTTTGAGAGGGAGTATCCCACCTTCTTTGGGGAACTTGTCATCCCTGGAGATACTTGGTTTGACGCGGAACAGATTAACTGGGATTATACCCGAAGCTCTTGGACAGATGACAAATCTTTCATATTTCGCGGTAACAGAAAATGCAATTTCTGGCATTGTTCCTGTCACAATGTTCAACCTCTCCAATATTAGAGGCTTTGATATTGGTTATAACAATATTCAAGGTACTCTTCATTCTAACTTGCCAATCAATATGCCATATGTTGACTTCTTTTCTGTAGGGAGTAATCAAATCTCAGGACAAATCCCGATTTCAATATTCAATGCTTCAAATCTGAAAGTTCTTGAATTTGATAATAACAGTTTCAGTGGAAACATGCCCTCATTAGAAAAGTTGGATCAACTGTTTAACCTTGAACTAGGCGAAAACCATTTGGGATATGGGAGAGGTGACTTAAACTTTCTCTGCACTTTACTCAATAGTACCAAACTAACATTTCTGTACATAGGCAACAATAATTTTGGAGGCCAACTTCCCAAGTGCATTAGGAATTTTTCCAACACCCTTGGGGATTTAGTACTGGACAATAACAAAATATGGGGAAGAATCCCCGATGGGATTAGTAATCTCATCAATTTGGAGGTTCTAACCGCATCAGGAAATCAACTATCAGGTCCCATTCCCTTTGAAATTGGGAGGCTTCAGAAGCTAAAGATATTTTTAGCTGATGAAAATTCTCTGTCTGGAGGTATTCCTCATTCTATTGGAAAATTTTCAGAGTTGATGAAACTTAATTTAAATTTTAACAATCTTCAGGGCATCATTCCTTCAAGTTTAGGTAACTGTCGAAACTTGCTTTTGATGGCTCTTTCTCATAACAATCTTAGTGGACCTATACCCCCTCAAGTACTCGGACTCCCATCCATGTCCATAGTATTAGAATTATCATCAAATAATTTGACTGGTGAACTTCCTGCTGCTGTAGAATATATGAAAAACTGAATTCTCTGTTTCTAACAAGTTATCAGGCTTGATTCCAATCAACCTCGGTAGTTGTGTAAGTCTTGAGCAGTTGTTCTTGAATGACAATTTGTTTCAGGGGTACATTCCTTCATCTTTGAGTTCATTGAAAGGTCTCGAGGCATTGGATGTATCGGGTAATAATCTTTCAGGTGGGATTCCAGACTTTCTTGTGAGCTTCAGGGCATTAAAATATTTGAATCTCTCCTTCAATGATTTTCAGGGTGTGATACCAAGTGAAGGAGTCTTTAAGAATGCAAGCGCTACATTTGTTGAGGGAAATAAAAAGCTATGTGGAGGCATTTGTCACGAACAAGAAATAAAATATAGAAAAAATTTAAGAAGTTGAGAAGAAGAATTGAAAGGAATAGAAAGTAGAGAACTTTTCATTAATTTTCAGCATAAAAACTGCTTCTTGTAACGTTCCTGTTTTATCTATCAACAAGCTGAAAAATAAACATTAAGAAAAATGCAAGAAATTAGATTGGACAACTGGCTCCCTTCTTAACCGAATAACAGATTCCTGACAGCAGCCAAGGTTGGTTAATTGTCTTCTTGTGTGGTCGGGTCTGCTGGATTCTCTCTTGGATATCCATCAGTGTATTTGGGTTTAATGAAACGGTAAGTTTTGCATCCCCTAACAAAATAGTGTTGTTTTGTAATTCATGCCCGCCTCCTTCATCTTCTAATTCAGAATTTTCACCTAAGGCCATGACAATACCCCTGCAGCAGTTGAGCCTTGTCCCCAAGGATCAAAATCCAGAAACTGTGATTTCAAGACCGAATAATTCTCCTAGGTAGCATTTTCATCTCCTAAATTCGACCATCTAATCAACAATTGAGTTATTGCTCTATTGTTTTTCTTAACAATTCTTTTATCCAGAACCATGGTTGGATAAACATGCACTTGACCATCACTCCCCACTTCTGGAGGATCGATTGAAGCTACTGCTTGATGCCCTATTTTCCTCTTAAGCAAGCTGACATGGAAGACTGGATGGATTTTTGCTATAGCGGGTAACTCCAACTGGTAAGCAACCATCCTTATTCTTTTCAAAACCTTATAGGGACCATAAAATCTAACCGCTAACTTCAAATTGGACCGGAGTGCTATCGATGTTTGCTTGTATGGTTGTAGCTTTAAGTGAACCCAATCTCCTTCTTGGAATGTTCGGTCTGTACTCTTTCTATCAGCTATTTGTTTCATTCTGTTGCATGCTTTCTGTAGCTGTTCTTTAAGCACCTTGTTGAATTACTCTCTTGCCTTCATTAAATCTTGCACACTTTGTACTGAAGTTTCTGTACTCCAACTAGTATGGGGGGAGGATACCCATATAAAGCCTAAAATGGGGTAGTTTTCAGAGCTGAATGATAAGTGGTATTGTACCACCATTCCGCTTGAGCTAACCAACTAGCCTATGTACTAGGCTTCAAGAAACAAATTCCTCTAAGATATTGTTCTAAATATTGATTCAAACGCTCAGTCTGTCCATCTGTTTCAGGATGATAGGCTGTGCTAAAGAGTGTAGTTGTTCCCAACTGTTTCATTAATTCTTTTCAGAAGAGACTAGTAAAAGACTTATCTCGATCTGAAATTGCCACCTTAGGAGGTCCATGTAGCTTATACACCTGCTCTAAGTACTTCTTAGCAACATCAATAACAGTATAAGGATGAGCCAAGGGAATGAAATGACCATATTTAGTGAACTTATCTACAACCACTAGAATGCAATTATACCTTAGAGAGTTAGGTAAGCCCTCAACAAAATCCATAATGATCATTTCTCAAGCTTGTTGGGGTATGGGAAGGGGTTGCAACAATCCTGGTTTTGCTGTGTGTTCCACTTATGTTCTTTGGCACACTTCACACTGCTGCACATAATCCTTAACATAGTTTTTCATTCCAGGCCATAAAAAAAAGTAGCATTCACTCTTTGAAGGGTAGCTTGTATCCCTGAGTGTCCCCCAAGGGGAGAATCATGTAGGACTAAAAGGAGTTGCTTTCTTAAAGACCCTGCCTCTCCAATGTATACCTTGGATTTGTGTCTCAGTACTCCTTTGTTGTAAGTCCAATCTGTTATGGAAGAAGGATCAAGGGCCAAAGCTGCAATCTTCTCTTGGGAAAAGTATCTCCTTCATAATTTTGTTTCACCTCTCTCACCCATCCTGGAGTTATCAAAGTAGCTCCCATAGCTAACAACTGAGCAGATTCTTCCATTTTTCTCGATAGTGCATCTGCCATTTTGTTGGTCTTCCCCTTCCTGTACAGAATTTTATAATCCAACCCTAACAGTTTAGTCAACCCTCTCTTTTGAATGGTGGTGATCAACTTTTGCTCCAAAAGATGTTTCAAGGGCTCGTGATCAGTTTTGATTATAAATGGTCCCCCTTCCAAATAGTGCCTCCATTTAGTGATGGTCAATATAATTGCTAAATACTCTTTTTCATATATGGATAAATCCATATGTTTTGGCCCAAGAGCTTTACTTAGATATGCTAATGGTCTTCCTTCTTGTGATAGCACAGCCCCTACTCCCTTCAAGCTCGCATCTATTTTTAGACAAAAAGTTTATTAAAATCTGGTAAGGCTAGCACAGGAGCTTCACACATGGCCCTCTTCAATTTTTCAAAAGCTTGAATTGATTCCTTAATCCACTAAAATCCTTCTTTCTTAAGCATACTAGTCAAAGGCTTGCTGATTTTACCATAACCTCTAATGAATCTTCTGTAGTACCCTGTCAAGCCTAAAAAAACTCTTAAAGCTTTAAGGTTTTTAGGTAAGGGCCACTCAGCCATAGCTTCTATCTTTACAGGATCTGTTGATACCCCTTTTTCTGAAATGATGTGCCCTAAATATTCAACTTGAGTCTGCCCAAAGTAGCACTTACTTCTTTTAGCAAAAAGCTTATTCTGTTTCAAGACCTCCAAAACAGTCTTCAAGTGTTTCAAGTGTGCCTGTAAATGAGAACTATAAATGAGTATGTCATCAAAAAAAACTAATACAAACTTTCTTAGATATGGTCCAAAAACTTCATTCATCAATGACTGAAAGGTGGCTGGTGCATTAATGAGTCTAAAGGGCATGACTTTAAACTCGAAATATCCATGGTGAGTCCTAAATGCAGTCTTGTAGACATCCTCCTTCTTGACCCTGATTTGCCAATAGCCTGATCTCAAGTCCAGTTTAGAGAAATAAACTGCTCCAGCTAACTCATCCAATAAATCCTCCACCACTGGTATAGGAAATTTATTTTTTACTGTGGACTCATTTAATTTCCTATAGTCTACACAAAACTTCCAGGATCCATCTTTCTTTTTCACCAGTAGGCATGGTGAAGCAAAAGGGCTTTTGCTGGCCTGTATTATGGATGCAGACAACATTTCTGACACCTGTTTTTCTACTTCTTCCTTCTGGTAATGCGTGAATCTGTAGGGCCTAATGTTTACTGGTGGTGACTCAGGCTTCAACACAATGGCATGGTCTTGACTTCTCTCAGGTGGTAATCCAGTAGGCTCCCTGAAAATTTCCTCATATTCCAGTAGTAGGGGTTGTATTTCTGTTGACACTGTACTGTCCACAGCTTCAGCACTCAGAAGATAAATTTCTCCCATAAGTTTAAGGTCTTTTTCTGCTAGTTTTTGTAGCTTTCCTCCAGAAATTTCTTTAATCCAGTTCTTCTTTGTCCCCTTTGAATTATCACTTTCTCACCTCCTTTTTTAAAACTGATGGTCATAGCTTTCAAATCCATCAAAATAGGATTATACTTTCTCATCCAATCTACCCCGAGAACCATATCACTTCCCCCTATTTGAAGCACTATAAAATCATGGTTGAATTGATATCCTTGCATGCTCCATTTCAACTGATTACTCCTAGCTGAGCTGAATAATTTCTCACCATTGACTACTGTGATGGCCAAAGGTTGAGTATGTACAACTTCCATCCCTTCTTTAGCCCATGTAGAGGTCACAAAGCTATGGGTGCTTCCACTATCAATGAGAATGCTCAAGGGACTCCCTTTGATCATCCCTTGTATTCTCAGTGTGTTATGCCCCACACATCCAATTAAAGCATTGATAGATATCTCTAAATCCCTTTGTGTTGCTTCTTTTTCTTTGCCTTCTATTGATTCTTCATTGCTCAAGTCCAGTTTAGTTTCTTCTGGATCATCGTCTTCCTCTTCTTCCATTAAGTTAAGTTGTCTTCGTTTGCACTGATGGCCAGGACTAAACTTTTCTCCACATCTGAAGCACAAATTGTTAACTCTTCTATACTCTAGTAATGTTTGTTTTGTTGCCCCTGGTTGAGCAGTCTTGTTAACCTGACTGAGCTGTTGTTTTGGAGTGGAATTCAATTGTTGCCCCATCACTACTTTTGGCTGATACTTGAACCTTTTTTTCTCTACTTCTAAGGATAACTCATGCAATTTGGCCAGTTTATAAGCACTAGCTAAGGTTCTGGGCTCATGTACTCTAACCCTGTGCTTAACTTCTTCTCTCAGACCACTCACAAAACTGGAGATGAAATATTCTTCTCTCAGTTCTGGATTTTGTAACAACACAAAAGGTTGTAACTCTTTAAACTTATTCTGGTATTCCTGCACTGAAGATTTCTGAGTCAATCTCAAGAATTCCTCTACAGCATCAACATAAGTTTTGTCACAAAACCTGTGGCAAAGGTCTTCTGTGAATTCATGCCATGTGATTCTGTGTTTGTGCATGATATAACTGTCAAACCAGATTTCTGCTTGCTCTGCCAAATACATAGTTGCCATATCTAACTTATGCTTTTCAGGAATAGCAAACAATCTGAAATACTTGTCACATTTCTTAATCCATCCTTTTAGATTTTCGCCTTCAAAAGCTTGCAGTTCTACCCTTGGTTTTGGCATAAAAGAGCTAGAACTATTAAGTTGATTTTGCTGTGGAAATACTTTAGTCATCACTTCATCTTCCCCTGCCATATTTACATTACTAGATCCTCCTATCTCCTTTTCTAGTTTTTGTGTCCCTGAAGCTAGAGTAGGATTTGACAAAATACCAGGTTTATTAGGCTGATAAGAATACCTTTCTTTCTCCTTGATGACTGTGACTTGTACCGGTTTTTTTCCTTCTTTCTCCTTGTAAAAAATGGGGTTCACCCGTTCCACTTCAGGTAAGGAATTTATAGGGCTAGAGGGTGTGCTGTCAGCCACATTCTTTGTCATGACCACAAGTATCTTAGTCATAGTATCTTTTTTTTTCGGCCATGTAAGATTCCAGTGTACTCAGTCTTTCCTCCTGCCTTTTCCACCACTTAGGTGGTTTTGAATCATCCTTTAAAGCCTCCAGATCTACCTACATCTCTTTCATTTGTCTTTGCAGTTCTGCCATTTCCATATTATCAACCATGGATTGTTGTTTCTTTGGCCTCCCCAGCGTGTGGATCTTAAAGAATCGAGCTCCTGATACCAATTTATCACGAACAAGAAATAAAATATAAAAAAGATTTAAGAAGTTGAGAAGAAGAATTGAGAGGAATAGAAAGTAGAGAACTTTTCATTAATTTTCAGCATAAAAACTGCTCCTTGCAACGTTCCTGTTTTATCTATCAACAAGCTGGAAAATAAACATTAAGAAAAATGCAAGAAATTAGATTGGACAGCTGACTCCCTTCTTAACCGAATAACAGATTCCTGACAGCAGCCAAGGTTGGTTAATTGTCTTCTTGTGTGGTCGGGTCTGCCGGATTCTTCTCTTGGATATCCATCAGTGTATTTGGGTTTAATGAAATGATGAGTTTTACATCCCCTAACAAAATGGTGTCGTTTTGTAATTCATTCCCGCCTCCTTCATCTTCTAATTCAGAATTTTCACCCAAGGCCAAGACAGCATCCTGGAGTTAAACTTATCAAGATGTAACACGTAAACATCACCAAACTCTTCACTTAAATTGAAAATCGCAATTGTTGTTGTGATTTTAGGAGTGGCTTTGGTCTTCACTTGTCTCTTCATCTTGTGGTTTAGAAAGAAGAAAGAGCCAAAGCCAGCAGCAACTTGTGCAAAAAATTCACTTCTACAGTTATCCTACCCAAGCATCCTAAGGGCTACTGATAGATTTCAAAATTTGGTTGGTTTGGGAAGTTTTGGTTCTGTATACAAAGGAATTCTTGAAGAGAGTGGAACAACTATTGCAGTAAAGGTGCTGGATCTTCTGAACCGTGGAGCATCAAGAAGCTTCTTGGCTGAATGTGAGGCCTTGAAGAACATTCGACATCGGAATCTTGTCAAGGTATTAACAGCCATTTCAGGTGTCGATTATCAAGGCAATGACTTTAAAGCCTTGGCTTATGAATTCATGGAAAATGGAAGCTTGGAGAATTGGTTGCATCCATCTATCAACATGAATGAACCGGAGACAATGAGAAACTTGAATTTCTTCAAAGAGTTGACGTGGCCATAGATGTTGCTCATGCACTTGAATATCTCCACCATCGATGTGAAACATCGATAATTCATTGTGACCTCAAGCCAAGCAATATTCTCCTTGATGGCGAAATGGTTGGCCATATAAGTGACTTCGGATTAGCAGAACTCCTTTTTACAGACAGACTTAATCATTACGCTGATCAGTCAAGCTCCCTTGGATTAAGAGGAACTATTGGTTATGATGCTCCACCAGGTACTACATTTTATTTATTTTACATCTATTTTTATGATCATTATTTATTTACCTTTTTATACTTAGAGGGCTTTCCTCTACAATTATTTTTGTATGTAATATGTGGTGGATTGGTTGTAGAATATGGCATTGGAAGCGAGTTATCAACAAAAGGCGATGTGTATAGCTACGGGATCCTTGTACTGGAGATGTTTACAGGAAAAAAGCCAACTGATGAAAGGTTCAAAGAAGGTTTAAGTCTTCACATCTTTGCTAAGGCAGCTATGCCCGATAGAGTGCTTGATATTATAGATCCCATTCTACTTCAAGAGAGTTCAAGAGGAGCAACAGTCACAGATATCACTCGTAATGCAAACAACGTGAAAGATGAATCTCTACTTCATTGCTTGAATGCGATATCTGGAATAGGACTTGCTTGTTCTGTTGAATCACCAAGTGAGCGTATGGACATGAGTGATGTTGTTACCAAGCTTTGTTCTATTCGAGACAAGTTTCTTCGTTCAACTCGATTACGTCCTGGGATTCGAACTCCATACGTTGCTCAATCATCAGGTACTAAGGTCTTCTTTTCTTAGCAAAATGCTTGCTTACATTCTGCTTTGGGAAAATATAATAAATCTAGGGTTTTCCGATGTAATTGGCTTTATATTTTGTTCAAGTATTTGCATCATAAGCTACTAGATTGTCATCAAATCAGAGTTTAAATAACAATGTTGGATTTTGAGTCTGCATCTTATTGTATGAGTAAGACTACTGAATATGTCTGTTCATGAGACCTGGGAAGAAAGTAATGTTGAGTTCTAAACTGTGAATTTGACAAATCCCAACAATTGATCCTACAACAAAACATAAAGATGATTTTCCTATAATGGCTCATGTTTTGGTTGAGTTGATTCAGATAACTCGAACAACTCAAATAACTAAAATTTTTAAAAAAATAATCGAATAAAGTTTTATTCACTCCTACTTACATGTTCATGTCTCTCCGGTAGTTCAATATAATTATTATGGATTCATAAACTAAGAACATTTTTTAAACTAGTAAATGATATTAGAGTAAAGAGAAATAGTTCCATGATTAATACATCAACATAGCGATTTAGTTTTGATAAATATGATAAATAATTTTAATATTTTCGGAGATGGGGGTGTTGGAGTATATTTTGGATTTGTGGTAAAAACTGCAATATAAGGAGAAATCGTTATTTGCAGATGACGACTTGGGTGAAGACGTTATCAATAGGGGACGAACTTCTTTTGACTGTCTTGAATCGTATAAAAATTATTAAAATATTTTAAATTAGGGGAACATCGACATCTACAGATAGCAATTTTCTCTATAACTATAATTTTTACCGTAAATCTTAAAATACAGTCTAACGCTTCATTTTTCAAAAATTGTTTGGGTTTACATTATTCAATAAAAAAGGCAACATAATAGATTTTTTCTGAAATTATTAATTGGATTGATTTAGGTTTAATTTGTTCACTTCGTATAATCACATCATTGCGTAAATTCATTTAGATTAAATAGTTGAATACGAAGTGAGACGAAAATAGAGATAAAATGGTCTAATTTTGTGGAATGAAACAAAATATAAATAAAATAAAATAAAATAAATTATTTAATTAGATAATTAATTTAAATATTTTAAATTCAAATTATTTATAAATCCAAAATAAATTTAAATGACTTCGGGAGTTTGGTAATTCCTTTCATGTACATGTGATTTCTTTTCTCCTTGATGGAGGCTTGGAAGTTCTTTCTTTTTCCACCTTTTTCAGACTGTAATACTTTAGATTGTCGATCTCACAGGGACTGTGTCGACTTCACTACCTCTTATGACTGCACTAGAAAGAGTAAAAACACAGGTAATGGTTGAGTTGAGAATTCTAAATTAACTAATAATGCTAAACTAAATCTAGAAGAAATAAAGATGAATAAAGTGAGGCTAAGTTGAGTGCTTCGTAGAGGAGAATCTAGTTATGCTACGTATCCACTTATTAATGTAATGGATTGAACTGCTGCCTCGACGGGTCGCACAAAGGGTCATCGCAGCTGCCTAGGCGGGGTTATGCCTTGTCGACAATTCAACATTCCATAGTTCGACAGAGCATCCTTGTATGTTTTCTTCCTTATCCCTAAGCAAGAGAACTGTTGAAACCCACGAGTCTTGATGATACCTCCCGGCGTGAATCAAGGGTGGATAACAACCTCACATGCGTCTTGTTAGTCGCTGAAATCCTGGATAACTTGATTAGTCAATGCCTATGAGTAAAGATCGTATTCTCTCGTTTCGTGAGTCTAACTCTCCCGATATTAGACAAATGGATTTTTCTTCATATACTTATCATCTCGACCTCATATGCAAAGAAAGTAAATGCCAAGAGAGAATAAACTATGAAATAGGTTTTTCATTAATAAATATCTAACATAACATAACTATCTTCTCCAACTACTCCACAAATAACCTAAACCTCCGAAAAAATTTAGAACATAATATAGTTGGCGGCTAAAGGTATTGTCTAGGGTAAAAAAACTTCTATCTTAAAACAAAACCTAATATGTGCCTTATATAGGCCAAGCCCTAGGTTAAAGCTTTCCATGCAAGGAAAGAGTTCTAAAGAAGAAAGAAGTATAATTCCCAATTAAACTTTATTTCCTAAAATATCTCTTCTTTCCCGCACGTGACTTTGACCAAGGTTTGACTCCGTAGTTTGGCTCCGTCTTTCTTTCACTCATTGTCCATTAAGATCAACATCTTTTTCTCTTTCTATCGAGCACTAGTTGTTATCTTCACTCTGCTGTCGCGGCCTCAAAAGTGCTGCCTCGGCGGGTGCTCTATCTACTCTTTAGTATCTGTCTTCCCAATTGACCATCTTTATATGTAGTTTCATGTCTAAGAAACAAAACTATCAAATGCATCTATTTTATGCCAATTATTAGATGAATTCATGAATTATATGTTTGGATGTTGAAGTATGGAAAATATGCAGAAATATCTATTAAAGTCCTTGAATCTTGTCCTTTATTAGTAATTATTGAGTGGGAAAATGGTAATAAAAATAGGATTTTTATGCACACATCACTCCCAGATACAATCCAAGAAAGAACACTAAGCCAGCTTTAAGCTGCAAACAATTAAGCAACTACCAATAGAAAAAGAACATTCAATGAATATATGATTGTTGCTTTCCACTCCTGTATCGCAGAGAAAGTAATAAACCTTAGTAGTTATGCCCATATCAATCAATTTATCGCGGGTAGGCAGTCTATTAAAGATTGTCATCCAAGTCATCAAAGCATGTTTTGAGATATGAGAGGGAATCAAAACTAGTTTTTGCCAGTTAATTTTATTTCATCTAAATTAGTGTTAGGATTACTCCATGAGAAGTTTGGATGTTTCCTCCATGTTGAGTTATAATTATTGGACATATTGTTTCTATTGAAATTTCCAACATAAAGGAAGATTCTGGATCTTGCGGGAATGCGCTTTTGTCGTGATTATCGCCACATGTTTCACAAAGAACATTGACTGCCTTAACTTCTCGAACATGACTCGGATTTTGCAGATCCTTAACCATGTTTGTCAAGGCTGATAGTAGTGCTAGGATAGAATCTTAAGAGTTAGAGCTTGTCATACCTCACCTAGTTATTCCTCTTCTGGTGGTTGGGTGTTGATAATCATTCTTTGCTAACTTATCCAAAATTTCTAAGCTCTCATGGGGTGGGCGGTCTGAGAGGGTACCGTTTGCGTAGGCATCAAGCATCATCCTCGTAGGGGTGTTTACTGCATTGTAGAAGATTGACACTTGAGTTCACTCGGGTAAACCATGCATGAGGCATTTTCTATATAATTCTCTGTATCTTTCCCAAGCCTCATACATTGATTCGTCTTCATCTTGCCTGAGTGATGTGATATCGTTTCTCAGCTTATCAGTCATATTGGTATAACTGAATCAGGCAAGGAAGCTTTGGCAAAGTTCAGTCCATAAGTTCAACGATCAAGGTTGGAGGTTGTTTAACCAAGATTTTGCCTTATCCCTCAGTGAATAGGGGAATAATTTTAACTTCAATATGTCGGCAGAAACCCCCGGTAGCTTAAATAAATTACAGATTTTCAAAAACGACTTAAGATGTTGCCGAGCGTCTTCGTTGGTCGATCCTCAAAATTGGCCTAGAGTGTTATTCATGTTAAACATGGCCGGCTTTTAATTAGAAATGTTCTACCTCTATATTAGGCATCAAGACGGCAGGAGTCAATACATCAAAATCTTCCACTAAATAATCACGAACTGTTCGTACATGCTCCTATTGAGGTGGATTGGCAGGATCAACAACTGGTAATGCGCCTATGTTGTCTACCACGGCGGCATTCATGCCAGCGTTTTTTTGCTGGCCAGGTGCTATGTTCATCCTTTCGCGTATCCCTTATCGTAAACGCCTTGCGGTTCTTTTGATTTCAGGATCGTACGGATATTGTTCTATAGATGGATTAGACATGTTCGTACACAAAACAACCCTAGTTAACAAGAAAAAAAATAAAAGTAAGATTAAAAAGGAAAAAAGAAAAAGGTGCATAAATAATTGGTAGTAAAATTGAGCGTCAGTCCCTGGAAACGATGCCAAATCTGGTGAAGGCTCGGAAGTAAAAACACAAATAATTGTTGAGTTTGAGATTACTAAATGAACTACTAAAACTAAACTAAATATTTGAGAAATAAAGATTAATAAAGATGAGGCTAAGTTGAGTGCTTCTTAGAGGAGAATCCAGTTGTATTATGTATCCACTTATTATTGCAATTGGTTGAATTGCCGCCTCGACGGGTCGCACAAAGGGTCACCGCAACTGCCTAGGTGGGGTTATGCCATATCGACAATTCAACATTCCATAGTTTGACAGAGCATCCTTGTATGTCTTATTCCTTATCCCTAAGCGAAGTGAACTGTTGAAACCCATGTCTTGATGATACCTCCTGGCATGAATCAAGGAAGGACAACAACCAAACACATGCGTCTTGTTAGTCACTAAAATCATGGGCGGTTAATCTCTCAACCAGATTAGTCAATGCCCATGAGCAAAGACCGTATCTCTCGTTTCGTGAACCTAACTCTCTCGATATTAGACAAATAGATTTTTCTTCACATACTATCATCTCGAGCTCATATGCAAAGAAGAGTAAATGCCAAAAGAGAATAAACTATGAAATAAGTTTTGCATTAATAAATATCTAACATAACACAACCATCTTCTCTAACTACTCCACAACTAACCTAAACCTCCGAAGAAGTTTAGAGCATGATGTAGTCGGTGGTTAAAAGTATTTTTCTAGGGTAAAATCCGACCTACTAAACTAAGCCTAATGTGTGCCTTATATAGGCCAAGCCCTAGGCTAAAGCTTTCCATGCAAGGAAAGAGTTCTAAAGGGGAGAAAAGTATAATTCCTAATTAAACTATAACACTTAATTTTTATTTCCTACAATATCTCTTCTTTCTCGCATTTGACTTTGACCAAGGCTTGACTCCTTAATTTGGCTTCGTCTTTCGCTCGCTCTTTGTCCGTTAAGATCAACATCTTTTTTTTTCTTCAGTTGAGCACTATTTGTCATCTTTACTATGCTGCCGCGGCCTCAAAAGTGCTGTCGTGGTTAGTGCTCCATCTACACTCCGGCATCTATCTTCTTAATTGGCCATCTTTATATGTAATTTCCTGTCTAAGAAAGAAAACTATCAAATGCATCTGTTTTGTGCCAAATATTGGATGAATTCATGAATTATGTGTTTGGATGCTGACATATGGAAAATATACAGAAATATCTATTAATGCCCTTAATTCCGTCCTTTATTAGTAATAATCAAGTTGGAAAATGGTATTAAAAATAGAACTTTTATGAACTCATCACACCCCCACACTTGAACTATTGCTTGTCCTCAAGCAATGCAAAAGATAAGTTTAAGTAAGGAATTTTAATGGAATATACCGTCCTGTCTGTCGCGGCAGAAATCTTTTCTTGACTCGGCCTCTTCTAGGTTCTAGGTTTTCCTCAGAACTGGACTATAAGTCTTAGTGTGTGTGTGTGTGTATATAGCTATGTCAAAGCTGATTTTCTAAGTTCTAATCCTTTTTCTAGCTCAAGACTTCCGACTAAGATTTTTCTTTAATTCTTTTCTTTCTTTCTTTCTCCCTAATTGGTATATAAATATATATTGCTATATACTTATACTTCTTGAGTCAGTTTCGGGAACCTCAAGTGTTTAGCTAATTCTCACTAGAGCCGGTTTCGGGCACCTCTAGTAAGTGGAAAAAAGACTAAGTCCTAGAGCCAGTGATGGGAACCTCTATGGACTAAACTAGAGACGATGATAGGCACCTCTAGTTAAAATCTAAGTCTAAATCCTTATTGCTTTTCAAAGAAAAGAACTTATAAAATCATCTAAGACTAGCAGTGTTGAATTTTTTCAGGCTCATAGTCTAATCCTAAGTACTAAACCTAGTATACCTTTCCAAGTTCAAGTCTAGTGAATGGTGCAGACTGCGATGGTGGCTGGAAAATATATTGTTGCCTTGACAGTTTCAATAAAATTAAACAAACTTAAAAAATTTTGCCGTAAAATTATAAGGACAAAAATTAAGGCAATAATACGATTTTCTAAATACTTTCCATACACGGAAGATATTTACAGATTACAAAAAGGAATCAATACTCTCTCACACTCGAGAGATGCATTGTCCTCAATGCATGAAAAGTCAAAAGAAAGCTGAAAATTGTAATACCCCAAAAATTATTCTTAATTTTAAAATCCTAATTTTGAAATCCCTAAGTAAAAATCCTAGTTTTTATATTCCCAATTTTTGAAACTCTAATTTATTTGAGTTCTTTTTTTAAATTGAATTTCAAAATTTAAGGGAAAATTTTTGAGATAAAATTATAAGGTTTTGAAAGTTTTAAATGTGAATTTAAAGATTAAAAGTTAAAGTGATTTGATGATTTTTGGATAACTAATTTACTTTTAAATTGAATTTTATTTTTATTGAGATCAGTTATTTTTTTTATTAATAGTTTATCAACAATCAATCTTTTTATTGAAAATATTATTTTATCAAAACTCTTTGTTTAATATTATATATATTATTTGAAGTTAATTTCGAAGAAGGAAAATCCTTTTAAGATTCTATAATTTATTTTTTTTATTATTTTATTAACTTTTTTATGGTTTAATAGAATTCTAATTCAAGTTGGAATCAATTATTTTTCTCTATAAATACATATTATGATCAAAGAGAAAACCTTACATTATTTTCTTTTATCAAGATTCTCTAAAGTCTCTGTTCTCACTCTTTATTTCTGTTTGAGTTCAAAACCATTTTGGCTAAGGTGTGCTCTTACTGGTGCTACATTTGTTTTGTTTTGTTTTTCAAAAAAATATATTTTTTGTGACAAGTTTAATATTTTATGTTTTGAAAAATAATTGTGTTTTATCGGCATGTTTAATTTTTGTATTGTGCCTTTGATTGTTTTCGTCCTTACATATCATTGTGATTTGAGAATTATATAAAACTTTTCGGATTTTGAGATCTCATATTTTATTTGGTTATTTTATTATTAAATGTAAAACTAACTCTTAGTTATTCAAAATATTATTATTATTATTTTGGAAAGTTTGATGTATTTGGGAATTAAGGTTATTTTCAGTATACATAGATATTTTATTTGAATCATCAGATTAGAATATTATTTTTAATAAGTTTTTAAGATAATTCATTTTGGGAATTTTAACTCTTTTTAAGTTACTAATTTTTAATTATAATTTTAATTTTTGGTTTAACAAATTATTAAGTATTTAAATATTTTACAATTATTATGAAATAATATAAAATAAATTGGTTTGTGGGTAAAGTTTTTTTTTTACGTTAACTTTCTAGATTTGACATATTTTTTTATTGTGTTAAATGTGTATTTCTTCTTGTGCTATTGTTAGATGAATTTAAATGTGGTTTCTTTTCTTGTGCTAAATGTATGTATCTTTTTGTGCTATTGGTAAATGAGTTTAAATGTGTGTTTTCTTCATGTGCTAGATTTTTCTGTGTTATGTGATTATCTATTTATAGGGACACTGTGATATTGAACATACTATGTGATACTGTGATCTTGAGTTACCCTATGAGACTGTGATCAGATTATCTGAACTGTGTGATTCGTATACTATACGAATATCTGAGATAAGACTTTTTGAGAATTGTGATATTATTGCATAGCATGTGCATGGGGGGATTGTACGGAGGAAGGTGGTTTTACCACACAGCGTTTTGGAGAAATAAAGAGTGAGGGGTTCTGGGGAACTACCTCCACAACGATCGGTTGGTTTAGCCACCACTATATTTGGCATTCGGAGTATGGGATTGCATTTTATGTGACATTGCATACATCATTCTTTGTGTTTATTTACAGCAGAAAGATATATATATTTTTATCTGTGATTGTGAACTGAGTGATATTGTGATCTTTGACTGTAGTTTAGAGACACATTGGGCTTTATAGCTCATTCTTTTAGTTTTTTTTTTCTTTTAGATATCTGGCCCTAGGAGTTGGTACTCGGAGATCTCTCTCGGATACGGTTTATTACAATTATTTGTAGACATTTTTATTTTGGGATTATCAGGGATTGATATGTATTTAAACCTAATGCTTAAAACCAATTGTTCAAATTTGTTAATTTTAAATAAGAATATTTACCTTTTTTTAACCGTGTTTTTTTTTAAATTTACAAATATAGTTTTTAAATCACTTCTTACAATTACTTGACATTAAAGTTTTAAAAATAACAATTTTAACCTACCGTGATCCTTAAGTTAAAATTAAGGGGTTACAAAAATAAAAAGACAAAGGAAGAAAAAGAAAGACTACCACACTTTCAAATGTCGAGGAGGCAAAGAAGTCCTCGGAATCGCTAACGATGAGGAGCTTACGGTGGATTTTGGGTGGTTGTTGGGTTACTGCCGATAGTGGACTGGCGGATTTCTTCTTGGCAGATCGGGGTGGTTGACTCAGATGGGAGTTGGGTTGTTGCTCACCTCCTCTGCGGAATCGATGTTGATTGGGGAGGTAGTTGTGGCTGAACTAGATGCCTTCCTCCTTTTGCTTGTAGGTATAAAGGCAATATAGTCTTTTACTGCCTACATATCGTCAGAAGAGCTGCTTCATTCCAAAGGACTAGAGTCTTCGGTAGTTGCTTGGTGTGTGGAGTCTGCTTTTCTGACCGCTACGACTGAGTCAGCAGGAAAAGGTTCGGTTGTAGCCGCTATAGTTGTGGTAGCAGGTGATAAGATTACTGTGGCAGAGGCAATGGTTGTTGGAGTTGGAGTAGGAGCAGGTGGGGGTTGCTGGGGCATCGATATGTCGACTGTGAATTCTGGAAACACAATCAAACATGCTGGGAATTCTTCATGTATGGTAGTTATGACTGCACTGTTGAAGTCCTAAATATAAGTAATGAAGGCCAGCTGTCGTCGCTCCATGCGCTGCAGGATGTCCAGAATTCCTTCTGGTACAGGTGCAGCCTCTGCTGCTGCTGGTTGACTACTTCGGCGGATGGTGCCGTAGCAACGGGAGGGATATAGGCTTGTGGCACAACTTCTTCCACTTGTATACGTTTGATGTATACATCCCTCGTCCAGCCCATTCTCTCTGGTGTATATGTGTCGATTGAAAGTGTTGGTACATTTTCAAGTCTTGCCAAGGCAATTATTAAGCATAGAAAGGTGAGCATACCTCTATCCTTGGTGGCACACTCGAAGATCTGCTCACTGATGATGCGGCCAACATCAATCCTCCAATTGTGGATGATAGAGTGGATGAGTGCTAGTCATTGCCGGTCTACTATTTGATTATGCGATGTGGGCAGTAGTTTCCTCTTTATAAAGGTGTTCCATAGCATTGCCTCCGGGTGTAAATTTCAGCGGATGAATGACCCGCGATGTTTTCCAGTTTTCCACTCTGCTCTAGGCATGCAGAATCTGGCCTTCATTGCTTCATAGTCGTTAGAAGTGAGGGTGACGAAAAATGCAGTATGTTCGTCATTTTCGATGTGTAGGCTAAAATGGGCATTAATGATGACATTGGCGATGGGTATTGCCCCTCCTCGAAGATAAGTGTATGGGTTGTTCGCCAACAGTCTGTGTGCGTAGAATTCTCGTACCTATTCAATGTTTGTTGGTGGCGATTGCTTGGCAAACATTTGCCACCTCTGAAAGGTGATCTTGGAGAGAATGAAGTTGTCTAGTCCAAGATCATCATCGTCGGTGTAATTAAATCCTTGTTCTTCCCAGAGTTAACTATTTTGGAAAACACAGTAGTAATCGTGCTTGACTGCCTTTGTAGAGAATCTCTTAAATGTAGTCGTTCCGGCAGGGTTTTGTTGTTTGATGGCTATCAATATTTTGTTTAGAGATCAAGAGAATAAATTTGACAGCGTAACAATACTTAAACGAAGAGTGAAGGAGGAGAACTTTGCCCGTGTATTTATAGGCGGTGAGCGGCGCGACGTTTGAGGGAGCGGGAGCGTGATTATTTCCCTTGGCGTGTAAGAGACGCATCCCCAACTAACAACCATTGGCAGCGGAAACGACGTGATTTTTGAATCAAGGCGGCATAATTCACGCCCATAATTTTTAATTCCTTGGATTGGGCCGCTAATTTATTGGGTTGATTGTCCTCTTTAATTCGTCCTTATTATTCCTAAATAGCAGAAATTCAAATTAATAAATGCTGTGAAAAATATAAAAAATTCTAGAAACTAAATTGAGAAAATTGAAATCTAATTCCTAAAACTAAAATTGAAATATAATCCTAAAACATGAAAATAAATCAAAGATAGTAAGATAGAAATTAGGTTACTGGTGAAGTGAAATGGAATGCATTTCCAGCAGCAACCATCTTCCCTATTTTTAATAGAGGATGGTGTGATGATCTAACCCGAGCTTCCTCATCAGGTGGTTTCTTCCGTGTATGCTTCTGGTCAAGCGGCGTGCTGCCTCGGCAGAGGTTGCCTTGGCAGGTCTTGTTCAGGCAATCCGTCTCTGCATTGAAGTTAAATTCAGTTTTAACCTCAATTCTCTGACATTCATCTGGTTTATCCGGATGCCTTAAAGTTTTGAACACATTGATCTTTACTTGTTGATCATTGAACCTTATAACCAATTTGCCTTTCTCACAATCGATCAATGTTCTGCCCGTGGCTAGGAACAACCTTCCCAATATGATCGGAGCATGTTCATCTACTTCGTAATCAAGAATTAAGAAGTCAGTAGGAAATATAAATTTATCCACTTTTACCAGGATATCTTCAATTTTTCCTTCCGGTTGCACAAAAGAGCGGTCTGCCAGTTGCAGCATCACCGTTGTTGGTTTTGTCTGCCCGATGCCTAACTTTTGAAATACTGACTTAGGCATGAGATTTATGCTAGCACCTAAGTCACATAGTGCCTTACCCACGTATTGATCACCGATAGAGCATGGTATGGTAAAGCTACCAAGATCTTTTCGTTTTGTCGTGGCCTTGTTGTACATCATTGCCGTATACCCTTCTATCGCGGCAACCATTTCAAATTCCCCTATTTTTTTCCTCTTTGATATAATATCTTTAAGGAACTTGGCGCAGTTGGGCATTTGTTTAATTGCCTCCACCAAAGGTATATTTATGTGTACCTGTTTAAGAATGTCTAGAAATTTCTTAAACTAATATTCTTACATTCGTTGTTTCAACCTTTGTGGGAAAGATGGTGGTAGCCGCAAATCTTCAATTCTTTTATTTCATTGAAATCTTATTTGTGGTGCAGCGACAGTATCATTTGTTGTGGCAGCATCATCGGTAGTGTCTGCTGGTTCCTTTACCTTGGGTATTTAATCAATAGCTTCTTGAGGTGTTACTGTCTCAGTGTTCTTACCTACTGTTTGAACAGGTATTTCAGGGTCCTTTAGTTGTAATCCACTTCTGGTGAATATTGCCTTGCATTGTTCATGAGGACCAGTTCTAGCGACTTTAGTGTTGCTAGGAAGATTTCCTATGGGTCGGTTTTTCATCTGTTGTGCTATTTTTCCTACTGAGTTTCTAGTGTCTTTAGAGCAGCTTCATTGTTTTGCATTCTCATTTCTGTTCTGTCTATGAAAGTGTCGGCTCTCTGAATGAACTTATTGTTGTTTGTAGTATAAGCGCCAGTCTGAGCCATGAATGTCTGTAGTGTGTTTTCCAGGGTTTGGACATCTATTGTTTACGGCGGCGACATTGCCTACTGCAACATCTGCTGCTGAGCAAATCTATTTTTTGGAATCCAATAGATTGCACTGATTGATGTTGCGGGTTAAGTGCAGTGCTAAGATTACTCTATGAGAAGTTTGGATGATTCCTCCATGTTGGGTTATAATTATTGGACATATTGTTTCTATTGAAATTTCCAACATACAAGGAAGATTTTGGATCTTGCGAGCATGCGCTTGTGTCATGATTATCGTCATATGTTTCACAAAGAACAATGACTGCCTTAACTTCTCGAACGTGACTTGGCTTTTGCAGATCTTTAACCATGTTTGTTAAGTCTGATATTTGGGCTAGGATAGCATCTGAAGAGTTAGAGCTTGTCATACCTCGCCTAGTTATTCCTCTTCTGGTGGTCGGGTGTTGATAATCATTCTTTGCTAACCTATACAAAACTTTGAAGCTCTCATGGGGTGGGCGGTCTGAGAGGGTACCGTTTGCGGAGGCATCAAGCATCATCCTCGTAGGGGTGTTTACTGCGTTGTAGAAGATTGACACTTGAGTCCACTCGGACAAACCATGTATGAGGCATTTTCTATATAATTCTTTGTATCTTTCCCAAGACTCATACATTGATTCGTCTTCATCTTGCTTGAATGATGTGATATTGTTTCTCAGCTTATCAATCATATTGGTATAACTGAATCGGGCAAGGAAACTTCGGCAAATTTCAGTCCATAAGTTCAACGATCCAGGTTGGAGGTTGTTTAACCAAGATTTTGCCCTATCCCTCAGTGAACAGGGAAGCAATTTTAACTTCAATATATCGGCAGAAACCTCCGGTAGCTTAAATGAATTGCAGATTTCCAAAAATGACTTAAGATGTTGCCGAGCGTCTTCGTTGGTCGATCATCCAAATTGGCCAAAAGTGTTGATCATGTTGAACATGACCGACTTTAATTCAAAATGTTTTGCCTCTATATTAGACATCACAACGGAAAAAGTCAATCCATCAAAATCTTCCTCTAAATAATCACGAACTGTTCGTACATGCTCCTGTTGAGGTGGATTGACAGGATCAACAACTGCGAATGCGCCTATGTTGTCTGCCACGGCGGTATTCATGTCAGCGTTGTTCTGCTAGCTAGGTGCTATATTCATCCTTTCGCGTATCCCTTGTCATAAACGCCTTGCGGTCCTTTCAATTTTAGGATCGTACGGATATTGTTCTATAGATGGATTAGACCTGGTCATACACAAAACAACCCTAGTTGATTAAGAAAAAATAAAAGAAAAATTAAAAAGAAGAAAAAAGAAAAAAGGTACAAAAATAATTGGTAGTAAAATTGAGCTTTAGTCCCTGAAAACGGCGTCAAATCTGGTGAAGGCTCGGAAGTCCTTTATTTTTCCACCTTTGTCAGATTGTAATACTTTAGGTTGTCGAACCCACAGGGACTTTGTCGACTTCACTACTTCTTACGACTGCACTATAGAAAATAAAAACACAAATAATTGTTGTGTTTGAGATTACTAAATGAACTACTAAAACTAAACTAAATATCTAAGAAATAAAGATTAATAAAGATGAGGCTAAGTTGAGTGCTTCGTAGAGGAGAATCTAGTTGTATTATGTATCCACTTATTAATGCAATGGGTTAAACTGCCGCCTTGGCGGATTACACAAAGGGTCACCGCAACTGCCTAGGCGGGGTTATGCCTTATCGACAATTTAACATTCCATAGTTCGACAGAGCATCCTTGTATGTCTTCTTCCTTATCCCTAAGCGAAGAGAACTGTTGAAACCCACGTCTTGATGATACCTTCCGGCGTGAATCAAGGGTGGAAAACAACCAAACACATGCGTCTTGTTAGTCGCTGAAATCCTGGGTTGTTAATCTCTCAACCGGATTAGTCAATGCCCATGAGCAAAGGTCGTATTCTCTCATTTTGTGAGCCTAACTCTCCCGATATTAGACAAATAGATTTTTCTTCACATACTATCATCTCGAGCTCATATGCAAAGAAGAGTAAATGTCAAAAGAGAATAAACTATGAAATAAGTTTTGCATTAATAAATATCCAACATAACACAACCATCTTCTCCAACTACTCCACAAACAACCTAAACCTCTGAAGAAGTTTAGAACATGATGTAGTCGACGGCTAAAAGTATTTTTCTAAGGTAAAATCCTACCTACTATACTAAGCCTAATGTGTGCCTTATATAGGTCAAACCCTAGGTTAAAGCTTTTCATGCAAGGAAAGAATTCTAAAGGGGAAAGAAGTATAAATCCTAATTAAACTATAACACTTAATTCTTCTTTCCTAAAATATCTCTTTTTTCCCGTATTTGACTTTGACCAAGGCTTGACTCCTTAATTTGGCTCCGTCTTTCTCTCGCTCTTTGTCTGTTAAGATGAACATCTTTTTCTCTTTCAGTTGAGCACTAGTTGTCATCTTTACTATGCTGCCGCGGCCTCAAAATTATTGCCGTGGCAGGTGCTCCATCTGCACTCCTGCATCTATCTTCTCAATTGGCCATCTTTATATGTAGTTTTCTGTCTAAGAAAGAAAACTATCAAATCCATCTGTTTTATGCCAAATATTGGATGAATTCATGAATTATGTGTTTGGATGCTGACATATGGAAAATATACAGAAATATCATTAATGCCCTTAATTTCGTCCTTTATTAGTAATAATCAAGTGGGAAAATGGTATTAAAAATAGGACTTTTATGCACTCATCAACAACCTTTTATCCAGTTTACAAACAATAAAGAAAATCTCGTAATCTCCAAAATCTGCAGCAGAAAAGTTCAACTGATAAAATCAAAAATCTTCCGTAGGTCAACCTTTAAGATACATCTAAGAGGCAAAGTGCTTATAGAGTACTCCCTAACGAGCTCTTGACCAAGCAAAGTATTATCTACAATACTCCTTCCTTTAATGAAAGCATATTGATTAGACAATATACCTTATGGCAAAATACAATAAATCTATTAACAATAATCTTAGTGATCATCTTATAAAAGACATTGCGGCAAGAGATAGGCCTAAACTCCTTTGCTCTACAAGAGTTAGAAAGCTTTGGTACTAAGGTGATTGTTGTAATTGCATTGAACCTAGGCAGTAGTGTAGAGGTTTGGAAAAAGAATCAGATTTGAATAACAATTTTGGGTTTTGACTCTGCATCTTATTGTATCAGTAATGTTGTTGAACCGATGAAATGTAGAATTTTCTTAGTTTTATTTATATTTTCATTGAAATAATCATTTATCAATGTATGATACTTTTATATATATATATATATATATGAATTAAATTCATTCAATGTAAAATTCATTTGGTTTTACATTAATTTTGGACCATTAGATTATTATAGTAAATGGTTAAGAATATGTTATGATCTTTTCTTAAACGATAATTTTCGTATTTCCTTTTGTTAATCTTATCCATCTATTTCACTTGTTCAATAACCACGAAATGGTGTAAAACTAAATGAGTTACACCATGTAACCGGATCTCTATTGTTTGAAATAACTTTGATAGATGACAGAGTGACTAATACATACCTGTAGGGATGAGAATTCAATCGAGTCGTACTGAGTCAAAAAAATTTAAATTATTTGAGTTGATGTGTCCTTTAATTAAATAATTAATGTAAATCTTACATAAGGAGTTCAAGCATGCCGCCATCTCATCTTTCCCTTCTAGTTTTCTACAACATCAAGCAAAACATGTGTGGACTAAGCCACCTCTAGGTACGGTTAAATTGACAGTTGATGAAATGTATCAATCACATATAGGTATTGGATCGATAGAGATTTTGACACGAAACCACCATGGTTTGGTTTTAGCAAGATGTGCACGCACTATTCTTGGAGAAACATCGGCAGAGTTCCTCGAAAGCCATGTTTTCTATGCGATTATTCTTTTTGTATTGGATGAAGGCTGACCTAAGGTTGTTATTGAGGGAGAGGCTGCAAATGTGGTGAACCAGCTACAATCTAAAATCCAAGGTTGATTAACATTGGCACAAAGCATGATTGAGACGAGAGATCTTTTTCAACGATATCATCATCTACCAGTTGCTTTTATCCATCGTTTAACAAATAGGATAGCTCATACTTTAGCTCATAGGGCATTTAATGATCATCAATGTACTCATTTTTATTTTGATTGTCTAAATTGTATTGAACAAATTATAATTGATAATGCTATTAATGGATAATTTTAGTGAGTACTCTTTTTCCCCTTAGTGGTTGACATTATACTTCTAATATCGAATGTAAAGGGTTTTTTAACGAGGACTGTATTTTTTTTAAAAAAATATAAATCTTACAAGTTAAAATTATTTACAAATCAAAAATAAATAAGCAATTAACATATGGTTATGCAAGTCCGACAATATAGATGATTTATATAGATAGACGTTAATATTTAACGCGATGTCATTATAAAATTTTATACAAATATATTATTAAAATGAACAATATTATTTTGTAATATCTTTAGATAATAATTAATGTAAATCGTTGTCTACATGATATATGTGTATTTGTCAAAGAGTTAAGAATATTTATGAACAAATATTATCTTGTAATCACTTTTAGACTATTAAAAAGAAAATAATTTAATACACAAGCTTATATAAACTCTTTAATTTTAGGGTTTAGGGTTTAGAAGTTTTATGTATAGAGAGTAGAATTTAAGGTTTATAATTAGAATTTAGTGTTTAGAATTTAAGGTGTTAGGGTTTAAGATTAATTAGATTTTAAATTTTATACAAAGATTGCGCTATTTTTTATATAGTTTATGTATTGAAATATAGAAAATTAGATAATATGTTCTAATTAATCCACCATTGACTTTAAAATTCGAAGTCTACGCTTGTCCTTAATCTTACATTTCCATGTTAAATAGATTCATAAAAAAACGTTGGAAAGGATTGTCGTGTCCACACTCCCCATAGTCAAGCATTTCACACCAAATTCACAGTTTGCGTGAGGGAAATCATGGAACAAAGCATTTCTCAAAACAAACAGTTCTCTAGCAAACAACTGATTCAAGATTCGAAAGGTAATAAGGACATTGAAAAACATGCTATGGACTTGATCTATTACAGACAAGTCTCATTGTCATTTTGTCAGGGAAGAAACTCATATCTTTTTAATCTATGGAATCCAACCTTTTACACAGGGAAAGGGGAAAATGATAAATCATCCAACTTAGTCATTGGGAAAATATGACTTTGTTTATTGGATTCTTCAAAAAATCACGCCAAGGAAACCTTAATCACCGGAAAGATGGCTCCGACGAGAAAAACATGACTTAAAATTGTTTAAAAATTGTTTGAGTTATAAAATAGGATCTGAATAACTTGAAAGTTTTTTATAAATAGTGTATTGGTTTTGAACTTCTAGTCGAGTCATTCAGATCTACAAGCATAGGCAGGACTAGGGTGGCAAAAATACCCGTCCCGACTCGACCCGGTGTGCCCCGACCCGACCCGATCGGGTTTTTCTCTTTAAATTTCGGAGATCGGGGCGGGGCGGGGCTTACAAATCTTTGAGTCGGGTCGGGTCGGGTTCGGGTATTTGTATGAAATTCCCCGCCCCGGTATTTTTTTTATATATTTTAATATATTTATAAGAAAAATATTATTATACATAAATATTTTTATGGGTTTTAAGTAATTTTATAGTTTTGAAGTTTGTTCTTATAATAAAAATTATTAGATGTTGTTCAAATTTTTATATATTCGATTCTATTAGTCGATGATTCAAGTTTTTTTTTTTTCTTTTAAATATGTAATTTAACATGTGAGTAATTTAAATTATAATTCATTTTATTTTTTACATATATTTAAAGTTATTTAAAAACCATAATTTATGATTGTGATAAAGGATTGATAGAATTAAAATTTTATCGTTGATGAAGATTTTTTTTTAAAATTTTTCAGGTCAGGGTCGGGTTTTAGAAATAATATATCGGGTCGGGGCGGGGAGGGTAAATTTATATTTTAATCCAGATCGGGTCGGGTGGGTAAATTTGTATTTTAATCCGGGTCGGGTTGGGTCGGGTTTAGGGATTAGTAAATCGGGTCAGGGTGGCCGAAAACCCGGCCCGCCCCGTTGCCATCCCTAGGCAGGACTAAGGGTTTTAGGGGTGCAAACCGTCTACCTCTTTCTCATGCCTTTATTTATGCATTCACTTCAAATTAAAGGGTTTAGGGTTATAGGTTAAGGGTTTTGGTTAAGGTTTAGAAAATTAGGGGTAGGGTGTATTTTTTAAGGTGTAGCTTTTAGTAGTTAGGATATAGAAAATAAGGGTTATGGTTTAAAATTTAATTTTTTAGAAAATTTTCTTAGGAGGCATGAAAGGAGACATGTAAAAAAGGTAGAGGATTTTTACTCGATTTAAGGGTACCCAGTCCCCACCAATTGTTGTTTTTATGCATTAAATAGAAATAATTTTTTAAAACATACAATTTTTAAAAGAAATCGTTTTTTGGTCTTCGCTAATCATGAAAAATTTTAAAATGTATATTTTAGTTCTTTCTATAATAAATTTTTAGTTCTCTCTATCTACATGATATATGTATATTGCATATTAAAAAATAAATACGAATCGTCAATTCGACTACCACGAATTATTTTACTCAACTGGATGAAATACTGACTCCTAAATATGACTTCCTTACAACGTTTCCATTGTGTTGGCAAGTATGAAACAGTTAGGGAAAAAGATGGCGACCAGAGAACCCAATTTCTCCATGTAGACACATCTGTGGAAAAAGTAGCCACGTCACTTTCAATGTCGGAAAACTTGAACCAATTGACGGCAGATAGAATAAGATCATATCAGAATTCCGAAACTACATATATTGAATTCTACTTCTTGTTGATGAACCAAACATTCCCAAATACAAATCATTCTCTTCAATTAAGAAATTGTTTCGATCTAATGGAGCTATCAAAAACCCATTTTGAAGCATCCAGCTCTCGTTTACTTGTTTACATAGTTGAAGTTATGGTTCTTCTCTCATGCTTCAACTTGCAGGGTCTTGACTCGCCTGTTTTGCAACAGCAAGCCTTGTAGTTAGAGGAAATGACACGGATCAAAAAGCTTTACTCCAGTTCAAAGTCAGGATAACTGGTGATCGGGTGAAGATTATGGAGTCCTGGAATACTTCCATTCACTTCTGTCAGTGGCATGGTGTTACATGCAGTCGCAGGCATCAAAGAGTCACCGACTTGGACCTGAAAGTCCTCAGACTCTCAGGATCTTTATCACCATATATTGGAAACCTGAGCTTTCTAAGGGTGTTGAATCTTGCGGGCAACAACTTCTACAACCAACTTGCTGAAGAGATTGGTCGTTTAAGAAGATTGGAAGTATTAGACCTCACCAATAACTCCATTAGTGGAGAAATTCCTTCCAATTTATCAGCTTGTTCTAAGCTTACGGTGATTGATATGAGAGGCAACCATCTAGCAGGAGAAATACCTACCTGGCTGGGTCTCTTGTCAAACCTGAGGGTGTTGCGGTTTAGCCACAACAGTTTGAGAGGGAGTATCCCACCTTCTTTGGGGAACTTGTCATCCCTGCAGGTACTTGGTTTGTCGCGGAACAGATTAACTGGGATTATACCCGAAGCTCTTGGACAGTTGACAAATCTATCAATTTTCGCGGCAGAAGAGAATGCAATTTCTGGCGTTGTTCCTGTCACAATGTTCAACCTCTCCAATATTAGAGTTTTTGATATTGGTGATAACAGTATTCAAGGTACTCTTCGTTCTAACTTGCCAATCAATATGCCATATCTCGAGTTCTTTTCTGTAGGGGACAACCAAATCTCAGGACAAATTCCGATTTCAATATTCAATGCTTCAAATCTGAAAGTACTTCAATTTGATAATAACAGTTTCAGTGGAAACGTGCCTTCGTTAGAAAAGTTGGATCAACTGTTTAACCTTGAACTAGGCGAAAACCATTTGGGATATGGGAGAGAAGGTGACTTAAACTTTCTCTGCACTTTACTCAATAGTATCAAACTCAAATTTCTGTACATAGGCAGCAGTAATTTTGGAGGCCAACTTCCCGAGTGCATTAGCAATTTTTCCAGCACCCTTGTGGGTTTATCAATGTATGAGAACAAAATATGGGGAAGAATCCCCGATGGGATTGGTAATCTTATCAATTTGGAGGTGCTAGACGCATCAGTAAATCAACTATCAGGTCCCATTCCCTTTGACATTGGGAGGCTTCAGAAGCTAAAGGCATTAGATCTTCAAAGTAATCATCTCTCTGGAACTATTCCCCATTCTATTGGAAATTTAACTGAGTTAATCGAACTTGATATAGGTTTTAACAATCTTCAAGGCAACATTCCTTCAAGCCTAGGCAACTGCCAAAATTTGCTTTCAATGAGTCTTTCTCATAACAATCTTAGTGGACCTATACCCCCTCAAGTACTCAGTCTCCCATCCATGTCCATAGCATTAGACTTATCATCAAATAATTTGACTGGTGAACTTCCTGCTGCTGTAGAATATATGAAAAATCTAGCTGAATTCTCTGTTTCTAACAACAAGTTATCAGGTTTGATTCCAATCAACCTCGGTAGTTGTGTAAGTCTGGAGAAGCTGCTCTTGAATGACAATTTGTTTGAAGGGCCCCTCCCTTCAGCTTTGAGTTCATTGAAAGGTCTTGAGGCATTGGACATATCAACTAATAATCTTTCAGGCAGGGTTCCAGAATTTGTTGTGAGCTTCAGGGCATTAAAATATTTGAATCTCTCCTTCAATGATTTTGAGGGTGTGATACCAAGTGAAGGAGTCTTTAAGAATGCAAGTGCTACATTTGTTGAGGGAAATAAAAAGCTATGTGGTGGCATCCTGGAGTTAAACTTACCAAGATGTAACACGAAAACATCACCAAACTCTTCACTAAAATTGAAAATTGCAGTTGTTGTGATTTTAGGAGTGGCTTTGGTCTTCACTTGTCTCTTCATCTTGTGGTTTAGAAAGAAGAAAGAGACAAAGCCAACAACTTGTGCAGAAAATCCACGTTTACAGTTATCCTACCAAAGTATCCTAAGGGCTACTGACGGATTCTCCATGCAAAATTTGGTTGGTTCGGGAAGTTTCGGTTCTGTATACAAAGCAATTCTTGAAGAGAGTGGAGTAACTATAGCTGTAAAGGTGCTTAATCTTCTGAATCATGGAGCATCAAGAAGTTTTTTGGCTGAATGTGAGGCCTTGAAGAACATTCGACATCGAAATCTAATCAAGTTATTAACTGCCATTTCAGGTGTGGATTATAAAGGCAATGACTTTAAGGCCTTGGTTTATGAGTTCATGGCAAATGGAAGCTTGGAGGACTGGTTGCATCCATCTATCAGTATGAATGAATCGGAGACCGTGAAAAACTTGAGCTTCCTCCAAAGAGTTGATGTGGCCATACATGTGGCTCATGCACTCGAATATCTCCACCATCATTGTGAAACATCGATAATTCATTGTGACGTAAAGCCAAGCAACATTCTACTCGATGAGAAAATGGTTGGCCATATAAGTGACTTTGGATTAGCAAAGATCCTTTTTGCAGACAGGATTAACCATCATGCTAATCAGTCTAGCTCAGTTGGATTAAGAGGAACTATTGGTTATGCTCCACCAGGTATTTACATTGTATTTATTCTTCTACTTTATATTCACTATTTATTTACTTTTGTATATTTAGAGGGTTTTCCACAACAATTATGTATATGTAATTCTTGGTGAATTAATGGTAGAATATGGCATTGGAAGCGAGTTATCAACAAAAGGCGATGTGTATAGCTATGGGATCCTTTTATTGGAGATGTTTACAGGGAAAAGACCAACTGATGAAAGGTTCGAAGATTTAAGTCTTCACATCTTTGTTAAGGCAGCTTTGCCTGATCGAGTGGTTGAGATTGTAGATCCCATTCTACTTCAAGAGAGTGCAAGAGGAGCAACAATCACAGATATCATTCATAATGCAAACAACATGAAAGATGAATCTCGACTTCTTTGCTTGAATTCGGTATTCGCAATAGGACTTGCTTGTTCTGCTGAATCACCAAGTGAGCGTATGGACATGAGTGATGTTGTTACCAAGCTTTGTTCTATTCGAGACAAGCTTCTTCGTTCAACTCGATTACATAGTGGGATTCGAACTCCATACGCTGCTCAATCATCAGGTACTAAGGTCTTCTTTTCTTAGCAAAATACGCAATCATATCATCATTAAGTCACATTTCAACTCCGTCTTTGCTTGTATGGTGTGTTAAGGTAAATCTCTATTTCTTTAGTTGCAGGTACCTAAGGTGTCGTATGAATGAACTTGGGAGGCTTGGTTACATTCTGGTTTGAGAAATGATAATAAATTTGAGTGTTTTTTAGTGTACTTTGTTTTTATATTTTGTTCATGGATTTACATCAAAAGTTACAGAATTGTTGTCAAATTAGAGTTTAAATTACACTGTTGGGTTTTGACTCTGCATCTTATTGTATCAGTAATGTTGTTGAACATTTCTATCAATAGCTATTCATAAGAGTTGTAAAATTTTCTTAGTTTTCTTAGTTTATATTTTCATTAAAAAATTTAAATAGAAAATCATTACAAAAATATGACTGGCATGGGCATATGCAATCTTACCACAAAAGCAGATTCCCTAGTGCTGATTGGGGCTTTTAATGCTGTCTTTTTTAAGAACATCATCTATATATAACTTGTAACACCCAAAAATCGGGTTAGTAAAATAATTTGAATAGTTAGTAAATTAAAATAGAGTCACATGTTAATTGAATTGGAAGAAGAGGGACCAAATTAAATTAAATGGAAAATGAGTGGATTGCAAGCTAAATTTTCAACTTTCCCTATTTATCCTTGGACATGTAATTGCTTAAAAGTTTAAATGAGGAGCAAAATAGTCTTTTTACACTCATTAATGAGCAAACAAAATCAGCCCCAATTTGTTCTCTTCTTCGTCACTTCACGTAAACATCAAAGAAAGGGGGAGGAGAGAAATTTTCATGGGAGTTTAAGGGGATAGCTCAAAAACTTTGCATGGTGGAGCAAATACACTAAGAAATTGAATCTAAAGGCCTTGATAAATTCATCTTTCCCTAAACCGAAAATTTTAGGGTTTTGAACTTTGGGTTTTGATTATTCTAAGATGTTCTCAAGTTAATTGGGTGGATAGAAACTCAATTTAAGGATTATAATTGCTTGGGTTTAGCTTTTGAAGCATGAATAATAGATTAAGAAGCTTGGAAATTGAATTTTTGTAAATGTGTTAATTGTGATATTTGATTTGATAAGATGATGAAATTGGGAATTTGTTGATGTTAATTTCATACTTGGTATGCTGAAAAAAAAAATTCATGAGATTTAGATGGGTTATGGATTAAAGCCATGAAATGAAAACTAGTCAAATGGCCTAGGAAATGCCGTTTTGGGTAGCCCTCTTTGGAAAATTCAATAGGTCGGATTTGATGGAGTTAAAAGCTGAAATTTTAAATTATAATACTGTCATACATCTAGTTTAAGGAAAAATTTACGGAACCTCAATCGTAATTTTGTAGAGAAAGATATAAGCGTTTCCGTAAGGGTTGTTCGAGCAGTCCCAAATTCGGACAGGTTTGATTCGAACGAAAATTGGTACCGGTGTTAGTTATGGCACGCAGCTATGGATGTCAGGTACTTGAACCATGCATGAAGTATGTATATAATGAAATGAGCATTGAATTGATGCAAGAAGAACGGTGTTAGTTTCCCGGTTTATCAAAAGTTTGATTAAAATGGTAGGAGTTTCAGATGCCATAGACAGAATTTAAATGGAAAAAGGAACTATTGCTTGTAAAAAGAGTGCACAAATAATGTAAGTGTACCGTCGCAAGTAATAAAGTGATAAGTATCAAGTATCGTCTTCACAGGGATTAGTGTACTTAATATGCTTTCTTTTCTGTTCTCGCTCTGTAAAAAAATTAAAAGACACGGATTAGTTTGGTTATTTTGAAAACTAAAATAACTAAATAATAAAAGGAAATTAGTGAATGGAAATAAGATCAGATTTAGAGAATGGGCAGGATCCAGTAGAATCGTACTGTGAGTTCAATTGACTTGTTTTTTTTCTGTGCAATAATGCAACACTGCCTCTGCAGAACTGCAGTTTCCTGCCTCAACAGTGAAGACCAACGTCCGCTGCGACAATCCCTTGCTCTTGGGTGGACTTCTTCAAGGTTCAACAAAGTGTCCTTGGACGACTTCGCTTATCCCTAAGTCGAAGTACTGTTGATGACTAGTCCTTGATGATACCTCCCGGCGTGAATCAATGATAACCACCAACCAATCTCACACTTCTTTAGCCATTGAAACTCCAACCTATCCCTAGGCCGAGTTAGTATTTTCCAGCTAGAAAAATACCGTACTTATTCCTTTCGTGAATCAAACTCTCCCGATATTGAATAAATAAATATCTCACAAGCTTCTCTCCTGAGCTTGAATGCAAGAACAATGAATGGAAAAGAATAAGCAAACCTCGATATTTTATTGCATAAAACAAGAAAACAAAGTTCAATCTTTTCTCACAAATACTCAACAACCTTCACCTAAACCTTAAGAAAATTTAGAACATAATGGAAACAAAGAAAACTCTAAAATTAAATGGAGAAATCTTTTCTCTCGTGCGTTGTGTCTTTTTCTCCTTGGACGACTATGGTTTATATAGGCTTGGCTTAGGGCAAACCTTTCCTAAGTAGGAATACAACTTGGAGTAAAACATAAGTCAAGTACATAAATAAAATATTTGTTTTATTTTTAAATTTATTCCCACAAGGATTCTTTTCTCTCGTGGCCTTTGACTTGGGCTTTCTACTCGCTTCCCAGCTCCGATCCTTGTGTTGCTTGTACAGAAACGTCCACCTCATTTTTCTCTTTAGTTCGCCTATAATATCGGTACTTGTCCTTCAACTGCTGTCGCGGTCTCAGGTTCTGCTTCGGCCTCAGTTACTGCCGTGACAATAGATATTCCTGTAATTGCATAAAAGGTACCGTAAAGCCTACATTTTCTGTAAATATCATCTTTATAAGTCACAAAAGTAGAATATCGAAATATCTCACATTAAGTGCATGCTTTAGTCTAAATAAGTGTAGATTAAGTGATTATTGTCCATGAAAGGTACACAAAGTGATAATAAATTAAGCACGTATCAGGAACAACAGAAGATTCAGACAAATGAAGCTTGGAGCACTGGAGACTTGAATCCGAAACCAGTGTCTTTAAAAGGGGTTATTATTGCTTCAAGAAACAAGCTTTTGAAGTTCTCTATACACCATTTAATTGGGAATTTTAAAAGTTTAAAGCTCCATTAATAGGGACTGGAGCATGTTCTTGATTCATGAACATCAGAATATGAGCAAAGTACATTGATTCAGATTGAAGTTCACCAAATCACTTTGAATGATCAACTGCTTTAACAATTAACATTTAACACAAGGGTCTTTAGCAATTCAAATTGGGACTTTATTTGGCTTTATGATTCATTTAATTTCTTATTTTTCTATGATTTTAGTTTTATTGTCATTTTAAATATTTATTATATTCGATCTATTGATCAATTAATTAAAATTGAATTTAATATCGTAGAAACTAATCATGAAAAAGTAAAGATCATTTCAATTCAAGTTACTTTTAGTGTTTAAATTATTTTTAATTCTAAATAAATGATACAATTAATGGGTGATAGTGATGGGTACTTTTTTCCCTCTTAGGGGTAGGGGTGAGCAAAACTCGACTCGAATCGAAAAATCGAATTTCTTGACTCGAATCGAGGTGAAAAAACTCGACTCGTTTTAACTCGATTCGAAATTTTATAAATTTGAATTGACTCGAAAAAATTTTAAATTAAGTTCAAATTACAAAAATAGAAATCGAATAACTCAAAAATTTTAGTAATTATAAAGGTTAATTGCACATTTAACCCATGTAGTTTTATTTTCAGTCCCTTCTTTTTCTATATTTTATTTTATTTTTTATAATCTGGTCACGTTTTAGATTTATTTTTATTTTATTTAATAAAATTTTTATTTGTATCTTTTATATTATGTTATTTGTTTTTTAAATTTTTGTATTAATGTGTTATTTTTTTGTTTAGTCTTAGTCTTACCTAAATAAGAAGGAAGTTATTAATAAAGTCTGTAATTTAATAAAATGACATATTCATATCTAAGATATTTGATTGATGGTAATAATAATTTAAAATCTTTTTTTACACATATAAAAAATAATATGAAAAATATGTATGTAAATTTAAAGAGAAAATCGTTTAAATTATAATAAAACTATATTATAGTATTCTAAATAGTATAATTAAAATTTATACATAAATCGAAAAATCGAATCGACTCGAACTCGCTAAAATCGACTCGAATCGAAAAAATTTCAAAAAAAAGTTTAAACTATAAAATATGATGACTCAACTCGAATAACTCAAAAATTTTTGACTCGACTCACTCGAACGCTCACCCCTACTTAGGGGTCAACATTAGTTTAAATAGAAGTTAAATTATTTGAGTTGATGTGTCATTTAATTAAATAATTAATTTAAATCTTACAAGTTAAAATTATTTATAATCCAAAATAAATATGCGATTAATATTAATGCTACCAGAAAAATAGAAGTTGGTTATGCAAGGTCGACAATATAGACAACTTAAAAAGATAAAAGTTATAGAATGTCATGCCTTTTATTTTGTCATCCTTTTTGTTTTAGATAATTGATGGACGTCAAGAGTAATTATCGAGGGAGATATAATTAATGTTGTCAACCTTCTTTACTCAAATATACAAGAAAGATCGATATTGGCATAACGTATGGCAAAAGTTTGAGATATACTATAAAGGCATCATCGTATTGAGATTGCATATATTTATCGTTCGACAAATAGAGCAGCTCATATTTTAACTCATTGGACTTTGAGTGATCAATTATGTACTTTATTGTGTATAGAATCTGATGCAAAGGGAGTTTTAAGTTGGATTAAACTCAAATTTCATAGACCATCGTCATGGTGGTAGATGTTAGTGGATATTGATAAACTGATTAATAAGAAGATTAAGAAAGTAAAATTCAGTTTTGAGCCAAGAAATGAAAATGTTATGGTTGATTGTCTTGGAATAAATTCACTCGGTTTCAGATTTAGTACAACCCAAAGTTATCAGTCTCTTTGGTTTGTACAATTTAAATTTTTTTCCGAGGGTCTACAAGAAGATAAAAAATAAGAGATTGTATCATACGAATTATATTTTGAATATATAAGTTGTGTAAAAAAATACACAACCTTTCTATAAAGTTTAAAACCTAAGTCTCAAATCCTTGCATTCTAACCTTAAATCTTAAATTTTAAACCCTAAATTTTAATCATAAACCTTAAATTCTAAACCCTACATACTAAATCTCTAAATTGTACCCTAAAGTCTAAACCCTAAAATTAAAAGGTTTATATAAACAAGTTTGTGTGTTGAAGTATTTTCCATATTATATTTATATTTATATTGAATTTTGCATAAATGTCTCATGACAATTCAATATGAATTATCTTAAATTTGACTATATTTGAACCGATAATTCTAAAAGTATTTGTATATTTGATCTAATTAATCTCAAATTCAATTATATATATATATATATATCAAGTTTTTCATAAATATCTGAAGGTAAATCAACATAAATTGATTAAAATTTGATTATATAAACTAATATTTTTAAAAATATTTATATATTTGATTTGATAAATAGCAAACCTAATTATACTTTTAATAATATTTATAATAACATGTTATAAGATTTATTGGGTGGTTAGAATTATTATAGGGCGGGAAAGGATGATGTAGGATGGATGGGATAATAGGTATAAAGTCATATTTATTAGAGGTGTTTAAAATTACTCGATTCAATTGATCCGGCCTGATTATCCGACTACTCGAAACAAAAATGACTAGTAATTCTCAAAAAATAAATACCCGAACCGAGAATAATTAGGTCGGGCTTAGGCCGATTTTTTCTAGTTACCGGGTACCCGACCCGACTAATTTTAATTTATATTTTTTAGTTTTAAATTATATTTTATTATAGATTCTTACATAAAATTAAATTTAAATATTTAAATTAATTTATATTTATATTATATACTTTTAATTTTTAAATAATATAAATATATTTTAATAATTTATTAATATCGAAAGAAAACTATTTATGTTGTGAATAAAGTAAAGAATAAGAATAAAATAGAAGAATAAAGATGAGAGACAAAAGGGAGAGAGATTTTATTATATTCTCAAAGTAGGGTTATGTACAATGCTATGCCAAAAGTCTATATTTATAGGCATAAGATGGAAACCCTAATTTCAATGGGTATTAAACCCTAATACTAAAGCCCATTAAAGTTTAACTTAATATATGGATATCCACCATAAATAAATATATTTATAACACTCCCCCTTGGATATCCATGAAGATAATGTGCCTCGTTAAAACCTTACTAAGATAAAAACCCTGTGGGAAAAAAATTCTTAGTGAAGGAAAAAGAGTACACACATCTTTGATACGCATAACATGTTGCCTCATTAAAAACCTTACCAGGAAAACCCATTGGGACAAAACCTCGGTTAAGGGAAAAAGAGTGCAACGCGTATTTACTCCCCCTCATGAAAATATCACATAAGATCTTTGAATCTTCATAATTCAATATTGAATACAATCTTCAAATGTTGAAGTAGATCATGCACTAGTGGATAAATCTTCCAAATCATTGCTTGAAATGATTCATTGAATATTATTCATCTGAAAATCATGAGGGACGAAACTTGAAGAAATATGTTTCGTTTTATCATATTTGATATATCCACCTTGAGATATAAATTTTGTATTATCTCTGTACAAGATAACTTGCATCTTATCTTGTAAAAAACATTCACATATCTTCAGGATATGTTTAGCCAAACACATATTTCGGCTTTGCCTCTTGCATAACAATTATTTAAAGGTAATGATCTCGTAGCACTTAAATAATATTTCTGGACCAGTTAAGATACGATGCTTCCAGATCAAATAATGTGTATATTGTGCTTTAGACCAAAAATATCCATACCCTTTTCGTGAGGCGAAAAAAAATCTTTGTTTAAAGTAAGAGACCTAGCAACAACCATAAGGGTGATCAATAGATATGCGTTATGCATGTAAAGTCTCTTTCAATATTTTTCTATATGTCGATAGATGCACAAGGATTTGAGGAGATCTCTTCACGAGTCTCAACAATATTCAAATCATTGACATACACAACAATAAAAATTCAGAGCTAAACCTCTTAATAAAAATGCTCGGGGAAATAATTCATATAGCATTATACTAATAAGTATTCAATGAGGCGATCATACCAAATACGCCTAAATTGTTTCAAGCCATAAAAAAATATATTTAATATGATTGAATAATGTTCTCGAGAACTTGAATGAATTGCTTATGGCAATCTAAATCATTCTGGAAGTTTCATGTAAATATTACTATCAAGAGGCTCATTCAAATAGGATGTAACAACATCCAATTAGGCAGAAACTAAGTAATTTTATTTATTGCCAGATTGATTAAAATCTAAAAGTAGTTGCATCCACCACCAAGGAATATATATTCCTTATAATCAATTCCATGTCTTTGTGATAATCTTTGTACAACCAAATGAGCTCATATCTCATGATTTCCCCTTTTGATTTCTCTTTCTCACGAAGGCTCATTTATATCCATGACCTTTACACATTTCAATGTACGGGCTATAGGCCCAAATACTTCTCTTTTCAAAAGAGATTTTAGTTTCACCTCAATTGCCTCTTTCATGTTGGCCAATCATTTCTTTGTTTATATTGGCCAATTGACAATGATTCATGATCCACATCATCAAATAAAATCTCTAGTGCTATATTGCATACAAATATATTAACGACGTCGATTTAATTTCAGTTCCACTTATTACCTGACATGACATAATCTATTGAGATCTCTTTATTATCAGGTACCTGAGTCATGTCAATGTCTCTGTTGGAGACCATTTAATCTCTTCTAGAGATTTTCATAATCATTGATTCCTCGATCAGACCATCATAAAATGTAGCTCTTTTTCTTTTTCGAGGATCTTTTATCTTTGGAACTTACTTGTCTACTACGTTTTAAGCGTAAGTTAGACTCGTTAGCACTAGAGTTTGTCCTTCCATGACATCAAATTTAATCGGAGCATTCATAGCTGGTATACGTGACTTAGTCACTCTTTTAGGGTCAGAAAAATATCTGGCAATTGATTTGCTAAATGAATTATCCTTTGAACTTATAGTTCACATTGTGTAGTACGTGGATCAAAATGAGAAAAATGATAATTCATTCTAACTTATTTCTTTCCCCAGCTATTTATTTTCTCCCCCTAATGTTGGGTAAACTGACTCATTAAAATGATAGTCAGTAAATCGGATTGTAAATAAATCCCCTATCAGAAGCTCTTATATATATTCCCAACAAAACTCATCTTTGTGCGTTATGGTGGAGCAATTAGAACATATATCACACACAAAAAAAATCTATGATGAGAAATATTTGGTTCCTGACCAAAAACCATTTGTAATGGGGAGAACTTATGATCATTTGTTGGCTTGATGCGAATTTGTGATACTACATGTAAAATTACATGTCATTAACATTATCAAGACTGATTGTCTTTAGAAAATAATCTGGAAAATGTGCTCATAATTTTATCAACTGAGCAAGTAGCCTCGCAAACACCAAGTTGCGGGTTAATAACAAGGATACACATAACCATCTAGTCGATGCATCGAAAAAAAAATCGTAAAATATCTAGATGGTTTTTAAGAAAGGTGTATGGGCCCATATATATCACCTTGTATCCGTTCCAGAAAATTAATAACACTCTATCTTAGATGTTGATGATTGAATAATCAAATTGCTTTCATAGCAAGTATCACGTGAAATATTACCATGAAGAAAATCTTAATTCTTCAATAAATGACCACATGAAAGTGTCAGCAAATTTTCGCATCATAATTGAACCGGGATGGTCTAACCGGTCATGCCAAATAAAATTATCAGTAAATATCTAGTTTACAATAGCATGAGCTTCAATTTGTACTAATTCTTGTGTAGTACAATATGAATGACAGTGCATGTAATTTTGCCAAGATTTCATTATTGCCTTGAGTTATACTCGTAATATTGAGATAGTCAGCACCCCCTTGACTAATATTCTCAATATATTTCTGGAAATATCTTTAAAATTCAATAAGTCTCTTTTGCGACTTTGACGAGCATAATGCACTGTAAATATGAGATAAAGTCTCATTTGGCAATAACATATTTGCTCAACGAGCATAATTCACTGTAAATATGGGATAAAGTCTCATTTGGCAATAACATATTTGCTCAGTCGAAGCTTTCTGTGATAATAATACTTCCGGATATAGTACTCACATTATTCCCTTGCATTTAAAATGGGAAAATATGCATAATTATACACATTTTGATATGTGCTTTATTTCATTCACTTCGGGGAATGAAAAAATATGTGCTCTGTGCCATTCACTTCGGGGAATGGAAAATATTAAATATAACACATTATATCAACTCGACTATCTATCAAAGATAAGCTCTCAAAAGCTCTTCCGAAGCATTGATATTTCAGTACTTTGAGATATAGTACTCACATTTTCCCTTGTATTTAAATGGGAAAATATTTCTTATGCTTAAGTATAGTATGAGTACTTGCACTGTCTGCTTGGCAAAAATAGCCACAATTCATTGTAGATTTCATTCCGAAAGTGATAATATTCTTCAAAGGATAAATTAACATAGAATGTAAATAAATAATATATAAAATAAATTAACGATATATTAACATAGAGCGTAAATAAATAATATGTAAAATAAATTAACATAAATATATAATAAATAAAAATAAATTAACATAAACAAAATAAATAAAAGATCAATTATTCCTTTAGATGTTATAAGGAAAATAAAATAAATGGCAAATTCTTCTCTTGAAGGACTATGAGAAAATTATCAATATTCAATTGAGTTGGATCAATAACGCCATTATTTTCGCCACAAAGAAAATCTGATTATATTTTCTTCAATTTATCATTCATGATTATGAATAAAGTCCGTAATACTTCGGCGTTTGACAAGTACGAGATCAATGGTTTATACCATCACATTGATAACATAAAGATTTTAATATGATCTTTATCATTCTTGTCATCTTTATAATTCCACTTCTTGTGGATACCAGTATTCTCAAAATAATCATCTTATCCATGTCTATTTTATAATCTCAATCATGATCACAATTACTAATGTGGCATTTATTCTTTTCGCTATAAAATATCACATTCGCTTCAGATAATGGAGCGGAGCCTGTTGGGCGATATTCATGATTTTTCGTGAGCAACTCATTATTTTGCTCAACTACAAGAAGGCAAGAAATTAACTCAGAATATTTCTTAAAGCCTTTTTCACGATATTGTGTCTGAAGGACAACATTGTCGGCATGAAAAGTGAAGTATGCTTTTTTCTAACATATCCTCATCAGTGATACTCTGACACATAATTGAGTTTTATTCACTAACCATATAGTGAATTATCACATTTGCATTCACTTCAAGGAGTGAAACAAATTCAATAGTCGCATGGAATAAACACATGCTTGCATTCACTTCATGGAATGTCATAAATCCAATAATCGCATGGAATAACCATCATGCATTCACTTCAGGGAATGCCTCCCATAGAAATTCTTTGATCAAGACAATTTTCGTAACTTGAACTTGGGAGAAGTCTATAGTCGAGTTTTTCGACACAAAAAAATATTGCTTCCAAGCAAATATAGACTTTATAATATTCATACTATTAAATAGTAATTGATCAACCAATATATATACAATATATACAAAGAACAAAAAAATTTAATCCTCATACGCGGCGTTGTTAAACCAGTCCACAAGGTCCTTTAAAAAGAACCTCCTTTGAGACCAGTAGCCTCGCAAAACGGGATGTCCAGCCAATATACTCGGATTAAATCAATATAACAAAAACATATTAATTGTCGACAAGCACCACGAGAATTGAGTCAATTTATCGCTACACAAACACCAAATAACCAAAGATTTTTAATAAATTAAAAATCAAATCAAAGATCAAGAGAGAAAAATAAAAATATAATTGAGGGAGAAGAACTTATCTTTGATTTATGCCAGTAACAAATTCTTTTCAATAACTCCTTCAAGATTTGAACGACAAACACCTCTGTTAGCTAGAGTCTCGTGCTGATAACGTGTTGTGAATAAAGTAAAGAACGAGAATAAAATAGAAGAATAAAGATGAGAGACAAAAGGGAAAGAGATTTTATTATATTCTCAAAGTAAGGTTATGTACAATGCTATGCCAAAAGTCTATATTTATAGGCATAAGATGGAAACCCTAATTTCAATGGGTATTAAACCCTAATACTAAAGTTAACTTAATATATGGATATCCACCATAAATAAATAAATATATTTATAACAATTTAAACTATTTAAACTACAAGATATATAAGATCCTATGACTAATCCACCATAGACTTGAAAGTTCAAAGTCTAGGCTTCTTAAGCTTACCTTTGCCTCCACGTATGGACCATGTTAAATGGACCCAGAAAATGTTGGAAAGTACTGTGGTATCTCCATGGTCAATTTGTAGTTTATTGTAAACAAGTTTGCTGCTTTGGAAGTCAAGGTCTTTGTTCTATCTGTTCGTTTGAACCCAGTTGTTACGGCTTGCTAGGAGAGGCTAATAATCCACACCAAGGGAACCATTACAGTATTTATTCTAAATTTCACCATTTGTTCAAGATGGGGGCTCCATAATTGTGACCCTGCTGAGAATATCCTCCATAGAATCTAGAGTTCAATATAAAGAGGTGGAGAATTGCATTATTTATTTCTTAAAAAATCTGCACTGAATTAAAAGCATCCCATGGAAATCGTAGCCACATGCCTTTCAAAGTCAGAAAACTTGAACCAATCGACGGCAGATAGAATATATAGGATAACATCAGAGTTCCAATATATAATGCTCTCTCTAGTTCTCGTTGATGAACCAAGCACTCTCAAATACACATCATTCTCTTCAATTACGAAATTGTTTCACTTTCATGGAGCTATCAAAAAACCATTTTGAAGCGTCCAGCTCTTTTTTACTTGTTTACGTTGTTGAAGTTATGATGCTTCTCTCATGCTTCAACTTGCAGGGTCTAAATCTGCTTCATTTAGCAACAGCAAGCCCTGTAGCTAGAGGAAATGACACAGATCTGCAAGCTTTACTCCACTTCAAAGCCAAGATAACTGGTGATCGGATGAAGATTATGGAGTCCTGGAATACTTCCATTCACTTCTGTCAGTGGCATGGTGTTACATGCGGTCACAGGCATCGAAGAGTCACCGAGTTGGACCTGAAAGTCCTCAAACTCTCAGGATCTTTATCACCATATATTGGAAACCTGAGCTTTCTAAGGGTGTTGAATCTTGCGGGAAACAACTTCTACAACCAGCTTGCTGAAGAGATTGGTCGTTTAAGAAGATTGGAAGTATTAGACCTCACCAATAACTCCATTAGTGGGGAAATTCCTTCCAATTTATCAGCTTGTTCTAAGCTTACGGTGATTGATATGACAGACAACCATCTTGCAGGAGAAATACCTACCTGGCTGGGTCTCTTGTCAAACCTGAGAGTGTTGGGGTTTAGCCACAACAGTTTGAGAGGGAGTATCCCACCTTCCTTGGGGAACTTGTCATCCCTGGAGAAACTTTTTTTGACGCAGAACAGATTAACTGGGATTATACCCGAAGCTCTTGGACAGATGACAAATCTTTCATATTTCGCGGTAACAGAAAATGCAATTTCTGGCGTTGTTCCTTTCACAATGTTCAACCTCTCCAATATTAGAGGCTTTGATATTGGTTATAACAATATTCAAGGTACTCTTCATTCTAACTTGCCAATCAATATGCCATATGTTGACTTTTTTTCTGTAGGGAGTAATCAAATCTCAGGACAAATCCCGATTTCAATATTCAATGCTTCAAATCTGAAAGTACTTGAATTTGATAATAACAGTTTCAGTGGAAACGTGCCCTCACTAGAAAAGTTGGATCAACTGTTTAACCTTGAACTAGGCGGAAACCATTTGGGATATGGGAGAGAAGGTGACTTAAACTTTCTCTGCACTTTACTCAATAGTACCAAACTAACATTTTTGCACATAGGCAGCAATAATTTTGGAGGCCAACTTCCCCAGTGCATTAGCAATTTTTCCAGCACCCTTGTGGGTTTAGCACTGGACATGAACAAAATATGGGGAAGAATCCCCGATGGGATTGGTAATCTCATCAATTTGGAGGTGCTAGCCGCATCAGGAAATCAACTATCAGGCCCCATTCCCTTTGAAATTGGGAGGCTTCGGAAGCTAAAGATATTTTTAGCTGATGAAAATTCTCTCTCTGGAAGTATTCCTCGTTCAATTGGAAATTTGTCAGAGTTGATCAAATTTAGTTTGAATTTTAATAATCTTCAGGGAAACATTCCTTCAAGTCTAGGTGACTGCCGAAACTTGCTTTCAATGAGTCTTTCTCATAACAATCTTAGTGGACCTATACCCCCTCAAGTACTCAGACTCCCATCCATGTCCATAGAATTAGACTTATCATCAAATAATTTGACTGGTAAGCTTCCTGCTGCTGTAGAATATATGAAAAATCTAGCTGAATTCTCTGTTTCTAACAACAAGTTATCAGGTTTGATTCCAATCAACCTCGTTAGTTGTGTAAGTCTGGAGATACTGCACTTGAATGGCAATTTGTTTGAAGGGTCTCTCCCTTCAGCTTTGAGTTCACTAAAAGGTCTTGAGGCATTGGACCTATCTGATAATAATCTTTCAGGTGGGATTCCAGAATTTCTTGTAAGCTTTAGAGCATTAAAGTATTTGAATCTCTCTTTCAATGATTTTGAGGGAATGATACCAAGTGGAGGAGCCTTTGGGAATGCAAGTGCTACATTTGTTGAGGGAAACAATAAGCTGTGTGGAGGTATCCCGGAGTTACACTTGTCGAGATGCAATGCAAAAATATCATCAAACACTTCTCATAAATTGAAAATTGCCATTGTTGTTGTGATCTTAGGAGTGGCTTTGGTTTTCACATGTCTACTCACCATGTGGTTTAGAAAGAAGAAAGAGCCAACGCCAACAACATTTTGCATAGAAAATCCACTTTTACGGTTATCTTACCAAAGTATCCTAAAGGCTACTGACGGATTCTCCATGCAAAATTTAGTTGGTTCGGGGGGTTTCGGTTCTGTATACAAAGGAATTCTTGAAGAGAGTGGAGCAACTATAGCTGTAAAGGTGCTTAATCTTCTGAACCGTGGAGTATCAAGAAGTTTCTTGGCTGAATGTGAGGCCTTGAAGAACATTAAACATCGGAATCTTGTCAAGGTATTAACAACTATTTCAGGTGTCGATTATCAAGGCAATGATTTTAAAGCCTTGGTTTATGAGTTCATGGCAAATGGAAGCTTGGAGAATTGGCTGCATCCATCTATCAGCATGAATGAACCGGAGACAATGAGAAACTTAAACTTCTTCCAAAGAGTTGACATGGCCATAGATGTTGCTCATGCACTTGAATATCTCCACCATCGATGTGAAACGACAATAATTCATTGTGACATCAAGCCAAGCAATATTTTACTTGATGATGAAATGGTTGGCCATGTAAGTGACTTCGGATTAGCAAAACTCCTTTTTACAGACAGACTTAACTGTTACGCTGATCAGTCAAGCTCTCTTGGATTAAGAGGAACTATTGGTTATACTCCACCAGGTACTACAATTTATATATTTTACATCCATTTTTATTATCCTTATTTATTTACCTTTTTATATTTAGAGGGCTTTCCACTACAATTTTTTTATGTAATATGTGATGGATTGATTGTAGAATATGGCATGGGAAGCGAGTTATCAACAAAAGGCGATGTGTATAGCTATGGGATCCTTGTATTGGAGATGTTTACAGGGAAAAGACCAACTGATGAAAGGTTCAAAGAAGATTTAAGTCTTCACATCTTTGTTAAGGCAGCTTTGCCCGATAGAGTGCTTGATATTATAGATCCCTTTCTACTTCAAGAGAGTTCAAGAGGAGCAACAGACATCACTCGTAATGCAAACAACATGGAAGATAAATCTCGACTTCTTTGCTTGAATTCGGTATTCGCAATAGGACTTGCTTGTTCTGCTGAATAGCCAAATGAGCGTCTGGACATGAGTGATGTTGTTACCAAGCTTTGTTCTGTTCGAGACAAACTTCTTCGTTCAACTCGATTACGTCGTGGGATTCAAACTCCATACATTGCTCAACCATCAGGTACTAAGGTCTTCTTTTCTTAGCAAAATACTCAAACATATCACCAATAAGTCACATTTCAACTCCCTCTTTGCTGGTATGGCATGGTAAATCTTTGTTTCTTATGTTGCAGGTGGCTAAGGTTTCGTATGAATGAACTTGGGAGGCTTGTTCACATTCTGCTTTGAGAAATGATAATAAATATGAGTGTTTTTCAGTGCACTTTAGTTTTATATTTTGTTCTTGCATTTACATCAGAAGTTACAGAATTGTTGTCAAATTAGAGTTTAAATTACAATATTGGATCCTAATTTTGCATCTTATTGTATAAATAATGTTGTAATAATTTTGCATCAACACTTGAAGTACCAGAATTGGCTACATGTTTCAGCTCAACTTCAAACCTTAAACTTCCATTTGCTCCATCCATTTACGACCATTCCTCGATTATTCGTTGTAGGGACAATATCGTGCTATCCTAGATGATACTGTCGGACTTCGAAGCCTTCTTCCCCCTAGCTGATAACCATTAATGACCTCTCTTGATGCCAGTAGTTTGTTCAGATCCACTACCATGGCCAAGCATGCAAATCTACCCACGTTTACCTACAGACTCATGCTTCCCAACCTTTGATCCTACAACAAAACATAAAGATGATTTCCCTAACATGGCTCATGCTTCGGTTTCTTGGCAACAGAGTTGAGTGAAGCAGACAAGGCCGAGGAAGATCACAAACAAGCACCCAATAAAGCAATAGCTTCAATCTCTCTGATAATAATAACTTTCTGTTCCACATCATCAAATGAGATATCTAATTTCTTTAGTGCTTGTTATATTCAAAAATTTTAAAAATTAAAACTTTTATAAATGTGAATCTTATTGTATTTAATAATTTAGTATTTAATATATTCGAAATTTCAAATTTTTCATAAATACAACCTTCAAATTCGAAAAATTAGTTTAATCAAATTATATTTTCGGATAATCGGATATCCGACTATCCGATTCGAGTATTTGATATCCGAATATGCGGATATCCGCTTATTTCTGGATCGGATACGAAAAATTAGTTTAATGTCTTTATGTACAGAAGCTTTTATTATAAGGGTAAACTGCAATGAAGGTCATTTAATTATGGGTATGATTATATTTGGGTCAGTTATTAAAAGTTATATTTGGGTCACTCATTTATGGGCAAGATTATATTTGGGTCACCCAATTATTAAAGGTTATATTTAGATCACTCAATTATATGTAAGATTATATTGGGGTCACTCTTCATATTTGAAAAAAAAAGTTTATCAATTCACGTATTAGATTAATTAATGATTTCAAATGAAGTACTCTAATGTTAACAAAGGTATACAAGTGATTTAGAAGAAAAACGAACAAATTGATGTACTTTTTCAAATATGAAGAGTGACCCAAATGTAATCTTACATATAATTGAGTGATCTAAATGTAACCTTTAATAATTGGGTGACTCAAATATAATCTTACCCATAAATGAATGACCTAAATGTAAGTTTCAATAATTAGATGACCTAAATATACCTATAACCATAATTAAGTGACTTTTGTTGCAGTTTACCCTTGTTATAACTATTATCGATGAGAGTTGCATTTAGAGATGGGCATGGGTCGAGTCGGATCAGAATTTTAGTCCATCCGAATTCGATCCAAAAAGTTTCTGTAAAAATTTTTGATCTGACATGACCCAAAAATAAAAATACTAAACCTGATCTCGATCCGACTAATAGAAAAATAATAATTTTAGGGATTAAATTATAAAAAAAATAGATGACTTAATTATAAAAATTATATTTTTAAGCACTAAATTATAAATAAAAAATAATTTTAAGGACCTAATTATAAAAAATATATACATAATAGATTATTATTATAAAAATTCTTAAAAATTTTATAGAAAAATTATATATTTAATCTCGGGTCGGACTGGATCAAATATTTTTCATCCTAAACCCGAACTCGACCCGACTTTGCTTTAAAAAAAATACCCGACCTGAACATGATTTTTTTTCATAAAAAATCTGACCTGATCAAACCGAATCGAGTCAAAACTTGTTCAAGCCGGGTAAAATACCTATCCCTAGTTCCATTGACAATTCAAGTTAACAATTAAGACATTGAAAGTTTTATTGGAATACAATGAAAATTAACTCAATTATTCTTGTATTTACTTATTAATCATCATTGAGTGGTATGATAACTAATAAGTCTTTTATTAATGGTAAAAATTAGGCTTAACTCAATAATAGGTGTCTAAAGTATACATTTTTTTTAAAATAGGTGCCTAATATTTTTTTTTGCTGAAATAAGTGTCTAAAATATATATTTTTTCTAAGATAAGTGCCTAATGTATTTTTTGGCTGAAATAAGTTCCTAAAGTTTTATTCCCTTAGTGTTTTAAGATAATATTGTTAAAAGAAAATTGTTTAAATTATAAATAAGTACCTAAACTATATTTTTTTTTTCTAAAATAGGTGTCTAATGTATTTTTTATTGAAATAAATGCCTATTTTTTTCTTATAAGTAATTTATATTTCTTATAAGATATAAAATTATTTATATCAACGTTTTAATCTATTAAATTATTTATTATAATTGATTAGTAATTTATTTAAATTTAAATTATTTTATTCGAGGCCTTGTTTTTTTAAACAATTTATTAATTAATTTTATTTCACTTTTAAATATTTATGTTTTGTTCCCTACACAACTTCAAGTAGTATAAACAAATTCCATCGTTGCTCCATCCCCGACTTGACCAGATCGAAAACAAAACATAAATATTTAAAAGTGAGATAAAATTAATAAATAAATTATTTTTTAAAAAAAGGCCTCGGATAAAATAATTTAAATTTAAATAAATTATTAATCAATTATAATAAATAATTTAATAGATTAAAACGTTGATATAAATAATTTTATATCTTATAAGAAATATAAATTACTTATAAGAAAAAAATTAGGCATTTATTTTAATAAAAAAATATATTAGACACCTATTTTAGAAAAAAAATATATACTTTAGGTACTTATTTATAAATTAAACAATGTTACCGTAAAACACTAAGGGAATAAAACTTTAGGCACCTGTTTCAGCCAAAAAATACATTAGACACCTATCTCAGAAAAATATATAGTTTAAGCATTTATTTCAGCCAAAAAAACATTAAGCACCTATTTCAGAAAAAAATATATACTTTGGGCACCTACTGAGTTAAGCCTAAAAATTAAGATACTACTACTAATTTAAAAAATCTAAATTAATAAAATAATTAAAATTTATCGAAATCAATATTTAAGTTAAATATCAATACCATTAAATTAATTAAATAAATATTTTTTTTATAAAACTAATATTAAAGCATTCATAAAAAAATAAATTTAGTAGGGGAAATATTATTTATATAATTTTTTAAAATTTAATATTAAAATTTTTAATATTTTATTATTAAAAACCAACAAAGCAAAGGTAATTCTAGTAGTACTTGTTTAGCCTAGTTCAGGTAGTATTTAAATACTAGGGAATATATATTATCAATTTAATTTTCGGATTTCTTTCGTCAGAAAAACGTCCGATCTCAACTCTGTTTCCGTAAATCCTCATCGGTCGCCTCCAAACAAGTATCTTATTCTCCGCCGCCGCCGCCGCCGCCTCACCCTGGTCCTCCACTCCCTGACCCAGAGACTTTTATTGCTTTCAATTTTCCGACGGACTAGGAAATTAAATAAGGTAACTTTTGAAACCCTAAATTTAAATTGAAGATTGATTTCTAATTGATTCATGCGATTTGAGTTATCCGGTCTCTGTTATATTTGATTTTATGTTTTCGATCATATTGCTTGTTACTCCATCCCTCTCTCTCTGTGTTTACTTTGTCGAGAAGGAGAATTTGTTTAATAGATATAGGTTTAGCAGAAATACGGGAACATTGTCGGCATTATTGATGTTAAATTTGTTCGCACCGCCATTGATTTGAATCTTTATTTATTGTGTTTTCCTTTTCTGTTCAATTGTAATTTCTGATTAACTTTTTTTTTTTCAAACCCTAGGTTTTTCGACTTGTTACCAGGTGGGAAAGAACGACTTCTTAACCCCAAAAGCAATCGCGAATCGAATTAAAGCCAAATGTCACGGGGCTAGAGTTCTACTAGCGGAACCGTGCGGCCTTAGTCGCGAATCTCTTTGATGGTGCGGCTAAGTCAGCCTAAAAATCCAAGAGAAATGCTTGGATAAGCACAGCGGAAATAAAAGCAAGGCAAAAGAAAGATGAGAGAAAGTGTTGCTTTCTATTACTCAAGAGAAAAGTGAAGAATGAAGTGAGTTACAAATGAAAATGAAGCCACTATTTATAGGATGGCTAGCTATGATCTAACGGTTACAAAAGAAGTAAATCGATGGCTAAGATTAATCTAAGACAAATAATAAAGGAAGGAAAATCATGGTTGGTGAGCTTTCCTTCAATGCATGGATGAATGATGATTGTTTCCATAAGTGCTGGGAGACACTTTCCTTGAATCAGGGGATTTGGTTGGTGGCTCCTTCTTTCCTTGTGTAATCCGGTCAAATGTGCATTCTCCAAGTGGATTGGCTGGATGGGCTTGAGAAAGGCCCAAGACTTCGGACAGAAACACTTGGGCAGCTCGCAAGGTATCGGGCTCGGTTTGGGTGGCAAGGCCCTCGGACCCCAGATGCTACTAGAAGATGCGAGCAATGGGTTCGCCCCTCGGTGGGATGGTGTGGGCGCGGATGCCCTTTGGTTGCGCATGACTAGTGCTGTTATCGGCCCGCACGGGTGGACGAGTGGTGCGGGTGTTGTGCTCGGCTCCTTGGTGTGCACGTCGGGTGCTGTCCTCGGCTCCTTGGTGTGCACGTCGGGTGCTGACTTCCGCCCCATGGTGTTGGGCAGAAACTATGGTGTCCGTCTTGGCCCCTAGTGGTGCGGCCTCCTCGGTCATGTTGGCCCCTTGGTGTGCGGCCTCCTCGACCATGTGGTGGCGGGGTGTGACATTCTCCCGCACTGAATTGAGCGACGCCCTCGTCGCTCGACTTTGATGGAACTCGGCTATCTTGTCGCTGAATTGCCATAAGTCCTCGGCAAGTTCCCAACTACCTTCGGTTTCGGGAAGTCCCTTCCAAAGCACAAAGTATTCGTGCCTTGGTCTATGTCCGGGTCGTCGGATAACTCGGTCCGCCAAGATGTCTTGCGCCTCCTTCTCGTAGGAGACCCTGACTCCAACTGGTGCTCGGCTGGATATACTCCTCTCCGGGTCATCAGCATCCTCATGGAAGGGCTTTAGCATGCTGATGTGGAAAACTGGGTGGGCTCGAAGCTTTGCCGGTAACTCCAACTTGTAGGCCACCTTGCCTACTCGTTTGACCACCTTGTATGGTCCCTCGTATCTTCTCACGAGCGCTCTGTGAACAGAAGAATTGCGAAGTGTTAGATTCAATTTAGCAAGGACTAAGTCCCCTACCTGAAATTCCATGTCCCTGCGCTTTTGATCCGCCCACTTCTTGTTCCTCTTCTGAGCCTTGTGCAAGCAAGCTTCGGCTAAGTCTCGTTGTTCTTGCCAGGCCTTTGTGAAATTAAAGGCTGCGGGATTTGGACCTTCATACTTGGTCGCAATCGCATCGGGAGTGTGCGGTTGTTGCCCATTTACTATCTCAAATGGACTCATATTGGTTGCCTCGCTTCGTTGCAAGTTGTACGAAAACTGGGCCACATCCAATAGCTTTGGCCAGTCCCTTTGCGTAGCACTTACATAGTGCCTTAGATAAATCTCGAGTAACGCATTGATCCTCTCCGTTTGCCCGTCCGTTTGCGGATGAAAGGCTGTTGAAAAGTTTAAGTTGGATCCCATCAACTTAAACAACTCGGTCCAAAATCTGCCGGTGAAGCGATTGTCCCTATCGCTCACGATAGTCTTCGGAATTCCCCAATACTTTACCACGTGTTTGAGGAATAAACGGGCTGCCTCCTCGGCTGGACAAACCTTGGTTGCTGGAATAAAGGTTGCATACTTAGAGAACCTGTCAACCACAACCATAATACTCGAAAAATCGTTAACGTTAGGTAAACCAATTATAAAGTCAAGAGAAATACTCTCCCATGGTTTCTCTGGAACTGGAAGCGGCTGAAGTAAGCCCATTGGCTTCTTTGCTTCCACCTTGTCTTGTTGGCACATTAGACAAGTTTTGACATAGGCCTCCACATCGTTTCCCATGTGCGGCCAATAGTACCTCTCGGCTAGCAAGGCTAAGGTGCGATGCACACCTGGATGACCCGCCCATCTCGAATCATGGCACTCCTTCAAGAGTTGCTTTCGTAGGTTGTTGAAGTGAGGGATATAGAGGCGGTTTCCCCTTGTGTAAAGTAAGCCCTCTTCGATCCAGAATCGTCGAGACTCACCCTCCTTTGCATACTCGATAAGGTTCTTTGCACTTGGATCGTGGGAAAGCCCCTCCTTGATGCTCTCGATCAAGGCCCCCTCGGGTTCGCTAATTGCGGCAAATGTAGACCTCCGGCTTAGTGCGTCGGCTACGGTATTCACTTTACCTGGCTTATGCTCCATGGTAAATTCAAACTCGGCTAGAAAATCTTGCCACCTAGCCTGCTTAGGAGACAATTTCTTTTGGGTTAGGAAAAAGCTAATAGCACTATTATCGGTATAGACGACAAACCTTGAACCCAAAACATAATGTCTCCAAGTGCGCAAACAGTGAATTACGGCGGTCATCTCTTTCTCTTGGACGGTGTAACGCCTCTCGGTCTCGTTTAGCTTTCTACTCTCGAAAGCCACTGGATGCCCCTCTTGCATGAGCACCCCACCGATCGCAAAGTCTGATGCATCGGTGTAGATCTCGAACGCCTTAGTGTGGTCGGGAAGAGCCAACACTGGTTCACTTACCATGGCTTGTTTCAGCTCCTCGAATGCCTTTTGACAACTCGAACTCCAATTCCACTCGTTGTTCTTTTTGAGCAGCTCGGTCAGTGGAGTGGCGATGTTAGAGTAACCCTTGACAAACTTACGGTAGTAGTTCGCTAGGCCAAGGAATGAGCGAAGCTCGGTTATCTTGGTCGGAGGATCCCACTCGTTGATAGCACGGATCTTACTTTGGTCCATTCGGATTTTTCCTTCTCCGATTATATGCCCCAAGAAAGGAATTTCCCGTTGGGCAAAAGCACACTTCTCCTTCTTGATGTAAAGCTCGTTTTCGCGAAGAACCTGTAAAACCTTTCTCAAGTGCCTTATATGCTCCTCAAGAGTATTGCTATAGATGACTATGTCATCGAGATAGACAACTACAAAACGATCAAGGAAAGGATGTAATACCTTGTTCATTAACGTGCAAAATGTGGCGGGAGCGTTGGTAAGGCCGAATGGCATGACAAGGAACTCGAAAGACCCATACCTTGTCACACAAGCGGTTTTGGGCTCATCTCCTTCGGCAATCCGCACTTGGTAGTATCCCGAGCGAAGATCTAGCTTGGTGAACCATCTCGCGCTCCCAAGCTGGTCGAACAAGTCCGCGATCAAAGGAATCGGGTACTTGTTTTTGATGGTGAGCTTGTTTAAAGCCCGGTAGTCGATGCACATTCGTAGACTACCGTCGTGCTTCCTCTGAAACAGCACGGGTGCACCAAATGGTGCCTTGGATGGTCGAATATAGCCCGCATCCAAGAGCTCTTTAAGTTGCCTTCGTAACTCCTCAAGTTCTGGTGGTGCCATCCGATATGGGGCCCTTGCTGGTGGTTCCGCATTCGGATACAACTCGATCTTGTGATCCACCTCTCGCTTTGGTGGTAGCACCTTCGGTAACTCGGAAGGCATGGTATCCTTGAACTCTTCAAGGACTCGTCCCACGGTATCGGGGATCTCCATGGTCTCCATGGGTTCATCCTCCTTGAGCACTGCAAGGTAGGATGCCTCATCCTTGCGCACACCTTTGTTGAATTGGATTGCGGATAACACCTTGGCTTGCACACCTGCCTCTCGACTCACCGGGACAACACATTGATGTTGGCGGTCGAGGATACACAAACAATTGGCAAAAGGCAAGAGAAGTGCATTAATCCGATCCAAAAAAGATAAACCAATTACCAAATCATAATCGTCTAAGGGAATTACCTTGATGGACTCTTTACCCGTCCAACTCCCAAGTTGAAGCTCTACTCGTTTTGCCACTCCGGCAATGGGCTCCTCCTTGGAGTTGACTGTCTTGATCCATCCACTTGCCTTCTCCACTTGAAGGCCAAGCTTCTTGGCAGCTCCCTCGGACATGAACAACTCGGATGCTCCGGTGTCCACTAGTGCGCTCAATTGCTTCCCCGCAATTGTTACTTCAACGTACATAAGGCCCTTGTTCCTGCGAGTAGACTTAGTTTGAAGAGAACTAATTATGGAACTAAGTTGGACCCTTACCTCGGATGACTCCTCATCCGTTTTGATGGCCGAAAGACTGGCCTTCTTTGGGCAATCCTTGATGAAGTGAGGCCCATCACAATGGAAGCACTTAACTGGACCCTTGTTTCTCTCCCACGAACGAACAAACCTGTTTGGCCTGTTGTTCGAATGCCTCCAATGTTCACTCGATGGCTTGTCTGAACCACTTTTGGGCTGCTTATCTCGATCCCAACCATTACCTTTTGGTTTTGGTTTGGAAGACTCGCCCTTCTTCTCGAATTTGGCTATGGCTTCGGCCTCGTCCAAAGCCCTGGAAAGATCAGTGATACCGCGTCTTTCCAACTCTAAATTGGCTCATCGTTGGAGCCCGTCCATGAAGATTGAAAAACCTTCATTTTCTCCCAAGTTCGGGATTTGAAGTTTCACCTCTGTGAACTTCTTTACGTACTCTTGAATAGTACCATCATGCTTGAGTTGTCGAAGCTTTGTCCGCAACTCCCTTTGTGCATTTTTGGGATAGAAGGCCTCCTTGACTTCTGCTTGGAGTTCTTCCCATGTCTCAACAGGAGCGTCTTTGCTCTTCTCTTCTGTACACCTGCGTCTCCACCATAGAAGGGCAGTGTCAGTAAAATAAGCGGATGCAGTATTTACCTTTGTGGACTCTTCCACAATGTTCATGCGACGAAAATACTGATCCATGCTCCAGATGAAATTCTCTACATCTTGAGCATCTCTCGTTCCCTTAAACACCTTCGGCTTAGGGACATCGGCTAACACCTTGGTTGGGCTAGCCATCACACCATTCGACATGGCACTCTTATACGCGAACAAATCTGACTTCATCACTTCCACGATCTTCTTGAGATCATTCAGTTCGGACTTAAGTGATGCGTTCTGCAACTCCAAGTTCTCCATTGTATCATCGATGAGGCTTTGGAATTCTTCCTTAAGACCGTCCCCCTTGTTCTCCAACTCATTTAGTCGGTCATCTACCACATCGAGTCGCTCTGTTGACTCCCTCGTGGAATTTTCCAAGCGGGTGACTTTGTCTTGCAAAGAAGAAATTGCATCTCTCGAACTGGCCCTCTTGGCTTTGTCCGAACGAGTCTCGACAGTTTTTGTTGCAACTTCACCTGGGTTCGTCATCTTTTGATCGGATCCTTGCTGGAAAACTTGGCTCTGATACCACTTGTCACGGGGCTAGAGTTCTACTAGCGGAACCGTGCGGCCTTAGTCGCGAATCTCTTTGATGGTGCGGCTAAGTCAGCCTAAAAATCCAAGAGAAATGCTTGGATAAGCACAGCGGAAATAAAAGCAAGGCAAAAGAAAGATGAGAGAAAGTGTTGCTTTCTATTACTCAAGAGAAAAGTGAAGAATGAAGTGAGTTACAAATGAAAATGAAGCCACTATTTATAGGATGGCTAGCTATGATCTAACGGTTACAAAAGAAGTAAATCGATGGCTAAGATTAATCTAAGACAAATAATAAATGAAGGAAAATCATGGTTGGTGAGCTTTCCTTCAATGCATGGATGAATGATGATTGTTTCCATAAGTGCTAGGAGACACTTTCCTTGAATCAGGGGATTTGGTTGGTGGCTCATTCTTTCCTTGTGTAATCCGGTCAAATGTGCATTCTCCAAGTGGATTGGCTGGATGGGCTTGAGAAAGGCCCAAGACTTCGGACAGAAACACTTGGGCAGCTCGCAAGGTATCGGGCTCGGTCTGGGTGGCAAGGCCCTCGGACCCCAGATGCTGCTGGAAGATGCGAGCAATGGGTTCGCCCCTCGGTGGGATGGTATGGGCGCGGATCTCGCCCTTTGGTTGCGCATGACTAGTGCTGTTATCGGCCCGCACGGGTGGACGAGTGGTGCGGGTGTTGTGCTCGGCTCCTTGGTGTGCACGTCGGGTGTTGTCCTCGGCTCCTTGGTGTGCACGTCGGGTGCTGACTTCCGCCCCATGGTGTTGGGCAGAAACTATGGTGTCCGTCTTGGCCCCTAGTGGTGCGGCCTCCTCGGTCATGTTGGCCCCTTGGTGTGTGGCCTCCTCGATCATGTGGTGGCGGGGTGTGACACAAAGGTCTCCAGAAGCTGCGATGGTATTGCCAAATGTGTCAAAAGCAATGCCGAGATGAGAACGGATTCAAATGCCACTGCATGAGTGAATCTCACCAACGCCAGATGCAAATCTTTGGGCAAAACCCTGACCGGATTGTATCTGGGTATTCTGAAGAGTTTGAGAGTAACTTCCTTGACCTTATGAAACGAAGCCACCGGTTCAGTCGTGTTGCTGCCATTGTTGTATACAATGAGTTTATTAATGACCGGCATCATGTCCATATGAACCTGACCCAGTGGGCGACATTAACGGAGTTCGTCAAGCATTTGGGAAGAACTGGGAAGTGTAAGGTGGACGAGACACCCAAAGGTTGGTTTATTACTTATATTGATAGAGATTTAGAGACTCTTTTTAAAGAGAGAATGAAGAATAAAAGAATCAAGTTGGATATGGTAGAGGAAGAGAAGCATGAGAGAGAAATTCAGAAGCAAATTGAGAAAGCTAAGCAGTTCAAAGCTCCTTCGGAAGCTGGGGAGAATGAAGAAAAGGCTGTAATAAAAGAAATAAATCTAGAGAGTGGAATGAAAATAGGGTTTTCTTTAGGAGGGGGAACTCCAGCAAAATCGGAGAAAGGTGAGAGTTCTAGTACTGCTAGGTTGGTTTTTGAAGAGGAAGAGAACGAGAACGCGAAGGCGAAGACTGAGAGGAAAGAAAATAGCACCCGAAAAAATGCATTGGAAGAGTTGATGAGGGAAGAAGAAAAGGCAAAGGAGAGGAGTAATAGGAAAGACTACTGGCTTTGTGAGGGAATCATTGTGAAAGTAATGAGTAAAGCATTGGCTCAAAAAGGATACTATAAGCAGAAGAGAGTTGTGAGGAAAGTCATTGACCGATATGTAGGGGAGATTGAGATGCTCGAGAGTAAACACGTATTGCGAGTTGATCAAGAAGAGCTTGAAACTGTTATTCCACAAATTGGGTGTACCGTAAGGATAGTCAACGGTGCATATCGTGGATCAACCGCAAGGTTGTTGGGCGTAGATACAGATAAGTTCTGTGCAAAAGTGCAGATCGAAAAAGGAGTCTACGACAGCAGGGTGCTTAAGGCCATCGAGTATGAGGATATCTGCAAAGTTGCTCAGTGAGTTATCCCTACAATTCTGTCCTAGAGTGATGTAATTTGTTGTTTGTTCACTTAATCAGTTCATCAAAAATGTACTTGTTCTTGTTGATGCATCATTTGCTTGATAAATGCTCTGATAATCTGTGCTAAAAACTGTCAGTAGAAAACATTTAGCATAGTATTAAATTGCAATTGGTTGTGATGTTATGGTAACTTTAAAAGCTGTTAAGTCGCCACCGACTCGAAAAAATATTTTTTTATTCAACTCAATTCAAGCTATACTCACTCTTATTACCAACCACAGGCTGGGGACTACAGCAGACGGGTCATTAGTTTCTCACCACTTTGAAGTTTTAAGCTAAGTAACTTCTGATTTGATACAATTATTTGAGTTGTGACTGGAAATTTAAAATTCAAATATTATAAAAATTTAAATGAACATAAATTAAATCCATACATAACATATACAAAAAAACTAATAATTTTTTTGGAATAAAAATATTAATTTGTAAATACATTAGCATATTAAAAAATATAACTTTTATTAAAAACCGAAACTAGGGTAAAATCGACATTTCAACTAGTTTTATTTATTTTAAAAATTTTATTTAATAATTATTCAATAATGATTGGACCAGTTAACAAAAAAAAATCAGTGATCACCTATTCGATCTGTAAAAAAAATCACCTTTCTTTTAGCATGTTATATACACTGTAGAAAATGAAAAAGAACCAAGATAGATGACGTGTCAAGATCGTCACCGTAGAAATCCATTATCCACCCCCAAAGGTCCCCTTGCATTCACTCAACCGTTCAACTCAGCCATTAAAGAATCGGCGTTGGTTCATCGGCCAAGATAGTTAGCTCTCCTACCCTAACCATACGTTTTTAATAATCTCTCAATTCCTGCAGGTCCCCCATTTCTTACATTTTCACCAGCTTTCTCACTTTCTTTTTAGCCAAGTTCTAATTTTTGAGATCCAAACTTTTCCGACTTCCAATCTTAAATCTTCAAAGGGTTGGTTCCTTTTGCTAAAACAAAAACTGGGTTTCTTTTGTTTTGGGTTTAGAACAGATGAAGGTCACTCTGGTTTCTCGCAGTGGGAGAGAGTTCATCAAAGGCGGCCTTGAGCTTAATGATTCGGTATGGCTTTCTTTATCTTCATTGTGATTTGTTTGTTTTTAATGGCTTGCTTTGAAAGAAAAATTGAAAAAAGAAAGGAAGGAAATTTATTGTATTTCTTTATTTTTTTTATTTTGTTTTACAGGCTACTGTGGCTGATCTGCAGGAGGCAATTCACAAGAGAAGTAAGTGATTTCGTTGTAGTTGTCAATTAAGTTCTAATTTACTAAACTATAATTCTGAAATTGGAGAGAATAATTGCTTGTTTGTTGTAATTTCTGTTAATTCTGCTTGTATTTATGTTTAGGGTATTGTCTTTTGCTTCAAATCTTTACAAATAGAATCAATTAGATGCTCTTTTCACCCTTTTCTATTCCACATTGTATTTCATGGATCATGATTTCCTAATTTTGTTGACTCGAGTCGCGACTCGGGTATACGACTTGACATGTTGATCTTTTGACTGATTTGTATGATTTTTATGTTGTTATCTTGATCTTTTTACCTTAATTTATGGAGAGGTGTTTGTGATTGCGTCGGTGTAGGCGGTTTCATTGATCATTAGATTCTTTCTAATCAAGTTCTTGTGTGTTGTTATAACAGCTAAAAAGTTCTATCCGTCGAGACAACGACTAACTCTTCCCGTGCCATTGGGATCAAGGGAGAGGCCTGTTGTCCTTAACTACAAGAAGAATCTCAAAGACTACTGTGATGGGAATGAAAACAGCTTAACCATAGTGTTCAAGGACTTGGGTCCACAAGTGTCTTACCGAACACTTTTCTTCTTCGAGTACTTGGGTCCTTTGATCCTCTATCCCGTCTTCTACTACTTCCCAGTGTATAAGTTCTTTGGATACGAAGAGAAGCGTGTCATCCACCCCGTTCAAACGTATGCTTTATATTACTGGTGTTTCCACTACTTCAAACGAATTATGGAAACATTCTTTGTCCACCGTTTCAGCCATGCGACATCTCCGCTATCAAACGTCTTCAGAAATTGTGCTTATTACTGGTCCTTTGGTTCATACATTGCTTACTACGTCAATCACCCACTTTACATGCCTGTCTGTGACCTTCAGATGAAGATTGGCTTCGGGTTCGGAATGGTTTGTCAACTTGCAAACTTCTATTGTCATATCATACTGAAGAATCTACGCAGTCCTGACGGCAGTGGAGGGTATCAAATTCCTCGTGGCTTTCTGTTCAACATCGTGACATGCGCGAATTACACCACAGAGATTTATCAATGGATGGGTTTCAATATTGCTACTCAAACAGTTGCAGGCTACGTGTTTCTTGTGGTTGCTACTTCTATCATGACAAATTGGGCCCTCGCAAAGCATCGCCGATTGAAGAAGGTATTTCCCTGCAATGCCTTTCCTTTCCACCTTAGTCTGAAAGTAAATTAGATAAACTCATATGCACTATTATTTAGTTTGTCGAGCACGTAGCGGATTAACAGAATCGGATTTCTTTGAGTTACATGTTAAGTTACTTCCTTGTGTTAATTGAATGCATAGGCAAAGCTGTCTGCATATAAACTCCTATAAGTTCATATATGGTGGCAAACTAACTGTTTAAGAATCTTGCTATGGTCGTGCCTTATCATTTAGTTTATGTCGCGGTTCATTATTCTGTCTGCCGATTAAAGTTTACGCTTACCTTCTACTCCTCGTCGCTTGCAGCTATTTGATGGTAATGATGGAAGGCCGAAGTACCCTCGAAGATGGGTCATTCTTCCCCCATTCCTGTAGATCGGATCAGAAAACATGCTACTTGTTAGTCTTTTCGACATCAAATTTACGATGCCGAAGCTGGGTTTCCGAGTTTGTTGAAGATGAATTCTTTTTTAGATTTTGAATTTCAGTTTACTCTTTGATTCAATGTTGCTGTAGTGACTGTCATTTTGATATTTTTGCTCCTTTTAAATATAGATATTGATAACTTGAGCTTACATGTCAAGAACATTTCAATGGGTGATAAGATTATAATAAATTTTCAATTTGGTCCTCTACTTTTAGGACTATTAGTGTTGTGTTAAATTGTTACAAGGGTTTCCACATCAGCATAGTGAAAATTTTAACAGTTTAAGACATTTTCAATTAAAACACAACAAATTGATTTAACATGTTAAGGTTAAATTTAGATAAAATTGATGGGATCAAATTGAGAAAGGTGTAATATATGGTGACTAAATTATAAATTATTCCAAACCAATACAACTAGAACCCTGACAATCTACTTTACTCGAGTGATGATTGGGAATTATAGTGGCTTTCTCTACATTGTTGATGATGATTCATTAAGGGATCATCTTTCTCTATCTGTTTTCATCTTCTGCAGCAATTGTTGTAATTATAGTGGACACTGAAGATTGGGAAAGTTGTTCAGACACACGAAGTTGAAAATGTTCTTAACGTTTTATTCATTTACAATGGACGTTAAGATCAAAGGCCGTCTAGCTCAGTCGGTAGAGCGCAAGGCTCTTAACCTTGTGGTCGTGGGTTCGGGCCCCACGGTGGGCGATTAAAGCATTATTTTTGTCCTTTTTCTTCATTAAGTTTCCTCTTGATAGATTCGGCCTTTGAAAGGTTTTAAGTTTGGCCCGGTTCAACCCCTTGTTATTATTTATTTCATACAATAATCTTTCTTATTATATCAAAATAATTTATGAAATATTAACATAGTTTTTGAGAATATTGATTGCAATACTACTTTATATAACATAGATAAATAAATCGTCCACTTATATTATATAAAACTTAATTAATTTTATAATTATTTATATAGATTGAATCATATATAAGTTAGGATTATTTTTTGGACAGGTAAAATGGACGAATAAAATTATTTTTTCAAGAGATAATATTCACATAACTTACTATTAATCTTAACATTTTATTTCACTCATCTAATGATCTAAAAAATATGTAAAATTTAGAAAGTTTTAAACTATATAACTTGATGTTATCTAGGGCCGTTCATTATTAGATATCGGGTTGGGTCGGGTCGGATTCGGTTTTTCCGGATATTTGGGTTTTCAGATCGATAATATAGTGATCCGTATCCGATCCGAAAAAAGCAGATATCCGCATATTCGAATATTGGATAGTTGGATATTTGATTATCCAAAAATATAATTTGATTAAATTATATATATATATATATGATTTATTAATAAAAGTTTGAATTTTTGGATTTTTGGGTTTTCAGATAATCCGAAACTTGAAATATTGTGATTCGTCTCCAATCCGAAAAAATTAAAATCGGATCTGATATCCTAATTTTTGGATCAGATCAATAGATAATCGAATCGGATTGACCGGATCTACTATTTTTGAGCACCCGTAAATTGTTATCTCTATAAAACTAAATAAGTTATACCATATAAATTAATCTTAACCCTATATATATATATATATATATATATACATTATCGTCTAATGACTATGAATAAGAATAAAATTAATTAAATTTTATATAATATATGTGATGCAAGTAAATTTTTATAAATAAATATAATTACATTGCACGTTAACAATTAATTAATTAATTTATTTTAATACAATACATAAATTACTTCTAAAACTCCAAACTAATTAAATTAAAATCGTTGCACACTTAAAAATACTCAAACCTACGAGCTCATTATTTTAGCAACAAACTCATCCAATTCTTCAAGCATATTTGCAATCTCCATGACCTGCATAAAATTGATTACTCAATCAAATAAAGAAAATTAAATTATATCTAAAGTTTTAAAACGTTTAATTTATTCACTAAATATTAAATATTAAACGTTTAATTAAATTATATCTGAAGTTTAGACATTAAACGTAGATGGTGGTTGTTCTATTCAAAATTTTACTGGTCACTTTGTCTTGGTCCCTTACGTCCGAGTTTGACCTTCATTTTGATAGAAAATACCCCAAAATTCACGAATATTTTTTATTTATTTTTCTCTCGTCACTCTCTCTCTCTTCCATCATCGGATGAAGTTCTTTTCTTAATATATCGTTTCCCTTGTGTCGATGAAGCTTTCTACTGTACATATCTTAGAAAAATTATTTTGTTTTTCGTTAAATGAACGTCGTCAAAAAGTTTGACGGATAAGTGATAAAAAAGTTCAATATCCAAACTTCAATGAATAAATTAAATGTTTTGAAACTTCAGTTACCAAAATAGATTTGAAAGTAAAATTCAATAATGATTTACATAATTTACCTATTTTTATTCAGACCCTTATATTTTAGTCATCAAATTAAATCAAATTCTTGAATTTTCAAATTTGGTTCTATTTTTCCTTTTAATTTAAATCAAATAATCAATTTCCTTAGTCATTTCGACTAAAATAATATATATATATATTGAGTGAATTATTCAACGTATTATCTATTTCGAATAACTAACAACATAATAAAATTATAAATCAAATTAAATAAAATACGGGGACTAAAATATAAAATTTAACATAATCGAGAGATGAAAACCAAAGTTTTTCAAACTTACTTGGATCATTGGTTGTGATCATACCAGTGCCCTCAAAATCACAGGCGCTTTCCACACTTCCTTTAAGCCTAAAGTAAGAGTTCATGGAGAATGATGCATAAGATCGGGAGTCGGACGGTTGGGAACAAGCGCCGCCGGTGTCAATCGGACTGCAATGGGTGCCTTCGTTGCATGCAGTATCGATGTTTCTCAAGAGTTCGTCGTTGCTAGTTCCGGGTTTCGGAACACAATACTTCTTGGTATCGGCTTCGAGTAATCTTCCTCTAATCATACCCGCTGCGGCGGCGGAGAAGAGGTGGAAGACGACGGTGCCGAGGAAGAGAAGGAGGAGGAAAGAAATGTTGCTCAATGACTTCATGATTCCACTTGATTTTGTTTTGTAGGGTGTAATTTGTGGATATATAGAGAAGATGAATCAACTATGGAAGGTATTATTTGTTAGTATTTTGACATATGGGGAACTAAGAGATTAAACAGCTTCATTGATCCATAATTTTTGTTTTATTTTTAGTTAAAAAGTAGGGATAAATAATACTATTGGTCAATAAATTATTATTTTTTTTGTTTTGATCATTAAACTTTTATTTTTAGTAGAATAGTCACTACGGTTACGTTTTTTCTCTATTTCGATCACCAGTCGTTAAAAATTTAGAAAAATAATAGTTTGGTGACCAAAACAAGAAGGAAGTAAATTAAATTATAAACTATGACTAAAAAAATGTATGAATAGTAGGGAGTAACTGTGTAATTATTCCATTTTAATTTGAACGGTCACGTCATCAGTCCGTTTGGTTTTTAACGGTCGGTGGCTATTTTAATACCAAATTAATAGTTTACCGATGTATGTGACGCTTTTTAAAGCATTATGGCCATTTCGATATCAACCCCATAGTATTGTGGTTATCGTGTAATTTACCCTTTTTTTTTACAAAATTAGAATAAAATTTTAGGGTTTCATAAATTAAAAAATATTATACATAACGGTAAGGTGACTTAAAAGTCAATTTCATAATTTAAGTGATGAAATTGATCATTTTTAAAGTTGCATAGTTAAATCATAAATAGAGACAAAGTTTGGGTATTTCATTTTGATGAGTTTCCCCAAAATCAAATATGTAATTGTATTCTTCTCCAAATTCATTCAATATACTATTAAATGTTATAAATTTGTAAATTTGTGAATAACAAAGAAAATTATTGGACTGAAAGTGTAATTTGACCCAGATTATATATATATATACACTTAAAATTAATCTTATTTTATTAAACACCCTCAAAATCATACACTTAAAATTAATCTTATTTTATTTCAATAAAAATCATAACAAGATCATTTCTTAATCGTCAAATAAATACTTAAATTATATTTTATATTTCGATAAATATCTAATATTGTTAATGTTACTTATTTAGATGTCTCGTTATTAATTTATTTTTAAATTTTTTACATTTTTCAAAATTAATAAATAACCCTCAAATTCCTAGATCTCCAAATATTTTTAGTGTCGTTATCGTTCATCACTCGGAGATGAAATGAAGCCTCCTTCTCTTATCACGAGACATGATAATTGTTCGTTGATCGATGGACATTGTTTGTCGTCAATCGTTTTCTTTTTATACGAGAAGATGGGAAACGATTGTAGGGGTTTGGTGATGGAATTGATGGCACGTCATCGACATTGGCAGCTACAACTATAATTTAGTATTGTTTTGTAAAGATTTAAATTTGTCATTTTTTTAAAATTAAGTTAAAAAGAAATTAAATTAAAAGATAAAATAAATTTTTAATAAAAACGATGATAGTTAGGTTAGACGTCTAAAATTATCAAAATCGAAACTTTAACACTTATTTAGAGCAAAAAATAATCCACAGACATACTTTAGGCACCTATTTGGGTATTAAACCAATATAAACTATATTTAGAATTAAATGGCATAATAAGGATCTATTTATTTAAATAAATAAAACTAATTTTCTTTATTTCAATTTAACATTTTTTCAAATAATTTTTACATAATTTTTTTTAAAAATCTTCTTCAAGCAAAGTAAAGCCTTCACTCTTAACTAATCTTTCCTCATCCAATTCTTCAAACATGTTTGCATTTGCCATAACCTGCATAGAAAAGATAAAGTAGAAATTAAATATTTTTGTCAAATTATAGTCTTGGTCCCTATATTATATTAGTAATTAAGATTTAATGCTTCATACTTTAATTTAGCATAATTTGATTCCTCCACTTTCATTGTATCATTATCAACTAATTCCATTAAAATGCGACTTATTAGTTTTTTTTTTCATAAAATTATCTCTATGTCAACACTAGGGGTGATAAAGAGTTGAGCCCAAGTATGACCAAGTTTGGTTTGACTCGGAAACAATTATATGGGTTCGGCTAGAGGCTCGACGAACTTGAATTTTTGGACTCGAGTTCAGTTTAGAAACAATACTATAGGATTCAGATCGACTCGAAATAGACAATTTTATTATAAAAACTTTTAATAATCAACATTGAAACAAAATTTAATGTTGGAAAAGGGAAAAAGAGTGTCCAAAACATTTCCTAATTTATTTTATGCTTTTTTTTACCAAAGAAATTACTTTTAGTATATATAATTATTCCGAACTTGTTCATGAGCTTTTCGAGCCGAGCTTGGGTCGATTCGGCACGACTTTTTAAGATCTCAAGCCGAGATCGAGTTGAACTCATTCGAACTAAGCTTTGACCGAACTTTAACTGATCCAAACCCGAGTAACTCAAGGGCCACTTAGACTCATTATCTGCCCTAGTCAACGCATTAATTTAAATAGTTAATGATGTTATAAAAGTATAGGGACTAAATAAAAAAAAAAAATCAAACTTGTTTTTGACTTACTTGGATCCTTGGTGGTGGTCTGAGCAGTGCTTCTAAAATCGCAGGCGCTCTCAATGTCTCCTTTCCTCCGATGGTAAGAATTCACGGTGAATGTTGCACGACACCTGACGAAGGCCGGCGCGACGTAAACAACATCGGATTGGATCGGACTGCGATCGATCCCTTGACCGTAATCCCAATCGAGTTTTTTGTGCAATGTAACATCTTCAACTCCATCTTTGGACACACAGAGCTTCTTTTTTCCCATAGTATTTATACCTCTAAATGGATTGCCTTCTTCCTATATGAATTCCAAGACGCTGCTCTATGACTTCATGAATCCAATTTATTTTATTTTATTTTATTTTATTCGGATTTTTTTTTTATTATTCTTGATGTTGTTTTGGGGTTGTAATTCTTGTGTTTATATAGATTAGTTTATGATCAATATTTTGACAGATGGAAAACTCTGAGAATTTTAATATAATTTCAACGGGATGCTCGGATTGATTTTAGGATAGGTATAACTATATTTTAATCATAATTTTAATTTAATTTAAATATAATTTCTTTTTGTAAAATATCTAGATTTGTACTATGTTTGAGCTAAACCATATAAAAAATGTGTAATATCAAAAAAATGTCTACAACAAGATTAATGGAGAAGTGAAAATAGGGATGGGTATTTTACCCGGTCCGATCGGGTTTCGACCCGCCCGACTTGATCGGGTTAAATTTTTCGATGAAAAAATCGGATTTGGACTGGGTCGGGTGATTTTCTAAGGTAACATCGGATCAGGTCGGGTTCGGGTTTAGGGTGTAAAATATTCGATCCGACCCGATTTGGGACTAAATATGTAACTTTTTCATAAATTTTTATAATGAGGTCCTTAAAATTAATTTTTTATTATAATTTAGTCCTTAAAATTATATTTTTTTATAATTAAGTCTTCAAAAATGATTTTTTTATAATTTAATCCCTAATTTTTTTCTATAGTCCGGGTTGGGTCAGAGTCGAGTTTAGGGTATTTATTTTCGGTTTGGATCAAATTTTTTTAAAAAAAAATATTCGGGTCGAGTCAAAGTCAAGTTTAAGGTATTTATGTTTGGGACAGATTCAGGTGGACCAAAAATCCTAACTGACCCATGCTCATCTTTAAGCGTAAAAATATGTTAATTATAATCTAACTAATTAGTAAATTAGTAAAAAATAAATATTAAAATTCACAACATATATTAAAGGAAAATAAATTTATGTTCATGTATGTATATTACCCTCAAAGTTAGATAGTATTTTATTAATAAATGATAAAAAATAAACACAAACTTTGGTCAAATGTGTAATATTATATATGAATTTGATTTTATATATTAATATAAATAAATTTTTAAAAATAAAGGATTTATTTTTAAATTCGAGATAAGTTCTTCAATTTTTTTGATATATATATTAATATATAAAAATATGAAGGAAAAAAATATTGTCACATATAAGAAATATATATATATATATAAATAAGCATATCTTATATGATTAAAGAAAGTGTTTAAATTGCAATCAAATTATACTATAACATGATAAATAATTACAATTAAATTTTTATTACAACTCAAAAACTCAACTCGACTCGAATTTCTTAAACTCGACTTGAATCAAAAAATTTAAATAATATTTGAATTGTAAATATAATACGTCAACTCGAATAATTTATTTTTTTTTAATTCAACTCGAATGAATGTTCACCCTTAGCTTACATAACCGACTTCTATTTACCGTATTAAAATATAATTATAATTTTATTAAACTTATAATTTGTTTCATTCCACAATCTTAGACCATTTGATCTCTAATTTAGTCTCACATGGAATTTAAGTATTTAATCTACTGAAGTTACCCAATTATGTAATTATACGAGGTGAACAAAGTAAACCCAAATCAATCTAATTAATGTTATAAATAAAGTAAATAACAAGAGGAGAATAGGAGAACAAAGATGAAAGATGAAAGATAAAAGAGAGATTTTATTATATTCTCAAAATAGGGTTGTGTACATTGCTTTGTCGAAAAGTCTATATTTATAGACATAAGATGAAAACACTAATTTCAATGGGTATTAAACCCTAATATTAAAGACCATTAAATTTTAACTTAATATATGGATATCCACCATAAATAAATATATTCATAACACTCCCCCTTGGATATCTATGAAGATAATGTCTCTCATTAAAAACTTACTAAAAATCATGTGGGAAAAAATCTTAGTGAAGGAAAAACAGTATACACATATTTGATACGCATAACATGTTGCCTCATTAAAAACCTTACTAAGATAACTTTTTGGGACAAAACCTCGATTAAGGAAAAAAGAGTGCAGCGCGTATTTACTCCCCCTCATGAAAATATCACATAAGATCTTCGAATTTTCATAATTCAATATTGAATACAATCTTCAAATATTGAAGTAAATTATGCACTAATTGGATAAATCTTCCAAATTATTACTTGAAATGATTCATTAAATACCATTCTTCTGAATATCATGAGGGACGAAACTTAAAAAAAAAAGGTTTTGTTTTATCACATTTGATATATTTACCTTGAGATATAAATTTTGCATTATCTCTACACAAGATAGCTTGTATCTTATCTTCTGAAAGCAATTCACATATTTTCAAGATATATTTAGCCAAACACATATTTCAACTTTGCCTCATGCATAACAATTATTTAAAGGTAATGATCTCGTAGCACTTAAATAATATTTCTAGACCAGCTAAGATACGATGCTTCCAAATCAAATAATATATATATTGTGCTTTTAGACCAAGAATATCATAACCCTTTTTCTTGAGGCGGAAATAATCTTTCTTTACATTAAGAGACCTAACAACCATAAGAATGATCAATGAATATGTGTTATGCATGTAATGTCTCTTTCAACATTTTTCTGTATGCCAATTGATACACAAGGATTTGAAGAGATCTCTTTACGAGTCTCACCGATATTCAAATCATCGACATACACAATAATAAAATTTCAGAGTTAAACCTCGTAATAAAAATGCTCAGGGAAATTAAACAATTCATATAACATTATGCTAATAAGTATTCAATGAGGCGATCATACCAAATACGCCTAAATTGTTTCAAGTCATAAAAAGATATATTCAATATGATTGAATAATGTACTCGAGAACTTGAATTAATTGCTTATGGCAATCTAAATCTTTTCGGAAGTTTCAGGTAAATATTACTATCAAGAGGCTCATCCAAATAGGATGAAATAACATCCATTAAGCAGAAACCAAGTAATTTTATTTATTGTCAGACTGATCAAAATCTAAAAGTAGTTGCATCCACCATCGATGAATATATTTTCCTCATAATCAATTTCATGTCTTTGTGAGAATCTTTGTGTAACCAAATGAGCTTATATTTCATGATTTCTCCTTTTGATTTCTCTTTCTCACAAAAGCTCGTTTATATCTACAAGCTTTACACATTTCAATGTACAGACTATAGGCCCAAATACTTCTCTTTTTAGAAGAGATTTTAGTTTCGCCTCAATCGCCTCTTTCATGTTGGCCGATCATTTTTTTTATATTGCCCAATTGAAAATGGTTCATGATCCAGATCATCAAATAAAATCACTAGTGCTATATTGCATGCAAATATATTAACAACGTCGATTTAATTTCAGTTTCACTTATTACTAAACATGACATAATCTATTGATATCTCTTTATTATCAGGTACCTAATTCATGTCAATGTCTCTGTTGGAGACCTTTTAATCTCTTCTTGAGATTCATAATTCATTGATTCCTCGATCCGACCATCATAAAATATAGCTCATTTACTTTTTCGAGGATTTATTTATCTTCGGAAATTACTTGTCTACTACGCTTCAAGCGTAAGTTAGAATCATTAGCAACTAGAGCTTGTGCTTTCAGGACATCAAATTTAATCGAAGCATTCATAGTTGGTATACGTGACTTAGTCACTCTTTTAGGGTTAGCAAAATCATCTGGCAATTGATTTGCTAAATGAATTATCCTTTGAACTTATAATTCACATTGTGTAGTATGTGGATCAAAATGAGAAAATGATAACATTCTAAGTTATTTCTTTCCCCAGCTATTTATTTTCTCCCCCTAATGTTAGGTAAATTGACTCATTAAAATGATAGTCAGTAAATTTAGTTGTAAATAAATTCCTTATAAGAAGCTCAAGATATTTAAATCTGATATATTCCCAAAAAAAACTTATCTTTGTGTGTTGTGGTGGAGCAATTAGAACATATATCGTGCAATAAAAATCTAAGATGAGAAATATTTGGTTCTAGACAAAAAACATTTGTAATGGAAAGAACTTATAATCATTTATAGGCTTGATGTAAATTAGTGATATTACATGTAAAATTACATATTATCAATATTATCAGGACCGATTGTCTTTATAATATAATCCGGAAAATGTGCTTATAATTTTATCAACTAAGCAAGTAGCCTCGCAAACATCAAGTTGTGGACTAATAACAAGGATACACATAACCATCTATTCAATGCATCGATAAAAATCGTAAAATATTTAGATGGTCTTTAAGAAAGGTGTATGAGCCCATATATATCACCTTGTATCCGTTATAGAAAATTAATAGATTTACACTCTATCTTAGTTGTTGATGATTGAATAATCAAATTGCTTTCATAGCAAGTATCACATGAAAAATTACCATGAAGAAAATCTTAGTTCTTCAATAAATGACCACATGAAAGTGTCAAAAAAATTTTGCATCATAATTGAATCGGGATGGTCTAACCAGTCATGCCAAATAAAATTATCAGTAAACATCTAATTTACAATAGCATGAGCTTCAATTTGTACTAATTCTTATGTAGTACAATATGGATGATAGTGCATGTATTTGATATGACAAATAAAATTATGAGTAAACATCTAATTTACATAAAGGTTTGATATGATCTCTATCATTCTTGTCATCTTTATAATTTCACTTTTGGTGGATATAGGCATTCTCAAAAGAATCATCTTATTCATGTCTATTATATGATCTCAATCATGACCATAATTACTAATGTGAAATTTATTCTTTCCGCTATAAAATATCACATTCACTTTAACGAATGGAGAGGAGCTAATAGGTCTTTAAAACATTTCCACGATATTGTGTCTACAAGAAAACTTTAATTTGTAAAAAGTAAAATATGTTTTTGTAACATATCCTCTTCAGTGATACTTTAGCACATAACTGAGTTTTATTCACTAACCATATAATGAATTATCTTGTTTGCATTCACTTTAAGGAATGAAAAAAATCAATAATCGCATGGAATAAACATCATGCTTGCATTCACTTCAGGGAATGACTTAAATCCAATAATTGCATGGAAAAAGCACCATGCATGCATTCACTTCAAGAAATGCCTCCCATAAAAATTCTGGGATCAAGACGATTTTCATAACTTGAATTTGGGAGAAGCCTATAGTCGAGTTTTTCGACACAAAAAATATTGCTTCTAATCAAATATAGATTTTATTATATTCGTACTATTGAATAGTAATTGATCAACCTATGTATATGTATATATATATGTGTGTATATATATATATATATATATAACATATTCAAAAGAACAAAAATTTAATCCTCATAAGCGGCATTGTTAAACCAGTCCACAAGGTCCTTTAAAAAGAACCTCTTTTGAGACTAGTAGCCTTGCAGAACAAGATGTCCAGCCAATATACTCGGATTAAACCAATATAACAAAGAACATTTAATTAATTAAATGTTTAATATTTGTTCTAATATCATGTAATACTTAGAACATAATTAAAACATAATCTTTCATCATAATAATAAAGTAAAAAAATATTGGTTATAAATAAACACAAAAAATCTCAAATTAAATATATAAAACATACCAGACTTTCCACTAATATGAATATATGGTAGGTTTAATCACCAATATTTTGTTAAAATCTTTTTCGAGAATTGTTGACAAGCACCACAGTACTTGAGTCACTTTATTGTTACACAAACACCAAACAACCAAAGTTTTTTTTAAATAAAATAAAAATAAAGTAAAAGGTTGAAAGAATGATAAATCAATAATCAAAATATAATTGAGGGAGAAGAACTTATCTTTGATTCATGCTAGTAATAAATTTTTTCAATAACTCTTTTAAGATTTGAACGAAAAATACCTTCGTTGGTTAGAGTCTCGTACTAATAACGTGTTATAAATAAAGTAAATAACAAGAATAGAATAAGAGAAAAAGATGAGAGACAAAAGAGAGAGATTTTATTATATTCTCAAGGGTAAGGTTGTGTACAATGATTTGTCCAAAAGTCTATATTTATAGGCATAAGATGGAAACCCTAATTCCAATGAGTATTAAACCCTAATACTAAAACCCATTAAAGTTTAACTTAATATATAAATATCCACCATATACAAATATATTCATAACAATTAACAATTTCATAAAAATCTATTATTTTGATGTATAAATCAGGGAAATATTTCTCACAGCTATAATATAGTTTAAGAGTATTAAAAACAGTGTACTTAGTTAATGAATCCATAAGAATTATATTGAGCTATAGGAGAGACCGAATGAATATGTAAGTAAGAGTGACCAAAAGTCGATTTAATTAAAAAATCATTTTCTAACTTAAAGTTATTTGATTTGTTTCGAGTTATTCGAGTCAATTCGACCAAAATACGAGCCATTATAGGAAAAACATCATGTTTTGTTGTAGGATCAATTGGTGGGACTTGTCAAATTCACAGTTTAGAACTCAACGTTACTTTCTTCCCAGCTCTCATGATTAGACATATTCAATAGTCTTACTCATACAATAAGATGCAGACTCAAAATCCAACATTGTTATTTAAACTCTGATTTGATGACAATCTAGTAGCTTATGATGCAAATAATTGAACAAAATATAAAGCCAATTACATCGGAAAACCCCAGATTTATTATCTTTTCCAAAGGCGGAATGTAAGCAAGCATTTTGTCTGACTATGCCTCCCAAGTTCATTCATACGACACCTTAGGTACCTGCAACATAAGAAACAGAGATTTACCAAAACACACCATATCAGCAAAGAGGGACTTGAAATGTGCTGTAAGTGGTGATATGAATGAGTTTGTTAAGATACGAAGACCTTAGTACCTGATGAACGAGCAACGTATGGAGTCCGAATCCCACGACGTAGTCGAGTTGGACGAATAAGCTTGTTTCGAATAGAACAAAGCTTGGTAACAACATCACTCATGTCCATACGCTCACTTGGTGATTCAACCGAACAATCAAGTCCTATTTCAAATACCGAATTCAAGCAATGAAGTCGAGATTCATCTTTCATGTTGTTTGCATTACGAGTGATGTCTACGACTTTTGCTCCTCGTGAACTCTCTTGGAGTAGAATGGGATCTATAATATCAAGCACTCTCTCGGGCAAAGCTGCCTTAACAAAGATGTGAAGACTTAAACCTTCTTTGAACCTTTCGTCAGTTGGTCTTTTTCCTGTAAACATCTCCAGTACAAGGATTCCATAGCTATACACATCGCCTTTTGTTGATAACTCGCTTCCCATGCCATATTCTACCATTAATTCACCAAGAATTATGATTGTAATGGAAAACCCTCTAGATATAAAAATAAGTAAATAAATAGTGAATATAAAAGTAGAAGAATAAATACAATGTAAATACCTGGTGGAGAATAACCAATAGTTCCTCTTAATCCAACTGAGCTAGACTGATTAACATGATGGTTAATCATGTCTGCAAAAAGGATCTTTGCTAATCCAAAGTCACTTATATGGCCAACCATTTCATCATCGAGTAGAATATTGTTTGGCTTTACGTCACAATGAATGATCGATGTTTCACAATGATGGTGGAGATATTCGAGTGCATGAGCCACATCTATGGCCACATCAACTCTCTGGAAGAAGTTCAAGTTTCTCACGGTCTCCTATTCATTCATGTTACTAGATGGATGCAGCCAGTCCTCCAAGCTTCCATTTGCCATGAACTCATAAACCAAGGCCTTCAAGTCATTGCCTTTATAATCCACACCTGAAATGGTTGTTAATAACTTGACTAGATTTCGGTGTCGAATGTTCTTCAAGGCCTCACATTCAGCCAAGAAACTTCTTGATGCTCCATGATTCATAAGATTCAACACCTTTACAGCTATAGTTGCTCCACTCTCTTCAAGAATTGCTTTGTATACAGAACTGAAACTTCCCGAACCAATCAAATTTTGAACGGCGAACCCATCCGTAGCCCTTAGGACGCTTTGATATGATAACTGTAAAAGTGAATTTTCTACACAAGCTGCTGTTGGCTTTGGCACTTTCTTTTTTCTAAACCACAAGATGAAGAGACAAGTGAAAACCAACACCACTCCTAAAATCACAACAACAATTGCAATTTTCAATTTATGGGAAGTGTTTGATGATGTTTTCATGCTACATCTTAACAAGTTTAACTCAGGAATACCTCCACATAGCTTATTGTTTCCTCGAACAAATGTAGCACTTGCATTCTTAAAGACTCTTTTGATTGGCATCACTCCTTCGAAGTCATTAAAAAGAGAGATTCAGGTGGGCCAAAAATCCTACTCGACCCGTGCTCATCTTTAAGCGTAAAAATATGTTAATTATAATCTAAATAATTAGTAAATTAGTAAAAATTAAATATTAAAATTCACAACATATATTAAAGGAAAATACATTTATGTTCATGTATGTATATTACCCTCAAAGTTTGATAGTATTTTATTAGTAAATGATAAAAAAATAAACACAAATTTTGGTCAAATGTGTAATATTATATAGGATTTTATTTTATATATTAATATAAATAATTTTTTAAAAATAAAGGATTAATTTTTAAATTCGAGACAAGTTCTTCAAATTTTTATGATATATATATTAATATATAAAAATATGAAGGTAAAAAAATATTGTCACATATAAGAAATATATATAAGCATATCTTATATGAGTGAAGAAAGTGTTTAAATTGCAATCAAATTGTATTATATCATGGTAAATAATTATAATTAAATTTTTATTACAACTCAAAAACTCAACTCGACTCGAATTTTTTAAACTCGACTTGAATAAAAAAATTTAAATAATATTTGAATTGTAAGTATGATATGTCAACTCGAATAATTCAAAATTTTTTAACTCAACTCGAATGAATGTTCACCCTTACCTTACATAACCAACTTCTATTTACCGTATTAAAATATAAGTATAATTTTATTAAACTTATAATTTGTTTCATTCCATAATCTTAGACCATTTGATCTCTAATTTAGTCTCACTTGGAATTTAAGTATTTAATCTATTGAAGTTACCCAATTATGTAATTATAAGAGGTGAAAAAAAGTAAACCCAAATCAATCTAATTAATGTTATAAATAAATTAAATAACAAGAACAAAATAGGAAAACAAAGGTAAGAGACAAAAGAGAAAAATTTTATTATATTCTTAAAATAGGGTTGTGTACAATGCTTTGTCAAAAAGTCTATATAGGCTTAAGATGGAAACCCTAATTCCAATGAGTATTAAACCCTAATACTAAAGCTCATTAAAGTTTAACTTAATATATAGATATCCACCATAAATAAATATATTCATAACAATCAACAATTACATAAAATTCTATTATTTTGATGTATAAATGAGGGAAATATTTCTCTCAGCTATAATATAGTTTAAGAGTATTAAAAACAGTGTACTTAGTTAATGAATCCATAAGAATTATATTGAGCTATCGGAGAGACCGAATGAATATGTAAGTAAGAGTAAGCAAGACTCGACTTAATTAAAAAATTATTTTTTTTAATTTAAAGTTATTTGATTTGTTCGAGTTATTCGAGTCAACTTGACCAAAATACGAGCCATTATAGGAAAAACATTGTTATTTAAACTCTGATTTGATGATAACCCACTAGCTTATGATGCAAATACTTGAACAAAATATAAAACCAATTACACCAGAAAACCCCAGATTTATTATCTTTTCCAAAGTTAGAATGTAAGCAAGCATTTTGTCTGACTATGCCTCCCAAGTTCATTCATGCGACACCTTAGGTACCTGCAACATAAGAAACAGAGATTTACTATAACACATCATACCAGCAAAGGAGTTGAAATGTGACTTAACGGTGATATGTTTGAGTATTTTGCTAAGAAAAGAAGACCTTAGTACCTGATGATTGAGCAACGTATGGAGTTCGAATCCTACGACATAATCGAGTTGGACGAAGAAGCATGTCTCGAATAGAACAAAGCTTGGTAACAACATCACTCATGTCCATACGCTCACTTGGTGATTCAACAGAACAAGCAAGTCCTATTTCAAATACCGAATTCAAACAATGAAGTAGAGATTCATCTTGCATGTTGTTTGGATTACGAGTGATGTCTATGACTGTTGCTCCTCTTGAACTCTCTTGAAATAGAATGGGATCTATAATATCAAGCAATCTATCGGGCATAGCTGCCTTAGCAAAGATGTGAAGACTTAAACCTTCTTTGAACCTTTCGTCAGTTGGTCTTTTCCCTGTAAACATCTCCAGTACAAGGATCCCATAGCTATACACATCGCCTTTTGTTGATAACTCGCTTCCCATGCCATATTCTACCATTAATTCACCAATAATTACATATACATAATTGTAATGGAAAACCCTCTAAATATAAAAAAGTAAATAAATAGTCAATATAAAAGTGGAAGAATAAATACAAAGTAAATACCTGGTGGAGAATAACCAATAGTTCCTCTTAATCCAACTGAGCTTGACTGATTAGCATAATGGTTAATCATGTCTGCAAAAAGGATCTTTGCTAATCCAAAGTCACTTATATGGCCAACCATTTCGTCATCGAGTAGAATATTGCTTGGCTTTATGTCACAATGAATTATCGATGTTTCACAATGATGGTGGAGATATTCGAGTGCATGAGCCACATCTATGGCCACATCAACTCTTTGGAAGAAGTTCAAGTTTCTCATGGTCTCCGGTTCATTCATGTTACTAGATGGATGCAGCCAGTCCTCCAAGCTTCCATTTGCCATGAACTCATAAACCAAAGCTTTAAAATCATTGCCTTGATAATCGACACCTGAAATAGTTGTTAATACCTTGACAAGATTTCGATGTCGAATGTTCTTCAAGGCCTCACATTCAGCCAAGAAACTTCTTGATGCTCCACGGTTCAGAAGATTAAGCACCTTTACAGCTATAGTTGCTCCACTCTCTTCAAGAATTGCTTTGTATACAGAACCGAAACCCCCCGAACCAACTAAATTTTGCATGGAGAATCCGTCAGTAGCCTTTAGGATACTTTGGTAAGATAACCGTAAAAGTGGATTTTCTATGCAAAATGTTGTTGGCGTTGGCTCTTTCTTCTTTCTAAACCACATGGTGAGTAGACATGTGAAAACCAAAGCCACTCCTAAGATCACAACAACAATGGCAATTTTCAATTTATGAGAAGTGTTTGATGATATTTTTGCATTGCATCTCGACAAGTGTAACTCCGGGATACCTCCACACAGCTTATTGTTTCCCTCAACAAATGTAGCACTTGCATTCCCAAAGGCTCCTCCACTTGGTATCATTCCCTCAAAATCATTGAAAGAGAGATTCAAATACTTTAATGCTCTAAAGCTTACAAGAAATTCTGGAATCCCACCTGAAAGATTATTATCAGATAGGTCCAATGCCTCAAGACCTTTTAGTGAACTCAAAGCTGAAGGGAGAGACCCTTCAAACAAATTGCCATTCAAGTGCAGTATCTCCAGACTTACACAACTAACGAGGTTGATTGGAATCAAACCTGATAACTTGTTGTTAGAAACAGAGAATTCAGCTAGATTTTTCATATATTCTACAGCAGCAGGAAGTTCACCAGTCAAATTATTTGATGATAAGTCTAATGCTATGGACATGGATGGGAGACTGAGTATTTGAGGAGGTATAGGTCCACTTAGGTTGTTATGAGAAAGTCGCATCAAAAGCAAGTTTCGGCAGTTGCCTAGACTTGAAGGAATGTTGCCCTGAAGATTGTTAAAATTTAAATTAAGTTCGATTAACTCTGACAAATTTCCAATAGAACGAGGAATATTTCCAGAGAGAAAATTTTTGAAAGACAAAATTCTCTTTAGCTTCTGAAGCCTCCCAATTTCAAAGGGAATGGGACCTGATAGTTGATTTCCTGATGCAGCTAGCACCTCCAAATTGATGAGATTACCAATCCCATCGGGGATTCTTCCCCATATTTTGTTATTGTCCAGTACTAAATCCCCAAGGGTGCTGGAAAAATTCCTAATGCACTGAGGAAGTTGGCCTCCAAAATTATTTCTTCCTATGTACAGAAATGTTAGTTTGGTACTATTGAGTAAAGTGCAGAGAAAGTTTAAGTCACCTTCTCTCCCATATCCCAAATGGTTTTCGCCTAGTTCAAGGTTAAACAGTTGATCCAACTTTTCTAACGAAGGCACGTTTCCACTGAAACTGTTATTATAAAGTTGAAGTATTTCGAGATTTGAAGCATTGAATATTGAAATCGGGATTTGTCCAGAGATTTGGTTGCTCACTACAGAAAAGAACTCAACATATGGCATATTGATTGGCAAGTTAGAATGAAGAGTACCTTGAATATTATTATAACCAATATCAAAAACTCTAAGACTGGAGAGGTTGAACATTGTGACAGGAACAACTCCAGAAATTGCATTTTCTGCTGCCAGGAAAATTGAAAGATTTGTCAACTGTCCAAGAGTTTCGGGTATAATCCCAGTTAATCTGTTCCGCGACAAACCAAGTGTCTCCAGGGATGACAAGTTCCCCAAAGAAGGTGGGATACTCCCAATAAAACTGTTATTGTATAACCACAAGACTCTCAGGTTTGATAAGAGACCCATCCAAGTAGGTATTTCTCTTGTTAGCTGGTTGCCTCCCATATCAACCACTGTAAGCTTAGAACAAGCAGATAAATTGGAAGGAATTTCACCACTGATGGAGTTATTGGTGAGGTCCAATACTTCCAATTTTCTTAAGCGGCCAATTTCTTGAGGAATCTGTTTGTAGAAGTTGTTTTCTACAATACTCCATTCCCTGAGAAAGCTCAAGTTTCCAATGTAAGGCGATAAAGTTCCTGAGAGTTTGAGGAATTGCAGTTCCAACTTGGTGACTCTCTGATGCTTGCGACCACATGTAACACCACGCCACTGACAGAAGTGAATGGAAGTATTCCAGGACTCCATAATCTTCATCCGATCACCAGTTATCTTGGCTTTGAACTGGAGTAAAGCTTGTTGATCCGTGTCATTTCCTCTAACTACAGGGCTTGCTGTTGCATAACCAGGCGAGTCAAGACCCAGCAAGTTGAAGCATGAGAGAAGAACCATAACTTCAGCAACGTAAACAAGTAAACGAGAGCTGGATGCTTCAAAATGGGGTTTTGATAGCTCCATTAGATCAAAATAATTTCTTAATTGAAGAGAATGATTTGTATTTAAGAATGTTTTGTTCATCAACAAGTAGAGTTCAATATAAGTAGTTTCAGAAGTCTGATATGATCCTGGTCTATCTCCCGTCAACTGGTTCAAGTTTTCCGACATTGAAAGTGACGTGGCTACTTTTTCTACAGATGCGTCTACTTGGAAAAATTGGGTTTTATGGTCGCCATCTTTTTCCCTAACCGAGTCATACTTGCGAACGTAATGGAAACGTTGTAACAAGGAAGTCATATTTAGGGGTCAATATTTCATCCAGTTAAATAAAAGAATCGAGTTAATCGGATTGACGAGTCATATATATTTCTTAATATGCAAACGTGGAGTTGAGGGACTCAACTCGAATTTCAAAACTGATACACTACTTATCGAAAAATTTTGAATTATTCAGATCTTATTTTACAACTCAAACAACTTTTAAAAAAATTCATGTCAAATTTTACTTGTCGGAGTCATCTTTCCCCATGGCCGTGATTAAGGTTTCCTTGGCGTGATTTTTGTAACAATCCAATAAACAAAGTCATATTTTCCCGATGACTAAGTTGGATGATTTATCATTTTCCCCTTTCCCTGTGTAAAAGGTTGGATTCCATAGATTCAAAAGACCTGAGTTTCTTCCCTGACATAATGACAGTGAGACTTGTTTCATTTTCGACCGAGCTGGATGAAACTTGTCTGTAATAGACCACGTCCATAGCATGTTTTCAATGATGCTTTGGTTCATGATTTCCCTCATACAGACTGTGAATTTGGTGTGAAATGCTTGACTATTTAACCTGGGATACACATGGAAATGTAACATTAATGGAGAAATTATATCATGGTCAGTCTCATTATGTCATCCATGGGACCAACTAATAAAAACTATTCATCTCATTATTTTTTAATTTCCCAAGTGAAGATTCACTTGGGAAAAAATTATGACATTAAAAAATTGATGAAGTGGGTAATTTCTATTGGTTGGTCCCATGAACAGATATTGGGACTGACCCATGATATAATTTTTCAGATTAATTTTTTATATTTTAATACACAAACTATATAAAAAATAACAAAATCTTTTTATAAAATTTGAAGGGTAAATTACACAGATAGTCACTATACTATGAGACTAGTATCGAAATAGCCATAATACTTTAAAAAGCATCAAATCTATCAGTCAACTATTAAAATGGTATCAATATAGCCACAGACAGTTAAAAATTAATGGACTGATGATGTGACAGTTATAAATAAAATGGAATAATTACACATTTACTCCCTGTCATTCGTATATTATTTTAATTTAGTTCTAATTTTATTATAATAGCAACATTCATGGTAAATTTTGTTATAATAAAATTATGACTAAATTAAAAAAATGTATGAATGACAAGGAGTAAATGTATAATTATTCTATTTTATTTTTAATTGCCATGTCATTAGACCATTAATTTTTAACGATCAGTGCCTATACTGATACCATTTTAATAGTTGATGGGTAGATTTGACGTTTTTTAAAGTATTGTGGCAATTTCGATAAAAACCCTATAGTATGGTGACTATCTGTGTAATTTACCCAAATTTAAAATCTAATTAATCTCAAACTCTAATACCCAAAATTCTAAACCCTAAATTTTAATCATAAACCTTAAATCCTTTATACATTAAACTTCTAAACCTTAACATAAAACATTAAAATTAATAAGTTTATATAAGTTTGTGTATTAAATTATTTTTTTGAATAGTCTAAAGGTGATTATAAAGTAATGTTTGTTTATAAATATTCTTAACCCTTTAACAATAATGCACATACATCATGTAGAAAATGATTTGACCTTGTGTTTAAAGATATTACAAAATAATATTTTCCGTTTTTAATAATATATTTTGTAAATTTTTATAATGACGTTGCGTTAAATATTAACTTTTATCTTTTTTTAAAGAAACTCAGGCCTAGTTAAAAATACCTTTTACAGTTACCATTAGAAAGTTTAATATCAACCATTAAAGAAGAAAAGAGTACCAACTAAAATTAATCATTAATAGTATCATCAATTACAATTCGTTCAATAGTTTCTGTCATACGTTATGTCAATATCAATCTTTCTTGTATATTTGAGTGAAGAAGGTTGACAACATTAACCGCATCACCCTCAATAATTGCCCTCGATCATCCATTATCCAAAGCAAAATAGAAGACAAAGTAAAAAGGCATGACATTCCACAACTTTTATCTTTTTAAGTTGTCTATATTGTCGACCTTGCATAACCAACTTTTATTTTTCTGGTAGAGTTAATATTAACTACGTATTTATTTTGGATTTATAAAAAATATTAATTTGTAAGCTTTAATTAATTATTTAATTAAATGATACATCAACTCAAATAATTTAAATTTTTTTTTGTTTAATTTGACTTTATTGAATTCTCATCTTTATAGATATGTAGCCAATTCTGATGCTTCAAGTTTTGATGCTTTTAAGGATGTTGCTATCTTCTTTGCTTCATGTGATTGGTGTTTTTATCACTTCCTTTGTTTGTAGTGTATCAGGATTACATGGTATTAGCCCTAGGGAATCTGCTTGTTTGGTAAGATTGCATATGCACATGCCAAGTCATATTTTAATAGTGATTTTCTATTTAACTTTTTAATGGAAATATAAACTAAGAAAACTAAGAAAATTCTACAACTCTTATGAATAGTTATTGATAGACATGTTCAACAACATTACTGATACAATAAGATGCAGAGTCAAAACCTAACAGTGTAATTTAAACTCTAATTTGACAACAATTCTTTAACTTCTGATGTAAATACTGTTGGAAAAATGGTATAGGACATGAATATTTTGGAGCTTAAATTTGAGTGGGTTCCATTAATCAATTTAATTAGGACTAAATGGATTATTAATCTACTACAAGAGTAGATGAAATCTGTATATTTACATGCTCAAAATATTCGATGGGTGAATGAAAAATTATTGCTCAATATAACACACATGATGTTGGAAAAAAAATGAAAAGTAAAATATCTCAAATTTGTTGGGAACATAGATGTAGAAAGCTTTATATATATAACCTCTTTATGTTATTGTTGGAATAAAAGACAAAGGCTTGGACTAGACACCCTAGGTGTGCTTAGCCATGTTAGGCACTTTGGGCTAGCCTTAGTTGACTTTTATAAAAGTCAAAGATGGGCCTTGGGGGCTTTGGACTTCTAAAATGACAGATATTTTTTTTTTACTTTTCTGACTTATTTTTTCAACAGCTACTACAGAATTAAACCACCTTTTATGGAGTTGCAGACCCTTCAGCTGGTTGTAACCTCCAATTTATTTGGATTAATTTAGTGATAAATACCATTTTGAATTCTGAAAGTTATAACTATTCAAGAATTGTTAATTACAGATTAATTCTGTAATTAAACATGTCCCCTACCTGAATATTATAAAAGGAGACCTTTGTTCCTATCTCAACACACTGAAAACACAAATATCCTCTAGTTAGATAGTGTTCTGCTTCTGTAAAGTTCGTCGTTGCAGTAAGGTAGCATTGCTCTTCTTACTGTATTCTACCGTTGTATCCTGAGAGACAGACATTCCATAGTAACTCCAGCACCGGGAGGGAACAAATCTGTTTTAAGGATACTGTGATAGCATAGGCCTCGATCAAGTCTTCATAATCGTTTATTAGTTCCTTTGTTTTCTGTGATCTTTGTATTTTCCATTTTATATGTTTATTTCTATTTCATTTACAGAAATTGTTTAACGTTTCATTAACTTGCTTCGTTTATTTTTTAATTACAAATACATGAACAAAATATAAAACCAAGTACACTAAAAACACTCAAATTTATTATCATTTCTCAAACCAGAATGTAACCAAGCCTCCCAAGTTCATTCATACGACACCTTAGGTACCTGCAACTAAAGAAATAGAGATTTACCTTAACACACCATACAAGCAAAGACGGAGTTGAAATGTGACTTAATGATGATATGATTGCGTATTTTGCTAAGAAAAGAAGACCTTAGTACCTGATGATTGAGCAGCGTATGGAGTTCGAATCCCACTATGTAATCGAGTTGAACGAAGAAGCTTGTCTCGAATAGAACAAAGCTTGGTAACAACATCACTCATGTCCATACGCTCACTTGGTGATTCAGCAGAACAAGCAAGTCCTATTGCGAATACCGAATTCAAGCAAAGAAGTCGAGATTCATCTTTCATGTTGTTTGCATTATGAATGATATCTGTGATTGTTGCTCCTCTTGCACTCTCTTGAAGTAGAATGGGATCTACAATCTCAACCACTCGATCAGGCAAAGCTGCCTTAACAAAGATGTGAAGACTTAAATCTTTTTTGAACTTTTCATCAGTTGGACTTTTTCCTATAAACATCTCAAGCAAAAGGATTCCATAGCTATACACATCGCCTTTTGTCGATAACTCGCTTCCCATGCCATATACTACCATAATTTTGTATAGATGCTAAAGCAATTAAAATTAGAATGGAAGAAATTCTTGTAATTGGAGCAAATGTGTCAAAATAATCAATGTTTTATTTTTTTGAGAAAAACCCTTTGCAACCATTCTAGCTTTGTATTTTTCTATAGAACCATTCTAATTAGTAAATATTATATATATATTCTATATTTTTTATTTTATTTATAAATGATAAAAATAAACACAAACTTTGGTCAAATGTGTAATATTTATTTTTAAAAAGCTCTTAAAATTGTCATATTATTTATGAATAAATAATGCGTACATAAATAATTGTCTATCTGATATGAATTAATATCATTCGCTTTTTCACTGAGGTCACTTATTGAGTTTATAAGCATAGATTCATTTCTATTTTATATTGTTTTGTGTTTTGGTTTGGTATATGAGATTTTTAAATGTGATACTAAACAAATTTCAAAGTAATAGTATAAATATTTAAATAATAATTTAATACATTAAAATTAAATTTATTTATAATTTTTTAACGATAATCGGGTATAAAAATCTAGTATTTTTCAAACCCTAAGTATCCGTTATATCATTTTCCTTTTTCCCTCTTTTCTTTTTTCTAAGATGTTGAAACGATTTTATCCTCCGACAAAAGATCATCTCTTTTTATCAGATTCAGAGACGGAATCAGACAACGACGATTCTATTGTCAACAAACATTCAGACAAAAAAGTTAGAGGTAATAATAGAAGAAAATCTATTAAAAAGGAATGTAAGAGATCTAATCACGAGAAGATCAACGGAGAAAATAATCGAGACAAGGAAGCATTCAAGGAAGAGCCAGGTTATTTTTTTTTCAATAGCTCAATTTTATTTATTTCCTCCTTTTTTTTCAATATCAATTATTTTCCTCTTATATTCGAGTATTAGATTCTGAAGTAATAAAAGAAGCGAAAAGATATCAGGAAAAGATGAAGAAGTTTTCAATACCAGAGCTAAAGTCGTATCAAGAAGAGATGAAGAAATTCTCAATACCGGAGCAGAAATCGGCTCCGGTATCGATTTTTTCTAAACCGTCATTCGTCACATGGCAAAGACTAGGAGAATCAATGAGGGAAAAGTATGAGCAACCATTGCATTACCTCACACAAATCCTCTTGAAACAATGGGATGAATCAAGAGGCAACAATGAGGTGATGATGAAGCAGCCTATTGGCAATGTTATTGATCCAAGTAAAGCTGAAGAAAGTGTGTGGGTTATTGAACAATTTAATAGGCAATTTGTATCTTATCATTACATTGCTAAACTCTGGATATCCAATCCGAATTATCGTTATTTTATTGATGATTTACAATATTATTCATCCCCTTAGTGTTCGGATTTTGCTTCAATTATAATAAAATTTTATTTTTATTTTCGAGTTTCTTGCGAATTCAATACAATGGGAAGGATTTGTGCCTTCACCATTTGACATTGATCGCTCAATCACTCTGCTGGCATCATTAGTGTTGAACCCGTGACCTCTAGGAACAATAATCGTTCCTTGTTAATTTTGAAGTTAGATGATTTTACTCCTCTCAGTGCCTACTCTTGATTGTTTGTGATTAAACAATATAAACATTATAAAAGTATATAAAACTAATTTAATAAATTAAGTTAAATATAATTTTAAGAATATAATTAAACTCAAAATTATTTAGGAGATTAATATGGAAACTCCACCTTGAAAAATTAATAGGGACAATTAAGGAAATAAGTGAAATAAAAGGTAACATTTCATATCAACCAATTGACCAGCAGTGGACCAAAATGTAAAACCGTAGAATTCTTGGGAGGATAAACAAAATCTCAAATAATCAATGCTAGACATTTTTAGGAGAAATTATATTATAAGATATCCTACCACGTTATATATGGAACCAACTAATTAAATGAATTAATTTTATTAATTTTTTATTTTATTTTTCTATCAAGTAAATCTTCACTCGGTAAAAATTATTTTTAAATTTGATTTATAGTAAATATGAGTGAAGATTCACTTAATAAAAAATAGCATAAAGATAATTTTAACCCTTAACGTTTATAATTTTTATCGTTTTGGCCCTTATTCTTTTTTGGGATAAATTTAGCCCTTAACCTATATCTTTTTGACAAATAGCTTATTTTATAACTACCCTGATAACTGAACCGTTAAAAATCTAACTATGATGACATATCATACGCATATGATAATATATTTTAAATAACATGACATCTAACCTGTCAAATACATATATATATAATTTTATTCTAATATAAAATATAAAACAATTAAAATTCAAATAAAATATTAAAAATTATTTAATTCTAAAATAAAATACTAATAAACATTCTCAACCCTAACTATGATAAAATCAAATCTTACCTTAAAAAATTAATTAATTTCAAATTGTGTTCATATTTTTTTAAGATATGACTTTGATTCTATCATAGTTAGAGTTGGAATGTTTTGTAGCTTTTTATTTTAGAATTAATTAATTTTTAATATTCATGGTAGTTAAAAAATAAGTTATTTGTCAAAAAGATATAGGTTAAGGACTAAATTTATCCAAAAAAAGAATAATGCCAAAATGATAAAAATTATAAAGGTTAAAGGTTAAAATTATCTTTATGCCTAAAAAATTAATAAAATAAATGTATTTCTTTGATTGACCCATAAATAGGGGTGATAACGAGCCGAACCCAAGCCTGGCCAGGCTCAGCTTGGCTCGAAAACAGTGTTATTGGGCTCGGCTCAGGCTCGAGGCTCAGTGAGCTCGGAATTTTAGACTCGAGCTCGAAGCTCGTAGGGCTAGGTTCGGGCTCGGTAGGCTCGGTTCGACTCGACTCAAAATGAAAGAAATGACTAATTTATTTTAGTAGATTTCTCATATTTTATTTTATTGTTTTTCTTTTGCTAAAGAGATTACTTTTAGTGTATATGTAGCATATATATAATATATAATTTTTCTGAGCCTATTCACGAGCTTTTTCTTTTGCTCGGTTTGGCTCATTAAGGTCTCGAGCCCGAGTCGAGCTCACTCGAGCCGAGCTTTAACCGATTCCAAATAGCTCGCGAGTCGGTCAGGCTCATTATCACCCCTACTCGTAAATAACATAACAAGAATGAAAATTTCTTATTAAATGTATTTTTTTGCTATTACTTAACTTTAATTTTCTCTTAAACAATGTTATATATCATAAATGACTGACCATTAACATTTTAACAACACAGCAATAATAATTTAAAATATTTAATATTTTAAACAGAAAATTAGTTTAAATAACGTACACGTTACAAAAACTAGGAAGAGAATTGAACCCAACAAATACTTAAAAATATTGTTTTCTTTAAAAAAATAATTAATTTGAATAATTTATCTGTATAATATACATGATTTTATGATTTAATAGTAAAATCAGAAACTATCATCAGCTTCTACCAACTGGCGACAAAAAATTATATCATGGGTTAATCTCGACACGTCATTTATGGACCAATCAATTAAATATATCTATTTCATTATTTTTTTAGTTTATTTTTTTATTAAGTAAATATTTACTAATATTTTATTATAAATTAAATTTAAAAATAATTTTTATAAAGTAAAGATTCACTTGATAAAAAAGATGAGATAAAAAAATTAATGAAGTGGATGCATTCGATAGATTGGTCTCATAAATAACATGACGAAATCGCCCATAATATAATTTCTTCGTTCACAACTACCGAATTTTGATGGTAAGTAATTTTTAAAAATTAATAATAATTTCAAATTTTTTCTTCAAGGCCCTATAAGTATTATCGAATTTTGATTTTAATCCATTATTTTAAAGTATTTTCTATTAAGTCCATCAAAATATCTGTTAATTCCTTAAAACACCCACTTCCCCTTGTTTTAACTTGTTTTAACAATATTACAAACCTTGAGAATCAGGTGATTCGGAATAACATTTCGACAATATAGAGCTTCGATACAGTTGGTTGCTATTGGAATGGGTAGCTGAGGAGCTAATCGTCCCATCAGACAGGTTCTATAAGGGAAATTTCTTGACAATACACATATCTATACATATTTTAAAGGTATATTTTCTAATTTTTTTATATTAATAAGAAATCGACGTTTTATATTACAGTATCATTATGATACAATTTATTGCCGATATCACACTAAATATGTAACGATCTAAATTCGGATATAAGGGACGGGTTAACCTAAAGCATTGAGTTTCGACGTTGGCCCAAAGTTTTGGACTTTGAATTGTGTTTTGGGTTTGCTCTTGGGCTAGGATGGATATTCTAATAAGGGCATTTGGGTAATTGAGTTTAGGGAACAAAAGGGTGGTTGAGAGCAGGGTCGGAGCTATGTATGTGTTGGGAGAGGCTGTTGTCCCTCCCAAATTTTTTGGTACAATTATATTTTTAGTCTTTTTTTAGTTTAAATATTAATTAAATAAGGGTTTTTACCCCTCCTAATTTTCTAATTTAAAGGTTTAATAGATTCTTACCCTTCTCAACATTAGATCCTAACTCCGTCACTGGTTGAGGGGGTGATTTTCTGTAAAGAAAATTCCATTTTGTCCTTGCTTTTCCCTCTCCTTCTTCCTCATTTCCCTATGCACCAACTTATAGTTCAAAGTCCAAACTTGGTTGGTTTTAGAGAGAATCACGTTTTCAAGCCTGAAGAAAAGTTGTTAAGCTATTAGATATTTACAAAATAAGATAAAAATGTGTTGGTTTGATGAGAAAAAAGGGTTTAGAGTATGGATTGTGGCAAAAACGGGAATGAAGGGTTTGAGAGCTTCAATCTCTATTTGCTAGTGTCCTTAAGTTCTGAAAATCTTTCCCAATATTGTCTAATTGTTGGTTTGACACCTTATAGAAAAAGAGGTTAGAAAACCTTCAAGAACCCTTAGAAAGGAAAAAAGCTTGAAGATAGGAGGGATCCTTGGTTACAGTTTGTTTTGCTTAAGGTTAGTACTCTACTAATTCCCTAACATCATGCGTCTCATAAAACTGGGTTGGTTGTATGTGTGTTGGATTGCTTGATTGTTTTGGTTGCTTGAGAACCCTTTAATGGTAAATTTGTGTATTATTGATGATCTACTTTAAAAATGGATAGAAACACGCCATAAATGACCTCAATAACTTGTAAGAATGAATTAGAGAACAACCACATAGGTTGAGTAAAGATTTCTAGTGAAATTCTTCCACGTACCTGTATTTCCGTATAGCCGTACCGATACGGGGTAGGGCCATATCAGCACGCTAGAGTAAAATTGAAGGTCAAATAACGAGAGTATCAATATGTCAACTCATGTACTGATACCACTTGCATATTTCAAATTTTAATAACGTTTTTCGGTATCGATACGCCCACTGTTATATTGGGTTTTAATACATAAGCGTATTGGTATGCCATATAGGTTTATCGATACGGGCTTGGATCAGTACTGATACAAGGGCTAGCCGTATTGTTACGGGTAGATAATTTTGGGTTGTTCGAATCTAATTAGCTTAGCATATCGGTACGACTTGAAGGTGTATCGATACAATGGGTGTACCGATACCCCATATAGGCGTATCAGTACTCGTTAGATAATCTTTCCAAAAATTAGAGTTTGAGTTCGGGAATCCTATAATTTGGAGTGAAAGGTCTTAAGGGTCTTCTAAGGTGCAAAATGAATACTAAAACTATGAACTTGATAAATTAACCCCGTTTATGAGATAATTGGCTAACTACTCGGTAAATGGTGGGTGGACAAAAGGTGTTAGAAACCCATAGGTTGCCTATTGATTAGATATACATGTTATGTATATTCTAGGAACCTTGCTATGTGCTGATAGGTTGCCTATTGATTGGATATTATGTGATGGGATCAAGATACCCTGTATATATATATATATATATATAAAAGTGTTGCAAGACTTGAAGACATTGAATGGAGGATCTCGATGCTTAGTGGACGCGAGCCTCGTTCGAAGATGCTTGATGGACCATTCCAATCATGGATGTAGGATCTTGATGCTTAATGGACGTGAGTCTCATCCCTAGAGTATGGGGTCTCGATGCTTAGTGGATGCAGGCCTCAGTACCTATATATTATTATGGTAATATGAGATGTTGTGTGGACTTCTCTTGATATGTATATGTTGTGTGCTGAAATATACATGCATGTTATCATGTGTTTAGACGGATATGATAGCGTCATTGTTATCATGCCATGACATCATTCATGTAGCGTTGCTTTATTTATGATATGTGCGATGTGGGTCGAGTGACAGAGTACCCATCGAACTTTCGTAGCTCAGTGTTCAGACTGTGTTTTCGTACGTAGATATCTAGGTGATAGCACAAACCGGAGAAGCACCATTGTGGTTTGTTTCAACATCGACTATGTGTTAGAGTATATTTACTTGATTGTAGTAGACCATGTACTTGTAGGAACCTATATGTATTTGTAACTCTTATTTTAATTTGGATCGAATTGAATATTTTAATGGTTTGTACTATTTGGAGCTCCTTACTTTTAGAACTATTAGATTTTACATTGTTTTGAAATTAATGGACTTGATCTGGATTTGAACTTGTTTTGGTTTTAAACTTGTTAATTGGGCTTTAAAACAAAAATTTTGTATTACTAATTTTGGGTCGGAGACCTAATATAATATCGTGAATGTTACAAAATATAAAATAGTTTATACATGGGAAATGGGCATAATTTGCCTTTATCTTTGTTTATACTCATGCCAAAGGCGACACTAAACAACATACTTTTTATTATTTATTTTTACTTTTGATTATCTTTACTTATATTTTTTATTACCTAATTCATTGGGTGATGTTTTTCTTTCTTTTTTTTCTCTCTCAAGGATGATTGATTTTCCGAAGCAACAATTGAAGGATTTAGGGTACCTTTAAGGACATGGACCTCGTTTCACTAAAAATATTCGATTGAACTTGTTTTTAGAGTACCTTTAAGTTATTATATTTTTGCAAGGCTTTAGATGTTGAGTTCTTTCGTTTACTTCTTTCATTTATAGGAGAAATTATATTATGGATCTGGTTTACCATATCTAGGGGTGTAAATGAACAGAGCGTTCGACGAGTTGTTCGTGAACTGTTTATATAATGTTTGTTTATGTTCGTTTATTAAGTTAAATAAACGAGTATAAACAGATATTTTATGTTCGATTAATAAAAGAACGAACACGAACATAAGTGTGTTTGGCTCGTTTATGTTCACGAACAAACTCGTTTATGTTCGTTTTTATAAGCTTGTTTATGTTCGTTTATATACTCGTTTATAAGTTCGTTTATGTTCTTTAACCACTCATCTTTTTCATGTCATTTTAAAAATATAATTTCTGAAAATTATATTAATGACATGGCTGATTAGTGGTAGAATGAGTGGTTTTCATTGGTTATGGACCACGACTGACGTGGTGAGCCGGATCTATGATATAATCTCTCTGTTTATAGTTATATTTTGATACAAAAGTTGTATGAAAAAAATTATACAATTCTCGTATAAAAATTAAAATTTAAATCTCAAATCTTAACACCTTAAATCTTAAACCCTAAAATTAAAAAGTTTGTATAAACTTTCAAAATATTTTCCTTCATTTATTTTTAAAAAGGGGTATTTCTTCTAAAGTCACAATAATAAAATGTTTTGAGATAATAAGTATTTTAATCTCTAAAACTTATATATTACTTAAAATTGTTGTTGTATTTCTTTTTCTTATTGATATAATAATAATTTAACAGATATTTAATTCTGAATGAAAATTTTAATTAAGAGAATTGATTTTATAATAAATGATCTTAGTATTCCTAATTACTCTGTAATTAATCTTTTGATAACGTACACACAATTTATAGATAAATCATTTAAAACGTTAACGATGTTAAGTAGAACATAGGATAAACTATAACAACGGTCACTTAATTATGAGTATAATTATATTTAAGTCACTTAATTATTAAAAGTTATATTAGGTCACTCATTTATGGGTAAGGTTATATTTGAGTCACCCAGATATTAAAGGTTACATTTGGGTCACTCAATTATAAGTAAAGTTACATTTGGATCTGTAACACCCTCGATCCGGTGCCACATCGGGCCTCCGACCCAAAACCTGTATTTCAAAATTTCTTTGCAAAAGCCCATAAAGTTGGGTCCAAATTCATTTCCATCACAATGTAATAAAATCCAAATCCATTTTTAAAACATAAATCCGAACAAGTAACGGAGCTCCAAAATATTACAACCCATTTAAAAGCATTCGATAATAAATAAAACAGAGTTACCAAAATTATACATATAGGGTCCTACAAGTACAAATGTCCACTATGCCTAATAACAGTACTCTGACAACAGATGTCGATGTTGAACCCACCACAATGATGCTCCTCCGAACAACTTTCCTTAACCTACGCACGAAATCACATTTCGAACGCTGAGTTACTAAAGCTCAGTGGGTACTCGACCAACCAGTCCACATCAAGCATAGCATAAAATAAGCATAGCAACATGTATGATGACATGGCATGAGTACGATGGCACTACCATAACCGCCTAAACACATGATATCATAATGGCATGTATCAGCACATAGCATATGCATGACAACAGAAGACCATACATCATCTCAAGTTCTTAACTCGTATTTATATCTTATATATATAAGATATAAATACGAGTTAAGAACTTGAGATGATGTATGGTCTTCTCTTGTCATGCATATATATATATATATATATATATATATATATATATATATATCGGTGTTTATATCACCTCATAGTAGTATAGAAGTAGGGGGACCCATCAGTACTAAGCAAGGTCCTAGCTGGTCTTCCGCGTAATATATTACTGATAACCCATTAGCACTAAGCAAGGTTATTAGTTTTACCATCATATAATATTTACTCTAGTAACCCATCAGCACTTAGCAAGGTTACCAGATTATCTCATGATCATATAATATATACCCTAGGCAACCCATCAGCACTGAGCAAGGTTCCTAGTAAGCCACGTGACTCGAATAGGTCACACGAACCCTTAACGGTTTCACATACCGATTTATACCACTAGACTCCAATTATTATTCAATTATCTCTTTAACGGGGCTAGGTGTCTATTTCTCGTTTAATATTCATTTTAAAGTTCAAACGACTCATAAGAATCCCGAGGGTAGTATTATGAGAATTTACCATTTTTCCACAAGAACTTGGACCAATTTGCCCTGGGGTATCGATACCCCTATTTGGAGTATTGAAACACCAAGTATCGATACCCTCCCAAAGGGGTATCGAAATGACCGTATCGATACAGGTATCGCACCCTTTTGACCTTACTTCAAAGTCAATGAAAGAGGACCAACCCGCTTCGATACCGGTATCGAACCGGGAAGGTCACTGGACAACTCGGTATCGAAACAATCTGCCCGTGTTTCGATACCCCTACACGAGATGTGCAGTTTTGCTTAACCAAACACTTAGAACCCTATCCAAACTCGATCCATTTAATATCAAATTGATCCTAGACCTTAAGGGAGTGATCCTAACTGTTTTTACATCATTTTTACAAAGGTTCATCAACATAAACATAATTCACCATTTAAGTCCACCTAAAGCTACCAAGCATACCATAACAAGCAACAAACATGCATATAAGCTTAAAACATGTTATGCATGATGATTAAGGGTTGGAAGAGAACCAACCTTAAGCAAAAACAACAACTAAAACAACAAACCCGAGCTCCAAGCTCAACCTCAAAGTTTCTCCTTCCTCAAGCTTGATGAAAGCTCTCCTACTTGTTTCTCTACAAAAGGAAAGACAAGAAGTGAATTAAACACCAAGGAGATAATTCTCGGAGTCTAAAACACTAGAAAAACCAGGATTAATACCCTCAAAAACCTATTTCCGAACTCAACCCTTAACCCTTTCTTAAAACCTTTTCTTCTCCAAACCGACTCTTCTTTAGCTTGTTCTATAGATCCACAACAGCTCTATAACATCCCCTCCAACATAAAAACGAGATTCCTAACACAACTGATAAAATCATACCTTTTTGCTCTTCCTTTCCTTGCCACAAAGATGGAGAAGAAGAAGAAGAAAAGAAAGAAAAGATGAGCTCACACTCTGCAGGGGAATTAAAACCCCAACCCCTCTCATCATCTCATTTAGTCATTTACCAAAATACCCTCTTGAACCAAGCCTAACTTAAAACCCAACTCAAGCCCATCAACCAAAGGCCCAACAAGGCCCAAACTACTCAAACCCAGGCCCAATAAGTGACCCAAATGTAATCTTATCTATAAAGTGACCTAAATATAACTTTTAATAATTGGGTAACCCAAATATAACTTTCAATAATTAAGTGACCTAAATATAACTCTACTCATAACTAAGTGACTTTCATTGCAATTTACCCTAGAACATATGAGTTGTATGCACTTGAGCAGAATGAACAACAATCAGAGTTCATAGGTAAAACAACTCAACAAGACAAAGCGTTGATGAATTACTAGTTAGTGGTCCTAAACAGAAGATAAAACATCCAGTTTTTCAATCTTCATCTTCCTCAAAATCTGAATCCTCTGTAGCATCGTCTTCCGTCTCCGAATCACTTACAACATAAGTTGTCTTCGTCCTGTTAGCCCTTTGAGGTCTGGATCTTGGTTCAACAACCACAGCCACTTCTTCATCATCTTCATCGGTGTCAATTTCCTGCATGGAAGGCAGTGAAGAAGTAGTGCTTGTCTTTCCCAAGACCGAACCACTCTTCTTGTTAAATGGTGACGCCCTCATTTTCCTCACTTTCTTTTCTGGTGATATCCCTGAACTTTCTGCAACTGATGCAGGATTCAGCATTTGAGTTAAAAGCTTTTGTTGTTGCTGCTTGCCTGCAGGGCCTCTCTTCCCTGTTGCAGCAGCCAGTGGCTTACTGGCTTTGGAATTTGCAGCCGGTTTACGTCCCCCTTTCTTGGCTGGTGCTGCGACTTCCATGTCTTCATCACGGATGTTGATATCACCTATGCTTTCTGAAATCTCTGTGAGAGAGATGGCAGGGTTCTTAGCAGCAGGTGCCCTCTTGCTAGGTACTTTCTTACCAGCAGGTTCTTTGGCCACTTCAGTTTCCATATCTGTGACAGTATGATGATTAACACAAGCTCAAATTCATCAATCCCAGAGTTGAATATAAATGTTTAGGATAAAACATACCAGCAGAATGATCGGGAGAAGAATCGATGTTGTGCTTGGCTAGACGCTCCCTTAGATCAGGAATATCGAAGTCGTCGTCGTTGTCATCACTGGAATCCTGCGAATGAACATCGAAGTAACGAAACGTCATTGGCTGAAAGACCAGGCATGAGAAAGAGAGTATAAGACATATGAAAATGACAACCAGACCTTCTTAGCCTTCTTTGCACCACCCCGGCCTTTAGGTTTCACAACAGCAGCAGGGACATTTTCTGGTTCAATCAAGTGGAAGAAATCATTATCAATTTCCAAATCTCCATGTCAGAGATGTTTAGAGTGAAAAGTAAATAGAAATTTCACAAGCAAACCTGTTTCCATTGAACTCAGTGAAATATCTGAGGCTTCTGTAACAGCTTGGTCTTTCTTAATTGGCTTCCTTGTGACTTTAGATGCTTGTCTCCCAGCCTTCTTGCCAGCTCCATTCTTCGCTCTGTCTTGAGCGTGCTGTTCTTCTGCATCCTGGTCGGCTTTATCTTGCTCCTAATCAAACAAAACAGAATCATATAATCATGAGAACACTGATATACGACAAGTAATCAATTTAAGAGAAAACTAGTTCAGGGTCCATACATCAAGCTGTTTCTCAAGTTCATCAAGGTCATTCAACCATAAAGTCTGTGGGGTTGATGCCCTCCAATATTCAACCTCGTGCTTGAGTTTATCTTTATCTGAAATAAGCTCGCGGACCTTCTCCAAGGTCAATGTACCGATTGCCATCGACAACAGATAGTCATAATCACTCTCCATAATTGCTGCAGAGCTAACCTCAGAGTTTTCCTCGAGTTCCTCTCCGTCTATATCCCCGGCCACAGTTATTTCCACCACTTTCTTCTTCTTTGGGAAAGGAGTAAAACCTTTCTCTTTCAGCTCAAGGAAGAGATCAGCTCTCTTCCTATTATTCACAATGATATCCCCCTTTACTACATCTAGAATAAACCTAACTTTGTTATCCATTTTCAACAATTCCAGTTCAAGAGTGTCCAATACATGTTTCTGCAGCAAAAGATAGGTGTTTAATCGATAAATCTATTCAAATATTTCTATAAGCTCAAAACAAACTCTAATGGCCTTACCCTGCGTTTCACGTAAAAATCGAGCCTCAAGTGAAAAAATTCCTCAAGGACTGCATTTCAACAAATTAAGGTCAGTGTTGCAACAATTTAACATTATTATTGCTACTAAAAATATAGGGAATAGTTTAGCACATACTTTCCTCAGGGGTGTCATATTTCTTAATCACCCCTCTCGAATCAAACAGGTGCATGTTACTTGTGCTAACCGTTGTTGTTAGCTTAAACTTCTTCAGCAATCCATCTTGCTTGGCCAACATCATGTTCTCCTCGGTCATGATAATCTCAAAGTCAACAGTTTTATCATCACTGAATTGTTTAAACTCCTACAAGCCAATTACAACTTCATGAGATTGAAATTATGAAGATAAATAAGTAAATAGGAATTGTCATTTGAAAGTAGAACTACCTTGATGAATGAATCATTTGAGGTTATGATAGATTCCAAAAACTCCTTATAATCTTGGGTCCATCTACGGATTGGAAGTTCGTTTATTTTGAGTGTGGTCTCATTAATCTCCTCTATTGCTCCAGTTATGGTGTAGGTGACACCAGATTCCTTTGAAGCAGTTTGCTCAATAGTCCCTTTGAAACCTCTATACCATGGATGCATGGGCTTCATTTGGTCGCCATTCAACAAGCACCTCACATTTGCCACAATGTCTCTCGGATTGTAGTTTGGAATGAAAGAACTCCACCCTGTCCCAATTCCTTCACTTCCATTGACGAGAACCATCGGTATGATAGGTACATACCTAAAAAATCAGAAAATAGGCATAAATTTTATGCATATGCAGTTCCAGCCGAAACTATTAGTAACTTTGACATTGAACTTACCAGAAAGGCTCAATGGATTGACCATCTTCATTCAAATAGTCAAGCAGGCCATCATCTTCCTTGGGGAATAGATACCGTGTAATCGGAGAAAGACTGGTAAATATGTACCTAGCACTCGCAGCATCTTTTCCGCCCTGTGACACGTGAAAGCAGCAGAATTAGTATAAGTGGTGAAAAGAGTACTCAAGATATTGAAATTATATCCTGAATTGATACATTTCTCAGTACCGAGACAAACATCAACTAACCTGGTTACGGGTACCAAATTGACCATTTGGACGAAGAACATTTATATTGTTGCTGCCAACAAAATCTTGAGCCATTCCAACAATGGTACTCATAAGACTCTGCTCCCCATGATGGTAAGCTGAGTGTTCAGAAACATAACCTGAAAATTGAGAGACCTTTGCCTCTTTTACAAAATTCCTCTTAAAGGCACAGAAAAGGATCTTCCTCTGACCAGGCTTCAGGCCATCAACCATTGAAGGAATTGATCTTTGAAGATCAGCAATGGAAAACAAAATAAGTTCCTTATTAATGAAGTCACTATAATTGATAAGCTTCTCATTGTGATCAAGGTGCGTGCCAGGCTGCAATACATAAAAGTAAGAAAATTCCATCAATAGGCTAACAATTTAAATTTCCTAGAATAAATGCATTTGAAGTTAACAGTAACTGAAAAGATTTAAGACCTCAAACTGTCGCAGCCAATTCTTCCTTGCTTCTATTTTCTTCTTACTAAATGCAAGCTCAATTGAATCCCCATCCTGATCACCATCCCATACAAATTCTTTCTTGTGCTTATCAATTTCTTTAAAGTAATCTTTCCCTTCAGCTGCTGTGCTTGTTCCCAACCCCTGCAACAAAATGATCATGTTAAAAATAAAGGCTACAAAAGTAGAAACCAATAGACAGGAAATCAATCCTGCTTAAGCCACGAACCTTATAGTACTTAATGGTCCAGCCCTTCGTATTGCCACCCAAACTTTCCTTCCAAGATTGGTACTCAGGCATAGAATAAAATGGTATCTCTTCTTTCTTTTTGTTGACCATGCGAGAAGCCTGTGCAAAAATCAAAAGCATAGATAACAAGAAAGCTTGCTGCAAGACATTCAACATGCATACTCTAACAGGTATTACCTTCACAATAGGAGTTATAAACTCAACCATGAATGATTTTACTTTTAACAGTGATGGCCAGAAGGAATGAATAAAATTGATCAGCAAACCCTTAATATGGGAACCATCGTGATCCTGTGAGAAAATCAAGGTGATCAGTCACTAGCATGGAGACAAGCAAAAACAGCACAAAAAAATAAAGCAAATTTAATGAGAATATCGCTTCAACAGCACTAAACCTGATCGGTCATTATCATCAAATGCCCGTATCTCAAGGATTTGACATCTGTATACTCCTTGTTCTGCTGTAGTCCAAGAATACGCTTGAGATTTTGTATTTCAGCATTTTCCATTAACTGCTTATGGCTGGCTTCCCTTACATTGAGAAGCTTACCTCTCAAGGGGTAGACACCATAGTGGTTTCGGCCTACAACAGAAAGGCCAGCCAACTGCAAAAAGTAAACACTGTTAGAGACAAAATGATTCGCATAGTTACATTGCATCATACTGGAGATTTTAAAAATTCAGAACACACCGCAAGAGATTTTGCTGAATCCCCTTCAGTCAAAATCAATGTGCATTTTTCAGAATTCCTTCCTCCAGCATCATTAGCATCATCAAGCTTGGGGATTCCACGAATACTTCCTGACTTGGTTCCATCAGTTTTCTTAAGATCTTTGTTATGCTTGAATTCTGCCCACTGGAGCAAACTATCAACAATTCCAGACTTTGTAACTGCAATGCATTTCACCAATCAAGAACCAGATTAGTTAGCACTTAACACTACGGCTACAAAATCCTAAATACAAGTGAGTTATTTTAACTTGCCTTTCTTCAAAAAATCTTCTGAAAGTTCACATTTAGAGCCGAAACTGCTCTGACGAAGTGTCAAAGTTTCCTTGGTTTGAGAATCAAAAGCAGGGTTGTCAATAAGAGCATTGACAAAAACCCACAGATGGTTTTTCACATTATGTGCTTTGATGTTAGCATTCTTATTCTTCTTATTTATGGCATTCGTCACATAATTTGATATCTGATTGGTAACATAATCAACATGGGTTCCACCCTTGATCGTAGCTATGCTATTAACAAAGCTGACCTGCAAAGTACATCAAAAATAATGACATTGTAATAATATATAAACAACTCATAAAATATAATCCAAAAAAGTTAAATGATCATAAAATACCTGCTGAAACTGTCCTTCACTGATACTCACACAAACTTCCCATCTAGGATTAACCTTCTCTGGAATCCTGGAAAAATAAACATTTTTAAATGAGAAAACCCCTTCAATTTGACATGTGCAACAAGCATACAACAAAATCAATAATACAGACCTTGGGAGAGGTTCAGTCCTAGATTTAGAAGCAGCACTAAGGTAAAGGTTGACATAATCAAGAAATGATTTTACTGCAATGCGTTTCCCGTTCAACTCAACCTTCACGGTCTTGCCAAGACAGCCAGCTAAATCAAACACCCTCTTCCTCATCAATGCAACCACATCTTCCTCCAAGTGAGTCATATTAAATTTGGCTAAGTCAGGCTTAAAAGTAACCTTTGTCCAATTATCACCCTCCTTGCATTTCGTTATAACAGGCTTAGTTTTGTTTCCCATGTTGTTTGTGAATACCTACAAGACGACCCAAAAGTTTGAAAAAGAAATTAATTTCTCGTCATTAAGTAATACCCAGTTTGAACAGCATCAAGTTAAAGATGGAATTCCAAAACCACATCCTCATTAGAACATATTCACTCTCTTTTTGCTTGACAAGGCAGTAACCCAGAAAAAATGATCATAAACAAACCATAGTTCAGAATCTAGATCAATATCAAATAAGTAAACAAGAACGAAGATTCAAAGTAATAATCAATTATGAAAAACAGCATCCATACGCTCAATTTTCCTTTCTTACTTCCCGAACCAGGTGCCCAGGGAGAAATCTGAAAAAAAAAGGAGAAGAAAACAATACCTGTTTATACTTCTTTTGCCGCTTTCCATCAGCAGTCTCGATAGTAAACTCGGTTGAAAATATATTCGTAAGCTTTGCACCGTAACCATTTCTCCCACCCGTCGTCTTCTTAACAGTATCATCATAATTACTGCTAGTCAACAAATGACCAAAGATCAACTCCGGAACATAAACCTTTTCCTCCTGATGAATCTCAACCGGAACCCCAGCTCCGTTGTTGTAAACGGAGATCAAGTTCTGCTCCGCATCGATCACTACTTTAACGGAATCCATAGACGGATCCCGCTGCTTGTTGTCGGCGGCATTTACTAATATCTCGTCGAAGATCTTGTAAAGTCCCGGCACGTATTTAATCTCGCGATGGATCATTTCATCGTTCTCATAAACCCATAGCTTTTGGGCGTGTTGCTCGATCGAACCGATGTATGTATCCGGTCGGAGGAGGATGTGCTCTAATTGGCTCTTCTTTTGGTAGGTTTCTTCGATGGTTTTGGAGGTGTTGATGTTTGCGTTGTTGCCGCTTTGCAGCGGAAGGTTTGAATCGGCAACCATGGCGGATTTGGGGAAGACGCAAGGGTTTCTCTCTGTTAGAAATGTTAGATCGGAGAGAAACGTTAGTTCTGTAGTTAATTAAGTGAACAGCCGTAGTACATTTGGATTTGAAATTCAAAAAATTGGGCGGGATTTTTGAAAATTGATAACGGTAACGGTAAAGTTTTCATCGCTACGAATCTCAACGAGTGGGATGATCCAACGGTTGTCCTTTGTTCTGTATCGTTAATGTTCTAAAAAGGATTTTTTATAAAAAATTATAAAGAAAAATACTAAAAGTTGTGCTTTGATATCAATATCCAAAGGAATGTATCAGTATCGGGTCTTCGAGTATCGATACACGTATGGAAAATAGATTTCAAAACAATTTTGTTGTATCGGTATTATAGGACAGTATTGATACAGGCATGAAAGTTTAAAAATTAAAAGGCTCAAACTTAATCAACAAAATTCGTCAAGAGAATTAAATTTACTTCTTAACTAAACTGGTTAAAACCGAAAAAAAATTTAGATAATGTTGCATGATGATTTTATAATAGTTCAACTACTTAATCGAGTCTGCATTCATTATCTTAGCAGACGACTAAGGATTTCCGAGTTCATTACTATGAAATCTTTCTTTTGAAGATAAAAGGATAATTTTACTATCCTTTTTTTAAGCTAAAGTAGAATATTTCTCTTTTACAAGGTAATTCATTACAAAGAAAATCTCACAGGATAAGTATTTACAAGAATTAAACTCACAAGACTGTAAAAATGAAACAATGAAACACGCTCTTTATACAATATATATAATAAAAATGAAGAATAAAAGACTTAAATGTTATTTCTTTTGATTATGAAACTCGAATATGTTCTTTAATCATCTTCAAGTGTCTTGACCTTATTCTATAACGTGAAATGATATTCTAATTGTTTATAATCGTTGATGATGTTTTGAAACCGTTAAAAATCATTAAATTCAGCATTAAAATTTGTAAACATGATTAAAATGACTTTAAAAGATATATTCAATGTAACAACAAAATTAAATCATTTTGATCAAAAAAATTAATTTATTTAAACTTTAAATATTTTTTGTAATATTTCAAACAAATCTAAAAATAATTTTTATATCATTATATCAAAATAAATATCTAAACACAAAATATTCATGATAGTTTTGAAAACTCTATGTATTTTTCTTATCCTAACGATTATTTTTATTCTAGGAAGCGTATCAATACTCGTAGCTTGAGTACCATCGATATTGATTGTCTAAAAATAGTAATTTGACTTAAGAATTGATTCTCAGCGGCTCCAATTCAACCCAACACTCATCAACAACTAGAATCATATTTAGGGATGGCAGATCGGTATATTTTTGCGGATTCCGTACCGCACCCGCATCAGTTGGAGTAGGAATGGGTATGAGTTTGATGGGTAGTGGGCGGGTGTGGATGTAAGAAGTCATACCCATCATAGTTAGTGGGTAGGTGATGGGTTTAAGACCTTACCCGCATCGTATCCACCCGTCTTATATCCACTCGCTCTATATCCGCCCGTCATATGATTTTTGAATCATTTCTATTTATAGACTTTAATTATGCCTTTTATTATGGTATTTTATGTACTAAGATATTAATTTGTTTTAAAATCTTTGTTAATCCTTAAGCCTTTAGACTTTAAACTCAATTAATTTAGTTTGAAAAATGATGATTTATGATCGTGTTTGAATTAATCAGGTTGAAAATTTGTAATGTGTGGATAAATAAAATTTATAAAAGTGTAAAAATGTTTTAGCTAAGTTAGCTATATATATTATTTAGTTGTAGTTAAGTAGAATTTATATCAGTAAAAATACGTTTTAGTTAAAGTACTTATCGTTAGTTAGTTAGATTAGTTAAATTTATATAGGTGTAAATATGTTATATATACACTTAATCAGTCAATAAAGTATGCAAAATTTTACTCTTTTTTATAAAAATCTATGATTTATTTTTACATAATTTGGTATTAATAGTTGCTTGTAGACATGTACAAACGGATACGTTTTGAGTGGTGGGTGTAGGGATGGATTTAAGAATGTACCCGTGTGGGCGGATGTGGATTTGAAAATTGTACCCACCGTGGGTGATGGATAGTGGTGGATATAAAAATTTTAGGTGGGTATAAATATGGGGAGGGATATTCACACCCGCCCCGCCCATTTGTCATCCCTAATCATATTTGAGAGGATAAAAGGACTCTTCGAGCTGTAAAAATTATTTTAGTACTCAAAAATTTTATATTTTTATATAGACAAACACTTTAAAATCAATTATTAAATATGCTCTGATGTTTTAGGATTGAGTGCGGAAATCATCTATTTCTTTTTCATGCCTCTATTTTAAATTAAAGGTTTTAGAGTTTAAGGTTTAGAGTTTAGGGTTCAAGGTTAGGGGTTGTAATCAAGTTTTAGGGAATTAGGGGTAGGGTATATTTTTTAAGATATAAAAAATAAATGTTAGGGTTGAAAATTTAATTTTTTTGAAATTTTTCAAAAGAGACATAAAAAAATGAACTATAAAGAGACAGATGATTTTTACCCGAGTTAAGGAGTACTAACGCTTACTCTCCCCGAATTTAAGTAAAAGACTTATCCTAAAATATTGGAATGTTACATATTATATGAATGCAATTGTAAAGATAAAAAAATAATTAGTTTAGTTTAGTAATATAAAAATTTCAAATTAATTTGTTTTTAATACATATAGAATATTATTAATTAAAGTTCAAGCGTTAGAATATGTTGAATGGTTTAGGCTCTCTATAGCATTTTTTTAATAGTTTAAAAAATAAAAAATATTATAGGGGTGTTTAAAAGTATTCAGGTCGAACTAATTCTCAAAATAAAATTTTTCTAAGACTATTATAATTGTTTGTAAATTTTTTTTAATTATATAATTATATTTTAGATATTAAAATCATATATAAATATAAAGAAATTCTTGAAAAAGGCATTTTTCTTACAGACAAGCAAATGTTCTATATAAAAATAGGTTAATCCACTTAAATGGTATTTTTTTTTATAATTACCACTGAATTTTATTAAATCTATAGAAAATAATTAAAAATTTTAACTTAAAAATAAGTGTCTAAACTATATTTTTCTGAAATACGTGCCTAATTTTTTTGGCTGAAATAAGTGATTAAAATTTCATTCTGTTAGTGTTTTAAGGTAACACTGTTAAAATTTTTTTTGTTTAACTTATAAATAGGTGCCCAAGCTTTGAAGTTACAACTTTTAATTTTCTACTGTCATTATGAAAAATAAAATCTTTTAAGATAAAATAAAGTTCACATCAAAACATTTTAGACATTGAACAAAATAATACGGAAGAAAGATTTAAAATATTATATGAATTTAAAATTTTATACAAATGTAAAATACAATATTAAAAATATTTTGATATACAAATTTATTTAATTTAAATTCTTTTAAATTTTTGAGATCTAAGTTAAATAAAATATATATAACTCATGTATTAAAATAAATTAATAACGTATGAAAGTTAGGTATATTAAATAAAACATATTTTAATAGTGTTATCTTAAAACACTAACGAAATAAAACATTAGATACTTATTTCAACAAAGAAAATATTAGGCACTTATATAGAAAAATGTATAGTTTGGGTACCTATTTATAAGTTAAATAATTTTTTCTCCTATTGCTCATATTTTCTTAATAATAAACCAAATGATTGAGTACCTGGTATTGGTACTGGTACAGTTTCCCACTAGTAACAAGAATGGATCTTAGAATTTAGGACCGGTGCGATCGGGATCGATTTCAATTTTTAAAAACCGATAATTACCGAAATAGAGACTAATTCTAATTAAATTGATCGGGTACTTAGTCTTGTCCATCCCGATACATAGGTCGAACAGATGGTTTAAGCCAATTGTGGCTCATCGGTGGCATCTAATCGATCTAGGATTGGAATCCTAATATCTGTAGTCTCCTCTCCTATTACCTAACCATTTCCATCCCGGTTTCTTGCCTTTGTTATGAACTGGATGCCTTGTTATTTCCAGGTTCCGTCACCGCTGCAAACTGCCAGGAACTAGCGGCTCAGCCAGATGTCGATGGTTCTTGGTTGGTGGAGCTTCACTCAAGGTAAATAATATTGCTACTTCTCCGTTTGTCCGGTCATATTCCCTTCCCTTTTATTTAAGGCTTATATTGGTCGTGTTTCTGTCGTCGGCAGCCGGAGTTCATAGACATTATAAAGTCTGCTGAGGTGAAGAAGAATGCATAAGGTTTGAGTTGAGAGTACTTGCAGGGTCCGGTCTACTTCACTAATTTTTAAGGAAATAATATTACCAGCACCTTAAACCGGGTGGGATGTAAATCGTCTACCTCTTTCACGTACCTTCAATTATATTTTCGTTTTAAATTAGAGAGTTTAGGGTTTAAGGTTAGTGGTTGTAGTTACAGTTTAATGAATTAGGGGTATATTGTATTTGTAGGGTGTAGAATTTAGAGTTTGGGATATAAAAAATTCAATTTTTAGAAATTTTTTAAAAGACGTATAAAAAGATACATAATAAAGAGGTAGATGATTTTTACTCTTAAATTGGATCAATTTTCATTTTAACAAGTTTTTCTTACTGGTAGTTAGGGGGTGAGCATTCGGTTAATTCGGTCGGTGGCCGAACCGAATTAACCAAAACCAAATTAACCGAAATTTTTAAAATCTTAATCGTTAACCGAACCGAATTTTCTTTAACCAAATTAACCGAACCAAAATTATTTCGGTTAATTAGCCGAATTAACCGAAATTTATTATAAATTTTGGTTAAATTACATAATAGGTCACTAAATTAAGCTAAAATAATTTTTTAGTCACTAAATTTTTATTTTATACTAATTTAATACAAATTTTAGTGACCATTTTCTAATATAAAAAATTAATGAACATTTTATAATATTTTAAAAGTTAAATGACTAAAAATAAATAAATATATATAATATATATAATTTCGGTTAATTCAGTTAATTAACCGATTTCGACTGAATTAACCGATAACTGAATTATCAAAAAAAAACGTTAACTGAATTTACCAAAAATTAACCGATCGAATTAACCGAAATAATTTCGGTTCAATCGGTTAACTGAATTAACCGAACCGAATGCGCACCCCTACTGGTAGTATGTAATCGAGTTAAGTCGAATTTGAGCTCAACTCAACAAAATTTGAGGGTTCAAACTTGGTTTAAATTCGATGGTTTATTGGTTTTACTGCGATTTAATTGCATAATACGTTTCCGAACTATGATTTTCTTTAAGTTTGTTCCTAAATTATGTAAATTTTTGAATATTTTAGTTTTAACTCAAAAATATTGATATATATTTACATTTTATGTCGATGAAAAATTGTTAATTATCATGTAAATGTTGATGTTTTTAATTTATAAGAACTACAAGTGTTTAATTTTTTTTTCAATTTTAACATCAAAAGGATAAAAATCCTTTCATTTTTATCCAGTCGATTAATTTAAATTAAATATTACTATAAAAGTATTTTTAATTTAATTTATTTTATTTGTAAGAATTAAAACTTATGTCTTTAATGGTGAAATCTAATACTTTGTATTTAACAAATTTGTTACTGTTGTTATGAGTGAGTATTCAATCGAGTCGAGTTAAGTTAAAAAAAATTAGTTATGTTTTACAACTCAAACTTTATTTAAAATTTTTTCGGTTCAAATCGAGTTTAAAAAATTCGAGTTGAGTAGAATCGAGTCAAGTTTTCGAGTTCCTATAAACATTTAAATGTAATTATTTATCATGTTATAGTATAATTTGATTCTAATTTAAACTACTTTCTCTAATCATATAAGATATGTATATATATTTCATATGTACCAATATTTCTTTATATTTTTATATATCAATATATATATCATAAAAAACTGAGAGACTCGTCTCAAACTTAAAAATAAATCCTTTAATTACTAAAAGTTTCGAGTTATTCGAATTTCTATTTTACAACTCGAATTTTATTTAAAATTTTTTCGAGTTGAGTCAGGTCTATGAAATTTCGAGTCGAGTTAAAACAAATTAAGTATTTTTATCTTGATTCGAGTCGAATTATTCAATTTTTTCAAATCGATTCGATTCGAGTTTTACTCACTCCTAATTGTTGATGTTGATTTATTATTAATAAAAACAAGCAGAAGATTATCAAATTAAAGCTCAGCCCTAATGCTATGGATTCCAATAGACCTTTTAGGTGGAGAAGATTAAAGAAAAAATATCAAAACCATCCTTTTGTAAAAAAAATTATTTAATTGATTAAAATTTTATTATAAATTAATTAGTAAAATATTATAATTGAAATATGAATAAATAAAAAATATTTTTAATTTTTTAAAATTTATATATTTTATTAATTTAATTTTAATTAAATAAATTAAATATATATTTTTTAAAAAGCACTTTATGCTTTCGATTTATTTTCAAATCATTTATAACGTCTTTGATTAAAGAACGTGTTCGAATCATTTATGAAATATTTAAAAAATTCTTACGACTCTAACATTATTTATTATACAATATAATTGTTTTATTAATTAAAATTTTTAAATTATAAAAATTAAATTTATTAAAAATTAAATTAATATAATATATAATTTTTGAGAAAAAATATTCTTCTTCTTCTTATTATTATATCAAAGTATATTGAATATTAATTTTTAATTTTAATAGTTTAATATTTTTTTAATAAATTTTTAAATAATGATCAAATTATAACCTTGAAAAATAACCGTTCTGTTTTGTACTCATACTTGCCCTGAGGTGTATTTTATGGTAAGAAAATATAAAGAGAGGAATTGTTATACGCACGCAGAAAGCAAAGAAGCAGAGAAACGGAAGCAGGGGGATTCTGGTTCCTGCGTTGAGGAAAACAAGTGGTGAGTCAGGTCATACTCCTAAGGGTTTGCTTTTGTTTAATTGATTTTGGAATCTGGAATCAGTCGATTCGTTGTGTTGATTTGGAAATCCCTAATCCCTAATTCATTTTTTAGAACACAGGGAGAGTTTATTTTGTTTTTAGGGTTTTTTCTGAGCGATGGAAGATTCTGAGAAGAGGAGGAAACGTGAGAGGAGGGATAGGGATCGAGAACGTCGGCGTTCAGAGAGAGAGAAGAGCAGCGATTCAGATAGGGAGAAGGAAAGGGACAAGGAAAAGCACAGGGGACGGCGTCGGTCTGAGAGGGAGAAGAGCAGCGATTCAGAGAGAGAGAAGGAGAGGGATAAGGAAAAGCATAGGGAACGGCGTCGTTCTGAGAGGGAGAAGAGCAGCGATTCTGAAAGAGAGAAGGAGAGGGACAAGGCAAAGCATAGAGAACGGCGTCGTTCTGAGAGGGAGAAGAGCAGCGATTCAGATAGAGAGGAGAGGGACAAGGAAAAGTACAGAGAACGTCGTCGTTCTGAGAGGGAGAAGAGCAGTGATTCAGATAGAGAGGAGAGGGAAAAAGAAAAGCATCGAGAAAGAGGGAGGGAAAGGAAAGATAGGGAACGGGAGAAAGAGAAGGAAAGGGAAAGGGAAAGAGCTAGGGAGAAGGAAAGGGAAAAGCGTGAAAGGGAGAGGGAAAGAGAAAGGGAAAGGGAGAAGAGAGAAAGGGAAAAGGAAAGGGAAAGAAAATTGAGGGAAAGGGAGAAGAGGAGGGAATATGATAGTGATGATAGTAAGGAGGAGAAGGAAAGGCATAGGAAGCGCCGAAGGAGGGAACGAGATGATGATGATGCCGGTAATGATGATTATAAGGAAAGAGAGAGCAAATTGAATAGAGGTGAGAGTCCGGTTAGAAAAAAGAGCAACGAAGAAGAGTTAGAGAAGAAAGGGAAGAAGAGTAGGGAAGAGGGGATGGAAGACGAACAGCGTAAATTAGATGAGGAGATGGAGAAAAGGAGGAGGAGGGTTCAAGAATGGCAAGAGTTGAGGAGGAAGAAGGAAGAGGCAGAGAAGGAAAAACTTGGGGAAGGGAATGCTGTGGAGGAGGGGGAGTCTAAGGTCGGTAAAGCTTGGACTCTTGAAGGGGAATCAGATGATGATGAAGCTGGATCTCCAATGAAATCTGAGACTGATATGGATGTTGATAATAACGAGAATTCTAAGCCTGACGGTAAGGAAATTGGAGATGCAATGATTGAAGGTGGGAATTCTGAGGATGGAAAAGATAAAATGGTTGTCGACCAAAATGGGGGTAATGGGACTGCTGAGGATGAAGACGAAATCGATCCCTTGGATGCATTTATGAATTCAATGGTGTTACCTGAAGTTGAGAAGCTAAGTAATGCAGTTGTTGAGCCTCCCCCTAGTGATAACAATGGGGAGTTTAAGAATGATAAAAAAGATGGCTTGAGTAACGGTGGACAGAAGCAACCAAAGAAAGGTCCGAACAAGGCACTTGGCAGAATTATTCCTGGGGAAGATTCAGATTCGGATTATGGGGATATTGAGATTGATGAAGAAAATTTAGAAGATGAAGATGATGATGAATTCATGAAAAGGGTAAAGAAGACAAAAGCTGAAAAACTTTCGATTGTTGACCACTCAAAGATTGATTATAAACCATTCAGGAAAAATTTCTATATTGAAGTTAAGGAGATCTCTAGAATGACTCCTGAGGAAGTGGCTGCTTACAGGAAGGAATTCGAACTGAAGTTACATGGAAAGGATGTGCCAAAACCAATCAAAACCTGGCATCAAACTGGACTCACAAGTAAAATATTAGAGACAATAAGAAAGCATAATTTTGAGAAGCCAATGCCAATTCAAGCTCAGGCATTGCCCACAATTATGAGTGGTCGAGACTGCATTGGCATAGCAAAAACCGGCTCTGGTAAAACCCTTGCTTTTGTGCTACCTATGTTAAGGCATATTAAAGATCAGCCACCTGTAGTAGCTGGAGATGGACCTATTGGACTCATTATGGCACCTACAAGGGAGCTTGTCCAGCAGATTCATAGTGACATAAAGAAGTTTACCAAGGCAATGGGAATCAGATGTGTTCCTGTCTATGGAGGTTCTGGTGTGGCCCAGCAGATTAGTGAATTAAAGCGGGGGACAGAGATTGTTGTATGTACTCCAGGTAGGATGATTGATATACTTTGTACTAGTGGGGGGAAAATTAGCAATCTGCGTAGAGTGACCTACTTGGTTATGGATGAAGCTGACAGAATGTTTGATATGGGTTTTGAACCTCAAATTACTCGAATTGTTCAAAATATTCGGCCTGATCGCCAAACTGTACTGTTTTCTGCCACTTTCCCTCGCCAGGTTGAGATTTTGGCTCGTAAAGTCTTGAATAAACCTGTTGAAATACAGGTCGGTGGGAGAAGTGTTGTGAATAAGGACATAACTCAGTTGGTCGAGATGAGGCCAGAAAGTGAAAGGTTCCTAAGATTGTTGGAACTTCTAGGTGAATGGTATGAGAAGGGGAAAATTCTGATTTTTGTCCACTCCCAAGAAAAGTGTGATGCTTTGTTTAGGGATTTGCTCAAACATGGTTACCCTTGCCTGTCACTTCATGGGGCCAAGGATCAGACTGATCGGGAATCCACCATTTCTGATTTTAAGAGCAACGTCTGCAATTTGTTGATTGCAACTAGTGTTGCAGCTAGGGGTTTAGATGTAAAGGAGCTTGAATTGGTGATTAATTTTGATGTTCCAAATCATTACGAGGATTATGTTCACCGTGTTGGTAGGACTGGTAGAGCTGGGCGGAAAGGTTGTGCTATCACATTTATCTCCGAGGATGATGCAAGATATGCACCAGATCTTGTAAAAGCTTTAGAACTCTCTGAGCAAGTTGTTCCTGATGACCTGAAAGCACTTGCTGATGGCTTTATGGCAAAAGTAAACCAGGGACTTGAGCAGGCCCATGGAACAGGTTATGGTGGAAGTGGCTTTAAATTCAATGAAGAGGAGGATGAAAAGAGAAAAGCAGCAAAGAAAGCACAAGCAAAGGAATATGGGTTTGAGGAAGACAAATCAGATTCAGAAGATGAAGATGAAGGGGTGCGGAAGGCAGGTGGTGACATTTCACAACAGACAGCACTTGCTCAGATAGCTGCCATGGCTGCTGCCACCAAAGCTAGTACTGGTTTGATGCAGAATCCTCTATCATCTGCTCAACTGCTTCCAAATGCTGTATTGCCTATTTCTCTTCCTGGTGTACTCGGTGTGTCAATGCCCAGTACAGCAGCAGTTGTTGCTGGTAGTGTGTTACCCGGTCTTCCAAATGAAGAGGCTGCTCGAAAAGCTGCACTGCAAGCCGCTCTCAATTTACAGCATAACCTAGCTAAGATTCAAGCTGATGTTATGCCTGAACATTATGAAGCCGAGTTAGAAATTAATGAATTTCCACAGAATGCTCGATGGAAGGTTACCCACAAGGAAACCTTGGGCCCAATATCAGAATGGACTGGAGCTGCTATTACTACGAGGGGCCAGTATTTTCCACCTGGTCGGATCCCAGGACCAGGAGAACGGAAGCTTTACTTGTTCATTGAGGGGCCTACTGAGGTATCTGTTAAGAGAGCTAAGGCAGAACTGAAACGGGTCCTGGAAGACATCTCACACCAGTCCTTACAACTTCCTGGTGGGAATCAACCTGGCAGATACCAAGTTCTGTAGATGTAAGAAGTCATCCAACTTACTACAGATTAAATTGCTACCTTAGCTTCTCTGTAAATCTGCATTGTTGCCCATGTTCAATTTTCTCTGTTGAATGGTTTTCCCAGTTGCTTTGAACTTGTAATGAAGGTGGTCAGATAGGATTAAAGTATAGAACCTAACAAAAACAAAATCTGTAGTTCTGATATTATAGTCAATTAGGATTTATTATAGGCAAGCTGAATTGGTCCTGACTTTATCTTTGGTACAACAAATGATTTAGTAAACTACACGCTCAACTCTTGCATGGATTGTTGGATTTGTGATCGGACTTGTCTCTCAGACCCGTAAGTTGATCTTCCTCATGGCGTTCCTCTTCAAGTGATTCAAGACGCATCCTATATGGGGTATGAAACTAACCAATATTTGTTAACTAAAAATGGTTATAATTCTAGTGCTATTGCTTGAAAGGGAAAAATTAATGATGGGTTGAGGGTGGTGTGGTAATTAGTTAGTGGCATTTTTGAATGAGGCTAAGTAATTTGGTAGATACTTGATTAATGATACTGGTGACCATGGTGAAGTAATTTAGTGCAAAATACAGTCATTTAGTGAAAGTGATGTGCATCGTATAAGTTCTATAATGTTATATGTCAATGACTGATTCCTTTGTTTTCTTTCCAGATGATTGATTTAATCCCCTGTTGATCAAGTGACAACTTATGACCTTCATAAGTTATTTCTCTTTGATTTTATTTCTGACTTCCAGATGCTTGTTTTCTTTCCAGATGTTTGAGTCTCATGAGCTTAACATCATAAATCACCAGTGAAACCTAAAATAAATATGCTGTTTCATATGGTTGTCATTTGCCACTTTAGATACTCATCTGATGTTTCTGAAGTTTCCTTATTTTCTTTTGAGAATCTTATTCTATTTTATTTTTCAATTCTGATCGCAGAGATATATCCGTTACTAGCTCTCACCTTTATGGGAGGAACTTTCGCAAAAGTACTAGCTGATAAAGGCTGATTTTCTTATGTGCATGGTTAACCTCTGTTGAGTTTCATTTAATACTGGTGATTAACAAGGGTTTTTCCCTTTCCCTTTTCTTTCTCTTGTTTTTCAGGTCTGTGGACTGGAGCTGTAAGTCCATTATTTTCAATTTAGGAGCATGCGGTTCTGGTTTGGAGCATTCTGATTCATTGGCTCGTTTTATCTGGCCTCGGATTTACTAGTCCTTCAGTCAATTTCATATGGATTGAGCCTTGAATCCTGTTTAAGTGCTTGCTCGGGAACTTGGTGTAACCAAAAGTCAAATAGTGGAATGAGATTCTATAGTTCCATATTCATATGATATGGAGTTTCTTTCTTTTATAGTCGAAAGTGGTGTTTCTATATTATTAATTACTCTTTTGATGGGGAAGATGATGTATTTTTTTTCATGTCTTAGGTGTTACTGAAAACATTTTGCTCCCTAATGCGAGGACCAATCTGAGATTGCATTTTGGTTTTAAAAGATGTGGATGTCATGGATCCTTGGAAAGTTCATACCTTAGCCATATTTTCTTCTTAACTTGATTTTTTGGTAATATTTATGTTAGATCTGATTCCTATCTGAAGTTGTGAACAGTATATAGCAAAAGCCAGATCGGTTGGAATTCGATTTGTGTGAAGAAGAGTGTCATCACAATTGATGGTTTTGCATGGAGATCACCTTCTTTATCGAGAAGGGAAAGAAGTAAAAATGATGGTCAGGTTTGTCAGACAAACGGATAGGAGCTTCTCCAACAAAAAGCTATCGATGGTTCATGGTAGGTTGATGTTTTTGGATCCCCGTAATAACTTTGTTCCTTGCTTATTGGGAGTAAACTATTGTTCCCCTCGATATTTCTTATGCGTTGCATGCTCTATTAGTTGGCTGTTTCAGACATATCGATACGATTTAAATGTGTATTTATCTTGTGGAGGTTGTTTTATTTCTTTGTTCTAACAACCCTTTTAAAATCGAACTTATGCGGAATGTTTAGTGCATTATGCTTGTGTTGCACCATACTGTACAAGTAAATTTGAGATTCGAACACATGCGTATAACTGTAAACATTAGAGGGACTGCACTTGTTCGTGCTTCGAGTATTGTTTGCTAATTGCAGCAAGCACCTTGGTGAATTATTGTTTAATGTTCCAATGGCAGCGGAGGCATTGAGTTGGGCAGATATTGTTCAGCTAGTTGGTACATCCCGAGCTCGACGGAAGCTAGGTGAGTTGGAAGAGTTATATTTAAATATTAGAAGTACATCCTTGGCATAACATGTTGGTTCTGTTTAAGCTTGTCTTTTATATTATCATTCGGTTCCTCCTCGAATAATGCATCCAGATTCCTTGCCGTAGAATTTTCCAACTGTGTTTCCGTTGTTGATGTGCCTCCACAGGCGGTGAAACGCCGACCATACCGATCAACTCTTTCTATGATGAAAAGGTAGATTTGTATAAGCAATCTGGTTATTTAGGTTAATATCTGCAGTTTATGTGTACTCTGAATTCAATTTGTGGTCAGCTCAGCTCGTTATGCCAGGGTCAGTCAGGGATAATACCCCAATGTTTACTTCTGTACCTGAAAATATATAGTCTCACACTTGTGATTATTCGTGTCGAATTAGATATTCGAGATCGTTTTCGATTAGGATCATTCGGGTTTCTTATTCGATGTTTTGGTTGGGTCATCTCTTTGTTTTAGGGTTGAGTATTTGTAGGGGAGGAACTTGACAATTAGGTTGAGGGTGTCTATTTAAAATTTTTGAAGGGTTTAATTTAATCTTTTCTTTAAAATTTAGGAGCTTAACTGAACTTTTTGAAAAAAAAAATGTGGGACTTGATTTAAATTTTTTAGAATTTTAACGGAAGGTTAATTTGTAAAATTTGGGTTCGGGTAAGGCCTTTGCCGCCTCTCTTAAGTTTTAAGCGTCAGTTTAAGTTGAGTAAAAAAAATTGAGTTGGTGAGTTTTGTTTTATAAATCAAATACTTTCTTATTAAATTTATTAAATTTGAGTTTAATTAAATTATTTGAGATTTTTTAAATTTAATTTAAAATATTTATAATATAATAATATTAATTTATTTTAATTTAAATGATTTTTTATAATAAAAAGATTTCATTTTAAATTGATATCTTATTATTAAAAATTTTAAGTAAAATTTAAATTTATTTTAAAAATTTTCTTGAGTAAGAAATTTTAACTTTTAATCGAGTTTATTATTCTTGCTCTACTACTAATCTCATTAGATCAATAAACCCATTCGCAATTTCTTAATATTACTTTATTCTTTGCTAAATAAAAATTGTCCCAAAGAAGGGTTGTATGTTTATGGTTTAGGGTATAGTTCAAACCCTAAATCTTTAGGTATTAATATAAATCTTAACTTATAAACATTAAAATATAATTATAAAATTTAAATTATAACCAAAATCCTTAAATTCTAAATACACGAGTCTAAACTTTAAAACTCGTACGCCTTGGATTTTTATTTTTTGCTTTTGTTTCCGCATAATTATTGATGTTTATCTTGTTGATCGGTTAATTTGAAACGAATATTATAACGATCTAGTATGGATGTAATCCTCTTAGATTGGTTATTTTAAGATATAAATCTTGAATATTACTGATAATATCTTATCTTGTTAAACTAACCGATGATTATTTATTGATTCATAATAATTCAAGATTTAGTATAATTTTTACTATCTAATTCACCCAAATTTATTGATTATTGAAAAATAAGAATCATAGACTTTTCCTTAAATTCCTTATAAAACTATAATATATATGTTCCCATTCAAGCTATCCAATATCTAATTTATAGGCTTTTCAACTTAGTTTCTAAATTATGATTTGTATTTAGAATTGATACCTAAATTTTAGAATGTTTTAATTAAGTCATTAATATTATATCAATCAAATAGTTTCATTAATCTAATGTTGGTTAAGATATTAAATATCAACTCGAATATGATGTAGAAAATATTTAAAATATATGGATCGAGATTTAAACACGTGTGCATAGATATGATAACCCGAAGCTATAGAAGAATGAGTAACAGAATTTGATTTGATTTAAAAATTAAAAATAAAATTTTAAAATTTATTAATTTCATATGTATAATTTTTTTTTCATGTCGATTTCTTCGTTTTATTTAATATTTTTTGATTTTGGGTTGAATTAAATTATAACGTGAATAAGTGAAATTGGTGTAAATATTCATTAGGTCATTAATAATTTTAGAAATGTGTAACTTTGGTCGATTACACAATTTCTTAAAAAATCTTCAAAAATAAAAAACCTATATTTTATCAAAATTCTAAAATTTCTATAAAAATGTTAAATCAATAAATTCGAGGCTTTAAAACAAATAAATTATCAAATTACATTTGTCATACTAAAATATTTTTTTTATCTTATTTTAAGGTTTTCAAATATATATAATCTTAAATTTATGTAATCAATTTGGAATACAATTTAATTCGAAAAAAATATTATAGAGATATTATTTTTTTCAACTTAACTTATTTTATTTATAAATCAAAAAGATAATTATTCCCCGTATATATGGGAAGTTTTTCCATTTCCGGATTTTGTTTAGATTTCATGATTTTAATCAACGAATTTTTAATTTAGGGATGTGATTAGAATTTAAAATTTAAAATAAAAATTTAAAATTTATAGATTAAGATTTAAATTTCTAATTATATTATTATAAAAATTAAACTTTAAATCTTAAATCAAATTCTAAATATCAATTAATTAAAATAACATTAGCTTACCACCAAGTGGCTAAAGTCTACCGCTTTCACTTCCCTAACCAATGTTCGAACTTTATTTTTAACAAGTCGAGTCCGAGCTTGACATATATTGAAAATGAGAAAAAAAAATCTAATTTATTTTTAAAGGGTTTTTTATATTTTATTTTATTGTTTTTTTTAAATACTTTTAATGTATATGTAGCATGTATAATATAATTATTCCGAGCTTGTTTACGAGTTTTTTGAATCGAGCTTAGGTAAATTCGCTCAAGTCTCGAGCCAAATCCAAATCTGAATGAGTTCATTTGAACCGAACTTTAATCAAATTTTAATTGAGTCGATTCCAAATAACTCACGAGCCGGTTATAGCCATGACAAACAAACAAACAAACAAACATGTTAAGCCAAACAATCTTAAGCCAACCATTTTTCAAACCTGGTTTGCTCTTTAAATCTTCGTTTCCTCATCCATTTCTGACTTTTATAACGATGGTTTATTTGTTAAATTTCTCCCCTTTTTTGTTTATTCAGTCAAAGTTTTTCCTTTTGTTTCACGGACCTTTTTCGGGTTTCATTGCCTCAAATTCTCCTCTGTAATCTCTACTTTCTTCTCCTCTTTCCTTCTGGATTGAAAGGATTAGCAAAGCTCCGAGCTTTGATTCCATGGGGTCTTGTTTTAGTTCCAGAATTAAAGCTGCTGAGAGCCCTCTTCACCATGGCATGCTTCATCTTCTTTCCCCATATTTATGAACATATAAGCTCCTTTTAGAAGTACCCTTCTTGTTATGTTTATGATCTGTTTGATATATTGCAGGGGCGGATTCAATGTGTGTTGAAAAAAATGGGAATGAGACGAGTGGCTCAAGCAGCAAGGTCTCGGTGCCTAGAACCGAGGGGGAGATTTTGCAGTCTTCCAATTTGAAGGGCTTTGCTTTCAGTGAACTGAGAACAGCCACCAGGAATTTCCGACCGGATAGTGTTTTGGGTGAAGGCGGTTTCGGTTGTGTTTTCAAGGGTTGGATTGATGAGAATTCGTTTGCAGCTTCTAAGCCTGATACTGGCATGATTATTGTTGTTAAAATGCTTAACCAGGAGGGCATTCAAGGCCATCGTGAATGGCTGGTGAGTTTTATATATTCCCCTGTTCAATAGTTTCGAATTAAGCTTTTATTATATATGTGTGGTATGGTTCTCTACATATATATAGGTGGAAATTGATATAGGTGTGGTATGATTCTCTGCATATATGGAAGACTTATAAAGGTTTGAACATAGTTATGTCGAAGACATATCTGTGTCCGCCCGAGCTCGTTTAAGGTAGGGTTGAACAACAATTGTGAAAATAAATGAAATTATTGGAACATCCTTATATGTAAAAGGGTACTACTTTGTTGACGAAATAGTTTGTTATTGCTGTCTAGAGGTTTAACCTGGAGGGGGTCATGGCCACCAGGATGGCCGGTGAGTATGTTATATGTGCGGTATGGTTCTCTACATATATAGGGTGGGGTATGACTCTCGAATCCGATCTATATATAGATATAGATGTGATATGATTCTCTGCACATATGGAAAACTTATAAAGGTTTGAACATAGTTATGAACTTATTGAAACATCCTTAGATGTAAAATGGTACTACTTTATGATTGCTGTCAAGAGACTTAACCAGGAGGGGGTCAGGGCCACCAGGAATGGCCGGTGATCATCTTATATGTGTTGCTTATCCCTTAGATTAAGCTTTTACTATGTATGTTGGTATTTGGTATGAGTTATGACACCTGTATTCGAGACGTATTTGAATATGGGGTATTGGTATGATTTGCCAAATATTTGATAACTTAGAAAATTGTGAAAATTTTCATGTAGGACACATATCCATGTCTGCTATGTCCAAGTAACGTAGGTTTGAACAAGGGTGAAAAAGAATTAACTTACTGAAACATCCTTAGATGTTAAAACTACTACTTTCTTTGAAGAAATAGTTTGCTATTGCTGTCAAATGCTTGACCAGGCGGGTATCTCTGCAGTAGTTTCAGAGTCCTTGCTTAGCCCTTAGATTCAGCTTTTACCATATGGATATGGGGTATGAACCTGTATCCGACTGATATTTGTAGACGCTTATCGGTATGCTTCTCCAGGTATATGGAAAGTTAGAAAAAAATTGAACATACTTGTGTTGGAGTTGGAGACATATCCGTATCGTCAAGTTCGTGTAATGTAGGGTTGAAGAACAATGGTGAAAATAATAAACTAATTGAAACATCCTTGGATGTTTTTTTTTTTTCGATGAAATAGTTTGTTATTGCTGTCAAAGGCTTGACCAGGAGGGTTTCCAGGGCCTCCATGAATGGCTGGTAAGAATCGTATATATGATTCGAGAATGAAAACTTCAAAAGAAAGGTTTCAAAAGATTGGTCGAACAACACTGGTGGAAGGAATAAACTTCTTAAAACAGCCTTAGATTGCTAAGAAATACTACTTTGTTTGATGAAATAGTTTGTTAATTTCAATGATTCATGTGGCGTGTAGGCTGAAATCAACTATCTGGGGCAGCTTTATCATCCCAATCTTGTGAAATTAATCAGTTACTGCTTAGAAGACGATCATCGGCTTCGGGTTTATGAGTTCATGCCGAAAGGCAGCTTGGAGAATCATCTTTTTTAGAAGTGAGGAGTTCATTCATTTAAAACTTCCTTTAGTTACTCAGTTCAATTGTTTCCGTTTTCAATGAATATAACAATGAAGCAGGGAATTCTTATTTCCAACCACTTTCTTGGAATCTTCGGATGAAGTTGCTCTTGGTGCTGCCAAGGGTCTTGCATTTCTACATTCTGATGAGGCGAAAGTGATATATCGAGATTTTAGAACTTTGAATATCTTGCTTGATTCGGTAACACAAACTTAATAAGCGAAATTCTCTATTCGTGCTTTTGGTTCTTGCAGCTTTCTCATAATTTTTTTTCCTTGTAATGTATAATGACATAATTACAATGCAAAACTCTCTGATTTTGGTCTGGCCAAGGATGGACCAACCGGTGATAAAAGCCATGTCTCGACTCGGGTCATGGGCACCTATGGCTATGCAGCTCCCGAGTATATTGCAACAGGTAGCTTTTTAACACCACACTGTTATTTGCTGAAAGGCTTTATTGCTAGCCATGTACATATCATCCTCCAGTTGAATGGCTATATATCTGAAGCAAATCGAATTTTAACATAATTTGTTCTTATGAAGGCCATCCAACTGCCAGAAGCGATGTGTATAGCTTTGGGGTTGTTCTTCTCGAGATGTTAACCGGCAAGCGAGCATGGGACAATAACAGACCGTCAGGAGAACATAATTTAGTTGATTGGGCCAAGCCATACCTTGCCAGCAAACTCAGGATTTTCCAAGTTATGGATGCTCGTATCAAAGGCCAATACACGCAGGAAGCGGCGTTAAAAGCTGCTTATCTAGCCCTGCAATGCCTTTCTATAGAACCGAAGTCTAGACCGAAAATGCCTGCAGTAGTGAAAGCGCTAGAGCAACTTCAAGATTCCGGCAACGACAGAGAAAAATCCTCAGAATGTATATGTTAATGGTTCTCATTGCAAGAACATGATACCGGAAAGAGGAAAGAGTTGTTGAATTATTGCAGATGATGTTCTGATCAGGTTCGGTCCATTGCTTTTATTACTGCAGATGATGTTTTGATGAACTATATATCTCGAACCCGGACATATATGTCCGGCTATCGATCACTCTACAGTTCTTGAATTCAATAATATTCGAAATCCGAGTTTACGATTTCAACTCATTCATGTTATTTAATATTCAGAAAAAAAAAGGTATAGGCAAAGAACCCCATCTAAGTACAACCAAGGCCGGTATTTGAAACAAGCAACAACGCTTGATTCAAGACCGAAATCGCACCGGATTTTATCACTTTCCCGACCCTTAAAACAACTCTACTTACAATCATAGTATCAACATCCGATTTCTGACAACATTCCTTAATTTTCAATCTAACGACTTGATAATTTCATCCACATTTTCCAACATCTCTTTAAGGACAATAACTTCATTAAATTGCTTCTTGTCCGGCAATTGCGATTCCACCTCCGTTAGTTCTTTAATGCAGTTCTCGGTATTAGCTATGGCAGCTTGCATATTGAGTTTCTCCGATACTCGGTTACTCAATTCCATGGCTGTCCGGACCTTATCGAGTTCCTTCATAGCTGACACGACTTCTTGGTCACATATTCCGTATTTCGCCCGGACCTCGGGTGTCAACGGTACAGGACCTTCGAGCACGGTTGTCTTGAGATTTCGTGACACGTCCGAGGCATTATTAACAACGATTTTGATAATTATCGATGCAAGCAGCTTCGGCCTGGCATTCTCGGGGAGATATCTTCCTAGGTATGATTCCTGAAAGCTTCCAATGCATAGGTCCTTGTGCTTAGTCTTTTCACAGGTTGGTGTGATGTCGGGCATGGCGTGTAGCAATGGCAAGAAAGAAATGCAGATGAAGAACGATAGAGCGACTGCAACATTATTCGCGATGGGGTTCATCGTTTTCGTCTCCTGGTTATTGCTTTTGGAAGATGAATTGGATGAAACAAGAGGATCTGCCATCTTTTTATACCTTATTGCTTGTGGTTTTGAACCACCAAAGATAAATGCGCTTCACCTCCCTTTGTGATAGCTAAAAATGGTGTCTGTTAGGTTGAAACTCTTGGTCTATATTATAATTGTTTTTTTAGACCTCAATGCATAAATAAAGACCAATCAATTAATATAAATTGAAAACTCCACAAACCCAAAATTAATTAAATTAAAATGATGCAATAGAATTTAAATTTAAATTAATTCTAGCCACTCAATTAACTTAGGTACTTACTAAAACCATATTAGGTAGTCATGGAAAATGTGTCACGTAGATTTTTGACTCTTTGATAAGATACATATTTTATAATTAAAGTTGTTCGAATTTGAATAATATTATCCTCGTTTTTATCAAGACCGCTAGTTAGTTGAGTTCA